>JAUMJL010000397.1:0-600000 GCA_033558185.1 Dromococcyx pavoninus | reverse complement strand
ATTAGTAAGACAAGACTTCCACAAAAGTGCATCTGCTCCAAACAACAGGCTAGCTCCTTCTCAAAAGCATAATCTAACAAGTCAGCCTTGTCCAAATGAAATCACCTAGAAGAGACTGAAGTCAGCTGTTGGGCCTCATTAATAAGTCACCTGACAACTGAATCTAGAATTTTCATTAGCTTAAGAGGAGGAGTACCCTTATGGTTTGAGCAAGGATGCATTTTGGCCTACAAGAAAGTAAATAAAGAGATGTAGTTAGGATATAATTTTTGAACTGCTGAAAGTTGATTTAAAGTCTCATCCAAATTTCCCTGAAAAATCTATCTTTATGTTCCTAATTCTTGAAACGAGGCAAAGCTAGGGTTGGTGTACCTGCTTTGTTTATTTTAAATACTGTTGTTTACAGTATGGACAACAGGCAGGTGCTCAGGGGACACATAAGTGGCTCTTACAGTAAAATATAAAAACTTTTTCCATGTTTTGCTCACATTCCTGTTACAAGCCTCTGCAGAGCATAGCACTCTACCCACTGAAATAGGAAGTTTACGGTTCTAAGGGCATTCAAGTATGGCATTTGAAATGAACCAAGGATACTCAAGAGAAACTATACCCCTACAGCATCATAAATGAAAAACAAATGCAAGTCTGTCAGTATGTAAGAAATACCTTCCCAAGTCAGACCTTAGCCCAGCACTCTCTTTCCAAGAGTAGTGATGAAGGTCACATTTAGCAAGTGTGGGTGAACTTCATTTGCTCTTTGTAGCTCTTTCCATCAACATCCACAATCATTAGATTACAGATGTTAGAGGGTGAGTCCCTGCTGCTTTGTGAGGTAAGAACTCCCTTTATAGAATCCACGCCGACTCAATAGATGATGTGCTCAGTGATCTTAGCCTTCGCTACAAGACCCTACCACTTTAGCAGGAATGAAAACGTCATTTGCTGACTTGACTCAGGATCCTCTTGAGTTTCCTTCAGGTTGGAGCTGCTTAATGACTGCAACAGCAGATTGTGAGTCTCTAGTGGTAGGTTACATGCCCTGACCTGCACGTTTGCAGCTTCACACTGAGCTTCCTTAGGACTCTGGTATGAATACCTGTCAGTCTTGGTAACCCGGCTTAACCATTTGGCCTAACACTGGTGCACCTCCTCTGACCTCTTCATCACAAAGGATGTTTTATTTAGGCAACAAGAAGCAGACTGACAGATGATGGGATTCAGCATATGACATGACCCTACCTGTCTATATGCTCCAAGAAACCCTCTTCTCCCCATTGCTGAAGCAGCTGTGATATCATAATCTACAGAAATAAAACACATAATCAATACCACATTTTAAAAAGGACTGTTCTGCAGTCATCAAAAGATATATAGCCTGATGCATTATTAAAGATTCCACCCAGGCAAGAAATTGCATGTGGGGTCTCTTGGAGCCGTTTATAAACAGAGGTGGCAACAGCAACAGATCTCTGTAGTCCATGTTACTGCTGTCTCCAAGGATCATGACACTGCTTGGAAGCTGGGGCAGTGAAGGGAGGAAAAAATGGATGGAGAGCTAAAGATGGTAATGGAGGAAAAAATGGATGGAGAGCTAAATACGGTAATGGAGGAGAAAAAGGAAGGCAATGTGTATTGCTTTACCTTCCTGCCCATTGTGGCCTCTTTGCTTTAATATTGTCTCTGTGATGAACATAATGGAGCTGGAAGATGGAAGCCATATTTAGATGTGCTCATTGTCTCTTTCGCTTATTACTAACCATAAAGGGATGGTACTTGGCAGCCTGCTTTGTAGTATCTTTGTGGGCTGCCAGTATTGTTACAATTACAAAGTAGAATGAAAACCAGAAAAAAATGAAGTGCTTCTTCCAACGTGTGATTTACATTGAGGTTTTTCAAATGAACCTGGTAGCAAGAGATATAAAGTATTTTAAATCTTGATTCTTGTAATCTGAGGGTTAAGGGCATATAGCTGTGCTCTCCACAGACTGAGACACCCTCTAGCTCTGGTTGTAATTTCTATGGTGGTCTCTCTTCCTCTGGCAGAATGTGTTTATTAAAAAACAAACTGCAAAAGTGCAGAGCAACTGTGCAAAGAGCTATTTGTTCGTGGTTTCCTATGACTTGGAATATGTTATCTTTTCTAAACATATGTCAGTTGGCAATTTGGTACTTGCCTGTGTGAAAGTGCTGGTGTGCATCGTTGAAACCTGAATGTGTAGAACAACTCTGTCGATAAGAGGCTTGGGACCTGTCAGAAAACCTATTCTTAACCTAGGAAAAAAAAAGAAAAAAGTTATTACAGAAACGCAATGTTCTAATACTTTTTTAGTTAAGTTATGGCTTAAATTATAATTGGGAAACGGTGTAACCATTTCTTTGATATTGCAAGGAGCTTCTATGCATTTAAGTTTATCTATATCTTAATGCTGCCCCAAGCCCCAGACTTGTGTTACTTACGAGCTGAGTATCAAAGCTATGAAATAAAAACATTTAAGCATTTTTAAGGCTTATACTAGCTTCTTAGTTCTGAGACTTCAGGACGTACCCCACATTTATAAGCTATCCTCTGCCACCATGAAGTTTAGATGAATCAAAGGGAAGGAACACTAAGTTTTCACATAATGCATGCTAAGGCTTTATGAAAAATGGATGGGAAGTGGCAAGCAACTTTACTCTTTCACTCCCTTTCTATACTGCAGAATAAATGGATTTTAGATTGATGAACTCTGTTCCTATCCATGCTGGAATTCTTCTGATCCATCCTTACAGATTGACTAAGGCTCTTCTTGGAAGAAAAACAGAACCAGTAAGCTCATAAGCATCTTGGGCATGATGCAATTTTATCTTTGTCATTTTGCAGTGTCACTTCTGAAAGTGCAATCACACTTCACATCATATTGTCTCCTCCCTTTCTCAGGGATAGGGTCATAATTCACTAGCTGTTAGTGTAGAACTCACACTAATTGCTTTTGTTTATTATCGTAATAGATATAAGAAAGTTAAAAATCAAATGTGTTGACTTGTGTGAAATGTAAAACAGCCAGCTTAGCTTTTCAGACAGGTGGAAACAACCTGAAAGAAATGTAAGCCTAGAAGATGAGATCTGTACAACCCTGTGAATAGCTTGTGGAGAATGCCATCGTTTCTCTACAAGTTCAGGGAGGCTGCAGGAAGGGTAAGAGATAGGAGAAATGGAAAAAGAAGAGAGAAAAGCTTCTAGGAGTTCCAGGAACAGAGCTGGAATCCAGCATGTGTCTTTCTGCCTAGATGGTGCCTGCAAGAATGGGCTGCATGGGGAGTGTGGTTTAACTGTCAGTATGAGAAGACAAACAGAACCTGGAGTTAAATGACTGCCAAGAGACAACATGAAAAGTGAGTGGACTGAGAAAAGCTGTGGCTCCAAAAGTACACTCCAGAAATGGACACGTATTAGATGAAATAGAAATAGAAATGGTTAGGTATTAGATGAAAAAACACTGACAGGTCTGATCATTTTGTATGAAGTATTAGTCTTGTGCCTTAACTAAACAGGCAATGCTGAGCTGTCTGGTCTTACCCAGATGAGAGAACCTTAGAGAAAGAGTCAGTCCTGATAACTCGACCATCCACATCCATTGAGAGGAAAGATGGAGCCCATGGCTTGGAAGAAAAATAAAAAATAAAATTAAAGGTACTAGTAAGGATTATGATAGAATTATTTTCTTTACTATGAAGGCACTGTTTTTAAAAATATTTCCAATCAAAATATTTCTTTATAGATGTGCACTGCAAGAAAAAATATAGTAACTTACTGACAAGTAACAGTTCAGTCTGTCTGATAGAGATGTGATTACAATATTCTGAGAAGGTCATCAAGAAATTAGCCTTGTTACTTTTAGATGCTTAGCCCACTGTTCAGCATGAAGTGCAAATTTTGATATAATCCTGTGAGTCAGAAAGAAATAATGATTTCTCTGCCAAGACTTTTTTTTAAATGGAGTAAACAGGCACTGCAATTTCTAAGATGGGGCCCCGTAGGTTTAGCTTTATGTTAAAAAATGAACACAGAAGAGATAACTAAATTTTGATGATCTGAGTGCAGCACACTTTTTCCTTATCAAGAATTCTACTTTTACACCTTCTCCCCCTACATGCTCTAATAAAGCTCGCAATGCTATTCAGTGTCCAAGCGAAGCAGTTTTATTGACTCCTCCCATAAAAACCTATTTCAAATAAGAAAATATTGAACTTCAGTTTCTACCAATGTTTTACTGTTTTATAAGACCAGCTTTTATTCCTGAAGTTAGGTACTTCTGAAGACTGCAACTGCAGATGCATGTGTGAAGACAGGTCCACACTTGATTGTTACTCATTTAGGGAAAACTTACTTGAAGGAGGGAAACTGCCTATCAAGTACTACATCCTGCAGTATCTGGGAGAACTCTTGGGTTCTGCAAAAGGCAAAGGGGGTAAAAATGGGATATAATAGATAGAGTAGGCAGTCTTCCACTGAATGAAAGAAGAGACTAGGCTGAAACAAACACTAACAGGCTGCTACTTTCAAGTGCTGCTTCAGTGGCATATTTGTTACATATTTGCTGTGCTCAGAAGGCAAAGTCTTTGTCATTTTCTGACTGTTGAAGTAAATTCTGTCCTGTATGAGGCCTGAGGAATTTGAACCACAGATTAACAGGACTGATTCAATAAAATACCACAAAGGGGACAACAACTGAAAGCAGCATAGACTGTGAGGCCTACAGCTACCTTGGTATGACATGAAGAAGAAGCAGCATGCAGGAAGATTCATGGCTCAAACCTTAGTTCTCTTCTGGACGAGAAAAGGAGTATGGAAGGCAAATTACCTTTTCAAACTGAAGAAAGTAGTAAGGATCATCTTCTATTATGAGGAAATCATATTTTCTTGCAAGCTAAAGAAATTAACAAAAATTAAAGATCTGTTAAAATATAAAGACGCAGTAAATTCAGTTCTTCCTATACCCTGGGCCTACCACCAGGACCTCATTCTGACCCAACGGATTGCTCATTCACAATACACAAGGCCCTATCAAAATGAGCTTTCCAATGCTCAATTTGGACATCAAGCGATTCTAAGAGTAAACATGGTACCTGCAGTACAAAGATACACGTATATAACTGAAGGTCTGTTTCATGTAGCATTCAAACTGTGCAGAAAATTTGAAGTAAGTCCAGTCTGAAGTCCAGGGCAAAGACACCAGCTGGCACTGGGTTACTATTACAAAACCAACTCATCTAATGTATAGTCCACCTCCAAAGGGTTGTCTTGACAGAGGTTCTGCTAGAAACAAGCTCTAGGAGGAATGTCTACAGAACCAATAATGGACCCAAATATCACATATGGCGTACCCTCCACTGAAATGAGACTGATGTTTATCCATTTCCACCTACACAGTTCACAAGGCCTCAGCTACATACCTGGTAAATCTCCTTCTTACGCTCTGCCGTCAGAGAGTTTCCAGTTGGGTTGCAGCCATTTGGAATAGTGTACAGGAATTTGGGGAGGTGGTGGCTATGATTTTTTACATCTTCTGAGCTCCAAGTAGACAGAATTTCCTTTAGAGCTTTTGGAATAATGCCGTGTTGGTCACTAGGAACATTAATTATATTACAACCCAAAGGTCTCAGCTGTTGATAGAGGGAACAAAGCTGTCATAATCTCCTAATTCAAAGGTCTTCCTTTTGTCATCAGCAATTCGAAATTTCATTGATACAGTCTTTATGACTTTATAGCTATCTCCAACTCCATTTGCTCATGATTCAAAAGAATGTTTGCCTGAATTTACCACGAAGCTTGTCAAACTCACCACGTTACTTTTTGCCCTGCTAAGCCAACTGAGAAGAAATGGGTAGCTCTCATGTCCAATAGCTGCTCTTCTCTAGGAAGTCATGCACAGTTTTGCAAGCAGAAAGGGATTTTGTTAATCTGAACTGTGTTCTCTCGGGACTCCTCATGCTGTCACCACAGATAAGTTCATAGCACCTTCATTTCCTATTGACAACTTACATTCTGCTTCAGCAGAAGTGCCAGAAGTATAAGCTACTCTTTCCTGACAAAGGGCAAAGAATCTGTTCTCAATAGATATATTCAAAGGAGAAAGAAATGATGCTACACGAATGACATGTTGACAGCAATGTGAAAAGATATAGGTAAAATAACAAAAAAAAGCATGCTCTCTCCCCGTTGTGGAATTTAAATCTGTACCATGTAACACTCTGCATTTTTACATTTTTAAGTAAAAATGTAAGTTGCTGCACTGTCAAAATGTATTCCTAACAAAGTATATTTGATTAGACAAGATATATTCAAACCTAGCACAGCAAATAATAACAAAATTCTTTTGATGCAAGGAAAGACTAGACCAAAATTGTGTATTATCTCTTCTAAACCTTTTTACAGCTCTTATATGCTTTGAGCTGACATTTAATTACAAACTGATTAAGTTATTTCTCAGAAGTAAGCTTTGCCAATTTTGTATAGTTCTTACTAATTCACATTTTCATATTCACATATGGATGTTTCAGGCCTATTTCATTTTTAGACTATTTATAGGTATGGTATAATCATCAGACCATGAAATACCTCAGGTGAATGTGCTGACATGTTAAAATACCCACTTGTCATAAATTTGGTTCAACCTGACCAGGTTGTGATGGCTTTCCTTCTAATCCCAAAAGTGACTTTAATCCTTGAATGAACTAGCATGTGGAAGAGGAACTTCTGTAGCGGGAATAGCTTTTGTAGAACTTAGTAGAAAAGCTTCTGCAGATGAATATTTATGAACTTAACTGGATTAACACTAAAAACTTGATTCTTAGACATATATTTACAGTAGATACAGTGTATATAAGCCTGCAGATAAGGTACTAAATTTCTGCTTACTTCAAATGTAACATTCACAGTATTTTGTAGCTAAAGAATACTTACAGCTGCCAGTGTCCCAGAGTACGTAGGCGCATCCAAAAGGATGTTGTCCCCAGGATTAATGAGCATTTCAAACACCTGTAAAAGAAAAGAATATTTTAGAAAGATTGTGCTGTTCTTGTACACATTCTTCATACTTCTATCCTTCTAATGGGATTAAAAATCTTGCTTAGATATCAGTAATTCTCTAACCATTTAATTATGCTGTCCATGAGAAAAGCAATGAAAAGATGAAAAATTGGTTTTAGAGTAAAATGAAGCTAAGTAATCAGCTAGAGAATACCAACTTGAAATGGAAAGACAGCGCTCTATTTTACAATAAGAACAGAAAGGATCAACTGAACAGTAGTGAGAGTGGACTGGAAATCTAACATAATTTGAATTGAGTTATGGTAAAAAAACTAATGCACCTATATACTTATTACTGCACTACTTGAGTAAATGAAATGCTACTTTACAGAACACTTTCTGACAGGCTCTTTGGTTTACTCAGTCATACGGTCCTGACAGATTAGCCTGCCACACCAGTTTTATTTCAGTTCTGTTATCCTGTATCGATAATACTGAGACATACTGAGATATATATTTAACAAAGTACCATGCATATAGTTATACAGTGGCACTTAATGCTGAGTATAACTGAACTGATGAAAGAATAAACATCTCTGAAAAAAAATGCTTTTAACATATGAAGCTTTTGGTCTTACTTTACACAAGCCTTCCTGGCTCCCAGTTGTGACACACACTTCCATTTGTCCTTGCTCAGGACTGTAGTTGGCTGTGGGAGGATTATGTAGATGAAGCTGGAAATCCTTTAGCCAAGACAATAGCTCTGGAATCCTGAAATAAGTGAAATAAAGTTTATCTAACATCTTATATAGGTCGAAGCTAGGCTCTTCCTCTAAATCACTGCCACAGTCCTGAGTCTGATTTCAACTATTACACAGACCCACTTAGATGCTGATTTTATGACCGTTTTGTCGAATGATGAAAATGAGGTAAATGGTTCTTTTGCAAAACCAGAAGAGATGGGCATCTGTGGTCCATACAACAAATTATCATACTGTAACGTGTGGGGAAATGATTTGCCAAGGATGGAATAGGGATGGAGGCTGAACAAGACCCACTCCTAGGGGTCATCTTTCCATACTCAAATGCAGCAATACAGCAAAGCTCGCAACACTGCTACTAACAGGCTGCAGATAATAAGGATTTCTGAAACAGATTTTCCAAAAAATGTCTTAATATCTTGCAGGATGTTCACAAATGGGTGGCTTCATTGCAATGTAAAGAAAAGTCTTAACTTCAATGACAAATGTCCTTTTTGCCTCTGCAGGTACCTAAATATTTTCGCAAACCTCACACACCTGACTCAATGTTGTCTGCTGGGCAGTTCACTTGAGTGTTTAAGTAATCATATGCAAATTTTGTACTAAAAATGACAATACTATAAATACCCCATTAACCTACCATTAGTAGTACATACTGACTTGAAATGTGGTTACCAAATAATAGCAAAACAAATATTCCAGAATGTGGAAAATATGTTTTGGAATGCAGTATCTTTTAATTAATATCTTATCGTAAACCACAAAATGACGCCTTCTAGTGATTTAGGAGTTTGGATTCTCAAATACTAAAAAGAAGAAATGCTCTGGCTTGAGAATGACTAGTATTAGGTTTTTTTTCAAACTACACATCTGCTCAAAACTTTCCACTTGAACTGAAATGTGAATATTGAAGCAAACTGAAAGAAGTTAAACCTGTTTTAAAACCACACATGAATTAATGCAATAATAAAGGATTTTGATGCTTTCATTCTGGTATCTTGAGGTGCAAGCAGCTGTGACAAATACCCTGCAGAGGCTGAGTACTGGAGAGCTCTCTTCATCAGATCTTCGCCAATCTCAACAGCACTTCCATGTCCAATGGCAATAGTAGCCCTCTTAAATGGAAAAACATTAGGGTTTGGTGCCCCTCCAGCCAGAGAGATGAGAGATGGAGGAGACCTCTGCATCAGTTCAGCTAGAGTAAAAGGAAAGGACCTTGATTACAATTTATCTATTGCAACATTAATTATATCCTTTAGTCAGCATATGATGTCCAGAAAAGTTTGTTCCATTTTTCACTTTAACTTCCATGAATTCAAAAGGATAAATCTTTTTAAACTCACGTTTCTACTTGGATTAAATAGGTGGGGGGGGGGGTGTGAGACATGGGTGGGACAGAACAAAGCAAAAAATCATCTTTGTTTTAAAATAAATTATAAATAGCTTTTTAAATCTTATTATCTGGACTGTTCTACTACTATAAAAACTCCTTCTGTGACTGATCTCTTTTGAGAATTTAAAATGATCTTTTGTTCAGACTGACTTGGAATGATTGGCTTTTTTGTTCAGTCTTCCTTTAGCTGACGTGTCAGCAGTACAGCTACACTGATGGTTACATGTATGATTATAGCTTTTCCACAGGGGAGTGGGAATGTTTCCGGCAGCCCAGCTTTAGTAGCCGAGGCACTGTGTAAATAATTCAGTATAAAGAACACGTTAACCTCTCTTGCTTTAAAGTCACAGTTTCACAATTGTTCAGATCCAATCTATGGAGTGCAGACTGGACCTTAATCCAGCAACAGCATTTGACTGTGTTAAATCTAAGAGCTCACAATACGGCATGCACGCAAGCTTAACAGTTTTGCATCAGATAAGAGCGGATAGATGACATTGAATCTGGCCTAAAGCCTCCTATTATCAAGTTTACTCTCTCCTACTTATTAGCAAACTTGAACATGGGGAGTTAATTCTTATCAGTTCAGCAATATGGGTCATGTCTGTGACTTTTGGTCTGGTAAAGAGAGATTTACTTTGTCATCAACAGTGCAGCCTCAGAGTGTCTTTCTGCACAAGCTGAGCTACTTAATATTTGTGTTATCATGCATACGAATTTATCCCTTGAGAAAGGATAGAGACCGACTAGAGTGAATTAGTTTGCTCAGATGCACCTGTGTGAAATATTTTAAGCAGAACAACAAATGCCAACCCCTTACCCAGAGAGGAAGTTGATCCCTGAAGGTGTAACTAGCGATGTCATGCTCTACCAGGTCCCTGTAGGTTTCAACTGAGTAAACGAATAGGCAGTGAAACTTTTCTATCTGTCACACAAAAGACTAGGTAACATGGTAGGCTAAAGATAGCGTAATATAGACAAGGAAAGTGTAGTAACACTGAGGGGGTGCGGGTGGTGAGGAGTGTATGAAGGTTAAAAGGACACAGGAAAGACAGGTGAAAGAAACCATTATGCTGGGATTGAATTTCAAGTCATTAGCAGTTGCTTGTTCCTGGACAAGGAGCGTAAATTCATCAGTAAACAGTGACAAAAGCCCTGCTTCAGAGGCAGTGGCAGTGATTTTTTCCAGACACACGTTGAAGTGAGCATACTACTTCTTCTGTCTGGATGGGTTTCTGAAATGATTCAATCCTATTCACTTTATTCTTTATACCTGCTTGACAACTCAACTCGACAAATGTTAAAGCAGTTAACTGGCTTTGCTTGCCAGTTTACAGCATGGTTATCTTTCAAGCCTTTTCAAGCCGCTATACCCCAGCAAAGACCAGAACACAGAATGATTCCTAGTTCTCTGGAAAGGTAAGAACTGACATATACTTACTCAGAAGTCTTATTGGGGAAGCTTTTCTTGATGCACTCACAGTGGTGATGAACCTGGAGTAATTCATATCTATGGGGAAAAAGTAATTACTTGGATATGAAGCTAGAAAAGTGACTAGGAACCCCAGTGCTTTTGGTATATGAACCTCCCAAAAGCAATGCTTCCAATTCATCATCTCCACAGATGTACTCTATCATAAATTAAAAGTCAACTTATTCATGTTAAAATTCGTGCTGGAATTTTTCATCTTTGAACTAACAGTAAAGGTTTCTACTTCATACTCATGGGTTCTGACACAGCCTCCCAATTGCACAGGCACAGCAAGATTAGGCCAGATGCCTTTGTTCTGATATTCTCTGGTTTCACAGTGAACAGGAAAAAGCCCTTTCCCCCCTCCTTTTACTGCCAGCTGTGGAGTTCTAAAGGCAGATTACAAATTTGAAGATCTTAACCAGTCATCAGTTCTTTTTGAATGATAATCCATCTTTCTCTAGCTGCATTAAGTATTGCATTTAAAATGCTGCAAGCCATCCATCGTTGAGTCATACCATTTGTCAAGTCAGAGGTGTTTTTTTAGGAAGGATAGTTAAAAATGTCTTTCAAAATGCTCCAGATGAGGGCTGGAAGGGACCTTAAAGATCATCCAGTTATAAACCCCTGCCATGCGTGGGTAGGAACACCTCCCACTCAAATATGGCCTGTACAGCAAGGCTGCTTTAGAAGTAAACAACCTCACGCTTCCTAAAAATACCGGCTTTAACTTCCCTCGCCCTCCAGGCGCTTTTACCGACAGAAGCTGCCAAGGCGGGATGTGTTCTAGGGGACACAGAATGATAGAATGGTTTGGGTTGGAAGGGACCTTAAGCACCATCTAGTTCCATCCTTCTGCCACAAACAGGGACACCTCCCACCAGATCAGGCTGCTCAAGGTCCCACCCTCAGAATCACCTGCATTGAGGCATTTTAACCCAGGCCACGCCGGGGCCATACAACAGCAGAAACTAAACTCTTATTGACTTAAAGTGGAGCTGTCTGGCACTGCAGTCACCCCCCGCCTCGGCCAGGCAGTTCCCAAGAAACGTATCCGTATCAGGTAACGGACACTTCAAAACTAGCAGGCATGTACCGCGGGATTAATTAGTCTAACCCTCCCTGGAAGGCTGGATGGATGAGCAGCCTGGTTTGGTGGGAGGTGCCCCTGCCCACAGCGAGGGGGTTGGAACTGGGTGGGCTTTAAAGGCCCTCCCAACTCAAACCATTCCGCGATAACAAAACCTGACACCGGAGCCAACGCTCCGCCCCCTTCCCCCTGGCGATTCCCAGGATGCCCCCCCACTGCTTCCCACCCCCCCAATTCCCGCAGCGGGGAGGGGGGACGGAGCCCCCAGGGCCACCCCGAGCGACGCGGCCATGGCCGGCGCGCGGACCTACCGGCGGGGCGGCGGGGGCAGCGGCGGCGCTGCTGGGCATGTGCGGGGCCGCCCCGGGGCGGGGAGCGGCTCCCCTGGTGGCGGGCGGGGCGCGGCGCGTTGCGGCGGGTTGTGACAGGGGCTATCGGATGGGTATTGGGAAATGGTTCTTCACCCGGGTAGTATTCGGATCTGCTGAAAGGCTCCATAATTTGGCTGAGTGAATTGAAATAGAAATGAAGCTCCTTCCTAGTTGGTGATTTAGGTGAGGAAAAGTTGTTTGCTTAGTCAGCATGTGAATACAGTTAGACTGAATATCAAATTTCATTACTGCTTTTCATGGCCCGAAGATTTTCAGATTTAGGTGATTGCTTGCTAATAGTGTCATGTACATTCAAAAACAAAAGCTGGGTGTATAAATATGAAATAACCTAGATAATGACACCATGTAAGAAAACCAGCAAGTATATCAACTGTGTCCCCAAGCAGCCACAAATGGAGAAATACCAGACTTCTGTGGGGAGCTGACTGTGAAAATACCAATTGAATCTGAGCTGCTATATCTTGGGTTTTTTTCATTTCCAAGCTCTCAGTGTTGCAGTTCATGGCACAGACCAAAGCCCAGAGAAGTTAAAAGAAAGATTTCCATTGATTTCTGTGGGCTTTGACTGGTCTCTTAGCCAATTACAGCATCATCGTATTGAAATATTTTTTTTAAAGAAAGGAATTAGTGTACAAATGTTTGGGTGCTTTTTCCTGCTGGATTCATATGGCAGATCACTGCCTCACTGTTTATATTCCTTAGCAACCACAAGTCAAGTGGCCTGTTTTCCTGTAGTGTAAGAATAGTTATTGCCATGGTGTCTTTGTGTATTACATGCATGCTTGGACTATGGCTATTTGGTACAAGTCTTGGATAATTCATGAAGCACTGGTAAGGCCCACGTATGGTTGTTTCTAATGGGAAAGATCTGTTGTCTGAAAACGTATATTACCTACACATTGAGGCTAAGCTGGGTCCAGTTATAAGTTAAAATAAAAACAACCAGTGAACAGAACAAAAAAACCCTGAAGTGGTTTGCCTTAAGAGAACAACGAGATGAGGCAAACCTCCTTCACTATTTCTTTCTCCAAAGGACTTAAGAAACACCAAAACAGTTTTCCTTTTAAGAGGACAGAAAGGAAAGCAAAGAATTTAGACAGTAAACACCAAAAGATGCTGGTTTTGCAACTTTATCAATCTTAGTGCCAAGTCTAAATGACTCTAAGAAGCTGCAGTGTAGCCTGGGGCACTATAATATGTATAGTTTTAAAGCAAGTTTATTCTGTTATATTTGTTGAGTACCCTATTTGAAGTGATAATTTCACATCTATTAAATGTGAGTGTATGAAAAAGGTGATACTGTCTACCGAGGACTTCGTCGGGAGTAAAACTACGGGAAGGGTTAAACCCACAGCGGGGGTGCTCCAGGTCATGTCAGGGTTGCCTTTGAAGAGCGTGGTCCATGGGCTCGCACCGGCCCTTGCTCACCGTAAGGTGGCGCGTGCGCACTGCCTTTCCAGGGAGTGAGCGCCAACTAAATAAAAATTGCAGATAAAATCATGTTGGCATATTGTATTTGACTGTAATTGCTTCACTGCAGGCAGTTTCTGAAACTCGAACTTAAAGAGTCCCACCTGAACAGCTTGACTATCTGCATTTCAATGAAAGGGTTAAATTTCGGCCAATAATGCTTGTTGCGACTTGGAGAGGACAGAATTAAAAAGTGCTGCTGTCAAAATAGCGTTACGATTTGAAGGTGGAAATTTTAACATGACGAATTGGAATGGCTGCCTGTGAAAAAACCCGCATAAGACCAGCAAATGAATAAGTATGAGATCAGCCATTTTAAACATCAGAAGCAAATAATTACTGCCAAGGGCTGCCTTTCCACAGGAAAAATGCTGACTTTGGCAGTACCTTTGTGTTTGCAGAACACCCTGTATGCTGCAAACGATCACAGGTGTGCAGCAGCCACGACGATCAGGATGATCTCAGCAGTGCAGAAGGGTTTGAATCTGGGCTATGAACATCCAGTGACATAGTTACTGTAAAGATCAGAGGTACATCTTTTTCCTGTGGGAAGCCAAAACTGCTAGGAGAGTGCTGGCTCTGTCTAGAGAGAATTAGTGGCAGGGATGTGAAGTTTATTGTCCTTTGGCTTGCAGATTACTTGAGTAATTTCCTGACTCTTTGTCTGTCTTCACTATAAGCTCTTGGGAAAGTAACTCTTTTTATTCTTCTGTTATGTAGTGCCTGTTCAGTGGGACCCTGATCTTGCTCCTCTCCCTCTCTTTGGAGGCAACTGCATAGTAAACCCTATTTACAGTGTCTTTATCCTGTGGTTTAGAACTTGATCCATCCCCAAAATGGGGGAAGGCTTAGGGAGCAATGAAGAAAGATTCTTAAACAGTTACACATTCTGCTGCCTATCCAAATAAAATTAATCAGCAGTCTAGGCTCACCCATATGCTGTTCATGCTTGTTGACCACCTCAGAATTCGGAACACTGTTATTTTGTCAGTGTGCTTTCTGCTGCTGCTTGTTTTGTTATCCACCTATTCCCCCTCCCCCCCTTTTTTTAAGGCCTGGCTCCTTTTTATGCTTCACAGACTGTCAGATGAAAGTAACAGGACCTCCATGGTATTCATAATATTCATAGCAGCTGTCAAATGATACTGTCTTAGAGTGAAAGACTTACGGTTCTGCAGAGTGACAGCCGTGACTTGTATATGTTTGAAACAGCCCTTTGTGCTTGAAAGGTTGTGCACCCAGATATCTAGCAGTCTTATTCTCTGATTGACAACGTTTTTTTCTTTTATTTTCATGTGTATACCAGGGCTGTCATCATTGCTTCAATTTTTGCCTTTTTCCGGTCAAGCAGAGAGGAAAGCACAGTATCTAGAAAATTCAGAAGTTTTCTAGATATTCTAGTACAAATCTAGAAAAGCTGCCTTTCATAGTAATGTATTCCTCAAAAACAGTTGCTTGTTCCAGAATGTGTTCCTTTGATAGGATGTCTAATACAATGAAATGTTTTCCTTAGACATGCATCAGACACCCCAGTGCTTTAAAAAAAAAACGAATCAGGAGTGATATTTTTCAGATCACTTTGTTCATGCTATAGAAGCTGAAATTGGATGGAGCAAAGATCGATAATGTATCCAGTTAATACACTAACGTATAAATGAAATGAATCATAAGAAATGAAATAACTTCTCCCGACAATCTTGAGATAAATACTGTTCCCTAATACCTCAGTCTTGTCAATGTGGATTTATATTATAGGCAAACAGTTGCTGACATGTCAACTCTATTGTGTAAATCTCCCAGGAAGTGGGTACTCACTATTATTTGCAACATATGTTATTCCTTGGGCTCAGCCTTTATTACTCTTTTTTAGTGCAGGCAAAAGAGTTTTTCTCCCTTGGCCTTGTATGTTCTCCTGTCCCTTACAAGGTCACATGTTTTAATCTGATGCAAGAGTGGCATGGAATCAGGAATGATCCTAAAGGTGGAATGAGATCATGGAAAAGGGAAATTGTTGCTTCATTCTTGTCATTGACTGGAGGAAAAATGCTTTCCAGGTGTGATGACAACTGGTACTCAAGAAGCATTTTGTTTCTTTGGGTATTTTGAAGTTTATCTATTCTATTCAACATGGAATAATTTGCTGGTTTTGCAGCTAGTTATTTAGTGTTCTTCAGACTGCTGAAGATACCTTTTTGTTGTTAATTTTTTATTAGAATTCAGCCTCTTATCATAAGGGTAAGTTAAGTGACTCGGGCATTTATCTCTTCAGTTTTAATTTCTGGGGTTTGCTTCTATAAACATAAAAAATAATTCAGACCATTCTCTGTATCCTATTGCAAGACAGATTTTACATTCAGTGGTTGTGACAGAATTATACTACTGTTCCATTAGGTTTTGTTCTTCTTAAGAGCTAAGTTTCTTGAGTTCATGTTCAAATTGAAATTACTTCTGTAGTAAAAAGCACATTATGTTACGTCTGACAACAGACATCTACATGTATTATCTCAGTGGAGTGTGGATAAGCAGGATCCTCATATCAATCAGTTTTGAGGTGGTTATCTGCCTGCAGTCATTACACGACTCCAGAGATGACACAGAATTCCTAAAGCAGCCTGAAGGTGCTTCTGGCACTCTGAATATAAAGGGAATCTGAGGAGATTCCTTGATGCAGCTATTGCCTTTGAAGAGTGCAAATTCTCTCCTATGTTATGTACCCCATTGTATCCAGTCTTAGCTTGATATACTTCACAATTATTGCATGTGACTAGGACTCTTCAAAAATCTTGGAAAACTTTTGGCAAAGCATATTTTATGTTTTTAGAGACCTATTAAATGGACCTACTCCATCTGCTGCTTAACTTCATTAGTGGTTATTGTTCTAGTACGTTTGTTTTGAGATAATATATTACTGTGTTTGACATATAATATTTACCTTTCTGTTGGCCAATGCCATTGAAAATCCAGCCTAAAATAGATGAGAAGCTACAGAGCCTGTCCTTCGATGTAAAAAGTTGCTGTAATTTTGACAACAATATAATCTCTAATGAAGGTTAAATGTTCTTCAACGTACTTGAAGAGAGAAAAAAAGACCAGGCAGGATGGGGAGAACTGAGAAGGTGAGTGCCATCCATTTATAGATGTATTTCAGGGATACTCTGTGTAATCTAAACTTTTTCTTTTCCCCCCCTCAGACCATCTCTTGTTTTGAGAACACCACCTCTGACAGAACATGCTCAAGGCACTGGGTTTCTCTCTTTGGACAATTGCTATGTGTGACTGCTCCTTTCCTAATGAGATTTTGAAATGCATTGTTGTTCTGGTAATGCCAGTCTGTTAATTCAGATAGAAGCAAGGTCTGTTTTAGTTGTGGCATCTTTTTCTACTCTATAATCCTTATTCAAACAAATGCTGAGACCTGCAATTCCAAGAGTGGAAAACCTGTGTTGTTGCTTAGATTCTTGGACTTCTATCCTTTCAGGTGGTCAAGGTGATCCTTCTTCATGAAGTGTATTCACGTCTGCCCAAATTCTGCTGTGCTGCAGGATCTTTGGGCATCATCTCAATTTTTTTCTTCCTTTCATTTTCAGACTCTCTAGCTATGTTGTTGGTTCCTTGAATTTCCTTCTCATTGTGCTTTCTTTTGTATCATGTTCTTTCTTATTCCATGGAAAAGCTCCCTAGTTAAAGCAAATCTAATATCTTCTCTCATTTCAGAGGAGATCCTTGACCAGCCTATTTGGGTTATAACCAGGGTACATTTTGTTGTCTACATGCTACTTAGTAGCAGATGTGGTGTGTTTGAGCTGTTTTGTGGCTGCTGTGTCTATCGCTGTAATCCACAATCTAACTTTTATAGGACAATCAAAATGATGTATTATATGTTAGGTTAAAAGGACAGACAGAAGCAAAATCAGGGGTTCTACAGGTCTGGCAGGTCTTGGAAATGCTGCTTTAGTGGGGACAGATACAGGTCAAATGATGCTATATTAATTCATCATCAAAGAATAAAAAGAAAGTTCTGGTAGGGATGGTTTAGTCTTGTTCTTAAACAGTACAGCTAGTTTCTTCTGTTGTTGAACTCCTCACTCTCACTTTGTAAAAACAGCTTTATTCCTCTGTCAAGTGAGTCTTGATTATGCTATCGTGTATTTTGTCCTTCACTGATTGTCCCCCAGACAAGTTCCTCATCCTTTTTCTTTTTTTGTTTATCTGGAGCATGATTCAAAATCCTCAAAGACAGCCAAGTTCATTTTTATGATCTTGATTTGTAAAGCGCACTAGCTTTCTGTGTTTTTTCATACACCACTAAATTTAAAAAATGATAAACAGTTCTGCAAGCACCAACAATCCATGGACTTGTACCTCACTGTCAGCATATTCAGAGGAAGCAATTGCATTCAGAGAAAGAATGATAAAATTGACTGTATCATATAGACTATGAACAGCATTTTAATGGCATTTTATCATTCATCAAAAGCTCTTAGCTCTGCAGTTGCTTTTGTTTTGCTGCCGGTTTGCATTCATGCTATAAATCACTGCTTTTAAAGTGGATTTAGAAAGTGTTTTTCTAACACTGTCAGCAATTAAACTGCAAAAGTTAATTCCTCAGGAATTAAGTTCTATAAATTAGTCCAATTAATTAGTAAAACTGAGACATAAATTGGTACAAATGAACAACTGTAGAATAATGGAAGTAAATGGAAAACAAGTATCTTCACAGGGCAAATTCAGGAAATGGCACAATAAAACAGTTTATCTTCATGTGTAGAATAAGTCTGAATTTCCTTCTTTTCTCTGATGCACTAAATATAAGTAACTGTTTATACAACCAAACCATGTTTTTAAGGTAATTCTGACTAATGCCATGTCTGTTGTGTCATGAAGCTGGAGAGAAAAAGACAGAGGGAATAGTCTGTTGCTGATGCTTATAGGTTGATGAATTCGTGCCAAAAAATTGCCTATAAACAAATAGCAGTGTGTAAGAGAGTGTCCTTGGGATTGCATGAATCAAAATTCTGAGTCTGTGAGTTTAGAGAAGTTCCTTGTTTCTATGGTGTGTAGGAATTCTTAGGAGGGATTATGATATGGATGTGAGCCTGGTAGTTGTTTGCAAAGAATGTTGCATGTTCTAGGATTCCCTGAAATAGCTGGGGTCAAGATCTGAGTGAATGTGCTATTGCTTTTAAGATGGCTGGATATTGCATATGCAGGTACTTCAGCTGAATCTTGCAGTAGTTTTTTAGAAAACTTTACTTGTGTTAGCGTGCTTACCTTGTGCCTAACTTAACTGGATGCTAGCTTTGGTCTGACTACACCTACCACAGGCAGATGTAGGGGTGATAGAGATATTTTAAAATTTTAGTTAGAAAACTAATCACTCATCTTATTGAGTGTTCTTGGAATTTGGCCGTGTGTTCTTGACATCTGTCACATTCTACAGCATGAGCCTTATGCATTTATGCTTGTTTTAAAGTCAGTAGAAAATGAAACTTTCAGACTGAAGGATCTTTGAAGTTTTCTTCACTTTTTGCTGCAAGAAAACCATGATTCCTAAAGGGAATTATGTATCTGATTCCTGGCTACCTGTTTATGAAAGACTTGAGGTGTTGTGCTGGATACTTGCTGTTGGATCTTAGATTTGCAAACTTGGTAAAATATCAGGATTTTTATTCTCTTTGCTGTCTTGGTAGATGGTTGCAGTTTCTGAGGCTACCAGGGCTGAGGTATGTTAGACGCATTCTGAGGATTTCCTATCAGACGGTACGCTCAAACTTTCTCAAGCTATCAGTCACCTTGACAGTTCTGACTTCTATGACGTGAGTCTCTTGACATTAAAGCATCTAGAGGTGGTGAAATACTCTTGAGAAATTCTGTGGCTGAGCCTGACATTTGTGAGGAAGTATACTACTATGTATACAAGGCTGCGTGCCTGGAAGAGTGGAAACAGTGAGGCTCAAATGGCAGAATAAGAGAGTCATGGTTGAGAAGCCATAAACGTCTGCTTTTAGGTGTCTGGGTCGTGGCCAATAGTGAGTGGAAATAAATGTGAGTGCTGGAGGTGAGAGGAATATAATGTATCACATGTTTTTACATTTGTTTCTTAAATGAGTTCCACTGTCGAAATCTTTCAAATAATTTTTTCTCTCAAAATGAAAATGAACATCAGTTTCAAGATAGAAATATTACCATACATTGCTCTGTTTATGAGAAGACATCATATAGCCTGTCTTTGGACTTATTTATTTAGATGTTACTGGTATTTTGAATTACCTACTTAAAATATTGCTTTTACTAAACTTCCTCTGTATCTAGCAGTATCATGTTAAATGAAGACTTTGAACTTTGTTTTGTACCATATGAAACTGAAAATTCTAACACCACCAATGCCATTTCAAATCCCACTTCTTGGTTTGATGGCTCTCTATTTAGTTTAATATTAAATAAATACAGATTTTACTAGATTTTGGATTTGCTTGCTCTTTAGTAGCTAAATGAAAGGGAAAGAATTTGTCATGTAATATTTCAGTGTGATTCTAGACATTTATGGATATGCTTGGATATTGCCAAGGCAGCCTGAAAGCCTGCCCAGTTCTTCTAATTATTCTTTGTCTCTTGCAGGAGTGATGAGCATACTCTGTAATTCTGGGACTGCATATAAGTAAATCTTGCCGAAAGTAAATCTAGCAGAAGGGCCTTGAAGTCCATGGGGTATTAAAGTCTGTATGGGCTTAACGAGAGAGTCTAAAGCCTGAAATTGTGCTGTGGAGTGCTGGACGGTTCAGAGGGAAGCTGTCCAGCTGAGTCGCCTGCTTACTTAGCAAAAACTATTGCATTGAAGCAGAAGTGGGAAAAGTCTTAGTGTCACTGGCATATTCCTCAGATCCCCACACATCTTAGGTTGTTTTCCAATTATAGAATACCTGGAAGAATGCAGTATTCTGTACTAATGCGTTCTTTAAAAATTTTTGCATACTCGGTCACTTCAAAAGTTTTTCTTCAGCTTCAAAGGATACCTTTTGAAGTGGTAGAAGGCATAAGCCAACTAATAGGATTTACCCCCCCGCTGTAAGGAACTGATATGACTAGCCTTGGCAGAAACCATTCTTTTAGTGTTTCAATTGCCTTTCCTTAAGGGAATCTTCCTGTAGTTTGAGGCAGAAACTTCTTTCCCCAACCTGCAAATAACGGTTTCAAGACAGAGAACATTACGATGCTAAATATTCAGAGAGCTGAGGTCTAATCTACCCATTTTCTTCCTATAATTTATATCCAAGGTGTTTCAGCCCACCAGAAGAGATTGCAGAAAATGGAAATTCAAGCCTCTTTAACTGTATTTCCCACATAAGTGGATAGATTGAAAAGGATGCTGAGATTTGCATTGGAAACTATATTTCAAGTTAAAAATCAGTTGTCATTGAAAAAGCTACTTTGAACATTTGATCTGATAACTCACGAAGATTTTTCGTTGCTAAATAGTATGCATACAGACTCTGGGATAATATATTTTTCTAGGTTTGATGAAAATCACTTGTAAAATGATTATGGATCTGTGAAGGTGCTTATGTCAGGGTGAGTGAATTTAGAAACTGATCGTATTTTGAGCATTTTAGATAAGACTTGCAAAAGAGTACAGAAAGTGATTTCACACTATTGCCCTGTCAGTTGTTTACTTTATTTCTCTATTTTGCAGTGTCCTTAGAAGATGGGCCAATTATAATCCTATATATTTTATAAGCCATGTTAGCCCCTCTGCTTTCCACAGGGAAATTTTTATTTGCCTGATTGTCAATTGACTTTTCTTTATCTCAGGTATAACCTCGTTTTTACAAGTAAGCTTTCAATAAACACAGTTGTTAAAATGATGGCTTACTTAATGTCTGTTGCTACTTGGAGAATCCAATATTACACAAAGGATTTTGACATTTGAGCAAAGTCTAATAGTATTTTGAAGATTTCCAAAAGAAGAGAGGATAAACTCTCTCATCTTGATTGAAATATTGTTTATAACTCATTTTGCAAACTCTTCCCCATCTGCTCTGAAGATGTTTCAGACTTTTCCCCTCAAAAGTACACCGTTGACAAAACTGTGAAATTTTAACTGTGATATAGCTGCCTTTCAAAGTTTTGTTATTTTCTTCTATTGTATTTGTCTGCCTTTATGGGCTGACTTTCCTAACAACATCTTGGTTGTGGAAAAGTCACCTAAGAAGCTGTTATTCTAATGAGATTTTGGAATTTTCTGAACAGTTTTCCCTCCTCCTCTTTTGCTGACACTAATATACTCTATCCGGTAGGTTAAATTTAGCACAGAATGTTTATTTGCTAGCATTTTCAGTATCACTTGAGTAACATTTCTTTTTGACTCTCCAGACTGGTTTATGTTGCTTTCATTTACCAGATAATTGTTGATTGTACTGTGGTCATAGACATGATATTTGTCAAGTCCCAGATGAGACTGAACTGGAAGTGCTGAGTTTTCAGGTTTTAAGCTGTCTCGGCTTTTTATAAATCATATTGTAGTCCATGCAAGAGTACATTTAAAAGATCCTGTAAGCTTCTTCAACTTCAGACTTTGTCAAAGATCTGAAGTGATGGCCTTATGTCACTTCTCTGCCTAGGAGAGAGTGGTGTCTGCGGTAGCTAAAAGAGCAGAGAATACACTGAGAACAAAATATTATTTGGAATGCACACACCGACTTCTTGTTTTGCATTTGTTGTGGTATCTCAAGTACAAAGCACCGATGACTATTGACAGCATGCCAGAGGCTTCATGTCAGTTTTTGTTTCAAAGGCATGCTTTGTAACTAATTTTCTGTCTGATTTCTTGGAGGCCTCCTCCTGTATTTGAGGTCTTTTTTATAAGACATGAGTAATAATCCTACAAGAATAATTAGAATGTACCTAACGCTGCAAAGGCTGAATTTCATAGCTGTTTGGAATCCAGTGCTTTCTTTCAATTATAAAGCATAAAATGAGAAGGTTCAGTTTTTAGACTCATGAAATCAGAGTTATGTGACATTGAGTTATCTCATCCCTGACTTCAGTGAAGCAATGTGGTTCAGTGAACAGAAAACAAATGTTTTTTTAAGGTAATCTTTGAAACAGATTAACATAGGCTTCAGATACACATAAAAGCTTCCTCCCTACCACCTTATTTTCTTTTCTAGCTTTTTTTGTGAACAGTTAAAATTAAATTTCTGAGGTAGAACTTGCACAAATACAGTAAATGGGGACGAAAACAATATTTTATTATACTTTACATCCAAAGCACACTTCATGTCATCTGAAGATGCAGCTGTTCTTTCAGATAGTTGATTCATGTCACCCACAATTTAAATGTCCTCACTATTTAAAAAAGTGCCTCTCAGCATCTTTAAAAAGGTTGTCAAAACAATGGCATATTCAGAGTGAGAGAAAGGCTCTTAATGCTTTATAGAAGACTGATGCAATGACTTGATTAGAAAAATCTGGTTTTATCTGATTTCGAATGAGGTTGTATACTTTCTTGTATCTTGTCAGTTAGTTTAAAACCAAATCTTCCTTATCTGGAGCCAGAGATGGTAAGTTACACTGTATTTGTGATTCCTGGGTTATACAACATATTTACAAGTACATTCATCCTGATCTCATTCAATCACAATTTCTATCAAACACTGCATTTCTTGCACCAAATGCATTACTTCACTCGTTATAGTGGGGCTGCACAGTCCAAACTTTCTAAACTCCAGACCTTTGATTATTAATAAAGAAAATTGTATTCTTTCTGATACTACTGAGTCCTTTGAGGCAAGCAACATCATAAAGCTAGTTCTTCCTTACTTAGTAATGGTTGGGCATTTCTAAATATTGAAAAAAATACTGCTCATTAAAATTGATGAAAAGATTGAGTTGTTACAACTCTTAACATTGTAATAAAGTATTAGCAACATAGTTTTGAACTTATTGCTACTATCTGGAATTCACTATCCGAAACTGGACGCATAGGAATCATGTACAATGTGTGGGGTGGGTACTTCTGAGTATGGTATCCTGGTGTGCAAACTTCTGACTAAATGACTAATGGCTGTATTTCTGTCCATGTCACTTATAAGCATCCTTACCCTGTAGGGCTGCCCAGGTCAATATTGTGGCAGTGTTTTATTTGCTATAGTTTGAAATCCACACTTCTCTCTGTGAAGTTGCCTGTTAAGCAGCAGTTAGACCACTTGCTGGAATACTGGAGAACAGAATTCCATTCCCTTTCTCAGTGAAAGTTCCTGACTGCCATGTTACAGATGTTTCATGATGTGATGTTTTTTCAGTTTGAAGCTGTTCTTCTGTTGATAGTTTAGTTTGGTCTTCACAGGCTGGATGTCTGTTACTGTTTGTGGACGGAGGGTTATATAGATAAAAGCATGTACTGAAGCAGGAATTGGAACCTGGCTTGCTGCCCTAATCAGTAGGACTGTGGTGTGTATTTCTAGGTTGAGGCTTGCAGAAGTTGTTATTCTTTTCTGAACTGCAACAGCTTCAACTGAAGAGTTTTACATTTTGTAGCTGTTCATAGTTAAGAAATATTCCTGCAAGCTGGACTGTTGTAGCAGCTGAGTAGCTAGACTGTCTGCCAGCCATACCTCAAATGAAGAGGCATGCATGTTTTTTCTTTCTTTGAACTGTTTCTAAGCATAATTCACAATTAAAGACTGTGAATTTCAAGTGGGGGAGGTCACCTTTTTCAGAGTGCAAAGGCAAGACATCTGAATTGCACTGCTAGATGGGTTTAAGGTATAGGTGTCTGTTTTGCTTTTTCTACAGTCTGGTCAGTGTGAGGAGATTTGTTAATCCTTCCTATGTATCTGTAATTACCACCTGTGTTATTAAGGCAGAAACAGAAAAAGGCCTCAGGGCTTGTGTGATTTGTTGCAGTTTCAAGATGCTTAAAAATTGAGTATGGTAGTTCTAAGCATTGCTATATTTAGGCCCTTTGAAAAGACCAAAGTACCTAAATTCAATTAACTTTTGATCTGGTGCACCTGTGGCACTTAAGCCTGAAGATTTTTTTCCTACTTTGAAAGGGATAAGCCATTCAGCTTTTTCCCATTATCTGTTCTGTGCACAAGGTGCTCAGTGTGATTGTCATCGTATTCCTTAGAGATGGCTGCAATTCGGTGTGGCAAAGGGTTTATGACATTGATGTGAGTTCTACATGAGGACTTCTAACAGTTCAGTGCTCTTGCTGCTCTTTGAATCCCAATAACTCTACCATTTTCATGTTGCACATGGAAGGAAGTTTATTCCTACAAACACTACTAAATAGTCGCTACTTATCTTCTTCTTTTACTTCTTCATATATTGCTTATTGATAAATACATGATGTGCATGTAGCTTTACCAGCTTTTTAGGCAGGTGTGGTGATAAAATCCCCACCTCAATGCAACTTATAAGAGTTGGCTTAGAATTTCAAATTTTACCCAGCACGTGTTTTTAATAATATCTGTTACCTTTGGAAGAATGTGCATCTTATCCAGGAAGACCTGTTTGCATGCCCATCTTAATACTTGTTTTCCACACCTGTTTTTTCACCTAATTCAAAACCAAGATGCTCATGGGCTTATTATATTAAATGTCTAAATTGATCACTTACCTATCTAACTTGTAATGTGCAATAGCAATGAAAAAAATATCCCTGTTCATGCGAGCAGTACTTTGAGGTATAATACAGGTTGCTGCAGGCAAAAGGAATTTGCATTGTAAAGGAGTAAATATGGATGGCCATGAAAGCAGTGGAGATGTTTCTCCTCCTTCAGAGAGTGTTTTCTATAAAGCATAAAATAAACCAGCCTGAATTTAGTCAGGCTTGTCTTGCCGTATCCCAGGATGGCTGTTTCCTGGTCTCCTGTGCTTTGAGTCACAAGACTAAAGAAGGAATCAACACTCACGGGAGAAACATAAATTCAACATATAGCAGGACAATTAGCAATCTATTCAGAGCTCATTGCTGTACAAATTAAGATTCATTACACTTTGCTACTATCTTTAATTTAGTGAGGGTAGCAGCTGCTCTGCTACTTCTTACAGGAGTCACAATGTTACAACACTACACAGAGGGGCTTTGTTTATTTATCAGAAGGAGGCAGTATATTCAGCAAGTAATACTTTAGGGAAAAAAACTGCCTGTATTAAGAGACTCTTCAATTACTCCCCTAGCTTCATATGACTTCCTCCCTTATGTCTTTACTAGTCTTCATTGTTCAAACCCTCATTTTACCATTAAATTATAAGAAAATATTTTCTACAGATAATGTAATAATTTCACAAGTTATATGTGGCATGCTGAGAGCTGCAGTTGCTTTGCTGAGGTTTATGAGGAAGCTAATTATTTAGCAGTTATTTTTGGATTTAGAAGGCAGTAACATTCCCAGTTGATTTTTAAGCCCTCCAAAAGAAGGACTCAGGCTGGTCGGATTGAGTCTAAGGTGACTAGACTTGTTAATTCTCAGTTGCTAGCAAAGAGACAAGTTCCTTCTGGTAATGATTTGAAGAGCTTAAAAGCAAGTGTTGTTCTGAGATGAATCCTAGAGAGGGACACCGTCTCCCCATAAACACAGCCATGTAAGCATTTGTAAATGCTCCACAAATGAGTTTTGAAACCTTGCATTTCAGAGGCTCATGTAGCTTAGAGCTGAGATTTCTAACTTTGACATTACAAGAAGCAGTGTTACCAGGGGAATAACTCTAATACAGAGTAACTGGGGAAATAATTGGGTTTTAGGGTTCTGATAATGTTGGAATTTGCTTGGGGTATTTGAATCACATGGAAACTTCCATCTGAAGTTTGAACAAGTCAGAATAAAAAACAAATTACTGCATGAAGTTGACTTCAGTGTTCAATTATTATAAAGTTTAAGGGTTTTGTTTTAATGCCAAATATTTCTCAATGTATATTTTATTAAAATATTATACATATATAGGTATACTTTAAAAATTAAAGTTTAGGGAAGCATGGTGCTTTCAAAATGCTGGAATGTTACTATGAAGTATTTTATAGTATGAAAAATTCTATGTAACTAGAAAATTTGCAAATAATTTTATATTCCAGTTCATGTTTTGCTAAAACCTAAAATACTTTTTTTTACATTGTCTACTGTTTTATTAGATCTGTGTGTCTCAATCTTGGTCTTTAGTGTATAGATAGCACCATAATAGTGCAGAAAATTTCTATACTGTTAAAGAAAAGCATATTTATCTGATATCGGCTTATTTCATTTGTAGGCATGTTTGGTTATGAAATGTATCAAGTGGTCTATTTCTGTCTAATATGAAGGCTGTACAGGACATGGCTGAGGAGTGACTACTTCAAGAACAGCTGGACCCACAAGCTTAGAAAAATAAAAAGAGAAAGTCCACTTGGCTGGATTCTGTCTCAGAAAGGCACACTCCGAAATGGACAGAAATTGTGAAGACAGGAGTTATAATGTTGCGTTTGTGTGCCTTAGGATTTTCAGCCTGAAAGTTGCCAATTGTGTTCTTCTGTTGAAGTAAAAACCCACAAAAGGAGGTGAATTATCAATTCAACATGGCACGGTTAAACTTGCAGCTTTTTCTGAGACCTAAAATCTGTTTCTTTACGGCCCATAGGCAAAGTCTGGAGGGGCAGGTTTGTTGGCTAACATGCTTTTTAGTTACGATTTCCCCAATCCCTCACTTTGGGGATGTGGCTGGTTAATACTTCTCATCTGCACGCTCACGTTCCTTTCCTGTGAAGGGTAGAGGGCAGGAGCAGTGTTTGTGTGAGGTAGGGTCTGAATGCAGAGAAACACTCCAAAGTCCTACCCCAAGATTGTAGTCAGGAAATGAATGGTGGGTCTGAAGACCCCAGTATGTGTGAAAATTCATTATTCAGTATGTAGGAACTCTGTCATTGTGGATGGGACTATATTTTGGGTGAAATTAGCTAATTAAGGTAGCTAATTAAACATAGGCATACTGTTGTGTCTATCATCAAAGAAAGAAATTGTTTCAATATTAAATGACAAAATACATAACTAACTAGAATATAGTATTAAATGTTTTTAACTTGATCAAAACATTTCACCTTGCTTCTCTTCTTTTAAGCAAGTAGCTTTTTAGTCTAAGATGACACTGACACAGACCATGTGACCCCTGAAGTAGCTACAGTCTCCTCCTGAAAATAAGTCTTTTCCTTTCTATACCATTGTCTTGACCATGATAGCACTTGTACTCAGATCATAATCCTTGTACCTAATCGCACTGTCAATGAATCTCTTCTGTCCCTGAAATTAAAATGTCTGTGTACTCAAAGACCTCTTCTCCTATTTGAATTAAAAATGGTAGCTTGATTTTCAAATATGTCCTTTCTCTTTGGCAGTCTTTGGGTTTTGAAATGTGGCTTTATGTTGTGGGACTGGACCTCTGGAAAATTGTCATCAGATTTGAGGCATGTCCTGAAATTTCTCAACGCAAATAGTTTACAAAATGTAGAGCAGAGCAACCTTGCCTTTGCAATAGGAAAATAAATGTATGATAAACGTTGAATTAATATAATTCTTTTGCCTGTACGATATCTACAGTTTTGTTTCCATACTTCATATTATGATCATACTTGCTTGACCAGGAAAGGACTTCTTGCCATGAATTTTGCAAGTCTTATGGGTTCCTTTTGAATTTTTTTGAACTATCCATAAATAAGAATGTCATGTATAAAATTTATTTGATGAAGCTTAAATGTTTACCTCAAACATGTTTTTTCTTTAAATATTTTTGAAATCACACAGGGATCTGCATGTTATCCCTTGTTAATTTTGGATGTAAGGGAATTAAATAATTTAATTAAATCAGTTAAATAAAATCTCATAAAAACAGTGAGCTCTGTGCTGCACTGTTAGAGTTAATGGGAGGTTTGTAGTTTATAGCAATAGGCTTGCAGGATCAGTAGTCACCCAAGTACTTTTAAATAAGGTCCTAATTACAAATAAAAACATATTGTCTATGTGTAGAAACCTTCATCTCTGCTAGAGTCGAACATCAGTGCCTATTCATTTTGCTAGATAACCACCCCCCCCCCCCCCCGACTTCTTGTATCAGTGCAGTAATAGCATTGCAGAGAAGGTTTGCGTTTCTGGGCACTGAAATTTGCCAGGGAATTCCTATCTTTTTAAAATAGTGAAATTAAGGACAAATTTTACTGAAGAAGCAGCTGTTAAAACACTTTCTCTTTGGGTGGCAAGAGAGAGGGGACTAGCTTCAGGCATTCTTTGTTCCATTCTCTGAAGGCTGGTTATCTGTACAGTACTGTGTGTACTTTCCAGGAGGTGTGATGAAAATATTCTCTTTCAACAAGTTTACAAGCCTAATGCCCTAAGTCTGCACTTTGGTGTGTGTCTGTGTAGATGCCTGTATAGGTGAAGTTTTCCACACTGATCACCAGATAAGCGGGGGAGGTGAGAAACAGAACTATTACTACTTTTAAATGTGATGCTTTTTTTTACACCACAAGTAGCTTCACAGTTCCTTCCAGTGGACAGAAAGTTAATGATTTAGCTTTGCAGTTTCTCCTGAAGGTGGGATCCTTCAATATTAGGTAAATGGATACAAAATTTGTGACAATTCTCACATCATTATGTGAAGTTATGGGATCTCAGCCTACACTTAATGGTATGTAGTTATACAGTGACTATGTTCTTTGAAATACTGATGCTCCAAAGAGGACCTATCTGTTTTAGGTTACTACATGAAGGTCCCATGGTTTTGATCAGCTTTACCAAGCACCTAACATTTCTTAGTCCTCAGAGTGACAACTTTGGAAAGGCTGCATTGTGTGCTTTAAATCAGGAATCCATTATGTGATGACTTCTTAAATATTTGCAGCAAAAATGCCTGGTAATTTCATTTTATTTCTTGGCATTAAGTAGTGCCAAAGTTAAATGTTAGTGAAATTGCCAACTGATTTCCAGTTACAAGAAAGAAGAGCTGTGATTGCAGTGGAAAGAAATAGTTAAATAAGTTAAGCAAAGTTTTCTAAAACAAGAATTGAAATTGCTTGACATATCGGTGGGAGGTGTATTTGTCTGTTCACCTCAGACCTATTAGTGTTTTCCTGATTTGTAGGTGAATGCAAATAACAGATATTAAAAACAAAGGGGGAAGGGGAGGAAGAAAAAACATTACATCGTATGCTATTGATATATTTACCTCAGCTGGTTGGGAAGAAATTTTAACCAAAAAAGTGGAAGTGAGTCAAAGATCTTACTGACATAATGTAATTCTGTTACAGTTCAATAATATTACTTATTGTAAGTCCCAGTCAGCTGAGACATCTTACTTTTGGGTAATGGAGCAGTGTTGTTTTATTTTTTAAAAAAAAAGTTAATTTGGTGACATTTAAAATGCTATAAATGCTATTCCTGTTATTACTAAGGATTTCAGTGACCCTAGTGATTCCCTGGGTATTTTTGAGTAATGCTTTTAACACAAATGTTGACTGAATTTTTGAATATGATATGAAAGGTTCCATGACATACGTGGTGAAACTGTGTATAACCCTTATTTGGTTTATAATACATACAGTTCTCTTTGCGTGCATCTAACATATTAGGAAAGCAAACTTCCAGCTCTTCAGGGAGTTAGCCAGTATGACCCCCTAGGAAATGGTTCTCAGAGATAAGGGAGCTGTACAGAGCTGGCAAATATTTAAGGATGCTTTCCATAGAGCGCAAGAGCGCTCAGTTGCCAGATGTAGGAAATGAGGCAGGGAAGCGAAGAGACTCAGAGTGGCTGAGTCAAGACCTGCTGGACAAACTGAAAAACAAGAGGGAACTGCACAGGGCAGTGCAAGCAGGGACAGGTAACCTGGGTAGAGTGTAGGGATGCTGTACAGTTGTGTAGGGATGGGTCAGGAAGGCATAGCTGGAGCTGAACTTGGCAAGAGAAGCAAAGAATAACAAGAAGGGCTTCTATAGATCTGTCAACCAGAAAAGGAGGGTTAGAAAAGTGTAATGAAAATGGTGACCTCATATCAACAGACGAGGAGAAGGCTGAGGTACTCAACAATTTTCTGCCTCAGTCTTCACTGGCAACCATTCTCCTCACTCCTCCAGGTTAAAGGAAAAAGATCGGGACCAGAGGGGTATAGTCCCTCCAACTGTAGGGGAAGACCAGGTTCGTGACCACCTGAGGAACTTGAATATTAGACTTCAGGAGGAAATTCTTCACTCTGAGAGTGGTGAGACACTGGCACAAGTGACCCAGGGAAGCTGTGGATACCCCCTCCCTGGAAGTGTTCCAAGGCCAGGTTGGATGGGACCTTGAGCAGTCTGGCCTGGTGGGAGGTGTCCTTGCCCGTGGCAGGGGGGTTGGAACTGGATGATCTTTAAAGTCCCTTCCAACCCAAAGCATTCTATGATTCTATATTGGTAACTTTTAACCTGCAATAAAAAGTCTGGCAAGGAGCAGGAAAGACACTCCGTTTCCCCACATTTAGGCTGTTGTGACACAGTGCAACTAGTTATGCTTAATGTAAAATTATACGTGAATGTTACTTGGTTTTCAGATACCTGACATTCAAGGTAGTTGTTAAAGCCTGTCTGTTATGTTTCAATAAACCTTCTGACCTGGTACTCTCTAACCATTAGATTTACCTAAGGAGGTATTTGCTACTGCCATTTTTTTTTCTCTACGAGAACGAATTGGCACAATGTATGAATAACCCCAGCCATGCAGAAAAAAAGGTAGAGACCTGCATTGCTCTTCACTCTCTCTCTCCTCCTGGGCAAATCAAACGCTGAGATGCACACCGTAATTTTTATATACCCATAGGGAAAATGCATGAAGAAATCCTGCTAAAAGGATAACAATTCATGCATGATAAACCCCTGAAAACCAACCCATTCTCTTCCCATGACACCTGCTTTCCTCTCCCCATTTTGATTTCTCAAGCTTTTAAATGATGAAAGGATTGTGTTCTCTCCCTTCCCATATCACATTAATGTTGGGGAAGGTGGTATCCATGTTGTTTTACCTTTCAGTATTCTTTGTAAAACAACCATAAAGAGTAAGCCCACCAGAACAAAGTATCACACCTTCTCTGATGGATCATTCTTAAGAGTTGCTTATTATTTTTTGAGGAAAGTGTCTTTACATGTAATAATCCATTTAGTTGTGTGGTAGATATAATGCAGTTCATAAGTAAAGGCAGGGATTTCATAAGCAGGTTTTGATCTGAGATGCTTTAAGCATCTGACTTAATAGCTCTTGTAACTTCTATCAGCTATGAGTAGAGACTTATTCTTGGGGTCAAATGGGTTATCCTTGTGCAAGTTTTATAGAGGGTCTCTGTAGACACTTGATCATATTCATATCCATTTTTCTTGAACTTGACTAAATTATTTACTTCAATGTACTGCTATGGCAGTAAGTCTCATTAATTTGTTTTACTGGACATAATTATAGAGCGGTTTTCATATTTCTAATACATACTGTAATTTTGTTTTGCTAATTGAGTTGATACAATACCCTAGCTGGCCACGATTTACGCAGTGAGGGTTAATAGGTTTTCCAATATTTTCTGTCTGTATGTTGTGGGTATAGAGTCATTGTTTGGCACCACTTTGGAGCTTAAAGAGTTTGAAGTACACGCATCTTTTCAGAACAACGTTTTGTTTTTTTTCTCCTTTGGTAACCTAAAATTTTACATTGTTATGCTTTGAGTTTGTTTTGTTTCTAAAATACCTGTGTTCCATAAATGTTCATAGGTTATCCTTGCATGTTACTGAAATATATTCTAAGATGATACAAATTAATCGTACAGTAAATATTCTGTCAACGCTATTTTAGTGTCTATTTTGCAAGTTTACAGAGCTGGAAGCATCATAATATCTACTTGATATGTGCATGAGGAGTGATAAGACTAAACTAGAAAACGCTATAACTGTTAGGGAACTGTCTTGGTTTCAGAGGCTGAAATGTGAGTGACTTCCAATATTTCTGTAGATGTATAGGTCTACATATCAGTGTACATGAAGGCATATATGTGCCAAAATGTAAATCTGCTTTAAAATGTTGCGGGTTTTTTTTTTTTGAGGAAATGGTCATCAACTAGCAGCGTCATATCTCTTTTTGTTTTGCATTTTAAATTATCCATTTCTTACCTTTCTGACCACTTATTTAGGATAACATTTGCTGCAAGTGAAAAAAACCCCAAATGATTTTATGCGTAGTTTAGGGAAGATAGAAGCCCAACTGATTAACTTACATTCCTGTAAAGTGAACTTGGGCATTTGAGGGGGCCACTTTGGATAAGTCATTTTAGAAGTTTTATCTCTTGAATAAGGTGATTATTTTGGGGAAAACAAACAGCCGTTAATATTGATTACAAGTTATCCCATATTTATATGTTCTAATATCAGTCACTTCAAGTGATAAAAGACACAATTTTAAAGACAATTCTCTTAAGAGTCTTTATGCAACCAGGCTATTTTTGGAAGTTTCACTATATATCATCACCCTAATATTGTACATATCAGGAGTGACAAGTCCAGCAGTATTGTTTGGAGAAATGATGTTATTTGACAGAAAACTTCTATCTTTCTCAAGAACCCCCCCTTTCCCAACAAAGCTTTCAGTGTTCACTCGCCTAAGAATTATGAGGGTTCCTGTGGTCACAGTTCGCACAAAAAGCCTACGATGCTTGAAGGATAGATCTATGACCACCAAGCGCAGTATCTGCTACTGACCTATATTTGGCTTGTGACATACGTAGTACTACCAATGATGTGTATCATTGGGGATACAAATATCAAGAGTGATGGATGCTCTACTCTGTTCTGGAGTCGAGCTCAGGTGGAAATACATGTGGAAGCAGCAAAAGCATGGCAGAGGTGCGTTAAGTTGGCACCACGTGTTCATCAGTTCTGTTGATGGGCCCCTTGTACTTAGCACTTATGGCTTGTAGATTTTTTTTCCTATTCATTCCCCATTTATAAACCTCTGTTTCTGCTACTAAAGTTATTCTACACATACACATCAGTTTATTCTGCAGGTGGACACATACATGTGCTGTTGTTCCACATATCTGTACCAATTAATGTCCATGTCCATTCTTTATAGATCTATGTACAGGGGTACACATGTACCCTATGTACACATACTGTGTATGTGTTTGTAAGGGGAATAGGCAGGAAAAACAACTGAGATAGTTGAGTACATGTGTGTAGAGTGGTTGGTTAGGAAAGGAAAGGTAAGAAGACAATGGTACAGGTCATGGCACACTTGCCCTTGACCCATCAGCTGTTTTACTTGTCCCTTCAAACTTAAGTAGAGTTACCCAGGGGCCTAGGAGAAATGTCTCTGTTAGCAAGCGTGTATCCCTGCCAAAGTTACAATGATTGCTGCAGCACGCTTTTAAAACTTTTATCTGTGATAGCCTGGAAACATGAAGAAGTTTCACAGTATAATTATTTCTCTGATGGAACATCTCAATAAGGAAGTTCTTATCAAAATTTCTCTTTTCTAGTTTTCATCATTCTCCTTCTAATCCTTGTATGTCACACTAGATAGATCTCTTCCTCCTTAGAAGTTACATCTATCAAATTTTCATGGATACTTATATTTGCTCTTCACTGTTAGTTAGCAAAGATCCATGTGTTTAACTATTAATGTCTCCCCATAAATCATTTTCGCAGTCTTATCATTCATGTTACTCTTCACAGCCTGGTGGTGAATATTACCAGAGCTGCACACAGCATTTCCTGTGGAATCACAACTAATAGAATTAATGATTATTGCTTTTCTGCAGTGTGGTTCTACGTCCTGCGATCACCAGAAAGGTTTTATAAACCACCAGAAGCACATCCTTTACCTCAAGTGTTTGCTCCTTCTTTGTCTAGTTGGATTTTTTGTTTTTGTTTTTTATTTAGCTTAAGTTTAACCACTTAAGTCTTTGCAGGAAAGATTTTTTTTTGTCTTTGAGCTGCATCTATGCATAAGCAATTTTGCTAATAGTGATCCCCGGCCTACAGCTCTGATGTGATACATTGACTGCAAGATCCTAAGGTGTTCCTTACAGCAACAAAGAACTAATATTTCGTTGTTCAAAGTGACATCAAATATGCCCAAGTCAAAGTATTGCGTATCTAGGTTCAAGAGTGAATGCTATTGTTATCAGCTGGGAAAGTTTTTCTGTACATTTTTCAGCTTATGTGTGAAAAACACTATATTACTGTTTGTTGGGTTTATTACAGTAGTGAATTGGTGTGATTTGTCGCTAGAAGAAAGTCACTTAGGCTTTCAGTGTACTACCTTTAACCCTGCGTTTCTTCTTTTTATTTTAAATTAGTCATTTTCTTGTTAAAAGTTTACTGTTCAAATGCTCGTAAACTTGGATTCCTATTTTCATCAATACACATCTGAAAATGTGAAGAAATAAGCAATCTGTTTTTTTTGCTGTTCCTCACTTAGTTGTATGCCAAAGATGACAACTACTTCACTAGCAATTTTATTGCAGTCCAGGTGTTTAGAACCGGGGTGATGTGATAATTTTACATGGCATTATGCTGATACAATTGTCCTTGTATCATCTGAGTAACACTCCAGGGCAAGTAAAAAAAGACTGCATTGGAAATGCATTGTCAGTTTGCTTAGTACGTATTTTACAGATGATCATCTGTGCTTTTAACCTTGACTTCACAATGTATGGGAGAACTCTAGGCCATATTCACAGCAACTCCATCAGTCATGAAATAAATCAGTTAAGATGCATCCTCCTCTTTGCACAATACTTTTCACTTTTAATGCTCCTATCATTTTAAAACATTTAACAGTTTTCTTTGATAACATTTTGCAGTGCACAAAAACTTGTGTTGGTAGTTATTTTTACCTTTCTGTAGGTGTTTTGGTACGTTTGTTTGTAATTCCCAGTTTTTAACAAAGGCAAGGAGTAAAATTGTAAAATATTAGGGACAAAGAGCGAATCTTTGAGATTACTTGGTTTTGGCTTTAACAGGAAACAATCTACAGAAAAGTAAGTGCCTCTTTGGTCAAGGAAGAGGTATATAATCTGAAGTAGAATAAAATGACTTCCTGAAGACCTTGCTTTCAGGAAGGAAAGCTATTAATTTTCAGAAATTTCATAAATCATATGCATATTAGCAAAGCTAGCATACTACTGAGAAAATATGAAATACATAAACCCCATAGTGCTGTAGGATGCAGAGTACTGGTACATTATTAATAGTGCTCTAGAAATTGTGGAAGTATCATGGTATGAATTGTTCAGTGTTGGGAGGAACTCCTTGTAGCATATGTTGAGAGAATTATTTAGTGAAACCAGGAAGTCATGGTTTTGCTCGCTGCTCAAGCCTTACATGAACCATATAGTGAGAAGTTTAATAGAAAAATACTTTCTAGAATAAAATATTTCATAACTACAACAATGGTGTAGAAAAATATCCAAGTTTCAGTATCTAGACCATATCAAATAGACACAGTGCCTTTGGACACATTTTGTCATACAATATACAGTCTTTTCCTGAGCTCCACACTGCTGACTCTGAAAAATGCAGTTGCGTTTTCAGTAGTTTAAACAGAAGAGCCTGGGCCTGACTTTTGAGAGTGATTGTGTTTCTCTTGACATCTTATGAGTGTGATTGTTGAAGATTTCTTTCAATAAAAAAAGAGAAGAGATTCTCAGTCTTACAGGATTCTGTGCCTGCCTCTCTTGGTGTAAAACTTTGATCTTTCAGACATGCTGTTAAAGCATGGGGAGTGCTTTGTTATTATTTTTCAGATAGCCAACCCTCAGCTTGCATATTTATTCTACAGCAGGAGTATGCACAAGGTGTTTTTATAAGTGTGGGTTCAGCCAGTTCTGTTGAATGTGATGTTAAAGTTGTCAGCTCTGGTTCTTGGCTTCACTGCAGCTGAGAGCTACATTTGTAAAGAAATTCTAATAAGCTGTATGCTGATCTAGATGAGTGCAGGTGGTGTCTGGTATCGAAGTTTTGGCACTGAATCTCTGGAAAATCTTAAGCTTCGAAATTCACAAACAATGGAGACAAGTTCTATGTTTGTCTTAGGGGCCTGTTGCTGTGTTATAGCAAGTCTTGGCCGCAGATCATGAACGTGCTTGAGATTTTGAGTGTTAATGTGTCAATTATTCGACATGGGGAAGTCATCTTAGCTTCCAAAGTGATTGCATTGTTGAAAACTAGAAGCTTGGACTCAAGCTTCGTCAGGAGAGGTTTAGGCTTGATCTTAGGAAAAAGTTCTTCACTGAAAGGGTGATTGGCCATTGGAATGCGCTGCCCAGGGAGGTGGTGGAGTCACCGACCCTGGAGGTGTCTGGAGGTGTTTAAGGGGAGACTGGATGAGGCACTGAGTGCCATGGTTTAGATGATGGGTTGGTGTTAGTGTTGGGTTATAGGTTGAACTTGATGATCTCAGAGGTCCTTTCCAACCTTGTGATACTGTGATACTGTGAAAACAAAAAAAAATATTTTACCCATTCAGGCAAGATTGCAGACTTCAGCCTGAACAGTTAAAAGTATGTGCAAAGTAATAAGCATATGAAAAAAAATCTTATGATGACGGGAAAGGAGGATCTTAAATCTTGTCTTAGTAAGTCAATTCTGTATGTGAAAAAGGACACTGTTACCTTGGAAGCTGGTAAAGCTTTCCCAGAAGCTCATGGCTTTGCAATGTGAATGTGTTGCTGGCATCTTTCTCTTATGAGATGCTGATAAGCAGTGCTGATTAGGAGACAGGATGGAAGAATTCTTATGTAGTGGTGTATAGGTATGGCTGGAATCTAAAATTTGTCTCTGTTTACTTATTTAAAAAAAAATCTGTGAAGGGAATCGCTTATTCTGTGTATATATCCAAGGACATAGGACAAATCCACTTGCTGACAGTTGCTGAATTTGAAAGTTCCCACTTGTTAACAGTTCAATACCTAAATATTGCATCCGTCTTTTTCTTGTAAGACATTGATCATCTTTAGGAAAACCTTGACTCTTTAGTAGCATGTGGTGAAGATAAGTAGGAGTTCATCTGGCTGTCTAAATGTGGAAAAACATGCTGGCCTGCTCATTCTTCTTGATTTAGCCTTAGCATTAAAAGAAATTTGTTTCGCATTATGAAGCTTGCTGATTTCAGAAAAAAAAATTAGGCCCAGATGGCATGATGCTAAATAGAGATGAGTACGAAGTGTGCATGTAAAAAGAGGCCAATCACTTTTTGCTGATCCTTTATAAGTGTGAGGAGGAAGAAAACTATTTGCTTTTCAATTCATCTTCCTTAAGGGGGCCCAAACTGTTTATAAGTTGTTGCTGAGAAGACACCCGCATGACAAAAGCCTCTCACTGCTTTTAGCTGGAGGATTCTGTCTTTACTTCTCAGATTTCCCACCTCTATTGTGTTTTAAAACAGGCTGTTATCTTAATTTCATAAGTAAACAAAGATTAACCCTCTGAAGATGGGAAAAAAGATTAGTTGACAGCAAGTATATCAATTGCTCTTAATTTGCTAAAATCTTCCTGAGTAGGTTCGCTACTAATTCAGATAGAAAGGGACAAATATACCCAAATTTGTAGCCACACATTTCTAGTCGGGGTATTACTAGAAGATTTGTTTTTGAATAAGAATGGTTCTTGCCCATAAAGTGAAACTTGTAAAACATTAAAGGAAGAAAAGCTTTAATGTTGTTTATTTCTCACCTTAAAGCAGGAATACTGCATGCTTTTTCTGTTTTCATCAGTAATAGTGGGAATACAATTTATCCCATGTCTCCCTCTTCGGTAGCCACAGATAGTATCATTGCTCTCTAAGCTTCTTCCAGGCAAGAAAGTTCTATGCTATTTCTCATTCAGTAGAAAACCTTTAATATAACACCGCTCTAGTTATTTTCCTCTTGACTTTGTTACTCAGAATTGATCCCAAAGAAGCAAAAACAGAACAAAAGGAATAGGCTGAACCTCACACTCCAGAGCTTTTTAAAATGAGAAGATCAGCAAAAAGCCAAAAATGTCTGGAGCTGTCTGGTATAGCATTTGCATCTGGAAAATTCATTTAGGCCTTTTATCACCGTCGTTTGCTTTTTATTAAGACTAGTCCAAGCAGGAATATAAGAATCCCTTTGTAAAGCTTTTAAAGCTGGCTTTCATAAGTGTTAATTCAGTTTGCTATAGCATTTAGCATCCTTAAGTGTTCCGGATGTTTTCCCATCGATTTTTTTTTAGTTGAGTTTTGCCTCCCTACCTCCCCATCCAAACAAAGAAAAAAGCGATAGGGTTTAGAAAACAGCATGTACAGTTTCTTACCTAGGTCCATTTTGAAACCTGCTTATTCTACTCTAGGGTGGGATATGAGTCTAAGGAAATATTCTGTATAACACAGTGGAGGAAAATAGGTTTTGTTGTGACCTTTAAGTTGAGCTTTTCTGTTCTGAACCACATTATTTTGCTAAATATAAGGGAACCGGAGCCAGTCTGTGACCTTTTGTTATCATGCAGCTTTGAGAAATGGCAAAAGTCATTCTGATGCTCATAAGCTCCATTATAGAGATTTTTTCTTTACAAAAAACCCTTGCAAAGACTGACAAATGTAGTCCTTTACTAGAATAATGTAACCATTTCCGATATTTTCATAAATTAAAGCCTCTTCTACAGAGACAGTAATGTCTGAAGTTAATTGTAATCTCTGTTGTCTTCAGCCCTTTTAGATCCCAGAGGTGTTTAATACTTCTGAGGAATGGATTTTCACCCCATCAGTCCTTTGACGTAAGGAAGATGTAGCAGAGAACAGATTTAATGCTTTATCATTAATGTTTTATGACTTCTGTGAATTTACATTTGTGGCATTTTATCTTTGCTGTCATAGAATGGTTCACTTTCAACTGGTGTCTCAGTCGTAGCTTGCTGAGATATAATGCCCAGAGGAAACAGAGGTGTGCTTTATTTTAAACATTGACGTTGCAACCTAATCTTCTTCCCTAATCACTTTTCCCACTCTGCTGCTCAGTGCTAAAGGAGACTGATTTGTTCCTGTCACTGAAAGATGTTTTTCTCTGATGTTTACAGTGTAGGGTTACAACTGAATGGTGGCAACCTTCCCTGAGGTGCCCAGATCTTGTAAATGTGGCACGTGTTCAAGATCTCCCCTTCCTCAGGACTAGTGTGTTAGGGACTTGCTTGCCACTCTATGGTACTTTTCAAAGCTCTTCTCACCAAAAAATTCAAAGCACTAAAAATTATTTTGTCTAGAAGCTACCTGTGGCTGAATATTAACTCTGTGTTCATTTTATTTGTTTTAGCTATTTGTTTCAGCTATTTGTTTCATCAGGTTGCCAAATCATGCTGCTCCCAGGCTGTCTCTCATGGTTCTCCAGAGTTGAGATACTATACCATCTCCTGGACAAGCTTGGTCCTTAGGGGTGTCTTCCTAAAATTAATACTGAAAACTCTTGTCATGGTTTTGAGCTCCCAGCTGGCAACAGAGAGCCACTTGGCTGCTAATCCCAGAGGGCAACAAGAACCACGTAGTCACTTGCTCACTCCTCCTGCTTCTGAGGGAGGAGAATCAAAAGAAACAAAGGCAGAACTCATGGGTCAAGATGGAAAGGATTATTCACCAATTACCATAACAGGCAAACCAGACTCGATTCAGGGGAAAAAAAAAATTTATTACCAATCAAATCAGAAAAAGATACTGAGAAAAAAAAACAAATCCCCAAAAGAATGACACCCCTCCCTTCTTCCCAAAATTGACTTTTACTCCAGCTATTCTCTACCTCCTCCTCCCAAAGTGGCTCAGAGGGACAGAAAATGGGAGTTTGGGTCAGTTCATCACATGTTGTCTCTGCCTTTCCTTCCCCCTCTGGAAGAAGACTTCACCCTCTTTCCCTGTTCTTTGTGGGCTGCACAAGGACCTGTGCAGGCTGCTTGACCATAGTCTCCTCCATGGGCTGCGGGATTATCTCTGCCTGGGCATCTGCAGTACCTCCTCTCCCTCCTTCATGAACCTTGGTGTCTTCTGCAGTGCTTATTTTCCTTGCATCTAATATCTACATAGTTGTTTCTCTTTCACCTACTGTCTGCTGGGTTGCTTCTCCCACATCTCACTTTCCTCTCTTTGCCACCACCCTGGGCCGGGTTGGTGTGACCAGTCCAATGAACCCTGGAAGCCCAACTGCAAGTGATGGTGGTGGAAGGCCCCACCCCTCTCTCTGCTGCTGCACACTCATGGTTTTGTGTTGTCCCCCCCTTAAATTTGTTATCACAGAGGCGTTACCACCCTTGCTGGTTGGCTTGGCCCTGGCTGGAGACAAGTATGTCCTGGAGCCAGCTGGCCCCAGCTTCTCAAGTAGAAGCCACCCCGGGAACCCCCTCTGCTACCAAAACCCTTGTGACATGAACCCAGTACAATTCTTCATACAAATATACTTGTTATTTCCCTTACCAGAAAGGATTTCACTCTGTGCTTCCGACGCCTTTCTGAGTCTGACCTGGTTATGAGTATCTCTCTTCTGACCTGTTCCTTTGGCAGGTGAAGTTGTGTTGTATTAAATTGATGAAAGTGACACTTTGGGAATGTGCTTTGCAAGAAGGTGGACCTCAACTAGCCCTATATCTTATTGGTGTAAAACCACAGTGTATTCACCCTGTGCCAGAGCCTCCTTTTCTGACAGAAAAAGCTTTCTGGATATCATACAGTTTAAATATATTCTTTCAGGTTATGCACAGATTTCAAATTAGTTACACAAACCTGTAATGAGAACAGGGAATCCGGTCATTACTAGCTCTTTACTACTGCACCCAATGAAAACCAAACGGTTTTGATGATAATGTTAGATGTGGAGCTAATCACTAATATGGGATTGATGTTCTGAGTGATGTGATTCAAGTTGCATTCAGACTATGAGGGATGGATTCTTTATTTTGATTGATGTGAGTGTGCTTTGTAGAAGGAAAGGACTTCAGAAACACTAATCTTTTTAAAGAACAGTCTATAGACTGAAGTTTTCCAGATAGATAACCGGTACTGGGAAGTCTGGATATGGATCCGGACTGCTGCTTGGGCCCACTACTACATTTCCAGCAGATGGGCTCTAAGAGTTTGTAAATGATGAAGATAAATAATGTGCATCCACTGTGTCACTGACAACTGATTCTGTGCTGCTTTTAAGCTTCAGTTCCCTCCATTTACCACTGCAGTTCTCTCATCTCTCTGTGTCTTCTTCTTCTGCCCTGGGCTCTTGGGGAGGAGTGAAGCACTGCAAATCACTAGCCAGATACGAGAAGCCCAGCTAAATTGTTAATCTAGGATCAGGTAGAACAAGGGATTGGAAAAAAAAACCCAACCCAGTCCTAGGCTATTGAGTCTCCTTACTGACTGGACAAAATCTGAAACAGCTTCACCAGCCTGACAGTTCTCCCTGCTAGGGTACACACAATTCTCAAGGAATGCTTGCTTTATAAGGCTGTATCCTGAAAATGTCCGAAAGGTAGGGGGGCAAGGCAGCCTCACAGCAATTGTAGAAGTGTTGTGTTTTCAGTTAACAAAGTGGCTTTACAGTGCTTTTGTTCACTTTTAGGGAAGTGGACAGGAAAGGAGCAGCAGCACTAGGAAAGCTGGGAGAACTCTGACCATATAGGACAGTGTAGTATTCATAGGTGGGGGGAGGAATAATCTGTAATGAGTAACAATTAACACAGATGTATTAAAGGCAATGCAAATAAGGATAACGTAAGGGACAGTAGTAGTGAAGTGGCAATGGTGCATTGTGGCTAGGCAATAAAGGAAAATATAAGGGGGTATAGCAGGGATGCAGCCATAGATTTATTAGAGCTTTTTACACTGGTGGGTAAGGGATCGATACCTCATTAGAGAATGCATCTGAAACTTGTGGATGTGGGAATACATTCTGAGCAAGGAAAGTGAGAAGCCTTTCTGGTAGATCTACCATGTGAATGATGAAGGAATTAGGATATCTGGTGTGCCGTGGAGCACAGCTCCCTCTTTGTATTGATTTAGAGTTGGCTGTTGGCAACAGTGATGTGTTGCGCTTATACTGATACAAAACCTACCAGGCCTGAAACTGTCTGAGCTTTTAGTTCATCAATTAGTGGAGTGGCTTCAGTCTGTTCTCATTTACAAGTTCATTCAATCGAACCATTTTATGAGGACATGGGGTACTTGTTACTGATTTGCTTGAATACAGCTGATGTCTGATATGGAGAGGCAGTCTAATTTCTTTTACTTGCCATTGCCAGCTTTAAATGTGGCATTAAAAAATTGCATGTAATGTCTGTATTCCTGGAACACACGTGAAAGGCCAGAAAGCTATTTTCCACTTGTCCCTTTTTGTGTGTCTGCTTGCTTGCTTGCTTGCTTGCTTATCTTCTTTCCTATAATGACAGGAAAAAAAAAACTGTTTACATTGTCAGTGTCTTGCTTTGGGATTGTGTAAGATGTATTATAGGAACAGTTCAGTGAGACCTTGAATAAAAAATGTCTCTTTGCCTAATTGGATTCTTGTCTGTAATTGGAGTTTTCATGCTTTTTTGTGAGACTACTGGAGAAACAAAGCAGTCCTATTTCAACACGTGAGGAGATACATAATTCCTATCTGGTGACAGAAGAGTACTTACTATAATAATACTACAGCAATTTGTTTTTATAGTTGAAGCATAAATCCAAGAGCTGCAGCTCATATTTCACATAATTAATTATGTTTTATTTTGTTTTCCTTTTGCTTGTTTTACTTTTGTTTAACACCCAACAGCAAACTGAACTCTGATTTTTTTAATGAAATCACACAAGTGAGACAAGGATAAGTTCTTTGTTCCCTGAAGGTTAGTTAAACTGCTGGGAAAACACAGACAATACAGTTTCCACTGCATGTAAGATCAAAAATTACCTTTGGAATATTTTTAGGAAAGACGTATTATGGCTTAGTTCTAAGACTTCCAGTCCTCTTTGGAAAACTTGAAGATTTTAAATTTTTTTTGCTTACTATGACTAGGCGAAATCAGACCCAGTCTGACCACTGAAAGTGGATACTGGATAAGCAATAATTTTTTTGCTTCTTAGCTTCCTGATGGTCAAAGTTCTCAGTAAATCTAAATTGTTCTCTGTCTTCTGGGTATATAGGCTTGCTCTGTGCTAGAGTTTCTGTTTTTCTTCCAACGTAAATATCAATTCACATTCATTGGTTTCTTTGCCTTTCTTTCCCTTCATTTTTTAATCCCTTGTTGACACCCTTTGTTCTTTCAAGACCACTATCCTCGTTTGTGGCCTGCAGGACGGTTGTTAACTTTTACACCAGTAACTACTGATGATACTTAAATCCACGTAATGAAAAGATAAAAGGAAATTAATTCCTTTTCCAGCTTACTGGAAGGGGCTGGAGCACAAGTCCTATGAGGAGCGGCTGAGGTAACTGGGGTTGTTTAGCCTAGAGAAGAGGAGGCTGAGGGGAGACCTCATCACTATCTACAACTACCTGAAAGGAGGCTGGGGTGAGGTGAGTGTGGGTCTCTTCTCCCAAGTGATAGATGATAGGATGAGAGGAAATCGCCGCAGTGGAGGTTCAGATTAGATATGAGGAAAAATTTCTTCACTGAAAGGGTGGTCAGGCTTTTGAACAGCTGCCCAAGAAGGTGGTTGAGTTGCCATCCCTGGAGGCATTTAAAAGGCGGGTAGATGAGTTTCTTATGGACATGGTTTAGTAAGGAGACAGGTACGATTGGACTTGATGATCTCAGAGGTCTTTTGCAACCAGATGATTCTATAGTTCTTACTTCCCTAAACAAGATATTTTAGGGAGAAATCTGCCTATTTGCTGTTGTGAATTGTTTGTTTGATCCAGCTCACAGCATTGGAAATCATGTTGAAATACTTTGCATCCTTGTTCTTGAATAATCATGGTGCAGTTTCCCCATTTATCTAACATTGTGCTTTGGAGACACCTACTCTCATAGACTGCGGTAATTAAGTTTTGTAATGTGTTTCTAAAGTAAATAACTACCTGGCACTGAAAGGGTTTGTCTGTCTTATCAGAGCAGGCAGATAATCACTCCTGGACTGCAGGGGCTGCTTTTGCTGTTTGTTTGCTCCTGTGCCACTTCCCATTGTTTGGGTTGTTTCAGCATATTGCATCATTCTGTCCAGAGCTCATGCAGAAATGTTAGCAATTCATTTTAGCATTTTCCCTGTGTCAGCTGAGGTTGCAAACCAAACTAACATCATTTTTCAAAATGCCACTTTAGGCGGCAAAGAACTGAATCCTCTAGGCCTTACTCAGTCGGAAGGGAAAAAAAAACCCAAACCCTCATGTTGCTGATTTAACGGTACAGAATCAGACTTGACTGTCTATAGAATTACCATGTTTCAAAATTTAGTGCTGATTTTAGTTACTGTTTTCTGCCAATTTAAGAGCAAACTACATCACACTGTAGATTGGGATTTTTGTGCCTGTAATATCTGAATGGCAATTTGAGATGTGAATTGTTATACATTTCGGTACAGATTTAAATTTCATAATTGACTTCAGTAATACTTTTGACTTATTACTGGTAGTAAATCCAGTTTTGAGTACTTTACCCTGTCTACCTGGGGATTGTACAGGATTTTATTTGACCTGCAGTCCTAAGGTAATCAGAATTTTGACTGCATTGTTTGACATGGTGAGGAGCTAAAAATGATAATTGGCTTCAGATTTCATGGAAAAAAGTAGCTGCTAAGCAGAGCAAACATCCTTTCATGTCCCAGGGAACTGATGGTTTACAATGTTGTCTCAGCCATATTGGTTGCCACAGAATTCTCAAAGAGAAATTAATAGTTACCTAAAATCTTTAGATAATGTGTGGTATTAGAAGTCAGAGGATGTAATCTCCAGTGAAGCTTGTTTTTCCTCATTGGATTCTCTGCTCTCTAATAGCGGGTGAGCTTATGCTTTTTAGAAATGTGGAGATCTGAAAAAGGCTTTTGTGTTCAAAACTGACATTCTTTCAGTGGTTTCAGTTGATCCAATAAGGTGTTACCGCTCTGTATAAAACTTGCCTTGCCTTATTATAATGCAGAAAAAAATATCAGGAATGAGACATAAATCTATAGAAGAAACAGGTGTCATTAGTTCCTCATCAGACTTGTTTATTTTGTAGTTGAGATGGGCTTCTTTAGGAAGAGAAAGAACTTTTTAATTAAAAGCAGGTGATGATTTTAGAAGTTGTATAATTGAGTTGCTATTAAAATTGTAACTTATATGAATAAAACGTCATACTTAGTGAAAGGTATTGAAGCTTCATAGTTTCATTAATGAAAGGAAAAGCTGTGAGAATGCAGGAAATGTCCCCATATCTATGGGTAAAAGAGATGTCCTTTTAGAGTTGTCTGTCTCCTACTTCCATAGTGTCACCAGCATTAATAACTCTTTCCTCACAGGCTGGCAGAATGACAACCCCCATTTTATAGATTGGTAAAAATGTAAAGGTCAGAATATTTAGGAGCTAATTCTGGCAGGTTGTACTGTAATATCATTTTTGTTTGGAGAGAATGCTTTTAAAGTGAATCCCCTGACTGTTTTTCAACTTACTATTGTGGAGTTAGTTTGCAGGGCAGTTTTAGGGTGTACAACTAGATAGCTTCCGCTATAGCCTCTTCTGAAAGGATCCTTTTGACAATCTCAGTGAAATCATAGATTACTATTGATTATCTTATTGAAATGGATTGTAACAGCCAGATCCATATGTGTTTGTCAGAATCCATCAGTTTGGCGCTATTGCTCCTCTGCCCTCTCACTTTGTAGATTCTTTTGTTTATGCTGTCAGTCATGTCTAGAGGGCTGATTCAGCTATAGGTAAGACTGAAGCCTGAGGTTCCCTGGAGTAGAATTCTTGGCCAAATCCCCTACCATAGTGCAATTTAAAGTTGGTAACGTTCACATTTGATATATGACTCTGTGGTTTGATGGAAGCTCAAAACAAACTGTGTAAGACATAGAGCAGAAACTTGCACTGGGTTTTCTGCATTCTGCATGAGTGCACTAAACACCAGTGCAGACATGTTCTGGGATATATTTTCTTGTTGTGTCCTATTAGGTTTATTTTGTTTTAAAAATATTTAGGACAGGGTCTTCAGCCTGGTTTTATGCCCTGGGGGCTAGCTGACTATGAAACTAGTGTGATCTGAGGCTCTACGTTATTGCTTTCAGTTTTCTAACATACTTTCCTTTCCTCTCTGTTTAGTTGTGGAGCAAGTTGCTTATTTACACTATTCACGAGGTGCAAAACTATTCCCCTTAACAGCTGCAACAGATAAAAAGCTCTTCCTGATTGCAATTGTTTTCCAAGGAAAGATGAATAGGCTGTCTGTTTTCTAAAAATAAAGTACAAAATCAAAGGGAAGATCTTCTGCATTTGCACTGAAAGCGGAATGTTAGATAAAATCAGGCCTTTTTTTGACAGGAAAACAAGTCAGAGGTTGTAAGTATTTTCTTAGAAGAGTCTGTTATTTTAAGTAAGTCAAACAAAGCAACATTGCTTTTATACAGACACCAGTCTGCAGTACTCTGAAGGTATATAAAACACTTAATGCCTGGGTTTCATTTACTGCATACTTTAGCCAAGGTATATTAATGTCTCATTAAAGAAATTAACAGAAAGGAAGAGAAGACAGGAAACTGAAAATGTTAAATGTGGAGTCTACCGAGTGGAATGTCTCTTAGTAGATGGTCCCAATCCATTGGTAAGTAACAAGGAATGGGAAAACACATTATGACTGAAATTATCCTCATATATGATATCCAGTCTGTTGTAGTTAATATAATTTTGAGGGCAAAATTGCTGGGGTCAGTAACAGTGAGCTTAAGAAATCTATACCTAAAGTGCAAAAAAAGGAGTATGTTCTCTACAAAACCTATGTGATGACACTTGAAGTGCTGATTCTAGGGGAAGTTTGAAGGTGCACCATTTCTCTCTCTTTTACAGAAATTTTACAGAAATTTACCCATACAGAAATTGAAACAGCACTATTTTTACAGTTTGGTAAGGAGAATCAAAAGTCCTAATGCTACAGAGCAGTCTAATCATTTAATAAATAAGCAACATCTGTCTCCTGCCCAAGACTGCATGTTTGGTAACAGTGTAATTGCTTAGACTATAAGAATATGTAACATCAGGGTATATTTAGGGAGTGTACTTGGTACCATAGGAATGTTACTGAAAAACTAAGAGCAGGACTGATATAAAATATCTGAAGCTGCATTCCTCAAAGTAAGTGTGTGTTTTCAAAGTTTAGAATACTAACTTAGTAAATAGCAATATTATAGAAATAGTTTAAGCAGTGTCTAAGTATTAAAGGGTAGTGTGGGTAACAGTAGATTTTGAGTTTTTCTGAAGTGTGGACTACGCATAACTTTTTTCCATTGCATTAAGATAAACATTCAGAAGCCTCAGCAGTCTGAAAGTCCCTGTACTTGATAGATGTTCCCTGCTATTTTGGGGACAAGGGATAGTTAAATGTCCTTTCTTAAGTTTAACTGTCATATATGCTCTAATTCTTTCTGTAGTACATCTGAGGAAAGCACTCATTTGAGGATCGTGACTGACTAGAGTTTTGTATTGGCGGCATTATGAAATTATGTCATCTAGAATGATTTGATATCCATCACTAACCTTTTCCAAAGATATTTAGTGTGTATGACTTCAGTTATTGGAATAATCCCTTCATTAACACCATGTAGATACTGATTTCTTTTCTCTTTGTGAATCTCAGGGCCTAAGGGAAATGTCTAGAAACTGATCAGCCAGTGTGTGTCAGCCTCAAGTAGCTTGTTTTGGAAATTCAGTTTAGATCATTATTTGGTGTCAGAAAAATGGAGGATTAGGTAGAAGCAAGATGTGTCTCCACATGTGGAGTGCTGTTCTGGTTTGCTTGTGTCTGTTTCCCTCTGTTATTGCCTTTCTTGTTCCTCAATGCTTCTGTTGCACATCCTGCCACTTCTCCAAATCAGAGACTTTACTCCAACAACCTGACAAGGATTTAATAAGACTTGATGTTCTATGTCAATTAAATATTAATAATTTATAACAAGGATCCAGAGTGGTTCATTTACATTGTTAGACACAGGAGTGTCTTACTGAGCTTAGCTCTATTGCAGTTTCCTTAGGCTAGGGTTCCATGTATGGTGTAAATTAGAGGGAAAGGATTGTTTGTTTACATCTGGTGATGCTGCTTAAAGTTACGAAGCTATCACTTCCTGTCTTCAAAACAGAGGAATTTTGTCATTTTGCTAATCCCCTCCAGAGGATGGAAATGTTATCTGTGCTGGCCTCATGAATCCAAGTGCTGTGGCTCCCAGCTACAAAAATTCAAGTTGGTCTTGGCTTTCTGCCAGTTCCAGGTCTCTTGGGATTTAATTTCATAGTGAATAGAAGAATAGAAGAAAGAGTAACGATAATCTGTCATGCTTTAGGATGGCTGCTACTTCCAAGTATGCTTAGAAAAGTTTCAGCTGTTTGAACTGCTGTAGGTGTTTTCTTCGGCGCCATATACTGATGTGAGCTTGTCACTTGAAGATATAATCCTGGGTATCCCTCTGACAAGAGGTCGTATGCCAGGTTCTGATTCTTCTCTTCAAAGCATCTAGCAGCAATGGGTCCAAGGAGGCATTTCTTTGCTGTAGTATCTAACTGACATAAAATTCTGCAATAGATCATGACAAAACCAGCAAATCTCTTAAGAGGATGGCTGATACGTTTTAGTGCTGACATGTTGTTGGACAGCTGCAGATTCACCTTCAGGATCAAGTTAAACTTTCCTCTTCTTAAAATTATTTTTCCAGTGTCAGTGAAAATAAAAAGAAATTCTAAATCTTTGCTCCTGTCTTACCTCTAAGAAAAAAGGAATAGCAATGTGTCAACCATACTGATAATGTGTGGAGATGCCCTGATGATGAACCTGCATCATAACTGAATAGGCAAACTAAAACGCACAGAAATTGTCCAGGATATAAAGCAAGCCAAAAGCTATTTCACATCTTCCAAAAGAGGGTGCAGAAAAATAATTCTGTTTCTTCTGTAAATGTTGCAAGACAGAGTGCTTTAGGAGTTCATGTTATAAGAAAAACCAAACTCAAGAGTTTGCTAAACTTCGAGACTAAACTCATAACCTTTTCCCAGAAGATTTACTGCAATTTGCCAATTCTGTGCCTTGTAAGGCCAAAAGGCAGTGTGGTGCAGCTTGTGGTTCTGTTCTCCCAGTGCTCTTTTGGTGTTTTTTTGGGCATTGCTTGGTGCTGTCTCTGGGTGCAAGCTGAGATGTGCTGGGAAACAGGATGAAGCCTATAGCATCCTTTATCTTCCACAGCCTCCTTAATTTTAATTTAATTGTAAAAGATACAAAGTGCTACTAAAGGACAAATATGTGAAATGTAGATGAGTAACAAAAAAAGGACAACCAGCTTTAAAAAATCCCAAAGAACTAAAGAATGTTATCATCAAACAAATAAGCACCAACACATCTCTGCTGACTTTTATAAAACTTCTGTTTTATTTACCAGTTTTATCAGCCTTGAAACAGGAACTACAATTGCTTTGAAAAATGGATTCAGGTCATTTAGTTTCACTCTACTCTCTATAAGCAGCAATATGTCTTCTGCTGAAATGCTATTTTGTAACTTCAAGGAGGCTTCTTAGTAAATTATGACCTATACCCTCTCACTCTCATGAAAACAGTGGGAAGGGGGTGGTTTCCTAGCAGACAAATGCTCTCCCAAATTTAATCGTGTCAAGCCTTTCTTCATTAGAGGAACATGGGGCCAATGTTGCAACTGCTTTGGTCTTGTAGTGCTAAGGTTAGTATAGTCTAGACCTCATTTGGTAGAGATTAAAATTTGGATCAAAGCAATCAGCTCAGATGTAAACAATCTATTTTACCCTTGATAAAATATCAAGAGCAAAACCACGTATGTTTACATAGACCATGAGTAATAGGTTTCCATCAGAATCAAGATGAGTTAGTGGAGCACATGTTATCCAGTTACCTGACATTGACATTTCAGGAAAAGTTTTAGCAATGAATGTTGGAGAGAAACCAATCATGTTGAGCTCATAATGGGCCACTCATCTTACTTTCTTCTGTGTGAGAAAGGATTTGTTGATGGGTTTGCGGCATGGATATGGCATAGGGATGCCAAATGTTCTGAGTGGTATGGGTGAGCATAAAAAAGACTGGTATGAGACCTGATACAGGCTATGATTTCTCTAGCAAAATACTAGTCAGAAATGGTCTACAACAGCCATTTTAGCATGCCCATTAATAATCCGTTAATTATTCAGCTTACCATGAACTGTGTCATCTATCAGTTCAGAACCTATAATGTTAAGAATGAATGAGCTTAGATTGAATATGTATTGTTTAAGTCAGGGGTGTCAAACTCATTTTCAGCGGGGGCCACATCAGCCTGCTCAAGCAGTGTAACGCATGTCACCCACTGCACATGTGACCGGCGCTGGCAGGAGCACAGGGACAAGGAGCTCGGTGCTGCCACGAGGTATAAACAAGGTGCTGGGCTGGATAAAACAAGGTGGAGGACCAGATTTGGCCTGCAGGTCTTGTGTTTGCCACTCATGGCTTAAGGAATACTAGACAGCCCAGTGTTTTAGTCTCTTATTAATATTCAGTTAACCAACTTGAATAGCCTTGATGAACTGGCTTTGTGTAAGAAACTTCTTCAAGACTGGGAGATAAGTTGGAGCCATTCCACAAATGTGGTTCCAAACACACCTAGACATCTGCTTGTGCCTACTGTGTTAAATCTTGATCTTTTCCTTTACCTGCTTTGCATATCCTGCTGGTTTCTTTATTGGCAATGCAGATCCCTTCCATATTTTATGTGAAATTGCCCTCTTGCTGGTGTGTGGTTTTTTGGTTTTGTTTTGTTTTGTTTGGTTTTTTTGTTTGGTTGGGTTTTTTTAATAGATCTTCTGTGGCTGAGTTTCACATATTTGGCATGGTCATGTGACTGTGTTGTAATTATGCACATGTATGTACTTGATTACACTGACCTCAGCGCAGAGCCTCATTTGCAATTACAAGTATTAAGATCAGGACTTTAATGTTCAATCTTTTTCTTCTGCAAGGCAAGATTTTGTATTATAAAGAGGCACATGATAATATGAACAACACTGTAAAACTATTTACTACTAATAAAGAGAAGTCTATTCTTAAATAGGAATCTTGGGCCTTGATTCAGGTTTTGGCAGTTATCAGCAACACTTTTGCAAACTTGCAATGTGAAGGATTGTGTCTGAATTTAGCTGATATGGGATAAAATTTAAAGTTTGCATTCTTTTGGGGATCCCCACTTTATATGGAGAAGTAAATGATCTGGAAAGTTGAAAAATAAAAAAGTATTTACAATGGAGCTAAAGAATGCGACATAGAATATATCCTGTAGGTATGTGATATTGCCTGTCAATGTCCAATCTCATTTATCGTACCAATTAACTATGTGTAAATCTGCCTGTTTCAAGTTTTTTTTCTTTGACAAGAAACTGCACAGACTTGTTTTGAATTTTTTCTCTGATACAATTCTTTCTCTAAATAGTTCTCTACTGCCAACACACAACCTACTGTTCTGATAAAGCACCTATAGCCCAAATATTTAGAGTTGTTTGTCTGTGGTCTGTGAATATACCTGTCCTTTCAATCCATTCTAATATTATGAAATATTGAAGTTTTGCACAACATTTATCATCCTCCAGCTGAAGGAAGAAAATTCATTACTGGCAATAAATGGATACAGCCATACTGCTATCACTGAACTAACATCTGTTTATGGGCTGGGAACTTTGGTCCAATATTTTACATTTTCCTACATCAGTAGGATTAAACTTGGAACCAATTTTTTTCTACAAAATAATGCTAAATATTCTTATTAATTAAAAATCAGTAACATTTTAATAAATGAGCATATAGTATAAATTCAAATGTGTATTCCTTTGGACCTTTAAATCCTACTTTCAGCATAAAGGCAGATTGTTGGTGTAGTAAATTAAAGCTACTTTACTGCAGCTATTTTGTCCAATGTTCTATCACAGGCCCATATTAATGTTTTATCCCCTTTAATATTATTACATGATGCAGGCTTTATTTAAATGGATTTGACGGGCCTCTTGGTTGGCTTGACAACCAGAGGGAAAAATTAATGTTCTGCATTTAATCTCAGCTCAAGGCGCTAAATTATTTTGGAGGCTGAAGCTGTCATGCATATCATGCTAAATTATTGAATGTAATAACTATTAGCCTGATGTCTATGGATTTTTTTTTTTAAAACTGTTGTTTACTTCATGCATCTTCAGCTAATTTGGAAGGGAACATCTCTTAAGTTTCCTTCTCTAGTACAGTACTACTGTATCTTTTACAGATACTGCACTGGAGATTATTTAACCAGCAATAGAAAAGGAGATGATGGAGTCAGCAGTCTTTAAGGTTGTGGAAATAAAATAGCTTTCATGCTGATGAATTGCATGGTGTACACAGCCTATGTAACATATGCAGTCTGCTTTGGTTCAAATATATTTAACTTTTTAAAGTTCATAAAGAAATGAATTATCTTATTGTTTTTAGTATTTTTGAAGGAGAAGTAGAACCCAAAGAATCACTAAACCTATAAATTAACCCCCCAGATTTAAAGCTTATGGCCAGTGACTTGTTACCTAACAGGTACCATATGCTTTAGGAAAAATGTTATGCAGGACGGACTGAATTATAAAATGTTACTAGCAGTTGTTTAAAGAATGCTACAATAGGAATTGTTACATTAAAACTTGAGATAAAATGATTATTCTCACTGATGTTGGTACACATATTCATAGCCTTGCATCTTCCCTGCTGTCTTAATCTGCCATGCTAAATAATGTCAAGAAATGTGATAAGGTATATACCATAGAATACTGCTAGGTTTACAGGTTTGTCTGTACAGCGAGGGCTCTGAAGAATGTGGAGAAAATCCTAATGATTAAATTAATCCTCTGTGGACTTGTTCCCACTTTTCTCTAAAAGATATTGGAAAAGGAAAGACAGAGGGCAGGATTTTCTGATTCAGGATTAAATCAATAGACTTTTTAGCGTACCCAGTATAATGTCTCTGGTGGTAGTGACTGCTAGGTACTTCAGTGGGTTTTTTTGTGAGACAAAAAATTCCTGCGATAATTGTTTTGGAATAGCCCTGAAACTTCTCCTTTTCATAGTTTTGCAATTTTTTTATGGTCTTTTTCTCATGCCTGTATTCTAAAAGCATGTCCTTAAATTTCAGTCACAGAAATAAAGGAGAGAGTCTTTTCTCTGGTTTTCCATGACTTTGGTCATTTCCACTTAGCTTGAACTTTAATCTCAATGTCTTTTTAAATGAAGTGGATCTAGTTTTTTTTTTTCACCAAATGTATTTGGTAGTCTTGAACTTGAATGTTAACATTTTAAACTTTTTTTTTCCTCTGATAAAAGTTTATTTGCATTATATCAATCCATACTGAATGGGCAAACAAAAAATTCTCATTGAACTCCTGCATTCAGCATCCATAGGTATGTGGCTTTGGTACTGCAGTTTAGATATGTTCAAGCATTATCTCATTTTAACTGCTGCCATTCACCCTCAATGTATTCTGCCTCCTACATCTGTATGGAATTGGAGGGTCATCTAGTTGCTCAGGCTTCTAAGACCAGTGCTGATCCTTTCCTTACAATGTCTTAGTTACCGAAGCATGCTGTTTTCCAGAGCTTTTGCCTACTGCCTTATCTACCTCTTTAGTGGACTAGAGAAAATTGAAGATGGGTATTTCTATCTGTCTGCAAAAAATATTCTAAACAAATACAGCTGGTAGAAGACACACGCAAATCCAGACAAAGGGTAGTAATCTGTGTATCTTGGTTTGGTTCCTCACTATTTATTATTTTTATTTGGCCTGAATTACCTAAAATATTTACTCCCTAGAAGGTTTTTTTTCTTACATGTGGTTTCTTCTCCAAGTCAGGTAGCCTTTCCTGCTAAAATTGCTGGGTATTTAACTGTAAATAGAAGTCTTCTAAATACACACCAGCAGGTAACTAATATTAATTTTACTAAGTTACTTCTTACTTGTATCTTATTATACTACTTTTTTTCATATTGATAGTTTTAAATTCCTGATCCAAAATGGAGCTATAAAGGCAGCCCGCTAACTCTGTGATTGAAGTAAGATTTGTAGTTTTAAAAGTGCAGGAAATTCAGTCTTGAAACAAAATTATAAATAGTCCATAGACTCCCTTATTCATCACAGCTTGTGTTTTGCTGTGCACTGTGAAATGATGATAAAAAAATATATGGCTGTACAGCAGACTAGAATAGTTTTCTGGATGCAGTCTGTAAGTCATATCTTTCTGCGCTATGTTTCTGTCACTTTCTCTTCCAGTGAATTAACATAATGTGCCACTGTTCAACAGTTAGGGTATGTCTTTATAAGCAAATGTGAGTCTGTCCTTCAATCTTCTGAGATCAATTGGATGAACTTAAAATGATTAAATAGTCTCCTTTTTAGTTTGGTCAGCTAACATGAATTTAGATTTTCTACGTTTCTAAATGGTGCTTTTTAATCATGTCACACTGGTTCGGTTGAGTAAACGTGACTGAAAAAACACATTCAGTTTTTTTTTTGCTCATTGAGTCCAAGCCTTAGAGAAATTACTTGGGAAAGGGCCTGAAGATCCAAATTCAACCTTATTTACTTTAAAGTCAACAGTAGCTTTGCCCTTAACTTCCACAGGATCACAAACATAGGACAGAAACATGATTTCTCAAGCTATTTCACTAATTAAAAATTGATTTTTGGCTTTGTGTGGATTAAAGCTGCTAGATACAACGTTGTAGGTGGTTTTATGTTTCCACGCTGTAAACCTAGTTGCCACACAGCTCATACAAGAACTGAGCTGGAAATAGTAGTAAATTTAATTCTGCTTTAAAAGCAACAAAAAATATTGCCAACAACTATGTACACACACACAAAATGTCTGGTACCTGCAGAATTTCACTGACACAAAGCACTTAAAACTGCCAGAGTCAACATTAGCTACATTTTTTTTTTCCCAGGCAAAATCCAAGTTCTGACTGCATACCAATTTATTTTTTTGCTAAAATTCTGTAGCTTAAGTTCTTTCTGGACTTAATTGCTTGTTCCTCTTGACCTGGAAAAACCTTCCAGCTGACAACAGTCTAGTTTCCAGAAACACTGATTCAGGCTATCTTTCCCTGTATCTATCCAACGGCATTTGGAGTATGAGTGGATTGATTTCACTCTGAGCTGCTCCCGTAAAAATCTCTAAATGAAGAATTTTTGCTACTGAGTTAAGTGGGAAATTCTCAGTTAAGCACTCAGGCATAGTGCTTCATCCAATGTAGCTACCTCTTTTTCCTCATTGTGACTTATACTGCAGTAAGGAGAATATAAGTTAAATGACAGGATGGGCTTTCTGGTTGTAAGCTATGAAGCAAAAGGATAGATTGCAGAAGCTCTGGACCCTTAGGGGATGTAAGAAATTAGATGTGTATTTCAGAATGGTTCAGGTATTCTTGATCCTGGTTTAGGCAAAGAATGTGGATAGGATGCGCCCTTTAAAGCCCTACCAATGCTATTTTCTGATGGTTCTGGCTTAGCTATATTATGCCTTATAGCGAGCACATCTGTATTGGTGAGTGCAATATAAGAAGGAAGAGGACTTGAATTTAATAGAATGTACTTAAATAAGTACAATGTATTTCTTTTTGTCATTCAGAGGTAGGAAATCCATATGTTTAACTGTTTACTGTTTTAGAATAATAATGGGAGGTTTTGGTTTTGTTTTTGTTTTTCCAGTTGAATGCTATAATCCGAGCAAGTAAAAAGAGTTTGAGGAAAAATATATATTTTTTTCCTTATAATGAATAGAAATCTAATGCATAGTGATATTTGGAGTTAATCAGTGAGTCTGAAGTCCAAGGTATAAACCATTATCACTGTTATTTACCATAAGAAGCCTTTGCTTAGCTGTGTGTCCCCAGTGTAGCAGTGAGATGTGTGGGTGTCCAGAACCATGTCCAGGAGTCGTTTTGCTGTTGTTGATATATAGCACACACTGTCCCTTTAACTATCTAACTTTTAACACTATTTTTAATGGTTCTGTGCTTAGTTACTGTGTTTCTTAGCTTAAATAATTAAACAGAAGTAGAATATGCAGGTTAACTTCTATCACTTGTTCATAGGTGAAAGTTGATGAAAATCCTTTTCATTTTGCAATTTTTCCCAGGGAAAGGGGCATTATTTTTCATATTTTCTAGAGCAGACAGCCTCTCTTCTATGATGCTGTTCAATAGGATGAACTAAACTCTCTGAGATCAGCAAAAAAGGTGCTTGAACGATAGTAGACTATTAAAAAGGATTTTAAAAAGTAGCTGGCTATGTATTTTAATAGAATCAATATTTCAATGGTGAAATATTCCTGTATAAGCAGTTCTATTGCTGAAAGTCCACATCCTTTTAATACTTCTTTCATTATTTTCTGTAATTTCTCATCATATTTATAGTTACCTAAAATTCAGAAATTTCGATGAATAGTATCTGGTCTGCTTTCATTTCTTAGCAGTGATCCTCCCATGCAGTCTTACCTTCTGTTGACCTACATTTGTAGTGCTGCTCTGTGCTGAAAAGCTGCAAACGTCTGTTGAAAAGCATTGTGTAAAATGGACATACGGCTCAACATCCCTTAGAGTGAAAAGTCATCAAAAAAATAACATTCCTGATTTTGCCTGTGAGCAACTTGGAGGCAATAGTCTTAAAAGGAAACACAGGAATTGTTCATTGTATTGCTCAAGCATTGGTTGTTTTAGCTTCAATAAGAAAATTGAATTGTATAATTGCAGAAGCTGTGATGGTGGCAGTGGCATGGGCCCCAGCAAAGTGGAGTAGGGGATTTAATGCCCACAGAAAGCCTCTCCTCAGCTCATTAAGATCTGCTCTGAGGCAAATCAGGCACATTCATTCCTTCATGCTGCAATAGCAGTGCTGGTGAGTAGTATTGGAACAAGGCCTGAAAGATGTACCAGACATTTTAATTTTCCTGCTTGGCTAACTTTTCTTTGAGGGAAGCTAATTTGAAAGTGGTATTTATGTATGTATTGACTGGCATTCTGGATTGAAGCACTAGTAGCTGTGGGGCTATACTCCTCTGAATTTTTTTTTTGTGAATGTTAGCTTTCCGGTAGCTAAAGTCTTCTCTTTGTTGTCAGTTTTGACACTGAGTATTCTTTAAACATTATCGCAATAGAAATAGTGTTAGATAGGAAAGAATGGAATAACAAGCTTCAGAGTAACTTAATCAAGAATCATTGCAGACAACTGGAGAGAGATCAAGGATAGAAGTAATCTCTTAAATCAGTGAAGTTACAGAAATTGATTTATTTAATAGTAGAATGTCATGCAATCCAACTACCAAACTGTGGTAAAGAAAGGGGAATGATGCTGTGCTTTAAAAATAATTGTCTGAGAGGGGTCTCAAAGAGAAAGGAGTTGGATAAACTTTGGAAATATTTTGAAAGATTTGATATTTACTCAAATATGCATTTTTTGGAGTCTGATGGAACCCCTAATTGAAACTGTATTATAATGGAGCATCGTGGTAAGAAAGACTGTCAGAACATCCTCGTGGGGTGTGGCAAAAGCAGTGAAAATTTGCCTACTTCAAAGTGAGATCAGGCTGTAAACTTGGAAGAAAAAAGGACAATGTTATCCTTGAACATAAGAAGGAGCTTATAATTTAATCAAAAGAAGCTTGTATGAAATAATGCAGAAGATTTCACAAATAATGAAAGAAACCTCTGTCTTTATCCCTGTCTGGCTTTTGGATAGATAATTGCGAGAATTGAGAGAGGTGAGCCGAAACCCAAAATGGAAAATACTGAGGAGAAGCAACATGTATTCTGTGCAGCAGAGGAAAGTAATTGTGAGAAGTTTTTCATAGATTTTTTTATGTGGTGACTAAATTATCACCTTGAACACAAATGAAATTTATATGCTATAAATTCGCCCAGTCATGCAGAAACCAATACATAGTAAGTAAAGTTACAATAAAGTATATATAATCCAGTCATATTGAACAGTGTTGTTTGTGTCTCAGCTTGTGCAGTGGGGAAACATGCTTACTAAATATGTCTGTGGCCTAGATGGGATTGCGTCAAGAAGTGAAATTACATATTAAAAAATATTTCAGAAAGACACGCTGTCATAGAATAACAGGAACAGCTGTAGAGAAAATGTAGAGAAAACCCCCTAACATTTAGCATGTTTCAGTGTCTGACAAAGAATATTACATATTAACCTACTTAAGGAAAAGTAAAGGTCTTGGTCTAAAACTGAAGTTTTTGTGTATGCTATAAAAATAATTACTTCATGTCGTCGTTATTCCTGCAGTCTAGAAATAACATGTCAGAGTGCCATACCTAAACACGTAATTTGATCCACAAATTCTGCACTGTATACTAAATGTGATAAGTGCCCATAATGGATCCATTTGATCCTTATGACTTGCCCTACTGAAATACTGGGCATCCAGGGGCTGTTCTAATTTGTGGTGCTGTCAGCTGAAAAGCTGCTTATTAAAAAATATGGTATATCAGGTTCCTGGTTATATGGTCACTCTTGTTACAATAGGAAAAAAACCTCAAACAGATCATATGCTACAGTGAGGGCTGGCATGACCTACTTGGCTGAACCTGGGGCCACTAGATGGATTAGGACATGTCAGTAACTTCTCTAAACTGTAGATGTTACAGAGGAGTATTCTGGAATTTCAGCAACCCAAAAAAGAGTGTTATCCAGAAGGGAACCAAGTAACAGCACTATGAAGGGCTGAGCAAAATAACACAGACTAAAACTGCCAAGGTACATCTTTTCAAATCGATGATGCTATCACTGACTGACAGCTTTGATGTACATGTTGTTTTACCAAGACTCTTTCAAAGAGGAGAATGATTAGAACTAGGTTAGAGCCTGACAGACAGAGATCCTTCCCTGCTTTTCATATGTTGCCTTTTTAACAGTAATTTTTGTTTATACACCAAATAAAAATCGTAGCTACAAGATCATACTGAGTGTTTTCCTTGATTGCTTTCACCTAAAATACTGCAGGATGTTATTTGCAAGGCTGATATCTAATATTAAAGTGCTAATTGGAAGTGTTCTTTTCTCATCTGTATTTTCTCTTACATATGAATGAAGTACTTTTAAAATGTAAGGTATGAAACAGCAAGGATATTGTGCAAAACTCCCAAGAAAGGAAAGAGGGGAAGGGAAAATGGGAAAAAAGGACAAAAAGGAACAAAACCAAACCAGGTATGCACACTTGTAACACCTCGTAACTAACAAAGTAAAGAACTAGCAAAATCTCACCACTTCCCTTGAGGAAAGCAGAACAGCCAAATCCAACCCAGCACTCTCCCTCCACGTTTGGGCAGATGACAGCAGCCACCGCAGGCCTCAGCTCCAGACAGGAGCAGCAGCAACGGAGCTCCTGCTCTCCAGCCTCCCAGAAGAAGAAGAGCGTACCCCCTTATCTACACTGTATTTATATGTCGTATTACGTTAAAGGAAGATACAGAATACTTCTGTGGATCCTGATCTCTGTTGTTAAGGGAGACCTGTAAAGGCCATTTTTAAGGAAGATCTGAAAAAAAATCCAAAAGCCAACCCACTACATACTTCTTGCAGTATCTGCTAGATCTAAATCAGCTAACTGCTGCTTTTCCTATAAACCACATATTTATAAGCAAATTATCAACAGACAGATGTGAAATCTTTCCTTCTCGTGGCTAATCCTCTTGAAGTTCTGTAGTTCAGGATACTTTAAACATTTCAAAGTCTCCACTCTGGAGGCTCTGGATGCATGATCTTTAAGTGCAGCCATGAATGTAACAATGCCTCTCTCCAGGGAAAAAGAATGCAAGATGATAGTTCACTCACTTTGGAACAATGGGTATGACACATAATAGAGAATGTCCTTACCTGCTGATTTGCAGCACCTGGGAACTTATTTTCATTAGCAATGGTCCAGTCATATCCTTTCATCACACTTCTAATTCAGTGACATGTAAAATCAGAAATGTCTAAGTCATTGTCATAAAAATATGTATGTTTTAAGTGCACATTACATTTGATAGTATTGAGTTCAAGCTGAAATAAAAGTGAATTTAATCTTGTAAGAAGTGTTTGAAAGGGTGTTTTAAGAAAAGTGATATGCAAATATGATTGAGGTTGGTAATTAGCTATAAATGCTTCTCTTCTGGGAAACTGAACTGGAGCAGCAACCAGAATGCTGAAGGCTGTCCCCCTTTGACCTCCTCCAAAAGGTTATAAAACATTGGTATTCTATGATCCCAAGTGCTGGTATTTTTGGCTTTCATGAAGATTATTTGATTTAATTATATTTAATTTATTGATTGAAATCAGTTTAGTTGATTTAATTATATTTAATTATAGTACTCAGTTTCTTCTTCAAAGTACTTTTGATTTATTAATAGTTGTTGAAAATATTCGTCATACTTAAGATGAAGTTCTGTCCATAGAAATAAGTGTCAGTATTCCCATGGACTTTAAACAAATTGATCTCTTTTCTACTAGACCCTCCTGTAATCATATTGTATTAAAACAAGAAGTCAATGAGCCAAATTTTCAGTGAAAGGGTGAAATACCTCTTAAGTCAGATCTTTGCTCATTAATATGTTAACAGCACAGCTGGCTTTAAAATAATGTTAAGTTTGCTCAGTTAAGAATTCAGAAGCCAGAAAATGGCAAATCTTGGTCTCGTGAATCTGTAACATCACAGTTCCTAATTAGATTAATGCGTAATGTTACTCAGGTCATGCCATATGATGTTTAACTGGCTAATTTATTAGTTAGTGTTTCCAAGCCTTTGTTCTTTGTATAACTTGAAATCCATGGTTACATAAAAACTATTCCATATAATATATAGAATTCAAATAATGTAAGAAGGCAGATCTTTCTTACGGGGAAAAATATAGCTTATCTCTAGAGATATTTTGTACAAACTCCCTTCAAAAGCATATTTTTATTTTCCATATACTGTATAATGATGATATATATGTGCTGTGCTTTTTAGTTTTTTACATTTTGTTTAGAAAATGACCCTCTGATTACAGAAAATGATTGCGATTAAATTATGAAGATTGACACTTGTATGTAAATTGGACTTGGTTTGAATTATGAAGTGTATTTACTCCTGTTTATTCCTGCAGTCCCACATCAGTGTTTATCCAGTATCTTAAAGGGGTTTCTAATATTCCTGAAGTGTGTGCCCCCTCTCCCACAATCCACTTCAAAGAAGAGTTAAGTAGTCTCTACTACTACTATAGGTACTAATCATCACATTACAGTAAAATATATTCAACTGCAGAAAGGAGGAATGGCAAGAAGCAAAAAAGACACTGATTCTATTACTTTTTATCCATATTCTACAGTAATTTTGACCCCATGGTGATAACAGCAAGGGGTAAGTACACTCTGTATATAATGGGTGACTGCTTTTCCCAGTTCTGTAACTGCATTGATGCTGGTTCTTTGATGCTTACAGTTTTAGTTTACCAGGGTGGATCTTTTTTTTTTTGAGGGGGTCTAAAACAGAGCTACAACTCAGATTTTCTTACTCAGTAGTTCAGAAAATTTAAAAATATGTCTGATTTGAAGTCACAGACACCTTATTTGGAAGAAGAATCACACTGCTGCTTTAGGTATGTTCATGCCTGTGATTAAAAGCTTCTTACATATGCATCCATCTCCTTTAGCTGTTCCGCTGCCTATGTTTGAGAATAACAGTGCTATCAAAGTGACAAAAGGCTAGGTTGTAATCCTAAGGGAAGTAATTATAGCAGCACAGAGCAGAAGGTAAAATTATCATTTGCTATTTTATAATGCAGTACCAAATATTTATCATAGTATTAGTAAAAAAGCCATAAACTTTATGGAGATTTTAGAATATAACAATAAATGGACTCATATTGCAATGAAAAGCTAGGACTTCATGAGACTCAAAAGAAATTTGTTCTAACAATGGTTTAGCCACAGTACCAAATATTCACGATGCAGTATTCTGCTGTCTTGTTTTGTGCAAAAAAACCTGGTAGTTTTATCTGTTGGTATTACGAGTTTGGATAGACTATTCTCAGGCTAAACCTTAACTGTCAGGGCTTACTGTATCAGAAGGGAGATACCACACATGTCAAAACTAGGCTTTGGATAAAAAGCGTCTGAAGAACGGCCTCAAAATTTGCAACAATGCCTGTATCAATGTAAAAAAATATTTTGGTAATATACAGTTATTTGCAATGATCTGGACTATGGCAGTAAAAAGTCTGATCTTCCATGCAAGTAAGAAAAGTGCACCATATGCACCTGACAAAAGACAGCTATGGTTTTGTACCTCTTTTGCCTTATTTTCTGCACTGCCCTTCAAGTGATATGCACCCTTGCAGTAATTGATCCAGTCCTGGAATGTGCCTACTGCAGGTAGTTAAGTATTTGTTCATAATAACATTTCAAGCAATGCACCGTTGAGTTCTTACCACCTTACAACTTAATGCTTCTTTGAACAAGTGTAGCCACGGGAAAGGAACAGGCCTTGGTCAAATCACATATGCTGTTCATACATGTGAAACTAAATGTTTGTTCCTCCCAGGGCAGGCAGTGGAACAGGTAGTTCATGATGTGATCCATCACATTTGCGTCACTCAGACAACGTGTAGGTTTGGTGCCCATCCAAGTAGTGTAGAAGAGCAGCCTGAGGTTCGCCTGCCCATGTTGTGGGGCAGCGCCTGTCCCCCTGTGGAACAGGGCAAGGGATGATCAGCTCTCTGACAGCCTCCTGCTGTCCTGTAATGCATTTAGTAGTATTTCAGTGGGAGGAAGAGTTTATATTCCCAGATTCAGTAAGAGAGAGATCAATAATGTAAAAGATGATGCTTCACACGAGTTAAGTTTCCTCTAGCAGAGAATGGTTGTTCTGGTGAATGCAGCTCAAATACAAGAAACTTGTTTTCTGTGGAAAAGTCAGGGAGGTATAGTTTCCAATATACAATAATGTGTCAGTGCTGAAGAGCTCAAGCTAATATGACTCAGTCCAGGCTGCATCGGATTTGTTCTCCTGTTCTATGTTCCTCAGAAATCTTATCTGCGGGCTGGTAAAAATTTAAGGTGTAACATAGACCTTCAATGTGATTTCAGTACAGAGACCATTTAAAAACTCTGATCAGGGATTCTGACACATTCTACAGATCCTCACTGTGGGTCTGTTGGTATCATATATGGCCCTTAAGGTGAGGCAAGGGGGAAAAATAAAGGCATAAATAGAAGTAAGCATGTAGGTTCATCTGCAAAATTATCCATATATTGAAGTATGTTACTAAATGGTAAATCTGTGTTTAATGAAATATTTAGTAAACAATCATGCCAGCTATTCATGAGTCGGACTCATACACTGAAGTTTTTTTTTTTAAAAAAACAACAAACTTAATTTCATTTTGCCTGCAAAGGAGACTATTGCACAACTCTGTAGACCATTAATGACTTGATTGATGCATTGATTAAATTTGATGTATTATCAGATCACAAAAAAAAAAAGGATATGTGGTTTTGTATTGATTATAAATCAAACTTCTATATATTTTTCAAATATAATTACTTTCTTGCCTTTTTACCTGCTTCTTATAGAAGAATTCCGTTGAATTTGCTTTCAGTAAAATCTGGAATTAAAAGATATTTAGTATTATATGTCAGTAACGTGTTCCAAAGTGCATTTACTTTAAACCGTGTATATGTATCCAGTAAGAAAATCCTTGATTTTTAGACCATTGAGTTTAAGTACTTCTCTCTAAATTTTGAACTTAAATAGTTTTGAGCCTGTGAAGACTGACTCTACTTGTAAACTTTGTCTGAGTCTAATGGATTTGTTCTGTCTTAAATATTGTCTGGGTGCAGGTCTGGCCGCTATCTCGGGGCTGTTCTCTGACTCGTGGCTAAACGGGCTGCAGCTGCCACACACGAGGGGGAGGAGGTTCAGCAACAGGCACTGCTGCTGCTCCCCGCCCCCTGCCCTGCCCCCACCCGCTGCCCCAGCCTCAACTCCAGAAGCTTCTCGAAGTTTATGCACATGCGCAGCAAGAACCACCTCGTCTATGCTAACGCAGCTGGGACTTGCCCTATAAATACAGGTGTTCTGAAAAGTGGTGTGTGCCCACTGCTCTCGTGGAGCTGGACTGGGGGTATGCTGTGCAGGAACTGCAGAACTATGTGCTGCTCAGCACCACATTTTCCAGAAGAACTGCTGTGCACATGGAGTGTGACTATTTTTTTTTCTTTTCCCCCCTGCTCTTCTTTAATTTTTCCTCTCTCTCTCTGACTTCTCTGTGGCACTAGGGTGCATCAGATCAAACCTGAATTGTGTTGTAGTTTTGTTTGGCTGCCTTGGCTGTGCTCAGGGTATTGGTTTGTGACTGAACAGACTGAGATCTGTTTTTGGCAACTTTGAGAAGCTGCATCTCAGAGTGGACCCAAGTGTCTGTTTTGGGGTTTTGGCCGAGCCCAAACTAAACACTGTTAGAATTTACCCTGGGAGGTTTGTCAGTCTCCAGTTTGCCCTGAAGACACCGAAAGACCCTCCCTCTTTGATTGGGTGGAAGGGGGTGACACCTAACAGAGCCACGAAGCATTTTTCAATGATGTTATACAGGAAGTTGGATTTCTAGTAACTCTATCAATGCAATTAATACATTTCAGGTAGGACAGAGTAAGCGCTATTAGCAGTAGTAGGTTCCGGGTTGTAGTCCCAGATGGGGGCAGCATTGCTTTAAAAAGAAAAATAAGAGGCAGACCCAGACTGGTAATTAAACTGTTTCCTCTGAGGAAACAGGCTCCTAAATCAGACTAATAAATCTATGCATTAATAACACCTTACTTGGATCACCATGCCCCGTAATCACTGATGTTGATTCATTTGTCTGTCTTTACATAGTAAATTGATTCTAACCAAGGATTCATCAAAAAGGAAACTTTCATAAGAAAAATAGAAAAACTAAGAAAATCAACCGTCTGTCTTTCTTTTTCAGCTCTAGTGCATAATTTCTCCTTAAAACTCAACTGCTATTGTTTATTGTATCAGGAAATTATTTCCTGGTATTGTAACTTAAAATACTCTTTTAATTGTCACCCTGTATATCCCCAGCATTTCTCATTGCCCATAATCGGTTATGTAAAGAATTGCAAGAAACACGGATCATGCTGTAGAGATTGAAGGTGACTGAGTTTACTGCCAAGAACCTCCAAAAGTGTCAGCTTCTGGTTTTTGTCTCTGGTGGTGCATTTTTTGATTTTCCATAGTAAGAGAGGAATTCCATCTCCTTCGGTCAGACAGGTGTTTATACATACTCACTTACCTCCCCTGTCTCAAAGGACCAATGTAGTAGATGGAAAATCATCTTTATTAATCCTGGAGAACGAGGAATGTATCGAGCAAATGGTAGTCTGCTCAATAAAGGAAAAAAATAAATAAGCTATTAAATTAGAGTGTGCTACAGGTACAGCTTAGACCAGTTTCAAATTATGGCATTTATTTTCTTTGTATCAAGATTATCATAGGTTTTTTTCAGTTCATAAAGTTTAGTTCCATTGTCAGTGTTTCTATGGTGTAAAGGTAAAAGCTGTACAAAAAATTAATTTCTTGGAGCAATCAGACGTAATGTTTTTGCTGTTTGTTTTTCTGTGGTTAGAGCAAAGGACAGAGCAAGAGATGTCCCGTTGCTGCTCCTGTAGAAATGCTGCATTAATTAATCTTGAAGTCTTTCAATTGCTTATTGTTTAACTAGAACAGCCCATTTCATTTCTCATTCAGTCTGAAGATGATTGTGTGGCAATTGGAAGATTTGCTTCTTTGTCTTTTATTACCAAGAATGGTGATCAACTTATGAGTAAGTTGATGATGCTTGCTACAGAAAATATCTTTTTTCAAACTGGTTAAATGTCAACTATAAAATTCCCTTCTAGGACGAAAGCAAGCAGTAGAGATATAACTGGAAAGCTTGGCACTTCTATACATAAAGTGTGGAAGTGTACATAACACATGGTATATTGGCATGGATGCATTTAATAATGAAAGAATAAGACTTGTTTGTACAGAAGCCCGCAGAAGTGTGTTATAATACAGATGGAGTTGTGACCATGTTCAGTGGGAAATTTACACGTTTGTCATCACAGGTACCTACATTAATGATTTGTGTTACTGCGTTTGTTTGCAAAGAATCCCACACTGAAGTGCTTATGGCAGCAGCTTTTGGGTTTGTTATGAGCAGAAACAATATCAACAGAGCAAACGACCTTCTCTCTCTCCCCAAAGTACCTTAAAAAACATCTGTATCCAGCTGCCCTTCCCTGGGCAGGGACACCTTCCACTAGATCAGGATGCTCAAAGCATCATCCAACCTGGCTGTAAACATTACTTGAGAAAACCATATGCTGCATGTTGTTTGCCCTGCATGTTCGTTGGCTGGGTCTAAATACAGCACAGGTTCAGAAATGTCACTCTGTGCTCTGGGCTAGCTCACATAACAAAAGCACATGTATCTCTGGTACAGTGAAGGGGACTGAGGACTAGATAAGACTGAATAAGTCTGAAATCTTTCTGGATGACTGAACAAATTAACTGTTGGATTACCAGGATTGCCTGCAGCCAGTGTAAAATTATGTTCAATCTTTGTGTGAGAATTACAAGAAGAGTAGTTTTGAGTTGCAATTAGGAGGAGAATAAATCAAAATAATTCCTAGGGAGAGAAAAGCTGGAGGCAAGTTGTGTAGAGAGCGTGTTCATTTTGCCTATTTTGTATCTGTGTCTGCATTGCAGTGAGAGGTATAGTTACAGAATGCAAAGGCATACCTGAGTGGTCTTTATCCAACTGAGCTGAACACTGATGTCTTAAGGCCATGGTAATACTGACTTTGGAAAGGAAGGGAGCATCCGAAGAGATTAGTGTCTTCTGTTTTACTGAAAATAAGTCTAAAACTGGGAGAATGGGGTATTAAAAAGCTAACTAATATTCTTTAAGATAATAGAACTGACATTAAACTTAAGAGCCACTACCTAGATGGGTATTAAGGTTAACGTAGCTTTATAATGGCAGTGTTCCTGTCACTGTTAGAAATGTTCTGAAATTCTCAGAAAATACTTACACAGGAAAAGATGGGTCTGAAGTTGATAGCGTTTCTTCTTTTACTTGATTACGGTATATAGCCAGAGTTTGTAGGATCATTTTATAAACCTAGTGCTTCGTTGGATATTTTTTTTGAGGATATTGTCACCCCCTCCCCAACCACTTTTATTTTGCGTTGGCTTCAGGAATATGCTTATGAAACCAACTGTTGCAGATATTTCAAGAGATTGTGTGGCTATGCAGTTCTGTAAAAAATGCAGGACCTAGCAAAGCACTGAATTGTACAGTACGCAAGAACAATATTTTCTTGCTGTTTTCCCCTTTTTGTGGTAGGTTCTTTTAATTGGAAAAAGTAAGCTATTAAACAGACATGGTTGTTTTGATTACTCAAAATATTCCCAATGTTTTATGCATGCAGGCTGATTGCAACTGTATCATGACTAATTTATTTCTCAATTAATGTTAGTCCATTAGCTAAAATATTTGTGTACTTGGGCATGTTTTTTAAGATAGTTAACTCTTGTTCTGTGCAGCTGCATTTCAATTTCTGCATTGAAATACTGTTTGCAGAATAAAGATGCTTTATCAGATTTGTTGTGGTGAAATTCCATTGACATTGGCCGTATTTGAATGTCAGGGTCAACTAGGTTTTACTGCACTTCATGGGCTCTTCAGTGATCGACAATGAAACACTAACGTTTGTTCTGTTGTTAATGGTTTCAGGATGTGAATAACATTTACTGATGTGTATGGCAGATAGATGGAAAATCAGGTCTTATTTTCAAAAAGGGAATTCGTGCAGAATGTATTTTTTTAAACCATGTTTGTATTTATTATTAATATTATTAATTTTATTACTTTATATATAGTAGCATATATAACTCGTCATCAGGAAATAGCAGAAGAGAGCTAGGCTCTGTCATAAAGCCTTTTGTACTCTTAATATAATGGAGCAGAAATAATGGCGGGTGTAGGGTACTATGTTGTGTTTAGGTCTTTAAGAAAGAGGTAGAGTTTATTTTTCTTAAGCTACTGACTGATTTCCTCTTTTCGTGCTGTGTTCAAGACAGAGTATTGTATGGGGTGGGGAGGGGGAAGCTGAAGTGGCTGTCCTCTTTACCATTACTCTCAATTATAGTCTGTACGAAGTGCTGAGTCTTTCAAATCTGCTAGCTGGTAGGCAGTAAAAGCCAAATATTATGTGTTCTGTTACCAGAATTTTAGGGAACTAAACAAATATAAGGGGAAGTAAGTATTTAGTAGTAGCTGGTTTTGTCACACTGTCTTCAACAGTAGAAGCTATGTGAAAATCCTAACCTGAAGAAAGCTGAATTCAATGAGGATTTTCTTTTCAAGGCAAAACTCAGCTAAGTGTTTCAGGAAGATTTGCTCAGGTTCAAAGTTCTTTCACTCTGCTTTGGTAGCATACATGGCAACATTGATGCTACCTACCTGTGCTTTGTGTTTTTTCACTGGTAAGTATCCATTAAGCCTGCTAACTGGAAAGAAGAGTAGTACTAGTTAACAGCTTTTCAGTGTGGTATAATCTCAGAATTCGATTCAGGGAGATGTTGTGTTGGCCTCAGAAGCCATGAATTTGAACCAAACTTACTAACTCTTGTGAAAGATAGGTTTTCTTAAAACTCTGAAGTGTTTTGAACTGTGTCTCAGTTTGTAAGAAAAGACACGTCTTTGAGATGAGATTTGATCAATTTCTAGCGTGATGATAGATTTTTTTTTCATCAATTATCCTATTGTGATCTTAACTTTCTACTTTCCTCAAATTATAGCAATTGGCTTTGCAAGACTGGAGAAGAACAGAGTGAATGTTCTCTTAGGAGCATTTTTTCTGTTTTTTTTTTTTCTTTTTCACTTGTAAACTTCTAACAACTTTGCCATTTTGTGGCCTGATTTGCTGTAAGAGTGAGGCAGAAAGCAGATTTCTTAAGCATCTTCTTTTCAGAGTCTCTGAACTGTGCCCACAGAAACTGCTCCACTGAACTACTTTCCCCAAAAGTGAGCACTTCCATGCCACAAATAAGAGAATTTGCAAAACAGTCTGGAATGCTTACTATCTGCTTTTTCTTATAAGGATAAATGCCAGATGCGGAGTAGGGAATTCCTCTTACCTTTGACGGTCCTTGCTATATACATACAGCTATTTGGCTTGATGGCAGTCCATATTCATCATTTAATATTTCTGGGATCTCACTGGATTTTTATGGTTTCATGAATTATCTAATTAGGTCTGGTTTTTTAATGTTAAATTTGCACCCCTCTATACACTGTCTTCCATTGTTTTCTTACATGTAGAGTTCAAAATGACATCATTTGCTCTTGCTTGCATAAAAAAAGCAGCTATTTAAAACTACGGGATGATAGTTTAATAAATGAATGTCACGGTAGACCTTCGAAAATTTTATTCTTATTTTGTTTTTATTGGTGAAGATAAAAATGAGATCAATGTCTTCTACATAAAAAAGGCACTGCTCTGAGTGCATCTCTGTCTAAGGAGATTTAACTAAAACTTCTGTCTTTAATTTTCGATGGAGTCTTAGTGGTAAAGTGTGGCCTTTTGAAGGCCTGTCATGGAGCAGGTGCTACTGTGTAGAACAACATGAAAAAAGTTTAGATGATGCCTTGAAAATGTAGGGGAAAAGATAGTAGAAAAAGCTGCTGCATTGTTTGTCAGGGTAAATTTGTGCAAGGACGGTGACCGTATGAGATCTGACCCATCAATGGAGCTGCTGTAAATCTAAACTAATGTACAGTTGCATTTCAGGTAGTCTTGAGTACACTCAGACCACCCAGGAAAAGTGAAGAATCAAACAAATGTACTGTCTGTCCTTTCTCTTTGACTCCATTGATCCTTAAGGTGGTTGTTACAGCTATCGGCTGCTGTTGGAGTGTAGTATGGGCACTCCCTTACTTTGTCTCTTACTGGCTTTCTTCTAGACAAAAAGAAATACTTCTTTGCCATAAATAACAAACTTGTTATGATATAAGGAGCACTTAAAAGCTTTATGCTGTGTTCTACTGTATTTCCTTACTTGTCACTTTTCCTGTGTCCTTTCTTTTAACCTATTATGTGCAGGAATGAACACAGTGACTCTGGCAGGCTAAGGGCAATGTCAGTGCAGGTTATATTTGTCCTGGTAATGGTGTGTGTGACTGAGTACAGAATACATGGTTAGTGAGAGTGAGTATAAGGATCGTGCATGTTACTTTTCAGAATCTATTTGCTTGCACCTCATGTTCTTTGGTTGTCTTTTCTGACTGTCTGCTTGAGTCATATTTAATGTCTCGTAATTGATAATGAAAAGTCACAAACCACTTTTTCTTCTAAATCATTCATTCAGTAAGCAAAAAGCCCATATGTTTTTAAAATTACTGGGACTTAACTTTAGCATGGGAAGAGTAAAGGACCAGCAGAAAGATTAACTTGAAAAAACCCCAAACCTCATTGTTTTTAATAATTTGTGAATACTTGTGTCAGGTTTTACACCCTCGAACTCTCTGGCGTTTGTATGTATACCAAGTGTACATACAGGGGCACTGGAAAGATGATGCCAACCCAGGTTTGTAACTAGGCAACCCTTTCCATTCTTGCATCATCTTTAGAATGCATGATTTTTTTTCTTATTGTGGGTATGTTCTTGGAGCTGTTTGGAGACTCAGGTGAAAGTTTGAAGCTGTGGACTCCAGTGAGCACATGTAGCACAGCATGCCTTCTCTGCAATAGGAAAAGGTTTTAAACATAAGAAATAAGGTAGTTTTTCCAGGAAACCAAAATAATTGATTGTGACTTGCCTGATGGTCCTCAAGGGCTCCAAAGCCCTATTACAATCTATTGGTTAAAAAGAAATACGTTTTTCCACTAAGAAAGGTCTGCTGTTTTAAAAATGTAATCCCATGTTGTTTTATATGTTACACAGTACTGGAAGTTATGTATGCAATTGATCACATGCATTTCATGTCATTTTGTGCTGCTACTCCATGCAGCTAGGGGCAGCTAGTGGTCCTTCTGTAAGTTTTGTGTGAGTAAAGTAAGATGATTTTAACAGTGTGTTGGATGAGTCATTGTTAAGGGAAGGAAAAAAATTAAGGAAGAAGCCTCCAGGAAAACAATTACTAGTTGTTAGCTAAAATAATTATACTAACAGTGTTATCTGTAAACTCGGTGTCAGCCTAATTGCTCATAATGTTACACTCAAAGAGGAAGATGGAAGGGGAGGTTAAGCAGGCTATTGCAGTAGATCTTGGGAGTCAATGGAGGAATTGTTCTGTTTCCATCTTTGCTGGAGACTTTCCTTGTATTCAGATATTGCTGCTGCTCAGTAGAGCTGAAGAATCCAGCTCTATAAATAAGGCTGATAGTTTTTTACCTGAAAAAGAATGTACAAAGCCTTCGTACATGTGCATTAAAAAATAAAATTAGATCTTAAAATAGGAGATTCGTATATGTGTATTGCTTTATGACACCACAAAAAATGGATTAATAATGTAAAGGATAAAAGACTGGATAGGAAATCTTGCTCTGGAGAAATGTTAGATATAATAAATTGAGTCTTTGTCAACCAGCTCTGCAAAAGCAACCTGTTGTGTCTTAAATTTTACAGGGTGCTGAGAACCTGGTACAATTTTGGATTTGCTGCAATATCCACACCAGTAGGGCTGAGCTGAAGAATGAATGTCAACTGTGGTTACAGTTTCCTTGCTTTTGACAATTTGTACTTTTTGACAATTTGTACTTTAACCTCTCCTGAAGTGTACTTCTACATTTGCTTTTTAGGTTAGTATATGCAAAATGGATGTAGCATGTGTTTACAGTTGACTTTTATGAAAGTTATATCTTCTATACTATTGCAAACACAACCCAATCCATTTTTGTTAGAATATTTAGAACTATTAAAAAGCTGCCATTCCACTGAAGTGTCAGTTGTAACTGATTTGTGCAAAAATATGGTCCTAGAATGTCATCATAGTTCTAAACTAATTAAATGGTTTTTCACCTGTTAAATTTCCTATATATTTCTTTACTAAGTTACCAAAGATGGTGTTAAAATGCTAATGTGAATTTGGTACGATTATTTTTTTTAACTGTTTGTCATTCTGCCCATGTGTTTTACAGTCAGTGTTAGTGCAGCTGCCTCTTCTCATTTAGTGAAGGATTCTTAAAGGAAACAGTTCTGAGGGAATTCTCTCTTGGGACATGGTCTACCAAATGAGAGCCTGGAGAAATTAGAGACGGAAAGTGAGAATGTGGAAAAAACTCAATGTACGTGAAGACTGGATAACTGCAGTCTACATGAGGAAGCAAGTACTTGCAGACTTTGTTTCTGATCATGTCACAAAGAGAAAATGCAACTTAATGTCCCAGTTTCCAGGAATAGGAGCTCTTTACTAAATGTGCCCAGTTGCATATGCTAAACCAGTTATAGAGGCAGACATCTGCCTGCACATAGCCACTGAGATACTTACCCTAATACCTAAAGGCATTCATCATCATAGCAGAGGTCTGCAGTGTGATATCAGTGAAATAAAATGGAAAAATTGCTTGATCGGAACACATAATATTTCATTTTTTTAAAATTGCCTTGAAGCAACAAATTACAATAGACTTCTGCATTTTTCTTGCTTATCTTAATAATGGGAGTAAAAGCTATCTGCACGTATGTAATTGTATTCAAGATGTTTGGAGTTCTTTTCTTGTTTCTTTTCCCCCTTCTGTGTACAGGCTGTATACAGGGAAAATTGTATTTCAATGAACGTGTCTATTCAAATAAAGACACTCTTTAGTGATGAGGTTGAGAACAACTGTGTTTGTCTTTCCATCTGAATGAACTTCTCTTGCAATTTTTAAAATTGTAATTTTGTGTAAACTTTTTTCCCTTTTACCTTCCAGGAGTTATTGATGTGAGTGAAAGATAAAGCTGTTCAAACTAGTGTAGTGCATGACTCCAGAAGTCAGGGAAGTAACTAGCTTTAGTACCGTAAAAGGATTACAGTTAATTCTGCATGGTAGTTGCTTACCTTTCAAACTTTGTGCTTGCTCTTGGATATCGAGAAGAGCAGCATGCATCTGGTAAATGAACATTATGCTACTGGAGTATTGGGGTTAAACTCTGTGCTTGCATTTAGAGTTCCTGCCAGCAGAACTGTCTGAGTATGTTCTAAGCAAGTTGCTGTCCCTCCACTCCAGCTTTACCTTCACACTGAAATAAAGGTGGCTATTGTACTGTCCTGGTGATCTTTGCAAGCTGGTTTGGGGGTGAGGGATATCAGGAAGTCAGAAGCCAGTGTTGTGGAAGAGATGACCCTCAGTGGGGAGCAATGGGTAGCAGTTGACATCAGTAGCTTGCTCAAAGCAGGTCGGTGTGATTTCTGATGGGGCCCTGAAAGCTTAAGATTTCTTATCAGCTGTAATCCTAACCATTGCTAATCCATGCACTGGTAACCCAACAGCCATTGCTCACATGGAAAACTTTGCCATGCTGGAGTTATCGTGATAAATTTTTCGTTTTGGCAGTGTTTGAGGCTTTTGTACTGCTCATCCTGAGGTAAAGGCCATCAGGAAATTACAGGGTGCAGCATGAGCTTGGCTGTGTTTGAGCAGTGGCTGCGAGCTTTATTGTGTAAAGCTCAGCCAGTGCTTATGGCAAAGAGAAAGTCTGAGTCTAGTAGTAGTAAGGCTGCACAGAGGCTGCCAAATAATTAATGTAATGTCATTATTTTCAAACTAAAGTTCTTGAGAGAAAATAGTAAAGAAACCAGGGTAGTTTAACACAGTTTCCATTCTAGAGGAGTTGTTTTTATGTACTTTTCCATCATAATTATGTTGAATTTTGCTGGTTTTGTCTTAAGTTGGGTTTATAAAATACTCATTCCAGTTACTGGATGGAAAATGAGGGTAGGAATGGCTTTTGGTAGAGGGGTGCATGTGTTCAGAAGTCTGTTTCCAATATGCACTTTTTGTCCCATTCTAGGGATTTCTGTATGTGTGATTTTGTAGGATTCTGAATATAATATTCTTGGTTTATATGAGATTTGGGGTTGTTTTAGCTCTCATTCTGTGGCCACGTGAACTCGGAGCCTGAGATGTGGATGTGATTGACACCATCCCTTAAGCAAGGGACAGTGAGTGAGAAAGAACTGGTGACCTTCATGTAATTATCTGATAATTAAAGCTGTGATCTAATTAACCCTCCTTGCCATCACATGATTCTTCAGAGAAAACCATTTCTTAGTGGAGTTCCCTTGCTTAATCAGAATTGCAAGGAAGTGGGTATTTCCAGAATAGAGCTTATCTGAATGCTTTTAGAACTCCTTTGCTGTAGTACCACTCTATGATGTTACCATATGTTATTATTTTTATGTATTTGTCATCCTAAACTTACACTGGAATTAGGTATTCAGTTTCGACATACAAAGCCTTTTAAGTCCTCTGAATTTTGCTTGGCTTAGGAAGAGAGGTTTTTAATCCCTAATAAGATGGAGGCAGAGTTTAGTACAAAACTGTTCAAGAAATCGGCTTAGAACAACTGATCTTACTAATGTGATTGTAGTCAATCTTCTCTTCCTTCACCTCTTCTCTTACAGCTGACAGGATACAAAATGCTGCTTTCCTAAGTCCACTCTTGTTTTTTTCCCGTTGCTTTCAATGTTTTTTCAGGGATTTAGAAGCAGAGAAGGGAGTCATCTTTAATGACACCCAGTATCCAGAAGGCAGCACTCTGTTTTCTAACTAATGATGCCTTGTCAGAATCTTTCTTAGATAAATTCTGAAGTGTGCCAGCTTTCTATTTAGAGTTGGTAGTCAGGAGAATGACTCAGAGTAAATCAACACCAGGGATACTCAGCCTGAAAGAACTCAGGACTATAGATTACAAAGCAGGAGGAAAAGAGTTTCCGGGCATCTAGTGTTTAGGGGAAAGTGAAAGAAGGAAGAGGAAAGGGAGGAAAATGACAATTGCGCATTTTCAGGTGATATAAATAGCATTTAATGTAGAGAGTATGAGAAGCTTGATGTCTTCCCATGACTAAGCTTTTCCTAATCATAATCTTTTCTGTACAACAATGTAGTCTCAACCAAGCAAAGGCTCTGCCTTACTTTGCTTTTATAAATACTACATTTGATTATTTAACACCAAAAAAAATCCAGAAAATTCACTGAAGAGTGCTGATGTTGTTTTAATACTTTACATACAGGACAAAAAGCAATGAACCTTTCTTCAGAGAAGGATGTATAAAGATTATCATCACTTAATGGTAGCTTTCTACCTCCCTGCTAAAGATAAGAATAGCAGAAGAGTTTAGGTTGCTGTATTTGAACTGCATAAAGTAAAATCAGCTATATAAAATGAAGATTAGTGATACATTCAAACTGAATGAGGTTGATCCTGCAGTCTTCATTCAGTCCAGTAATGCCAGAAGGGACCTGAAAGACAGTAATCATTATGACCTGCATTGAGCAAAGTTTTTAAACGTGTGCTTTGTTTTAATTCTGGAATTTTATTTCCATAGTGCTTTAGGGATTACTGTTAATACAGAAAATAAAACTGTGAGCACAAAGTACAGCCTGAAACTGTCCTCTATGGAGTAGGTAGAGCTCAGCTGACTTTGTTTTACTGCCTGACTGGACAGGCTGCCTCCAGCCCAGGCTAAATAGGTTGTACTGTTCATTTTGATACCTGTCTTGTAGACTGATGTGAATGCACTGATATAACAATTCTAGTGTTAGCGTTTTGGCTAATGGGCTCTGCACAGCTGGATTTTCCTTTGGACTAAACCTTATGGGACTGAGTTTCTGATGATGAAGGTACAAAAGCATAGGGAAAAACCATAGTTGCAGGCAAAAATATATCTTGTAAGAACTATGCAGTGCCCGACTTTAAAATACGGTTCCTGATATTTCAGTGATTGCATCTTAAGTTGCAATAATAATGTTCTACTTTATTCTACTAAGGGAAGAAAGTAAACACAATTTTAAACTAGTGTGATGTTCTTATATATTCAGATGCCTGTGATGTGTCCGTAGTGACTTGCAGTATACTAACTAATTAAAATTTAAAAGTATTTAATAATTGTTTACATATCTTTAGAACTAGATGAAGTGTTGGGCATCTGCTGCAATAGGAAATTTTATAATACCTGATGTATTTATGCCTTTGAAATTTTTCTCTAAATACTAAGTTCTTGTGTCGGCACCATGTGAATAACTTTTGCTTCTTACCTCTGTCAAGGAGATCTGCTGTAACCAACAAAACTTTAAAAGAAAAGAAGAAAAACTCTCTTAAAGGATTCTAAAAATCTGAACGCATGGGCGGAATGTGCTGTTTTTTTCTGGATCTTATGGTTAACAAAAGTCTAAATTATTGAGAAAACTTTTACCTTTAGATGCTTAGTTTTATATCTGTATCCCAGAAAACCAGTACAATCATCTTGTCTTCCATCTCTCCTTAGCAGTACTGAGATATTTCTGAAGGACTGCTTTGGGTGGTTGAGTCCCTTCAACACCTGTTGTTTTGCTATGGAGGCCCAAGTAATACTGAAAGTATTCTTCTAGGACTGGGCGTATAAGGCCTCTTACAACTGCTAATGTAGTATCAATTTATACGAGGAGAACAGGACAAATTCGAATCGTGGCAGGAATGGTATTTAAGTATCTCTGCTATGACCTTTTTAAAATTATAATTGATAATTTATGAGCACACGTTGCTAGAGGCACGCTCTTCCTTTCCTAATCCTACCACTACCTTAGTGCAAGGTAGGTCTCCAGGAAAAAGAATGATTTGCGTGGATGTAGTGCTGCGTATGAGCTGACCTCCCCTACATCATCTGCTGCAAACAGCATTACTCTCTTAGCAGTCATATTTTCTTATGGGGCTGACAATACAAAGTCAAATTACTGTTAATCATACCAGAAGTTTTAATAAGTAAGTTATTCATAGTTTCCCACAGACAGTAGACTTAGTGATATAAATCAGCATGGTGTTTTTTAACTGAGAATGTATCCCCTTGTGACACAATCATTGACTTAAATCCACCCTTAAAGTTGTGTTCCTATGGAAGCCAAGTGGGGCAGAAAGCCCATCTGTTGATATGTGCTTTGACATTGGGTTTGAAATATTGCATTACTCTGTGGTATGGCTATCAAAATGAAACCTCTTCAACATTTAGTGGTTGGAGGAATGGTCTTCAAAATAACACAAGCCATTGTCAGTGGATCTGGGAAAACGGTGTAAAAGAGAAGAAATATTTCAAGGCTGAGTATCTAAAATGAGGTGCCTCATTAACCAAAAATGAAAATGTGAAGTGTAATGGACTTGTTTTCTGGAGTTACTGAGTGCCCATTTAAGTGTACTCAGAAAGCCTTTGGTACTGGAACTGAATCTCTGCATAGTTTTAGAAATACAGATGTCTTTACTTCAGTGTGGTTGGAGGAAGAATTCCTGTGTTTGCCAAGAGCACTTCAGCTAACAGACAAGAACTGTTCATTTCATGACAGACCTGGCTTCGGTGAGCTAAAAAAAAAATCTGCACTATTTTGGGTCCACTAGTGGCAATTAGTAATGAGGTGATGTGATGTTGTTAGTGATGCTAATAAGTTATTGAGAGGGAGCCCAAGGAGAACTGGAGGCATCTCTTTCCAAAACACTGTTACTCTGGTATAGAAGAGAGTTAAGGAGGGAGAAATTCCTTCTTGTTGTCTTATATGTTATTATAAGAGGGAACACCATCCCGTCATAGGAAGGAAAGCTATTTCAGTCCTCCAGTTGCTTCAGTATCCTTAACCCAGATGTAGTCAGTCTTTTCTGCTTGTGGGGAAAAGGTTATACTTGCAACAATCTTGTAGTAGAAGTTATATATTGGGGAGAATAGAGGTCAGAAAATAATGTTATTCTTCTATGGGGACTTTATAAAGAATTTATGATAATTATTGTCTTAACAACCTAAATGGTCACGACCATTTTGGGTAAAATGAACAACCTGTATCCAAAGGGTCTGACGGTACTAGAGATTTCTTGCCTAGGCAGGCCATAGACTACCTCGGGAAAGCTAGATCCAAGCGTATTTCTTAGTTGGTGGGGAGGGGCAGAGAATTAATTCTTCTTTTAAAACGGTAAATCCAGTATCTGAGGTAAGCTGTTTCAGTGTTTATTCATTTTTACTGCTTGTTTGGAAAGTTTCCAGTTTTGGCAGTCTCAATTAACTCCAGTTAGGGTTTACTAGTTTTTGTACACTTGCCAGCCAATGCTGAGTACATTATCTACCCCCAGTAACAGATCTTTTTCTCCACATAATTCTATGTGAACTGATAACCACTTTACAGCCTTCTCTTGGACAGTGGAAAAGGGTTCAGAGTTAAAAAAGCTTTTTTCTGGAAGCTTTCTGCTGTGTGCTGAAAACTGACTTATAAGCCCATGTTCTCTTGGACTAACATTTATTTGCCTAATATTTAGCCATCCAGCTTTGCAAATGCTAATGTGAAACTGGTCCTATTTTGTGCATTTCATGTAATTTCAACAGAGGTTTTCCCCATTACTTGAGGATGATATGATGTGGGATATTTTATATTTGCAAAGAGTAAACCACATTCTACACATCTGTGTTAATGAGGATGATCTGTTATGCATTTAAAATACTTAGTCTCTAAATATGTCTTCAAAGCAAGAGCAAGTCAAGACTTTGGCTCGGCATCCTTATTACTTATAAATGATCTTGTCAGTGTGGTGGTTGTCTGTATACTTGGATGTGAGAAAAAAAATGAGAGCTTTGGTTGAAAGAGGCATTGGAAAGCATTGCAGTTATTTAATGAAACCAGACAGGAGAGTTTTTTAACAATCTAGTAATTTACTCTGTGGTGTGAGCTCCTAGTTTGGAGTAACTGGTAACAGGAGAACCTGTATTACTGTGATTGCAACTTGCAGTCTTTATTTGGAAATCAATGTTCTAAAAGCATGATGTTAAAATACTATTCTCACACTTCTCTTACCAGCCTGAAATTTATACTTTGAACTATTATAACGATTGGTGCAAACTCTGCATTAGAAGCATGCAGTCCTAGAATATACTCACCTTTAAAATAAAGTCAAGCCATGTCAGAGGTTCCTGTTTTGACCGTATACTGCAGCACACTTCTCTTTCCTCTATTCTTGTGTGAAGAGAGATAGGGGCTAATATTCACCTTCTGTAAGGAGCAAGGTATCTGGTTAAATCTAAGCAGATGAAGTCTCACTGAAATCAGTGGGACTACTTGAAAGCTGAAAATAAATTGAGTTTAGTTCTAAGTGATGTATTTTTTTTCTGTCAAATCTATTGCCTATTTCTTGATATTTCTTACAATTAAATTGGAGTAATTTATCCTGGATAAGTGTCTAAGCAATCACTACTGGAAAACTAAATAAATTTTGGAGCACCTTATTATGGGGTGTTCCTAGTGAGATTTTGGAATTTCTTTTGCTCGAATTTCAAAATTATTAAAGCTGTAATTGCTTTATGGGTCTAGATTTATATGCCTAGGTACATCAGGACACTTTTGATAATGTCTTAACTGTTGGAAAGAACTTAAGATGGTGACTATAATGAAGCTAATATTATTTCTAGCATCTTTCCTTGAAAGGAAAAGTAAGAGTCTTGACAATAGGAGCTGTTTTGATCTCCTCACTAGGCCTTGTATTCAAGGGAGCATGTTAAATAGAGGTATACTTGCAGATGTAATTGGCAACAATGTCTGCTAATAACTCCTAAGACTTGATCCTTGCTGTTGTGAATGCACCACCTGTGCTGCTGTGCATATAATTCAGCAATTTTCTTAATTTCTTTACTTTTTCTTCTGTCTAACATCTTATTCTAAACATCAGTGCAGGAATCAACCTTAGTAATATTTTTAGATGTTTTTCTTTACCTTTGCAGGAAATAATTTAGCATCTTACTAAATGTAACATTGCTACAGAGTCTGGTCCTGATGTGCTCATGATGTGCCTCCAAATTGTCATTTGTTTACACCATTTTCTGAATTACCTGCAGGAGTCATTGAAGAATGGATTCAGGCAGTAAAACTGCCAGTTACAAAAGTAAATGCAGATTTTCTTAGAATAACAGAATTATGAAGTCATATTTACTTCCAATATTTTTATTTCTGACTTGTGACTGCCTTCATGTTTATTGAGAAAGCAGAACAAAGCTAGGATGCCTGACAAAGAAAGGAAAGCAGCTACAAGGGCCTTATGAAATAGAGATATGCTAACCAAGGGGAAAAAGAAGTCCTTTTGCCTAAGTTATTAAATTCAGGAAAACAGAGCATAAAGAATTTTCTGCCACTGTTGGCTGCCCTTTGACTGGTTAACTAAAGTGACTATAAAGTTATCAGTCATCCCTTTTAAATAATGAAGAAGCCTGAGGCATCTTTGAGAAGGAAGTTTCTTTCCTGGGTGCATAAATGGCAGCTGCTGGGCAGTTTCATAAACCTGACTTTTAGCTATCCATGCACTTTTAGTTGGTATACTGGGAGAAAATAATCTTTGGACTTTCACTTCCAAGGGTAATGTGAAACACAGTAATTTGTACTAGATGGAGTACAAGGATAGATAAAGGAGTAATTTGCCATTTGTAGCAGATTAAATCAGACTTCTGGTTGGATCAGAACAGCTTGTGGCTGAAAGTTATAATTGGATTACCAGAGAAAAATTGAAACTGGCCAAAAGGCCTCCTCAGGTTGTCTTCATAAAATAGGATTTTCAGTTTCTTCCATTCGCTGAATGGATTCAGATTTTCAGATTGCTCCCCCCCCCCCCCATGGCTACCTCAAAGCTGTGTATTGAAACTTAATTAAACCATTAGTATAATGCAATAGAATGATGGTGCTGCTATTCCATTAAAAATGGTAAGGCATTTGGTCCACATGCAGTTGAAGATAAGATACTTATGACTATTATATCTTAAAAACTTAACAAAATGTTCTTGTTAAGTTTTTTAGCTGAAAGTATCTGGCAGCCTGGTCATATATTTAAAAATGCTGTATTTTGATTTCTGCCTCTTTTTTCCTGAAAAAATTGGAAGGATCTTCTGTCTGCTCATACTTGCAAATTTCTTATTTAACAGTTCTGACCTTGGCTAGTGAATGTATGCCTACTTGATTCCCTTGGTTTTATAACACCGTGGCTTCTTTATTCATCTCTGTCCTGTTTCTCCTGCTGCCACATTTCTGCGGTCCATTCATGCCAACTGGCTTGCAGAGTTATCAGAAGTTTTTCATGGCAGCAATCATGCCTGTCTGTTTCCTGTGTGACTATGTAATTTTACAAAAACATACTAGTTCTGAACTCTTGCTCCTTGCACAGCAAGCTGACAGTTTCCAAGTGGCATATCTGCTTAACAGCTTTGCAGATAGAAAAAGAATTTCAAGTAGCTGAATAACTGCTTCAGAGCACCTTTCGTGTCAATAGGAGTCTCTTCATAGAGTGCTGTAATCCTTGGATCCAGCCTATATAGCCCATTAAATGCACTTAAAACATTGTAAGGCTTAATTAAGTCTTTCAGTATTCCTGTATTCCTTGACAATACCTCCCTTTAAAGAAATAACATCCTATTACCTGCAGTAGGTTCAAATACTAGACTATCTTCTTGAAATGCTATTCAGAATGGTTTTTGTCCTGTGGGAACAGTGGACCAATCATGTCAAAACCTTTTATTATTAGCAGTTATGAGTGCTTTCTAAAACTATCTCTGATTCAGTGATCTAATGGTGAATATGCTGTCTTACAAAGAGTCTCCGTGTTGGCCAACCTTTTCTTTCTCCTGATGATGAATTCCTGGGATTATAGGGGAGGAGTGAGTATTCAGAAGGAAATTACTACATTTTTTCTCTTTCTGCTTTGACCAGTGTCAAATATGGTGTAGTCAATGTTACTTATTATGCTATGGCTGTACTGTAGTTCCAGAGGGGACAAAACCAGAGGGATACAGATGTGAAATTAGCTAGGATTGAGTTTGGCTATACTGAGCAGGACAGGGTAGGATACGATGGTGCGGTAGCTCGCTTTGGTGATTGCATTATTTTGTCTGAAGATTGTGAACTTTTCTTTTGAGGGAAAGGAAACATCTTTAGGATTAGAAAGTGCAGTTATTTGTGCAAAGACTGAAAATTCTTAAAACCTACCATGCTTAGATCACCTTTCAAATAAGACTAGAGTCTGGTAGTTCTTTTTTTAATAGAGCTGAGTATGCTCTTTCACAGTACACCAAGCAACTATTTAGAGGTTGTCCTTTATTTATGGGAGCTTTTCTCTAGTCCTACAAAATATTTTTTTAGGGCTGTAGGGGAATCCTTCTCTTTCTTACTCAGGTAATCCAAGCAATTTCTAATAAATGCTGTGGAGTGCCTTTGAATTTGTCAAGAACATAGAGGAAAACAAAACCTGAGTTTGTCAAAGTGAGTTAAAGTCAAAACAAAACTGCGAAGCTGATGTTCCTGACTAGGTTTTTCAAGATAGCAGCAGTGTGAGTGTCTGGGTAGAGAATTGTAAAAAGGATAGTGTAGAAGGGTTAAAATAAATATGGTGTTTTAAAATGAACAGTTTAGAGTTCTCAAGCTCTTGATGTGGCTAATGATTTGGTGTTTGAGTAAAATCAGCAATTAATAACAAATGAAAAAAACCTCAAACACTTGTGAATTGATGGTCACAAGTCTCATGAGGTGTCAGTTGTGCTAATGAATTATTAAACTAAATGTTGGCCCTGAAAATATCTTTTTTTAGAAGAGTGGGGAAAACGACACCTCTGAATGAATAAATGTGATAGTCATAAACTTGGAAAAAGTTGTAAGAATATTAGGAAGATACTATCTGATTCACAGATTTCTACATTGGTTGTAGTAATGTGATAAATGTAAAGAGATTCCTAATGAATTCTTTCTGCAACTGTCAGACTACTTCTATCTTTATTTGGTATTATGCTTTCAGTCTGTGATGGAACTCCAGTGATTACAGATATAGAGTGAAGGAAGTAGTTCAGAATGCACTGAATGACTTGAAATCAGGTAAGTATGTGCTAAGTAGCATTTATCTTGGTACTAGAACTGGGCAAAGGACTTGCAGTGAAAATGTTTTTCTAAGTGTTATGGTTTATTTTATGTGGGGCCCCCCTCCAAGCACTTGGAGAAGCTTTTTTAATCTGGAGAATTAAATAATGAGGTTGAGTATCACTTTATTTTAGCAAACTCAATAACACGCTTTAGGCATGCATTTATCTGAAAACCAAAACACATACGTACGCACCTTGACTCCCACTGTATGCTATTCTTGCCTTCATGAAGAGTTGCACTGATAACACTGTCTGAAATAATATTTCCATACACAAATATGTAATTTCCCATCCATATAGGTTTAATCTAAATTTATTTTCTGTAACGTTGAAATAATAAGATAAAACATTACCCCAGTGCATCTTTTGAGTAAGGAAAAAAAACCAACCCCAAAGATAAATTTTTTTGAGGAGACTGTAGCTGCACCATCAATGGGAAGAAAATTGCTAGGGTGATTCCATAGAGAAAAGAACGCCGTATTCCTCCAAGGAGGTAGCTGGTGATCAAAGAGGATCCTTATCTTCACATAAAAGTCTCTGAGTGAGAAAAGGCATACAGCCTGCAAGTGAAGACCACCTGAGGGAGAGAGAATAATTACACAGGTATCAAGTTACGCTGCTTCTCCTTTAAAATGATGAAAGTTACTTGAGTTTATGGGGATAGAAAGTATGAGAAAACTCTGCAAGCAGTCCTGATAACTCTTTGCTTAATGGGTAAATAAACCTATTGTTTTTCAAGAGACTTCAGTTATTATATCACTTGCATTGTAATTCTTACCTGAATGTACACCTCTGATGTGTTAGAATTGTCTTGCATGTGGAATTTAATAAAAGAGGTAATTGTAATCCTGTGGCTCCTCTTCCAGGAGAAGAACTGTATAGTTCTTAAAAAATTAAAGTGCAGGATCCCAGGCTTGTCATAGATGGGCTTACAAATATATAGTTTTGCCTGTAACTGTGACATCCTTTAAACTCGGGTAGATGATGCTCACAGTGAGTTTGGTTATTCCAAATCATTCAGAGAAACCACACAGAATATCAGTACACCAGAATGTAGGTCTAAAATGAATAGTCTAATATGAATAGAACAAAGTAATTTGTGGCTGATACTTAACTTAGGTCACATCTTCTTTCATGGAGCATCTAAGTGATGAATTTTTCAGCTGAGGTGATAGCATTTCAATTTCTATGAATTTTCCAATTTTCTGACTAGAAAAAATGTTTTATTTTTCTTGGGAGGGAAAAAAGGTACATTGTTTGTTAAAAAGCATTGCAGTCGCCTCCTCCTAACAGGGATAAAAACCTGCACTGAGACAGCAATAAAAGCCAAACCCTGTCCTGTACTTTCTCTTTTCAGTGTTTACTTTTGCATTCACTCTCAGTAGATCTAAATTCTTTTAGATTAAGAACATTTGTATTTTATAGGAGAATATGAAATTTTAAGTATCATTTCAAGTATTTTAATATTGTAACACAAATTATCAGATCGGCTGGTGAGTTTACAATGCCTTTGACTCCATTAGGCAATCTCAGTAGCATAGCTTATGACTGTGTCATGCAGTAAGCTTCTTGTACAGCTCATTAATCTGTGGGATGCAGGTGTTCAACTGTGGAAGTCTATAGGATTGAGGGCTAAGGATTCTGAGTTTTCTGTATACTAGTTTTGCATTCCTAGATATCCAGGTTTCAGATGTATCTGGTAGTTAAAATAGTGTGTGATACCGACATTTGCTTTTAAACCATTATTAATCTTAAAATCTTTAATCTTTTGGGTTCCATCTAGTTGCTTATATTTGCTTTGTAAATAAAAATAATTCCTTTCTTTAAAATACTTCGCTTTCTGCACAAGCTTTAATTTCCTGACAATGACTTCTGTATTACATTTTTTGGTGTGTTTTTCTGTGACTGTGCAGGATGATCCATGAGATAAAACATTAGTTTCCTAGGTCTTTCTTCTTTAAAAAAAGGTGAATTAGTGATGGAAAAAATACAGACATAGGTTGAAGAAGTGCTATGTGAGAAAATGTCCGTAATTCATCAACAAATGTTACAGCAGAAAGGATGTATGGATACTGCTTTTAGTTGCACTGATAACTCCACAGGTAAACTCTGATTAATAGTTTAATTTCACTAGGTTAAAGCAGCCAGCATTTGTAGATGACTTCTTGCCTGGAATGTGCATCAATACTGAAACCTATAAAGAGAATACAGACTCTCCAAAGCAATTGCCTGCTGGTGTCTGTTGTTTCATATTTCACATTGTATGATCTAAACAATCTCAAGTATGTTTTCTGATACTGAATACTTGCAGTTCAGTTGTCATGTCTGGGTTAGCTTGGAGGATTCCCCTGCAGACCTCCTTTTTCCTTGTCTTTCACCATGTCTGATCAGATTAGAAAAGTGTTGCATTCACTTTAGTCTCTTACCTGTCATTTGCAGGTATGTTGGGTTTTATTGAGGAAAATGAGCAACAAAGCAAACTGTGAGCCTTATGGACTTTGTTTTTTGATGGTAGCAAAATCTCAGATTTAATTTTTTTAAAATACAGCTTGGTTTCTGAAAATATTAAGGTTTGTTGCAGGGCAGACTTGGTCTGTCTTCTGCTAACTGCAGCTGAGAGGTCAGACTTCAAGCCAGCACAAAGTGAAGCACTTCACTGAATTCCATAGAGCTTCCTCACCACTTCCTCTCTCAGGAGCTACAAGCAAAGTATTAAAAAAAAAAAATCTCAACATGTTTTTCCTCCCCCTTAGCTCCTGTACTTGCTGCAGTAGAAATAAATGTAGACCCCTTTTTAAGCAGGGTCATTTAAGTTTCTCAAAACAAAGTAATGAAATCCTTTCCATGCTTATTCCAATATAATTAATGCAAAAATTCTTCCTGTGTAATCTAGCTCCATTCAGCTCTTGCAGAGATGGGAATATAGGCTAATAACCATGGAGATTTGAAAAAAGAATTTTTCTTGGAGTAGCTGAAGAAGTCGCCTAGAACCAGGCAAAACGTATTCCATTGTTTTAATTATCTTTGTGATTTGGAGGTAGATGTTGCTGTAAGTCCATTAGAAACTCTGGGAGGCAAAGAGAGTATGAAAACATGGGTTATTCATGTTTTCAGGTAGGTAAATCTATGTTATGTATGTTCGCTTTTGTTTTGCTAATCCTGATAGTCATTGCATGCAGAATTTTCTCTGTCCTAACTGTCCTCTCTTCCTGACAGCATGGATTAACAAGTAAGAAAGCGTGGATTAACAGGTAAGAATGAACAAGAACATCTCTTGTTCAGGCGGGCAATCAGTCCTACTGTGAAACAGCTGGACAACCTTGATGTTACTGTGTAGGCTGCAGTGTACATCTCTATTTCTGAGAGAATGGAAGTAGCTATTCTTACATCTGCTATTGGCAATATATGCCAGTGCGGCTTCTTTTGTCCTTTTCTCTGGAGGTTATTTTTTGTTATTTTACCTTCAGTGAACTAGAAAGACTATAGATATGAAATTTCAGCTGAAATGCCTAAAAGCTGAATTCTATGTATCTAAATACACAGCTAAATTACCCAGTGGATGGATGGCATCTTTCAGTAGAAATTCAATTTTCTGTATGTCCTTCTGACACAGGATACATTTTGAAGGTAAATACTGTGATCTTAAGTGCAACTATGGCATGCAGAATTGTATTGTGGTAATGATTTTTGAGAGAAAACAGCGCTGAAAGCTCCAAATTTAATCCCTTTGGTCTATGCAGTTGATATATTCCTCTTAGCACTACTGTCTTCCCTGGTTCTCAGGGCTGTTAAAAGACAGAAGGAACTAGGTAGTGTCTTAATAGCTGTTCAGAGGTCACTGTATGTTACGTACATAGACACTTGTATGCATGTTTCCTCAACAAATTCTTGCATGAATTTTCAATACTATGATGTTTTCATAGCTATGTGTGCATGTCCTTTCTGGCTTTGTGGTTTCTCTTCATTGGAATATGCAATTAGGAGTGGTAGACCAGTGATAACAAATGCCTTCTTGTGCTCCATTTTAGCTTTCATTTGCTTGCAGGTGGAATTCAATGTATAGTATGGGGTGTTCTTATATCGGTTGTGATACAGAAATATCCAGGACTTCTTTTGTGGGGTGTGTTACCAACTAAAACTGCAGTGCCAAGGGACTACCAACTAAGAGAAGTTCTTGAGGTGATTCATGGATTGTAATTACTGAAAATAGGAGGAGTTGTGTGTTTGTGATTTTTCATCCTTTTCCTAGCTAGATTATAGAAAAAGGATGATTAGTATGACTTGATAACTCAATACAAAAAAGTTGCATTCCCCTGTTGTGTCCTAGATAATATTAGTTATGAAAGTGACCAATGCTACCTTTAGAATTGTCAGTTACAGAAAATCAAACTGTTTGTTTAGGGAACCATCCTAAAAGTCTTTGCCCCTAAATGTCTGGATTGCTGGATCTGGTGATACTCTTCCTATTGTATTGTAGAAATCACTGTCAAAGTTTCTTTCTACTTTTTCGTTATTTTTTCTTAACTAGCTTTTTCATTGTTCTTCTGGCATCTTCTGTAATGTGTATTTTTTGGTAGTGGAATTTTTCCTAGTGAATCGTCTGTGAGCCCTTATGAACTTTAACACTGTAGGATATGTTATTCCAGTACTGATCACATCGTAAATGTTACCTCAGCCACTCTGACTTGATTCCTTTGGTTGAGCGCACATAGACCACAGTAATCTTATGGTGTCAAACTGGTCAGGGTTTTTCTCATTGCCTGATAGAAGATACCAGTGTCTCTCACAATTGATCTGCTTGGGTTATATTTTTAGGCACTTAAGGGTGTGACTATAACCACATGATTATTAAATTTAGCACAATCAGTCATGTACTTAAACATCTGCCGGATCTGGGTGTTAGCTGTGCTATGCTCTCCTCTCCTCTGAAGAATGCGGCTTTGTAGTATTTTAAATAGCATACTTTTTCTTCCCCTTTAGGTGCTGTTTTTGTTTCTAGCTTTATTCACTTCCACTTTTAGTCATAAATGCCTTCTCCCAGATTCTCCTTGACCCTCAGCATTTTTCATTTATGGGCTTTCTACTTTCTCCTTGACTAATCATCTTGTATTTTTTTAATAGCCTGAAGAACTTTAGCCAAAATGCCATTTTTAATCTCATTTTCTGTTACCAGCATGCATTTTAGTAATCCTCTTTTCTTCTACTACTTGCAATTAATGTATCGCATTAGTGTCCCAGACTATCAGTGTTTCAATTGCTCGAAGGATCAATGTTGGAAAATGTAATAGCACTAATACATAGTAAATGAGAGGATTCCACTTACACCTTTGACTTCAGTGTGCTCACTGGAAGCAAGGATGTTGACTTCGCCTGGAGTCCTAACTGGAATAAGTATAAAATACAAACCAGGACTGTTTCTTAATAGATGGATTCTCTCAAACATTTACTAAAACTCATTTCCAGTAGTTGGCAATATTCTCCTGTGATCTGTTGAGAATTCTCTCTTGATTGTGCACTGCATGCTTTATGGTGAAAGTCTTTGCCAAATCAACCTGCAGAAGTAAAAGTTAAGTAATTGTTGAAATACTGTGTTGAATTAGTTTTATAGCTATGGTTTTGAGAGGAAAGAAGAGTACAAAACCAGATTTCTGCAGTCTTGGGACCTTTTCAGTTCTGGTCAGTTCCTTTATAGGAGTTAAATCAGCCTACAGAACTCTCTGCCACAGTAAGGTCAAATACCCAAAGTGCATCCTAGTCCAGGCCAGTTTGAGTCAGTTCTGTACCTTTTGGGAACTAGTATTACAAGATTGCACTAGTTGTCGTATGTCTTGTTTTGACGTAAAAGATATTTTGGATGCCAGTATAAAACAATATGGTGGCTTAGTCTGTGCTTGGTAGTGTCTTACCTGTGGCCTTTACTGTATTCCTAAACCATAAGGACAACACACCATTTGGGAAACGGCTATTTATTTCCTGAATAGTAATAGCAATAATTGACGAATCCATAATGAGTAGATTAGCAAGCATTAACAGAAGCATTGGGAGTCAGGCTCCTGGTTTTGTAATAAATAAGTTCATTTTGTGGTGGATGAGAGACCTGGCACATCAGGATGATTTTGTCAGTTGTTTCTGATGCTTGCATGATCTAGTTTAGATTAGAAGTAGGACATAGTTTCTTCCTTTTATCATATACATTTTTCTGCCAGACTTTTAACATCAATTCTCTCAAAAAAAATCCTAAATCCCAACTATAGTATTTGAGTTTGTTCTTCAGGAGTCATAAATGTTCAGTTTGTTGTCTTGAAATAAAAAAGAAGTTACTTACAGTTGAAAGTGTGGTGAATGCCAGCCAGTATGTACCTGCAACATTTCAAAGACAGTTGAAACTGTGTCCAAAAAGAGTTCAGTCAGGGTCTGAATGGTGTTTTAGCCTTACCTTTATTCTTAGACATGAGGATTCAGAGTGATCACATGGACAGTTTCAACCGTAGCACCCATGTAAATAGTGATCTAATCCTGCAAGCCAATTAAGGTGGTATAACTAGTAGAGCTGGATGGAAAATGAGAGTATGAATTAGGTAATACGTGAGAGAAGTGGCTCTGATTTTTAAAATGATTGTTGATGTTATTAATTGATGGTTGATCTCTTCCCAGGTGGTATTGTTAAGAAAATGTACCCCTGTTATATGGAAGAGGAAAGATATATTTATTCCCATCACTAAGAATTTTTAAAAGTACCCGCATTGAGGGAGGAAGGAAAAATTCAGAGAAAGATTGAAATGTACTTAACTGTCTCAATGTTTATATACCTCTTATGTTCACCTACTTTCAAACGTTTTGTGTCAGAGATAAACTCACAGAGCATGAAAGCATGGGCATAAATGTTTCATTCTCTGAGACTGAAAACTGGTGGTGTCTTTGTTAAACCATTAGCTAAACAGGTAAGGCATATAACGGCTGTTTGTTCTTTTCTGTCAGTTACCATTATGTATCTCTTTGCCTGGTTTGCAAGTATTTATTACAGAATTGTTTCTTAAATAAGACATGGGTAAGAGCTTTACTCTTCAGTGAATCCGAAAATACATAGTTTTACGGAACAGATTATCATCAAGTTTTAGTTATTTTGTCTGGCTGGATTTCATCAACAAGTACCAGTTTCCGTATGTTTTGGAATTTGAACTTTTCTTAGTGTTTTGTACACTATTTGAATGATTTCCAAGTTCTTCCATCCACAGATCTCATAGTTGGCTTGGGGGTGTGCAAATATGGCACCTGGATCCTCTTCAGAAACAGGACATCACATGTTAAAACAAAATAGTCAAATATTTTTGTAGATGAGTCCTTTGTTCAGTTAGTCTTTCAGCTAGTTATAAATATAAATGTTTTGTGACTTTATCTCTTACCTTGCAGAATGACTTGCTGCATTAATTTATCCATGTTACTTAAGAAGTGAGTTTAAGCCAACCTGACAGTGCAGCCTGTTACAGATCTTGCAGTTGTCACTAATTATCTGCTAAAAAGATAGTGCTAAGTTTATAGTTGTTGATGCAAGCTGGTAACTGGATGTTAAGGCGGTGTCGCTTCATATAGTTCAGTTACTGGTTTGTTGACATTAGGAAATAATTGAGATGATTTAGAGGTCACTTTTAATGGTCAATTATTGTCTCTTGTCTTAACTCATTCCTTGTATATAATTTGACATCACTTTCCGAAACAATTAAATTGCTTTAAATCACCATGATGGCTCTTGTTATCAGTATTGCCCAATTAGTATTTGATTTTTTTCCTGAGACATGTCTAATATCCCAGTTCTCATTTAAGACTTCTGTTAATTTTCTCATTTCTGCGTTGTTTTCTGTCCCCCTGTTCAATCTTTTTTGTACAATCTCTTTTGAATATAGCATATAGCCTAAATTCAACACAATGATGCCCTTGGCATTCAAAAGATCCTGCTTTTGATTTTTGGTCCATTGCATTATTCCCATGAAGCCCTGGGATGCTACATGTACATCACTGCTATGTATTTGCTTACAGGACCCTGCTGTCACATTCCAGCTTCTGTCAAACACCAATTTCAGATCTGTTTCTTAAAGAATCCTGCAGAAGCAGCTAGGGCTTGGGGCTCCCAATGGAAGTTCTTTCAGTGGTTCTGTGGAAACTGAAAGCCAGCATGTTACCACATTCACTAAATTGCAAAGCTATTAAAAAGACCTTGCAGGACTTAAAAATACCTGCAATTGTTATGTTTTAGTGACAAATTGGAGTTCTTACAGACACCTTTTTATCATCTCTGGCAATACAGTCCTGGGAGAGGCATCAGTTAGTCGCTTCTCTTTGAACAGGGTTCCCTCATGATTGATTTGAAGGCATCAGGGAACCGAGTAAGAATGGGAATCACATCTAAATTTTTTTTTCAGAGTGCCAGGAAAAAGAAAATAGAGGGATTATTTAGGAAGAAATGGTGAAATGTAGGTACATAACTCCAAAAGTGTAATCTTGGAAACCCAGAGTTCAGTTACTGACCAAACCTGGAAAAATCTGTATAGGAGCTTCAGTGATAACTTCACTTCTCTCTTATTGAGAACATACTAGCATACATCTTTCCTTTCTTGGAATACCTCAGACTGGAAAATTTTAATGCAAATCAAACTTCTGTGAGTTTTAGTCCTCACCAAGTGGTGGCTGCTTGCTCTTGATTCCTTGTAACTATTATTTGCTCATCTTGTGATTATGCTTTTAGGTTTATTAAATCCATGAACAGGCATAAGTTGTGACAATATAGCTGCAAAAGTAAAAAGGAAAATGAGATAAAAAAATAGATTAACACTCCATCATTCAATAACAGTTTACAATTTGGCAGATAAAAGCAATCCCACTCCCTTATGTTGCATCTGTATATAGCTTCTACAGGCTTTTTTATCTCAAAGATTTAGTGAGTCTTCATAGTTCCAGAATAGCTCCCAGCCTAGCAGGTAGAACAGTCTGCCAAGGAAGGATTATATGGGTTTTGACTATAATAAAGTTTGCATCTCAGTACAGAAATGGAGATACTCTTATTTCTAAAATGACATATGATAACCCTTAGCTTAATCCCTGAATGACAAAGAGTAAGAGATAGACTTCAGGAAACAAATACTAGGCTGGGGACTCTTTAAGTGGGGGAAGAAACAGACTGGTAGTCAAGAAGTAATGCCACCAAACCAGGAGAAGTAAGAGACTGAAGGTATTTTTAACTTTTTTTTGTTCATGCTGTTTGTACTGGCTATTGGGATCCTATTTTGGGGTGCTTGTTTCCATGTAAGGTAAAGGGAGCCTGAATGCATGACATGGAGTTCTAGAGTGCTTAATGCTTAAATAGAATTGCTGCAAGAAAGAATTCATTTTCTTGGTGCTTACATTGTTTTCTGGACCTTGCTGCAAAGGGGTGTACAGTAAAAACACTTATTTCCCTGACATACTATGTTTTTTTAATCAAGATGAGGAAATCAAATGCTTCCAGGAAGTGGGATGATGCAAGGCTAAATTAAATTAATCATTTATTTCTAGTGTTATATTAAAAGCTTGTGTTGACCTTCTTTACAAGGACTTATACTTAAAGGGAAAACTAAACGGTTAATGGCATTACTAAATTATCCAATATGGAAAGATAATGGTTTGTATTATCTGCAATCTTGATTACAAGAAAAGAGGAGTTGCTTTAACATTTCATATGTATTTATGTTAAGAAGCAAGGAACAAGATTTTTTCCCACTAAAGGAACGGTGGGTTTTTTCTTAAATATATGTGTGTATGCATGCAGGTGTACACATATATGCACAGACATGGTTATGTTTGAAAAACAATACTATTCCTATGAACTTCGATCAGAAAGGCAGAAAAATATTCCTGCTGGTGTATAGGTTTTGGGCAAGAGACTGACATGGAGTAAACAGGTCTAAGAGAACCTGACTTCTCAGATCTATTCTCTGTAGTGTGTAGCTATTTCATAACTGCGTGCCTACTGTAAGAGCTGATCTGAAGAACAGTATTTGTCTCAACATCACCATCAGAGACTTGGAGAGATACCAAGAACTTTACAACTCTGAGAGAAAGAACTGTGTGGTAGACGGAGAACTGTACTGTTCTCCAGTACCTGGGATTGCTGCATAGTTGCTGTACAGAAAATGGATTTCACCTGCTACCTCAACCAAACTTGCCCCACCTCCTCCCTGTTTAAGGCCAACAAAGAGGAGCATGCGCAGAGGTTCACAGAGGGTCTTAAGGTCACCAGCAGACATGAGAGGAAGATGATGTGAGGAAGTGAAAGACCCCCAAACGCAAGGTGGCACAGGCACAGATAAGTTTTGGCAAGTTAAGCGGGAGCTTCTTGGGCCTGTGCAGTTAAGTCTGGATTGCGAAATGAAGGTGGAGATTGGCCACAATCCATGGGGGAGAGGAGGTGTGCGGTGCTGTTGCTTAGCATAGAAGATGGCTCCTAACTGAAGCTCAGTTCTCCCCACCGAAGTGATCACCCCAGTGAGATCTCCCCACCAAAGCATCACAATGAGGACTGGCAGGATGCTGTTCGGGACCTGGGACTGTAGGGATGCCTTGGACCTGTGGTTGTAACTATAAAAGTCTTTCCTCCCTTTTACTTTTCTTTCCCTTTTTGCCACTCTATCGTGTGCCACTTCACAGGCAAAATAATAAAGTTACACTGTTTTATTGAAGTATAACCCCTTGGCATATTGGTTGCCTTAATTTTTGCACTTCAAGATCACGGTAAAGGAATCATCACAAGTCCACCGAGTGGACTGTTGCACCTACTGAATTTGGTAATTGTTTTAGCTATACGGAAGCATGGCCACTGGTTTGTGTAGGACAGAACCTTTTCTGAATTGTGGAAGGAATGAGAATCGGAAGACACACCAACCTTTGAGATTACAGTTCAAACGTTACAACTATTGAGAGTTGCTTGGTTTTGTCTTAGCTAAGTGTCCTCCTATAAATAGTGGATATTTTGTTGAGTAGGCATAAACAAACAGATGTATTAATGAAGTCTATACTAAAATCATGTATTAAAGGTACAGTTATTGTGTGTATGCTTTTGACTTATTGTTTGTCAGGACAGTTTCATGTGAGAAATTAACCAAGAACACATGAAAACATTTATAGGATTATACATAATGCTTATAGAATGTCATAATGTGCTGCCTTACAGTCCTGTAGAAGTTAAAGGTTGTAAACAAATTTTAAAGTTTTTGATACCCAGGCTGCTTGTAGATGTAAATTCCGTTTCATTTTGGCAAATGTGGCTTGACCTTTGTGAAGAATGTGGTGTAAATAGTTGTCAAGAAGGGAGGTCAGGGAGTTCCCAGTGTCCTGCTGTATCATCACTGTGGACAGAACTTTTTCTGCTATCAGTCATTGAACATTGTTTTAATACTGTTCCAAAGCCACACTTAACAAATCAGGTTCTTCTCTTCTCCAGGCAGTTTATGTATTAATGATCTGACCAAGCTACAGGATTGCTTTTTCTTCATAATCATTTTCAGTTGTATTTGTCCAATGGTCGGCTCAAAAGCTGACTGTGTGTGTTAATGGTTTGCCTAAAGGGTTTAGAGACCTGGATGAGCAATATCAGGATTCTACTAGAGGTAGGAAAAGTGAACTGAATATAAACCTTCCATTTTTCTTTTCCATTTTACATTGGTGGAACAGGGAGTGATATGTAGCTTTTATTCTGAAATCTACATGGACTTCATGCTCGTAACTCTTCCAACAACAACCATAGTCTAAAGTGGCTTGATGTGAACTGGATGCAAGGAAAGAGGAAGAGATGCTAGGAACCTGCAATCATTCTCCTCTTTAGAAGAGAACCAAACCCTCCTGGTATTCCAAAATAACTATGGCTTCCATTTACAGTAGTTCCCAAAGTCTGTAGTAGTCTGAATTTTGGGCGTTGTTCTGTATTATTAGAGAACTAATCAGGCATTGGTGTTACTGTTCGCAGATACCTGAAGTATTAATTTTGACAAAATAGAACAAACATCCTTGATTACGTGATCTGAATACATTTGAATAAAGATAGTCTAATCTTGGAGTGTACAAAAATCTTAGTATCTGTACAGCACAAAAATGCCGTTTTTCAAATAACCAAAGTAAAGCCTGAGGCTGAAAGACCTCTTGCTTATTTTCAATTTACACCCATATGCCTTCCTGACTCTTACAATAAGAAACAGTATATTCCTCCATCCCCGTGGCTCTCTTGTAATTTATTTACCTGGGGAAGATCTGCTTTTAGATGCAGCATCTGTTTTTCAATGATTTCCTGCTCTTAGCCAGCTGAATTGACTGAACCAGAAGGAGGTCAAGTCTGTTGCCTGAGGTCACACATCGAATGAATGTCTGAGCTTGGATTTAAAGTAGGTTTGGAGTTTTCCCTCTTGGTTCTTTGCTGCTTGCAATAAATTCTTATTTTAAAATGTCAGGTATATTTGGGAATAATCAATCTGTATTATATGCAAGTAGAATATTGTAATGCTTAACCTGATAGTTAGCTGGTACGTACATAGTTCTGGCAAATGTTATCTGTCAAAGCAGGAAAGGGTACTTTGCAGTTACAAAATGTAAACATACCTAAAGCAGTAAAATAATACCGTCAACTGGTAAATGAGGAAATCCTTTTTTAAAAATTGTATAGTTATTTGTTGGTTGCAAATTTAGCACAATGCTGCTTTCTTTACTGGTAATCAGGTGAGAAGAAAATTTGTTTTTTGTCTCCTCAATAATAAATTATACTGCATGCATCTTCATAGGAATCTGAATTGCAAGACCTTGGACCACAATTTTTCTGATATTCTGCTTGCATAATGCTTTTCAAAACTTAATCCTTATGTAAGAATTAGTATCAGGACTCTGAGAAATTCAGTCTTTACATGGTTGTGTTGCAAAACTTTAATTGTAATTAAGTGCATGGAAAACCAAATCTATCTCTATAGCTCATGGAAATGAAAATGTGTGTCATAATTTGTAAAGTTGTTTTTTTTTTCCTCTTCTGTGAGGAGGGAAAAACGTATCTGAGATGTTTTATTCAGTTTGGAAAAAATTGATGTTGTTAACAGTCCTTTTTATATCTCAACTCAAGCTGATTCTGAAATACTGTTTTAAACAAAAAAGATATTTCTGACTGTTTTGAATTTCTCTAGTTGAAAAAGTATCTTTGCGTAATTATAACTGCAGCTTCAAGGTGGAAACAGTTAATCTGAAAAAGGAGTCTATTTTCTGGCTACTGTGAAGTTGAATAGTCATAAAGCACCTAGGAGGGTAGTTGAAATGGCAGTCTAGTCTAAACGGAGTAAGTAATAATTATGTTTCCAAGTCTGCTTGAAATGAACCTCACAGTCAGCAATAGCAGTTATCCGTAATAGTAGTTTGAACACCTCCTGGGAATGTTAACAAGTCAACTCCTGTCGTACAAGAGGCTGAAAGAGAAGCCGGGTCGTTCAGGGAAGGAGAAAGGAAGCCGGGTCGTTCAGGGAAGGAGAAAGGAAGCCGGGTCGTTCAGGGAAGGAGGAAGGAAGCCGGGTCGTTCAGGGAAGGAGGAAGGAAGCCGGGTCTTTCAGGGAAGGAGGAAGGAAGCCGGGTCGTTCAGGGAAGGAGGAAGGAAGCCGGGTCGTTCAGGGAAGGAGACACAATTCAAGGGAAATAGCAGAAAGCCTCAACAGGAATTATTTTGACCCATGACACTTTTTTTATTTCCTGACCTTATTTCTGGCAATAATGAAAGGGATCCTTAGAAGACATGTATGAGAAGTTTTATGTTCTTTTATTGGCTGTGGAAGTAGTGTCATGTTAGGAGTCCTATAAACACAGAAACAGGCTGTAATGATCTGGAAAAGACTGCATTTGTGAAATCAGGACTTTTTTTTTTTTAAAAAAAGAGACAGTGGGTTCTTTTCCTGGAGGTCTGGCAGGTAAACAGAATTTTTCCTCTTTTGGGCCTCTGTGTTTTGCCCACAAAAATGTACTTAGGAAGAAGAGTGTTCTTCCTTACTGTAGTGTCCCAGGAGTGTGTGGGTAGAGAGCAAGGAATGAGATACAAACAGCAGGACAGGGTACAGCAGAGAAGAGACAGGCAAAGTAAAGGCAGTGGTCTGAAGTTGGTAGCAAGGGGATCTATGCAGCCTGTGAGGCGGAAACTCACTGTTTCTCTGGGCTAGCATTTAGAATAAATAGGTGTTGAATTTGGAGACTGTTCAGGACATCTTTTATCATGTGAAATACATGGAAAAGTTTTTCCTGCTGCACATAATCTGACAGCGATCTCTTTGGCAGTATATGTTTATACCATGGTTTTGGTGAAGGACTGTAGCCTGGAACAAGATATTGCAGCCAGCCAGTAGTTGATCTCCTTGTACACAGTTAAATTGTGAAAAAGAATGAATTTGAAAAAGTTACAGCCAAGTTATTGATGGAATAGTTGGATGAGTTAGGAAAAGACTTTTAAAAATCTGTATTTCACAGAGGGAAAAGCTTTTTTCCCCCCTTGGCCTTTCAGTATTGTTTAGAAGATAGGTGTTCTTTTGACATATTATTAACTTACAGAATCTTCTGAATTAATTTCAGATAGTCTTCCTTCTTCTCACTTTACAGAAAATGCTTGAATTAGGAGTGCATTGAGTGAAAAAGAGAGAGCTCACACTTAAGGTAGAAGGTCAGCTTGGCAAAATTAAGCTATTAAATCATTAAGGAGTACAAGTTTTCTCTGTATCTTTGTTTGGATACAACTTGGAAATATTTGCAACCTCTATCATGTTTCAACTCTGCTGTCTGGCAAAGACAGGCAATACTTAGTTCTACTTGTATGAATAAAGCTGGAAGTGAGATAGGCATAATAAAAAGAAAGAAGCAGAAGAAATAAATGATTGTTGTTAGTTAAAAATGACAGTTAAGTTGCAAAAATGCATTATTTGTATACTTTAAACATGTTTTGAAAATGTTTTAAGTATATCATGATATTGCATAGTTTTGAAATTACGATTAATACGCTTTAGTAAAACATTTCACTGCCTATATACTCCTGCAGCCAACATATAACCTATAAAATAGTATTTTTTTAAGCTATGAGTGTACTCGAACACTTCCAAAAATCAAAATTTCTTTAAGTACAGTATGTATATTCAAATACTGTATTTCTCCTTACACAGCGTAGTCTTTATAGGCATTTTTTGCAAAGCTCCTCTTCAGGGTGTATTTTGCAGTTGCTTCTTTAAAGTTGGTGCCAGTTTTGGGCTTCATACACCATTGAGGTTAGAAAAGACCTTTGAGGTCACCAAGCCCAACTGTCAATCCAACACCACCATGCCTTCCTTCTAATCTGTGCCCCGATTTGCCACGTTTACATGGTTTTTTTTTGAACAACTCCAGGGATGGTGAGTCTGCTAGTTTTCTGAGCATCCTTTTCCAGTGCTTGACAACTCTTTTGGTGAAGAAAGGTTTTCCTGCTATCTAGTTTAACCCTACCGTTGTGTGACTTGAGGTGGTTTCCTCTCATTTTATTACTTGTTACTTGGGAGAAGAGACAATCACTTGCCTCATTACAGCCTCCTTTTAGGTAGTTGTAAAAAGTGATAAGGTCTCCCATCAGCCTTCTCCAAACTAAGCAACTTCAGTTCAACAGCTTCATTGCCCTTCTCTGGACATGCTCCAGCACCTCAGTGTCCTTCCTGTGGTGAGGAGCCCAAAACTGAACACAGTATTTGAGGTGTGGCCTCACCAGTGTTTGAATATAGGCGGAAAAACACTTTCCTACTCCTGCTGGTCACATCATTTTTGATAAAAGCCAGGATGCCTTTGACTGTGGCCACGTGGGCACACTGCTGGCTCATACTCAGCTGGCTGTCAACCAACACCCTGAGGTCCTTCTCTTCCAGGCAGCTCTCCAGTCAGTCTTCTCCTGTAGCGCTGTGTGGGGTTGTTGTGTCTGAAGTGCAGGACCTGGCAGTTGGCCTTGTTAAACCTCATACGGTTTACCTAGGCCTGTCGATTCAGCCTGTCCACATCTTTCTGTAGAACCTTACTGCCATCAAGCAGATTGACACTTCTGTCCAGTTCGGTGTCATCTGCAGACTTACTGAGGGTGCACACAATGCCCTCATCCAGATCATTTGATAAAGATACTAAACAAGACTGGCACCAACACGGAGCCCTGGGGGGCACCAGAGGTATGATCTGACTTGAAGTAGTCATAGATGAGTTGAAAATCTTTTGTGATGTTTTCTGTGAAGGAAGTAGTCCCAGCATGTCTCAATTCTGCTGCTAGGCTGAACAATGTGGAAAGCCTCTGAATTTTCCTGCAGCATGATGTTGTGTTGGTAGATTTCCATCTCTTTGTTAATCAGCAAAATACACCAACTGAAACACATTTGTCATTGTAAAACACACAGTTATGAGTTAAAGCTCTGGGCTGGAGCAGTACAAATGTTTCTCTGTACTGCATAATATTAGTAAATGGATCATATGTTTCCTTTCCATTATCTACTTTTTGGAACATTATTCTCTTCCCCTCTATCTTCTCTTTTTGGTGTCTAATTAAACTTCTGAGGCCTTGTGAAATAGTGTGTATGAGTACTTTTTTTCCTTAAAAATTCTTCCTTTTTTAATGCAACGGAAGGGTGTGCTTTTGAGAGCTGTTTTCATTGGCATTTTTTTCAGCATAGTTAATATTTTAATGCTGTGCTTTGAATAATCAAAAGTTACTGTTTCTTCAAGATGATACAATGCTAAACTTGTGCTCCAAGCTTTCTAGATGTATTTGATTTGAAGGAAGTAAGTTGCTTTATGGAATTATTTAATTCTCCATCAATTATTAATTATTTATGCATCTCCAGAGGTGGATTTAGAGTCTTATTGTTTGATATGCACAGAAAGAACTTAAGCAGAGATAGTCTCTACTTCATAGATTGTGACATTTAGGATTCCAGTGATATCTGTCTGCCTAGTGTTAGCCTAGTTTCTAATTCTGTTAAATTTTTGTATTTGTTTTCTCTTTTTATAAAGCATTGTTTTTGAAACAAATCCCTTAAATGCAGGCTAGCAGTATTGGAGAGATACTGCATTGTGATTTTTTTTCCCCTACTTCTTTGAAACCACTCACTTCGTTTAAACTTAGATCAATTCAAAATTTCCTCTTTCCTTTGAGCATAATTTTTGCATATTTTTTCACTCAGACTGCTATTAATACTTTCTGATTATTCAGCAGAAAACTAAAAATGTCTCTTGAGCTGTTCAACCTGATTTAATTGGTTTTGGTGTATGGCAAGCTAAATTTTAGGTCTCCATTTATCAAACCCCAAGTCTCTCCTCCCCTCTAAAACTGAGAGGTGCTCAGGTGAAAAAAAATCACAAGGCAAAAGTCTGCTTGGGACTGTGCATAAAGATTTTGTAACATTCAGAAGGTCATTGCAGTGCACAAATTAAATGACAGCTGGTTGCTTGCATTCACACCCACTTCAGTACCAGACTTCAGTGGTTCTCTGATTCCCTAGACTGTTATTCCTGACAGCTTTCCAGGTATCTCTGAATTTGTTTGAAGTAATACTTTTGCTTTTTTGTTTCTCCATTTTTTACTTAGGTTAGCACAAAGAAAAAAGAGTAGTGCATAAGACTGTAAAATATTCTTATGTATCAGAGACAAGCAATGTATTCAGAAGGTCAAAGTTCCTTTTTTCCTGGAGAATTTTGATTCTTAAACCCCTTGAGGTATGTACAGTTGAGTAGCTATCACCTTAAAACTTTTGTTTTTTGTTGAAATTTTGCATGTTTTCCCAATTACCCTCCAACCCCATCCCTGTAACCCCTCTAACATGCTGACCTTTGCTTGTGGTAGACTTGTCGAACTTCAGAACAGTAAATAAAATTTCAAAATAAATGAGAAAAAACCTGAAAGTAATTAATACCAATTTAAGTTATTCAGATGTTTAAATAAGAGATCTGATATGCATTTTTGTCCTGGTCGTGGCAAATGGCACTGTGTAAAGGTTCACAGTTTCTGGACTGGACTTTTATTTCAGTGCTATGCCGTTAGCACCTCACTTCCTGCTGAATCTCCTGGTTTGTTCTTCTAAAAGTGGATACAAGAGGGGAAATAAAAGACCCTCAGTTCAATTCCTGCATCTTCATTTTTTTCTTTAACTTGACAGCTAATGTGAGCACCTGTGGCAGAATTAGGACAAACACAGGACTTTCCTTTATCTATACAGTTCTCTAAGAGTAGGTAGAAGAGTTAACCACTGAGTACAGCTGCAGCCTGATAAACCGCTCTTTATGATAGCTGTAGGGAGGTTGGTCTATGTGTTTACAGATAATCTTTTCCTATAGATCACTGGTTTGCCACCAAAATGTATCTAGCTGGCTTGTTCTTATGTAGAGCCTCAGTGTCCACTAAATTTGATGCTAATTTTCCCTCCACAAGCTGGATGGTACAGGGATGTACCAGAAGCTACACAGGACAACTGTAAAAGCTCCTGGGCATGATTCAGTTCTGCTGACGCATGAGAGAAGCCTTGCCTCCCTATGAGGCTACCACACTGGAGTGCTGGAAATGTCTGCATAATCTAACAGGTAATTATGAACACTGGCAGACTTTTCTGACAAGAACTGAGCAAATATTCAAGCCACAAGGGTTGATAATGTAACTCAGTTGTGTTACACTGTAGGTCACAATTGAAATAGGTCACTAATATTAGAGAAAGATGAAGTTTAGCTAAGCTTTTTACGTGTATGCAGTCATACAGAGTCTAGAGTAATCTGTTAAGGATGCTGATAGTTGCCACAATGGGTTCACCAGAAGTAAGCATTTTTAATTTTCAGTAAGATGATTTTTGAGGGTCGGGTGACTAAGTTAATAATTGGAAATTATGTGATTTATTTGGGGGTGTGGAGATGTTATTTGTAAGGTGTTGGCTAAAGTGTTCAATTGAAAATTTTTAGGTCAAAAATGCTCACATGAATAATTAAGTCAATCCACCTGCTAACACGCAGAGTCCAGAAGGAAGAACTAAATGGAAAACTCTTTTTAGCAAAAAACCCATGAGCAGAAGCCCTAGAGAGGGCTGGGAGAACATTTCTATTTTCCGTTTCTAATATACTATTTTCTTATAGATGGGACCGTGGTGTGTGTTTCCATGTGAAAACTTCAGGCCTGACTGGTGTATATGCAGTAGAAAATTTGAAGTAAATAAGGAAGATGCATAAGCAGCACTCCTGCACATTCAAGCAATCTAATTTGTGAACAACATCTGATTATGGCAAAATCACAGCAGAATGAAAACACCTTTGTGGTGTCTGTTTGTACAGTAAGTGGAAGATAGAAAACATTTGTGTGGTGATTGCTATAGAAGGGCATGAGAAGCATCTGAAGTCAATCAAATGGTTGGTGCTAAATCAAGAGAGTCAATGGCTCAGCTGAGTGTCTTTAAGACTAGCAAGCCTAGACCGAAATGATCTGTGGTATAATTAGAGCGGGTGCACTGAAATGGAGCAAAAGTTGAATCAGACCCTGAGTCTGGAGATGAGAATACTGTTCAGATTCTTCCTAGGAGATGGTGGAAAATATCTGAAACAATTACTGGGGTAGCATATGGATCAGATGAAGTAAATCTGAAGAATTTAGCTGGTTAAGGCCATTTGCAGTAAGACTGTGGTGTGAGAGTGCTACTTTAAACTGATTTTCACAAAACACTGATTTGTTTCAGTAGCTGGTGTTGTGGCTAAGTCAATGGATTGGAGGTAAGTGCTGCACTTGCTGCACTTGGTCCATATACACAAGTTAGGTTTGCTTTAAGAGTGCCATATGGGAAACGGTGCTGTCAGGCTCTTTTGAATGAGGCAGGTCCATCCCCAAACAGTAAAATGCTGCTGAGGTGCTCAGGGACCGAACAGGCTTCTGGAGACAAAGAGCGGAGATGGTCTGACTGAAAGTTTATTTCTGGTTACACTCTCTGTGTGTGATATAAGCTGTGTTTGGGGTAACTTGAGAATGCTGATAGGAAGGAATAACCGCACTAAGATATGTTTGATAGGCAGCTCTGAAGATGCCAGCAACACCAAAAATGCACCTACTTGCCTTTTTAGACACTTAAACATGGTATAGAAAACCATGAAATCACAGTCCTGTGTTGTATAAATACAATTCTGAGTGTTCCTGAATAGGTCAGAGGCTTTAACACTGTATCTTGTAGAGAAAGCCCTTATATGTCATTTTAAGATCTATCAATTTGATGATCTGTGGCAGCATTGCAAGGGGTAGTTTTGTTACAATGTGGCTTTAAGTTACCAAGTTATTAGTTTGTCAAAGATTTTGCTGTTACACTGCAATATCATCTACCTCTGCTTCTGAAATGCATTTTTGACTGACTTTCTTATTTTCATACTTGGTGAATTAGGAAATTAAATGACTTAATATTAAGGTATTCACTTAAGTCACTGGGCTTCAAAAAGAGTGGTAGAGAGCCTCAACTAGCCTCAGTTGATTGGTTGGTTAGGCAAGCATGCAGGTGTTAAATTCATCAAGAAATAAGTTTAGATAAATGCATAGTTGGTTTTTTTTAGATTTTTTTCAACGCTAGTATTACAGTATCCAAAACACTAAGAGTTCATCCAGCTTTAGGGAGATAGCATAAAAACTTCCCTATTAAAAAAGCTGATAGTCTATTATGCCTGAAACTAAATCTGCTGATGGTCATTACAAGTTGTTTTGTGAAGTGTAACAGAATACTGTACAGTAGTGAGTTCTATCCTAATTGAAGCTTAATGATCCTGAGGAGGGAAAAATGAAAGCGCTATATTCTTTAGATCTTATTTCTAACATCTTGGGGTCCTTGCAGATTATCAGAATTGAAGTATTGTTGCACTGTCTTTCAGTACAGCTTCTGTAAATGAATCTCGTGTTCAAAACCAAGGCAATTGTACTGGCAAGCCACACTTCTTACAATGGCTTCTTGGAGTTTTTGATGATTTCAGCTGGACTGGGAACAGAGGTGGCAAGCACCATATATCTCAAAAAAAAAAATGGAATGTCTGGCATAAAAAATACAAGATCTTAGCTAAAAAGAACTTAGCATTTTAAAGAAAAAGATTTCTTGCAAAATGAAATTTAACAATGCTTCCAAGCATGAGGAAACAACTGAACAGTTAACATCTGCAACATAAGCTTCTCCCCTCCTTAATCCTGCCCATCTTCCCAAAGTGTGGTACAAAATGTTGATAAGTTAAAAATGCACTTGTGTCCTAAAGACAAAGTTGTATATGTAAGTGTATAATAAAAGGAAGAAAGTAGTGCTTCAGGTCTTATGAAGAACATGAAACTTTCCTGGCAGTAAGGATAAGAATTAGAAAAAAACCTGTCTGAAGCAGAGGAAGATGACGAAGAGGGGAGATACGAAAAAGGTGGGGAATACAGGTAGAAACTATTAGTTTGTCTGCCACTGAAATGGGTACTTTCTTTGGATGCCTACTTTTTTGGTTTTTCTTGGGGGAAAATAAAGTGGTGCAAGTCAGGGGCTTGGCTTTTGGCATGTTACAATTCAGAGAAGATCTATATTAGATGTAATTTAGGATCTTCACTTGTCTTAATTCCTAATTGCATTGTTATCTTCTTCCAAAAACATCTCTGCTTGATGGTATTTTCAACATCTTCACAATATGTTGAATGATGTTTTAATTTGAAAAATTTTGAATGAAGGAATGAACTAATGTAGTGTAATAAATTCAGTTTTGTAAGTTAAGCTTAGAGGACTGCTGTGTTATTTTATACCTACAAGTTGCTGTACAAGTACTAACCTTTAAAATAATTGTCAAGTTATTTTAATTATGTCTGAGTTATCCTTGGGACAAAATAATTGCACTGTCATGGAGGAACAAAAAGATCTCACTACTGAAATTTTATTTGAGGTTCATGTAAATATGAGTTACTGAGAGGTGAGTGCAGGAGAAAGAAGAAAGAGTGCTTCATTAATGGCACCGTTGTCATTGTCTGTGATATTAATTGATGAAGTCTGGCCTCTGAAAAGTGAGGAAAAGCTGAGGACACCATCTAAATAAATTTCAGGTTGTGGGGTTTTTTTTAGTGAGTGTGTCCTATGGTGGTCCAAAAAATTTCATAGTTATGCAGCACCAAGTAATTTGCTTTGAAGCTAGAATACAATGTTTTCTACTTTGTAAAAATGAAAGAAAAGATGAGACAATTATATTCTAAAGATCACATACTAAACTCAGACTTTGTATGTGTCATTAAGTGTTATCTTGCTTATTGTTTTTAATTGTTTCTGTAGCATGTGAATCCAGAGTGTAATTAGATGCCGGTTCATCATTATTGAAAGGATATGTGTGAATGTATTTGGTAACTCTATAGTATTTAATATCCAGTTTTCTTATTGTCATGGGGAACGTCATGCTTTTGTTTCATAACCAGACAGTGTATGTTTTCAATGAAATCTTATTTAGGAAAGTACAACACATTCATCCTTGATACTTAAGCATATTCGCTTAGCAGAATGATTAATTGTATTCAGCCTTTTCATCCACTTCTGATTTTTCAAGGGACATAATTGGATGTAAATTGGCCAGTGTTAATCATTAGATACCACTAATTAAAAACAGAAGCTGTAGGTAATGGTATGATTATTGGTAGAAATAAATGAAGCAGATCAGGTAATACTTTTCTTCAGGGACTCATGACTTGTGCCTGAGCCTCATTAAATTCCACCATGTGAAGGTGCCCTGCTGGTAGAGGCTGCAGGAGAGAGATATTTATAAATAACTTAAAAGTAACGTAGGAGGGCTTTGTCTGAAAAAGGAGGTGGAAAGTATTCCTGTGGCTCAAGGACTCAGCAGTTTAATAAATTAGGAACTTTAAAAAAAGACAGTTTAATCAGATGAAAACTGGTTTTGCATAAGGGAAAACCGGTTGAAAGAGAAACTAAGGACATTTCTTTCATGATCCTGTTTCTGAAGCATACCAAAATGCAGTGTTCTGAAAATTCAATGAGTACTTTTTGAACCCAAACAATTCGCTTCATCTTTTGTCTTTTAATATTAACCGTGATGTTAGATGGCCTGTATACTGAGTAAAGTGGAGGCTCACTGAAACAACTGTGATTGTGCAGTCAAATTGATTGGTGTTTTGTGAATGCATTCAGAGGGGGTAATTTCCTTATACAGAATCTTCTGACTTAGCTTTTGACTTACTTCTAAATGCACTGACAGCCTATATCACCTTTCAGTACAGAGATTTTTTTGCATCATAATCATCAGAGTTTATCAGGATTAAATGTGAATAATAACTACCTTAAGAGTTTCATACAGTGATGGAAAACACCATTTAAATTATTCAAAAATACCAACACCAAATAAAAAGTAACAATAGCAAGTCCTGAATGCTATTTAGTCTTTCAGACAGATGCGGGTTGTTTTTTGTACAGGTAAGGAGAACCACGAATGAAAGCCTGTTCGTTTTCACTAGCCTTCTGTTCCCCACTGATATGATGTTCACTAGTGATGTAGGCAGAAACCAGAAGTTGGGATCCCTGTGTTTTGGGATCACATGGATGGTGTGCAGCTTCTGTCTAGCAGCTTTGATCTGGCAGTGCCAATCCAGAGGAGGGAAGGGAGAAGCATGGCCTGATTATGATCTTACCTGTGTGACATCTGGAGTGAAGAACCTGTGCAGAGGGAAGTGTCCTAACTTTTTGGAGGCAGAGACTGAGGAAGGAGTCCTAGCAATCAGAATTGGGATCTAAGCTTACTGCTGCGCATACTGCAATTCTACACACATATATCATATTTGATAATTTTGATAATGGCTGTTGTTACATATGCTTAGAATTGCAACTACTACTGTGGTACCTATATATTAGCACCACTCATCCATAAACATAAATGATGTCTTCAGCATAAAAAGTTACCCTGAAAATATGTATTTTAGATTTGGTTATTACCATTTTAATGGCATAAAGCTTATCATATGCAGTCAATTTATTATCTACACAAATGCCTTCCTTTTTCAGTGCCACATTCTTATGTCTGCATGAAGTACCTTATATTGCAGAATTCTCATCAGAACTGAACAAATTCTGGGTTAGTGCCAGTCGTACCAGAAAATATAAAAATGTAATTGTAAGTATGGTTTCTAGGAGTAGTATCAAATCACAAAGGATATTTTTAGACTGCATGTAATGGTTGGGGTTGGAAGAGAACTCTGGAGATCACCTATTCCACCCCCCATGCTAAAGCAAGTTCACCTAGAGCAGGGCGCACAGGAGCGTGTCCTGGCAGGTTTTGGATGCCTCCAGGGAAGGAGTCTCCACTATTTCTCTGGGCATGCTCTGACACCTCACAGGAGAGAATTTTTTTTTCTAATTTTAAGGTGAAACTTCATGTGTTCCAGTTTGTTCCTGTTGTCTTGTCTCTGAGCACTGTTAAGAGCATGGCCTCATTCTCTTGACACTTGCCCATTAGATATTTATAAGCATTGGTAAGGTCCACTCCATCTTATCTTCTCCAGGCTAAACAGATCAAACTCACTTAGCGTCTTCTCATAGAAGATATGCTCCAATCTGATGATAACCTTTGTGGCCTTCTCCTGGACTCTCTGCAGTAGTTCCTTGTCTTTCTTGAACTGGGGAGCCCAGCACTGGACACAGTAATCCAGATGGCATTACTCCTCCAAAGGTGCAGAACCCTACACTTGCATGTGTTGAACTTCATTAGGTACCTCTCTGCCTAACTTTCCAGCCTGTCCAGGTTTTGCTGAATGGCAGTACAGCCTTCTAATGTATCAGTCCCTGCTCCCAGTTTTGTATTCTCAGCAAACTTGCTGAAGATAAGCTCCATTCCCTCATCCAGGTCATTGATGAATATGTTGAACAACATTGGTTTGAGTACCAACCCCTGGGGAACACCATTGGCTCCACAGGCTCTCAGCTATGCTCTGTACTGTTATTTCTAAGTTGATTAGTGGAAGTCTATAAAATTTCTCTTTAAATATTTATATATTTAATAAATTTAGAGTATATAATTTTAAAAAGCATGATAAAATTCCAAGCTCTGCACAGGGTATTCAAAGACATGGTCCTGCTTTACTTCTCTGTATTGTGACTGTTTATTAGTATTTCCTAGTCATTCTGACTATATAAATGTATGTAAGTGTACTACAGTGGTGCTACAAAGTCATTGATAATACCAGAGGATATGTAATCTTGCAAGTACATGAACTACAAGGAGGTGTTAGTTGATTCACACTACTGTGGTATTTATGTAATACTTTTTCATACTAATTACATTACAGATTAAAGACCTTGTGCTGTTGAGGTAGCTTGAGGGTCCATACTACGACTGTAGTCTTGGGGCATGTGAATGGGGTGGTTGCAACTGGGGTTTGTAAGCGATGGTGTGCTTCCACCACAGTAAAAGCTGGTTCTGCTGCCTGGGCTTGCTGCTGCTAGGAGTGTGCTGGATGGTGTCTAGGAGGTAAGAGTGCCAGGTTGAAGGTATGTGCTCTGCTTTAGAGAAAAGCTGATCACGCAGCAAGGGCGTATGTAACCATGAAAGAATGTCTCATAGAGTTATTCTTCCAGAAACACATGGCACGCTGTCTTTGATATGTTTGTTCCAAACCGTGGGGAGCACCTTGCTGGCAGATACTTTTGTTTCTTATCCAAAAATACCGTTGGCAGCTTCAGCTTGGTGTGCTACAGTTGCCATTTGCTTTGGGTTATAGCACTGCTGAACACAAGCGCTATTGAGTCCTTGTGACTGTCACTCAGTTACGTTTCGAATCTCTGTTGCTTGTGTGATGTATGACTCGATAAAAAAAAATAATTAATGAAGTATTATTAAATGCTTTTATACTAGTAGATTTACATTTTTTTCTGTAACTGTAAAGAACAGTATTATTTATGGGTGATGACTAATATTCACTAAAGTTTATGTACTGGTGGTTTCTAGTATGGACTGCCAATTTCGTGTCAGCTGTGCTTGTATGCCAAGTAATGGTGCTGACCTTCAAGAAAGAATACAGCTTATGTTATTTTGCATGCTCAATATTATCCAGTTCTGCTATAGAAAACTGCATGTGGTGGCGTGAAACATTTAATTCCACTTGGATGTGATGCATGCATTTATTCGCCTTGTCATTCTTGCTTAACATGCAGAAAGACTTGTTAGATGTCGTTCAGTAGAAGGTGTGGTTGCATGCTTTGTGCACTTGGAAGGGGCTTTATTTTCGTTTTCTGAATTGTTGGAAGAATCCAGTTTCTTCAATTTATATTGTTACTATTTCAGTAACAGAATTTCAGAATTGTTCAGCCGCAAGAAGGGAAAGATGGTGTCAGTGTCTTAATGTCAAACATAATTTTTTCCTTCTTCCTTATTCCACTTCCAAAAATACTCATCCTTTTCATGAACTGTGCTGAAAGACTTTTTCTGGCATCACAATGGCTGAAGTTAAGAGAAACTGCAGGAGCAAGAGAACTGTGGAAAATCACTAAAACCTTGAAGTGACCAGAAGCTGGGAGCCTGGTATGTAAATTCTGCAGGTCATGCTTTCAGCTGGCCAAGGAGAGGGAGGAAGAAAGGAGTATGGCGCTTGTTCCACAAATTCTTCTTTTTTAACACATGCATAGTTATAACTGGTACAAATGTAAGTGTTGATGGAATTAAGCCTGAAAGAGTGTATTAAAGAGGAAAAAATGTGGAGGAACTGAATGGAAATGTCAATATATGCCTTTCAAAAAACGTGCCTGGTATGCAATGTTAAGAGTTCACCAAACTGCTTGAACTGACTCAAAACAAGAGATGCCTGGTAATGAAACTAAAATCATATTAAGCACATAGGTTTGGGTCCTTTGATATATGTTTCCTGCAAATAATAATATTACACAATTTATAGCACTTCCATTGGTTTTTCTTTTGAAATGCAAATACTGGTGATGGATTTGCTTTATCCACAGTAATTAAAAGAGGGTTTCTTTGCTTTTCTGTATGTACCTCCTCTATTTTATCTTGCAGCAAATCTCTTTTACTGGGATAGCCTTGTAATTGGGATCTATCCCGTGTCCTTCCTTCTTCTTTTTTAAGATAGAAATATTTAATATTTTAAGTTGTTTCAAAGCATTGAAGTTTGTATCTATGGATAAATGTGAGCCTAAGTTTTCCAGCTTTAAAAAAGCAGCTTTTTTAACTACACTAAATGCTCATAACATTAAATTTACATAATTGTTAAATACTCAATATATGCAGTCTTAATCAGCAGAAGGTGAGTACCCCAGGTGTCCTGTTCTGATTCCCAGTAAATTGCTGTTAAAGTTCCTGTAGATTTCATACTTCAGAGAGATATATCAGGTAAAATACTGTATGAGATTTTTAAGTGAATGAATGTATTTCTTCTCTTTTTTTTTTTAACAAGACTTCCTTCCTTTTGTGTGTCAGCGAAATTAAGTTAGCTGCATCTAATTTCAGACATAAGCCAGCATGGCCTATTTTTCATACAAATTTAATCCACTGTAGTGTGCATTATCCATGACTAGGAATAGCATAACAAAAAAAGCCATCAAAGATTTTCATTATGAATAAAATAACTGCTAGATAAGATAAATATTCAAGACAGATGATAGCAGAAATTAAAATTTTATAATTGGCCTTCTACAATGAAATTCTGAACCGAAGAAGAGTTTCTTCCAATTCCATTTATTTTTCATAAACACCTTTTGTTACATTTCTGTGTAACTTGGAGAGGCAAATGCATTAAATGGATTGGTTTTTTAAAAGGATTATTATGATGCAGATTGCAGCCTGTAATGGATGATGCACAATACTGCTTAAGAAAGAAGTTCATTAGAGGAAGAGTGGACAGCTCAGTGGACTGCAGATGGGAGAAAAAGCCTTTTACTTGTGTTTCATTTTTGGAATGGGATCAGATAATAATAGTGTGAGGCTACCTTTAAACTGGTTATGTGTTGGTCAGGTTATTTTTCTTTTTTTTTCAAATGAGTACAGAAATCACTATCATTGCTATAGGGATCTTTTACCTCACTGATAAAAATGACCAGTGCTACGGTTCTGGAGTGCTCACTCCTGTCAATTCATTCAACACATTAATGATAGAAAACTCTTGTGAATCCTTTCCTGTAGGGAATGTAGATTAATTAGTAATGCTAAATAAACATTGCATGACGTGTCCTGTGCAGTTAGAAAGTCCCTTTGCAGTTTGAATGCTTAAAAGGAAACAAATAGGGAAACAAACACTTCCTGGCTCAGCTCAGGTTCAAAAAAAAATGCCAGTGATTGCATGAATCCTAAAGTGATAATGATGTTTGGTATAGCTGACTGTGTGTTCTTACATTTTTTTTAAGGCTCAATCTCTTTCCTTTTCATTAGATACTGCATGAATGCAGAGCACAAATGATGCTTTCTTATTACCTTCTGTAGTTTTACCCTTTGCAATGGCAATTTTAGGGTTGAGTAAATCATGGGCATGAAACGATCCTTGGGGGAAGTATGAGTGGAAAAATAATTGATACTGAAAACAGTATATGGAGAGGCACTTCTCACATTTGGAATGGAGACATTCTTTAGAGAAGGGGGGACCTGATGAGTAGGAGGGATGCACACTGGAAAGGAATACAAGGAATCAGGGCTGCAAGGGCAGGAGCAGGCATATTAGGAAAAAAAGTGAAGTTTCCCCATTGTGATGTACTAGAAAATGATACTGGAAGACTAGATTACTAGGTATCTCTGTCCTGTGGACAAGAAATGCAAAAATACCTGCTCCAGTGCCAGAGCCATGAAACTGTCTTCCTTTACAGTTTTCTAGAAAGCCTTAAATTTTCAGTTTTTCATAAAAGCTTTTCTGTCTTTATCCATTACTGTCATCTCTCTCAGATGTGGACAAGCTGGATATATGGAATATGTATCAGAAAGCACTGATCGTAGAAAAAAACCCCAACTGTTATTTGTTGGAATGAGGTGAGATAGTAAATACTGAATAAATAAAAAGCATGGTCAGTGTAGCTGGGATTGTGAGGCTCTCTTTGCGTACTGTTTTGGCTATGTTTGCCTGAGAGTGTAGGTGATTTAATGCAAAGGTAAATGAAAAACAGAGGTTCTTAAGTTCTTCTATCAGGCAAGGGAAACTTGTACTATAACTTATGCTTATTGCAGAGTGATTTTTTTTCTTAGCGGCAACTCTTGCATAATTGATTGTTCCTAATTTCACATATTTTCTTGGAGATAGGGGACCATAGAATAACAAAAGTAGTTTTCCTGTGGCTGATTTTTCTATTTCAGGAAGAAGCTGCACTTCTTAGTGATACGAAGAAAAAATTGCGTAGTTGTAACTTATTAGATGTATTTGCTTTCTGAAAAATCTGTATATCAGTCCTAATTAGAGTTGTCTTTACTCACAGGCTAAAAACAAAGGCACTAAATTTCATTTTCATCATGGTGGTGGTCCTGTTGTCATAAAGGAAAGGTCTCTTAATGAAGTGTGATCACCTCAGAGTGTTGGCCCAGAGTGTCTTCTGAGCAGTGGCCAGATCTTCACTCTGCATCTGAGGATGCTGTCAGTCCTACTGTCAACCTTCTGGCTCTACTGGGCCTGCCTTGGCTGCTGCAGTTACTTTTCTGATAGCGATCATCTTGCTATAAAAGTGGTTCACTAGAAGGCCTTTTCTATGGGTGTTAACTATCAGAAAGTAGAATTTTGCCATGTTAGATTTACAGCCCTTATGCCCAGTCTGGATTTTAAATTACATTAGATATATATTGGGATCATTTTTAAGCTAGTGTAGATACAGGATTATCTGAGAAGCAGAGATCTTTTCACCAAAGAATATACTTAGTAGTAGTATCTTCGATATGTAAATGCTGTTGTTTTTTTTAATGTAGGAAAGTGGATTCTCCTGGTTAAATAACGCTTATGAAAAGTCCTGTTTTTAAAATGCATACAAAATTAATGCATTTAAAATTATTTTAAGTATACAGGTATAAGTATCCATTTCAAAAAGTAAGTTTTCAGTTGATTTATCAGCCAGCTGTCTTAATGACCGCTGAAGGGTTTTGCTGACACTTACAGAAAGATCCTCATACTAGAACCATCAGGGAAACTATCCGCCTAATGATGACTGTTTTGGAAAGCTGTTAGAAGTATTGAAAGTAAGTTTATCTTGGAAACCATTTTGTACTAGCAATTATAGCAGCATATTTTTGAGTATGTAGAGGCATCAATGATTAACAATTCACATTATTTTTAATATGTATCTGATTCTGTCTTTAGACTCTGGTGCCATCTTACTGATAGTGACATGAAAGAACCTATTTGCTGGAATAATCTGTAAACTCATGCTTGAGTGAACCCAGGAACACAAGGAATTAAAATAGTGAACCAGGTGTATTAACAATGACAGGCCATTAGAGAGCAACACATTAGTATGTGTCAGTTTTGGGCTATGAAAGTATGATGCTGAAAGTTATGATTGCATTGAAGTGTAGGCTCATGCTGAGAATACATGAAGTTGTAAGTAGCTCTCTCCTGACAGTAGTTGTCTGACATGTCATGAAAGTGAACAATGGCCATGGAAGAGCAAAGCAGGGAGCTTGCATTGCTCCGTGAGGTCTTGCCTTTTCTGCTGTGCAGCCCTACATTAGTAGCTCACCTGTGGTTGTGAATAGTGTGTAGATGCCATAACTTGCTGGCTTGATGGCTATTTGTCTGTTGGAAAGAAGAGGCATGGAAATGTGTAGGTTGTTTAGGGTTTTATATATTATTTCAGCTTGTCATTACTTCTGTCAATTGATAATGGTGGATTATTCATCCCAGATAACTTCTAAAATTAATAAGTAAAAATCACTCTACATTTTTTTTCTGAAATTTGAGGCCAGTGAAGGAGAAACTTCTAAATAGATTTGACTGACTCAATAGTATTATGTCTACAACTTAAAAATGACCTTCAAAATGCGAGTGAGAATAATTGTGATACTGCTGTTTTTTAGTTAATGACTCTTTTCTTCTTCCCCTATATAACCTTTCACAATTAGATCAGTCCCTAGTTAGAATACTGACAAAACAGTTTTATATGTTTAAAGTTTAGAGCAACTAATATGTATAACAGCATTCATTTAATCATTTAGCTAAACAATTACATTCTCAAGAAACAGCCTGATGGGATGCCATGTCAAAGAAGCCAAAAAGAACATTTAAAATCTGCAGTGATTTAATTAAACACATCTACTATTTGCATATAGAGATTACATTATTTATCATTAACTTCCCAAATAATTTATTTTGCAGCCTTTTAATTTCCTCCACATAAGTCTGCCTCGTTGATAAATCCAGTCACATCTGACAACCTCAATCTGGTGTTTAAATGTGACCAAAGTAGGCAGAGCAATCATTCTTTAAACAACTTAAACTGAGTGACATATTAAAAAAAAATCTTAAAATCAGTGTCAATGGCCACTTTTGCCTATGGCAGTCATAGATCTGGCCATTTCAAGGCCAAACCCACTTTTTTTTATTATGTAGATAAAATTTACTGTATTCTGATGAATTTTATCCACAGTGTAAGAAGTACTGAAATCTCTGGGTGCCTTCTTGTGGGAAGTAGTAGCTGTGAAACACTACAGACAACAGGAAGTTTACTTGTCTTTTTAATGGAAGCAGAGACAATCAGTGAAGGATTGAATTATTTTAACAATACTTTAAAACATATATACCCTTCCTTATCATCAGTCCGTCTTACTACCCAGGTTCTTCTCTGCCTCCAACCCAGCTGCTGATTTTTTTTCTTTCTGGTGTTCCCAAGAAATACAAAGGATTTTTGCTCTGTGCATCTTCCACTTTTATCTTGGTTCAGTCACTTCTCCTCAAGTATCGAAAGCGATAGGTGCTTCTTCCACACGACTAGATTTCAGTTCAGCCCCTGTAAAAGTTAATAGAAAGATTATTCTACAGTGAGTATTGAATCACTCCTTATCAAATTGTCTTTGGTCTGTTTCATCTAGGTGTGTCCCTTACTAATCCTAATGTTTAGCTTCATGGTGTTATCTAGTTTTCTGCTTCTATCCCCTTCCAATAAGCAATGATGGGGGAAAGAGAATTACACGTGAAAAAATGGAGAGGGGCATACAGGAAAGTGGAGGGTGCTCTGAGATCAGCTAGTTCCTCCCTTTCATTCTCATTACTCTGAAGCTTGCTACTTCATTACTTAAACAAGCAACTACCTTTTTATAATTGGCCTAATGTTTCTTTTCATCTGAATGGCCTTATGGCTGTGCAAGTCTGATGTTTAATGTTCATAGGACATTGATGTTAAATGTTCAGAATTACCTGCTTCCAGACGTAAATGTAGAAAGCAGAGGAGAATCAGTTAAACATTGTCTTTATTGTCTGTACTCAAGGCGCATGCTCTACACCAAAAAAGTAGTGATTTCAACCAGACATATATTTCTGTGACTAAGACAAAATCAAAGAATGACAAAGTATATGCCTAGTATTGGTGCCTGGATATTTAGCTTTTGCCAGTAGTTGTTCCCTGAAGATCCCTTACTGCTTTTCATCATGATAGTTACTCTCCTGATAGGAGAATATAGGGCACTGGTGGCTTCTGTGAGTGGTCCTTCCCCTATTACCTCTTTTTTCTGTTTTTGCTTGGTTGTGATTCTCGATGCAACACTGCCCTTGTCATCTTGGTTACCTTTTTACTTGTGGGATTGAACCACAGAGTGGTTAGTATACATAATTTTGTTAAATGTAGTACTTACACAGTTTCATTTGATTGGAAGTCTAACTTTTTTCGTGAACTGAAAATATTTTTGGCTTGATATTGTAGTATTTTTCTATTCCGCATCTCTGTACATAAGTATATCTATACGTATGTTGTTCAGCCTGGAGATGAAAAGGCTCTAAGGGAGCCCTTATTGCAGCCTTTCAAAGCATAAAAGGGGGGCTGCAGGAATGATGGGGTGAAAAATGTTTTAGCAGGGCCTCTTGTGACAGGACAAGGGGCAATTGTGTTAAACTAGAAGAGGGTAGGTTTAGGCTAGAAGTAAGGAAGAAATTTTTACAACGAGGGGGTGAAACACTGGAGCAAGTTGCCAAAAGCCCCTTCCCTGGAAACATTCAAGGTTGAGTTGGATGGGGATCTGTGCAACCTGCTCACTGCAGGGCAGTAGAAAAAGATGATCTTTAGAAGTCCCTTCCAACCCAAAACATTCTATATTTTTATGACATTCATTTTCTCTAGGTGAAGAAATGTCAGAAAGCAATACTACCCAAACATTTTTGGGTATCATGTGATGCTGTCTTAAATGTGGGTCTGCTGAGTCTAGTGTCGTTAAAGAAAAATTTATGCTGTTTGCACTGACTAATGAAAAAAATCTTGGCATAATGGCTGCAGAAGAGTCTTCTGTTAACAAACAAATAAATAGCCTAACTGAAGCAGGGAAAAAACTAGTCATGGTTTAAAAGTTCTTTAGCTTCACCAATGTACCATAAGTCTTTCAGAAGCGATGGAGCAACTTGTGAGACTTAAATGTAATCTTTTCAGTTATTAAATATGTGGAACACTTATTTTGGCAGAATTTCAATAGATTCTATCATTTTTATGTAGAATGTTGGTGTAAGGAGCTGTATTTTTGAGTATCGGGTGAAAGTGTGATATATAAGCAAATTGACTTTGTAAAGCAACATCTGCTATTTGTTTTTTAGGACCTTATTCCTTTAAAAATCTCAGCAAAGTCATAAAGGGACGTTAATTTGGGATAAAGCTCATCCCTTTTAATACAACCGAAAGTCAATAACTGAGCTTTTCCTAATGGGAAGACATTCTGTCAGAAATTATGATAGATGCAATATTCTGATGCAGATAACATGTTGGATGTGGCAGATAGACTTGGTTGGGATAAGCTTACACTGTTACAAAATTTTGCATCAAATTTCAATTCAAATATTCTTTCTTTTTTTTTTAAATGAATTCACCGTTTTGTTTCTGTGTTGACATTGCTTCTATTTCTAAACACATGCACTGGAGATAGAGGTGCTTAGTGGACAATTCAGAAGTGTTTAGTTTGGAGCTTTCATGTTTGACAACAGTCCTCTTGTGAACTTGTGAGTTGTTTGCTGTTTCTGTAATCAGTTGATGCTCACAGACTGAACAAATTCAGTTTTCAAGCACTGCAGTTCCTGCTACTCTGTCAGACTATGAAGGAAATTTTATATGTTTAAATGAATGCAAAGAATGAAGAATATGATCCAGGCTCCAGTGAAGTCAATGCAATTTTTTTATTTAGGGAGGCAATCTTAAATTCATTCAGGTCAGGCATGAAAAACAGATGTAAAAGTTAAAGTGGAATTAGTGCTTTCAGGATCTGGTGTAGTCCGTGCATGAAAGAAAGATGTAAGAGTTAAATGGGAACTAGTGTTTTCTGGTATTGATATCTTGCTCTCACTGCATCCAATGTCAATGAACTCTTTAGCACAGCTCTCAAGTACTTGCATGATTAGCTAGCTATTTTACCCTTTTTTCCCACTCCGGTATTACTATTCCACATATTTTCCTTATGATGATGAGATAATGAAAAATAATTCCTTCAGTGGGTCATATGTGAATAACTGTAGCATACAGTCATACTAAACCAGTCCTGTTAACTTAAATCAAAATTGCAGTTACATTATCATACATCAGCTATAATGTCTTCGTAGCAAAGGGGAAAACAGCTCTATTATTGAGTATAGTCTATTTTTTGTTGATGATAGTAATAAAATGCATTTGAAACCATATGAACTTCTGCCTTCAAGCCTGCAGGCATCTGATCAGTATACTGACCTGCTGCTTTCTAGAAATTAAGTGTATGGTAAATCACTGAAGTGTTTAATCTCCACCATTTCCTTTGACAGATTTTCACAGAATTTATACTGATTAATTGTTAGGCTGAGTATGCTTGAACTAAGTCATTAATTTTGTCTGAAAAGGCATAATTCCAGAGTACTTTCTGTAGCAATAAGATATTGCCTGCATTATTAAATACTTTCTCTAGTGCCTGTCATCCATAAACCCTCTGCTCCCTCAGCACAGATCCGTTCTATTTACCTGCAGTTCACGTATAGAGACAATACACTAAGACAAGATTTTGTACTTCTGGTGTCCTTTGAGATAGTTGTTTTTCTGAATCTAAACCAGCAGTAGATTATGAACTTTGAGTATTTAAGATTTTTGTTGTGTTAGAAGAAAAATTGCTCATACTTAACTTTTTATATACAATTTTTTGCACGATTAGCCAGAGTTCCCTGAAAGAACTCACAGGCCTGTTAACTGTGGCCTGACAATGATGATGTGAGTTGGAAGAATAGAGAGATAGTAAAGAGAAAGGTAGTTAAAATGTCATTCTTTTTGCTATAAAATATCATAGCATATTAGACGCTTTTGGCAAATAATTTATTTTCATTTTAATTTAAAGGATAAGTAAAGATTTCATTCTATTGGCATATACCTCAATTTATCTGGTGTGATTTTACACTAACATAATAAATTGCTACACCTTTTTATAATGTACATTTAAGTCAAATGACTATAAATTCCTAGCATCAATAAAAGAAACAAGGCTCCTTAGCCTTATTCATTTAGGGAGTGTTCCCAGTATACTTGTTTGCCTGAAAAGGTCCATATTATTTACTGGACAGTGTAAACTAGTACAGGATATAGCCTTGAACCCCTGGATATGAACATAAGTACAGTCACAGAAAGTTTTCACCAGAAATTTATGATGAAAATTAGCACAGGTTTATGTGAAGGCAAGTTCTGAACGCAGTCATTGACATTAATTGGGATCTAATTGCTGTGTCTTCAAAGAAATACTTCTGAACTCGATTCAGCAGAGTTTAAGTATTTAGTTGGTTTTGACCATGACAGTATGTATATTCTTATTCTCCTGTCTGAAGAAGCAGTTATCTCTATGCTTGCAATCCATTCAATGAAAGACAAGATTGGAGTAGATGAGATAATTTTATACAAATCGAGTATGTTGTGTTTTCTCAATTTGTGTTCCATTAACGCTAATAAATTTGAAGGATAATTAAAAATGTTATGATAATTGTTGCTGGATAACGGTGCTACTAGCTTGCATTTAAGTGAGTGGAATGGAGGTCAGGGTGGTATTTGTGTGAAGCAAGGTGATGGAAGTGAGAGATCCCTCAGAAAAGATAAAGGGCTGAAATGAAGCTTTCTTCAAGTGCTTGTAGATGAAAGCACACTTGCCTGGGAAAAAGGAGTTAGAGCTCCCAGTGCAGACACTTGAAGTATGGCACTATTGTAGTAACTGAGATACAGTGGGATGGCTTGGATGACTGGCCTTGTGTGATGCATGGAGACAGGCTCTTTAGGAAAGACAGGCTGGGAAGACGAGGAGGGAGGCATATCTTTTGCATGAGCAGCAGCCTGAATGTATGGAGCTTTTCTGTGGAAAGACAAATATGGCCTCGTGGGGCAAGATTGAGGAGAGGCAATTAAGTATAGATTTTTTTTGCAGTTAAGGTGAGAAAGTGAGTGTAGCTACCTTGGATCTCTTGAATCTGCTATTTATTAACAAAGAAAAATTGCTCAAGGAGGTGATTATCAATGGCAGTCTTGTCTGTAGTGGCTTTCCAGATGCTGAGGGAACTGAGGAAAGCAAGTAGAGGGTTGCAGTTTCTGAAAACAAAGGGGGCTTTAATTTGCAAAATAATACACTTTTCAGATGCAGATGTCTCTAATAACAAAACAAAAGTTCATGGAACATTAATACCTCCCATCAGTTTTCTCAAGGTGGAACTTCTTTTAGTTACAGGGACTTCCATTGGAAATGAAGCCCAAATGGATTGGATGCCTGTGAGATAACCCTGCTCCATTAGGGTTTCAAATTATTTTGTACAATTTTTACATTGCTGTCAGTAAGACTTGAAAAATATTACTTATTTGGCATTCTTTATATCAGACGTGGCATGCTAGATTTGATTGGAAGTACAGACTGGCCAGCAAAACCATGCAGTGTGATAGATGAAAAGTCAGGAATCCAGCTTGGCTTTTAAATTTTAGGTGGTTTGCAGTGCCGACTTTTGGAAACATCCTCTCCTTTGTATACAAACGGCAGGCATTGAAAGCTGGTGCTACTGGCCGAGCAAGGAACCTAAAACCACATGAGAACAACTGTGATCAGTGGGTTTTTTTCAGAGCAGAAACAGACCTTAAAAACATCCTTGATGTCATATATGTAATAATAATTTAAATGTGTTGATGAATAATTAAAAAATAACCAGTAACATATTCGTCAAGATTACCTGGGGAATAATAAGTAACATCTTAGAAATATCTCATTTTTTTGTGAAAAGTGAGGGACAGTGCATGAAGACAGCAGAAGGTGGGTTCAAAATAACAGGAGTGGGTGGGAGAGATTAGTTTATAGTCAAGCAGTAGAGCTCTTTGCAACAAATACGGAGAGGCAAAGAGCCATTTCAAATTAAAATAAACCCAGTCATCCTTTGAGATTGCTAAATACAAATTAACCATATCTGTCTTAGCAAGTCCAAGAACTAATTTTCAGAAGCTGTGAGGTTGCTTTGCAACCTTGTTCTACTTCTCAAGCATTCGCTTTCGGCCAGTGTTGAATAGGATGTTGGGCTTAACAGACTTCCAGTGTAAATCTGTGGCTCATGAGTTTAACTGATTCACAGATTATTCAGTGAGGAGAAAAACAAGCTAAATTTTATGAGTTAGTCACAGTGAAAAATGTAACAAGATCAATCTTTTTTAATTATATCTTATGTAGACAGATTTTTTTCCTTAGAAAAAGACTACAAGACTGATCACTGGATTTCTTAGAAGCTATTTGCTGTAGTGTGTGCTGTAACGTGCATGTGTGTTATTCTGTGTTTCTCAACTGGTAGCCTTAGTATTTCACAGAATGAAGTTGGGAAGCTTCGGGTGAATTTGAGATAGTTGTGGCACTATTGCCTGGTGTTAAATCGCATGAAGCACATATTCAAATTTTGGTAAATGTATTTGGCACTATTTAATATTGTTTTATAAAAGAAATAAAGATCAATCTGGAAAAGAGGGGGTACCGTTGTGGGAACTTCATGACATGGGCAATTAGAAGACCAAGCTGACTGTGGCAGAGCATTCTTTAAAACCTTGGCAGTTTTCCTCTTGCAACACATGTTGATTTATAAGCACAGGCTTGAAAAGTGAGGTGATTAAGGAATTTATGTTCATTCATTGAATCCTGCAGGCAAATGTCTTCAATATTTAACCAAGAGATCAATGAAAGCAAATTGTTCACTGACAACCAGCTAGTTACTTCCTTTCAGGTGAATTACTGCTCCAAGTACTCTACCATTACGAGAACAGTTCTCTCTCTTTATTTTCCTTTATTTCCTGTGTTCACTTTGCTCTCTGTTTTTATTACCTCTCTTCCAAGACCTTCCTTACAAGATAAAACTGGAATTACTTAGGAATGCAAAACAGCCAGTTGCTACTGGGCCATATATCAGTCAAGCTCTGGTAAGGAGTTGCGTCTTCCAGTGTTATATCAGTTGACAACCATAATTGCAAAATGAATTTTAGAGCCCAGACTGTGGAAAGGTAGGATCTGCACACAGTTTTCCCAGCTAGGCAGCACAATTTCGCTTGTGACAACATTTGTCCTTTGTTGGGAAAAGAATTTACCAAATACCACTACTGACCAGTACTGAAGGGGGCACAGCCCCTGTAAAAATGGTGTTAGGATTTTCAAGTATGGAATAGGTCTTTTCCACTGCTGTAAGGTCAAGTCTGACATGATGTATAATTTCTTTTTTGTCAGATGTGGTCAGCAATAAGAGAAGAGCCTCTCTTGTGGTACCCTCTCCTAGTTATTAAAGTGTGTGAGTAGTTGTGAAGTTCTTTAAACAGCTACCAAACAGGGATGACATATAATTCAAAAGTTACTGTGTACGTTAGAAACTAACCATCTTTTCATCTTTGTGCCCTTGAGGTTGGGAAAGTGGCAGTACATCATCAGCTTACAGAGTTCTGTAATATATAAGAATTATTTGGGCAGTTATTTTTTCTGTAGGCTCACAGATAATGAGCTTTTGATCATTCTTAGCCAAATCTATTAAATTCTAAATCGTACACCTGTAAACTTGAAGAAGGTCATCTATGCGGTAGACAACCAGCTTACAACATCATGCTGGTGTTTAGAGCAGTTGCAATCTCTTATCTCTCCAGCAGCCCACGTATTGCTTATGTCAATTCTGTCAAGAGATGGCCTTGTTTGCACAGCTCTCGTATGCCACTCGCTTTTTACTAGATCTTGACAAACCATTCTCAAGGAGTAAACTGTTATTTTCCACACCCTTCTTCGGCAGTTTCTCCTCCAGGTACCAATAAGGAAACCACAGAGAAAGTTTCAAAATAGGAAGAAATTAAGACATTTAAGAAAGGCCAATTAAAAAAAATACATGCTTAAATGTGAACTGTAGTATCGCTCTTTATACACATTCTGTCTTGTCATAGAAATTCTCATCTGTTGTCTAGAATCCTGATGTGCTTTGTGCTCTACAAAGACGAAACAGAAAGATGTTTCCTGTAGCATGCTTTGTTATCCTATGCCATTATGTGTTGTGAAACAACTTTAAAAAATACTTAAAGAAATCTGTATGCATCCTATTTCATTGTATACTCCTTACTTAGTCAAGGGACATCTAAATATTCTCTTGAAAATTTATTTCTCAGAATTTCCATAGAGAATGTTTTTGGGAGGTCCTTTATTTTAAAGCAGTTTTTTTGCTTTTAAGAATTATGACTTCAAAGAATATTTTGTTACCAAAACTGGAAACATTACTACAGAAGCAAGAATTAGTGGTGGAAACCCACTACCCTACTGTTTAGCTAAAAGAACTTACTAAATGGGTTCTGAAGACATGCCTTTAAATATGAGAAGATATTAGAAAATTATATATTTTGATTAGAAATTTATTTTCAGACTTCATTATACGTTGCAGACAGTTTTCCTCCTAAAATGAAAGGCTGCGTTTCTGTTGATGTTAATAGGTCGGCATTCCGCCCTGTGGGTTATTTCTTAAATGCTGTCACAATACCATGATCTGTAGGGTAAGATGTAAAACAACATAGCAATTTGGAACTCAAGAAATCTACAGCAATTCAGTTACACTGAATATTTGTGCCTCTGTCCTGGTTATGCTGGTTAATTTTCAGTCTGTCTTTGATGGACATTGGTGATCAGTGACACAATCTGAAATGGCTTTACCTACTAATAACCTAAGAACAGTGGTCTTGAGTCAGATCAGATGTCCATCTAGCTTGACATCCTGTGTTTGAAGCAAATGCCTAGGGGGGAAAAAAGCAACCACAGTGATACTGCCACTGACGTGTTCATCCATTTTCTCTTTTTATTAGCCTAAGTACATCCTAAGCTAATCTGATTCGCAGTTCTGAATATGCTGTACTGTTAGTATCTCTATATTGTTTATTGCTTCAGTTGGATATTTACCTGCAGTTTTATAATTCCTCACATAAAATAGAAAGGTTAGTATGTATGGAGATAAGAAAATGTGGTTCAGCCACTTCAATAGGACCACCATAAATACCCCAAAAGGATATCAGTAGGCTTTGCACATTACATCAGTGGGCATACAGATCATATATTTTTACACACAAACCCCTACTTCTTTATGATTTCTTATACAATCCTTTCTTTAATCATTCTGCTTGTGTGTTCAAGAGAATACAGTTGTATGAATTGCAGCGTTTCAGTGATTTCCAGACTTATCTCTGCACACGCAGTCTTATATGGATTTCTTTAACTCCAGAACTGAAGAGAAAAAAAACAAACAAGGAAATTCTTTAAATTCGAAATCCAGTGTAAAACATTTCCCAAAATACAGTAAGAAATGTAGAGGTACGTGCCACAGGAGAAGTTCAACTCTTAGACAACTTCAAATACAGAAGTTTTGGGTTTTTTTCTTTATTGTGTAACTTACTATTAGAAATAGTTACTGGTATGACATCAAAGTATTTTTTTCTTCTTGTAAATTGTATCGATTAATCACAGTTCCACAGAGCTGATTTCCCTGCTAAATGTAGCTGCAACTCCTGCTTCAATTCCAGCAGAAACTGCCAAGCAATAGACTGAAAGAAGTTATTTACAAATATAAAGAAGAAAGAAGTTGCATTTATCTTCTGGACTAAAAACCATTTTGTATTCCATATCTGTTTGTTGTAAAAGAGTAGGTTAAGCATTACTTGCTCTACAGATTCTCTGGTCTTGATTCAAATACACTTAACCTTATTGCAGAAGGTGAAAAAATTGCTGAGATCCTCTATGCAAACCTTTCACTTCAGTTTCTCCCATTTGTGCTCATTTTCCTCTTATTCCTATAGGTGTTGTATTGATATGACATAATTCCAGTGAATTATTTGCAGGCTATTAGTCTGAACGCCTGACAGACAGTATATATTTGACTGCAACCAACTGGGTTGGTAATCCATAATTTGTAGCAGTAGACACAGGGCATTAGGGGATTGTAAATGAGATGGCGGTGTAGCAGTAATTACAGTCAAACTCAGCAGCAATCTGTTTTTAGTGATTTATGTAATTTAGCTAGGGCAGTTTGCAGTTGAATGAAACCTGACATGGAAATTGTCAGCTCAAATGCGGATTTCCTTCTGCAAAGGATTCAAACAAGAATCTAGAACACAGCAATTATTAGAGGGGAAATTAATTTTGCCAGATATGGCAAAGTATCTGGCAAAGTATAAGTATCTGCAGCTTCCAAAAGTTTATTTTTTTAATGATTTGCGGTTTTGTTTTTAGAATACGTTAGCAATGAAAAGGTACTTTTTGGTAACCACTTTATGAAACTAACTGTCAAACAGCAGTCACTCTAGAAGAATTAGTGAAATGACAGTGGTGCACAATGGTGTTAGTTAGACCAAAGCCAGAAGAACAGTTTGACTTTGTAATTATTTCTTGATCCTCATATGAGTAGCTCTAAATAGCTACTGTTAATAACATTATTCACTCTCTTAGATGACACTAAGTCTTAGTCTCTTAAAGGGTCACACGTGAAAGCAAAAGAGGGAATTAGCAGGGCTTCGAAGAATTCAAATGGATATTAAATGGAGTTTTCAGCAGTGATGTGGCTGTATTTCTTAGAATGTCACATCTCTTTGTGGGCCTTCACTCACTTCATTTCGAGCTTGCTCTGTATTGCAGAGTAAGAAGTTGAAGAAGAGGTCACTAGCCAATCAACAAAGCAAATTGATTGTAATTACTCCAGTCCCCACAGGTAATAATATTTTGCTTCAAGTGACAGGTCTGCACAGCCTTGTGGTAACCAAGGTCACCTGAACAACTTCAATCCTATGTAAATATTGTACCATGGGAAAGGAAACCCTGCTCTAGGAAGACCTTTTTCTTGATTCAAACCTCTGGATTTCAGCTTGTTTCAGATATCAGGAGACACTGAATGTATTTCATTGACATCACTTTACTTATAGAATTTGCTTTTCTGAATATAGGGTGAATTAAATAGGAACATTTTGTGCTCATAACTGAAAGAATTTTTCCACTGGTTGGTTCTGAGTTTGCAGCAATCATACTAAACACTTTTTAGAAATTTAGGATGTGTTGATCTTAGAATGCTTAGCCCCAGTTTATTGCTGCATGAAAGGAATTCTAATTAGATGGACAAACTTGAATTCTGTCTTTGGGGCACATTTCATGAAGAACTTCTCTTCATCAGTGCTACCAGGCTAAGTATCCAGCTGTGAACTTTAGTTCTCTCTGTGCATTAATATTGACAAAGTCCAAGTAACCTCTGATGCGAAAGTCTACAAAAATGATTCAGCGTGTTTGACAGTCCTTTACCTGTCTCATTCTCCACTCCATACCTCTCTCCTAGTCTATGTGGCTCCTTGCTTTTCTCTGTCACATAAATGTGTTCTTGCTTAAATCGAAAATGCTGTACAGTGGGGCATGATAGTTGAATTCTTGATGGGACATCATATATGCCTTTTGTGTGTTTTCAACCTGAAGGAAATGAGAATGTTGGGGAGATTGTTATTTGTACTCAGTGATTTTTTTTTTCTTGCAATTAGGTAAAGAATACGTGGATAGGTATTACTGCTGCCATTTTTATGTGGACTCATCATCTCTGCTACAATGAAAGGAGAAAAAGTTGGGAATTTACAAACACTCTCAAGGATGCTGTTTTTCAGAATCTGTTTCAGAACTGAAACTGTTGTGGGTTAACCCTGTGGGTTAATTTCTGCTTACGACAGCTAGCTCAGGTGGCTTTGGTTCTCTTCTGGGCTAGAATTGTAGACTTGGAGGTCTTGCAAAAATCAGAAACAAGGTTTGCTTTGTGCCAGTGAATTCCACTAGAGTTTTATATAGTGCTGGAATTGCAAATTCAACACTTAGGTCCATGCTCCACTATGACTGCCTTTGTGAAGTATGCATCAATCTCCTACAAAGTATATTCATGGTACAGCTAAAGGAACTTGCCAGTTTTCTTTTCCAGAGCATGTAAATAAACTACAACCAGTCTGACCACAGAAAGAAGTTAACTCTGAAGAGATGTGTAACTCATGTATTTTCTTGATCTATCTTACTGATAAATATTATGAGACACTTCACTTGTCTTATTGTTCAGATAAAAAAGCGTGAAAAAGTAGAGTTTCTTCAATGAAATGCAAATCTTTGAATTTGGTCTTGGTCTTCTTAGGCTCCCACTTAGCTTTTAAAGATCTTCACTGATACTGTTGCTTACTTTGCATCAATCAGTTGCATGTGTTCCAAGAAGTTTCAGAGATTTCTTTTGGCTATGTTGCTGTGAGAATTCATTCTTCGTACTGTGTCCTTATGTGCTGCATGAAGTACTCTCTAAATTACAATTTATATTCTTCCCAGTAAGTGGGGAGCTTCTAAGCTCTGTCATCTGACTCAGTTTTGCTGAAAGGGTAATGTTTAAGAAAATGTGGAATGAACAGAAAGTCTTTATTAACTCACTGTCTTCACGTGGTATAATGACCCCTTAAACAGCATTAACTAGACTTAGCAAAATAATCTACAACTAAAAGCTGCTACCTTGTTACTGTGTTACTGGTTTTATTTGAATGGGGAAGGAGAGGAAGCAACCCGCAAATTCCTTGGAAGTCTGAAAACGTTCAAATCTCTCAGTTCTTTGTCCATACTACATTACTCTTTGTTGGTGATACAAGCTTTAAAAATTCCTGCACTCAATTTCATGGCTGTTTAATCCAAATCAGGATTTAAGTATACCCTGTGGAATAAAAGGACTTGCCTACAAAGGGGAATTGCTGCAAGTAAAGTAAGATGTATATTCCTCTATGTAATTTGTTTTAAGTACTGTCTATACTAACTCCTTGCATAGACAGTTTTAGAGCATGTGCCAACAATACATGGTACAGAAGTGCCCATGTTAGCTTCAGAAATTGAACCACTATGGTTATGTCAGAGCTGCATAGCAATGAAGTTGATAAAGCTATACTCCTTTTAGATTGACCTGATTAATAGCTCTTCATAATGTCAAGTGGGTGTACCAGTTTTGGCAAAGGTAGCTGCAGACCGTTTGTCCTGTATGCTGCTAAATGGTGTAGATGTGTTCTTTCCAAGTTTTCAATAAAACAGCATGGAATCTTGCTTAGACTAAACAAGAATTGTGGGGAATTCTCATATTGAGTGCATGGTGTGTTTCACACAGGTTAGTGTACAATACAGCTTCGTGTGCAATACAGCTTTTCTGTGTAGGCAAAACCAGTTGTTAGCAGAGAGAGACTCTGTGTCTCTTATTGTATCACCAGATTACCTGAAGACACTTCTGTGACTGAGGACTAGTAAATTGTTAGATGCCAAATTTCTAGCATCTACAACTAAATCATGGTAGCCTTTGAAATGAACAGTTAAGAAATATTTGTATAGTGGCAGGAGAGTATTTTGTTTGTTTAGGATCTGTACAAACAATCATTTCTTGGCGTTTGTTATTGTAAGAGACTGTAAAAGACTCTCTTAGGTGACTGTCTCAACCTTGCTGACACTTGAGACCATAAACCAGGCTGGAGTTTTATGGTTGTGCTGGCATCTGGTACGGAGCTCCCGAAGAGACTGGAGAGGCCATCTTCTGTTTATGCAAGAGATAACCTAATCCCTCCCGTTAAGCACCGAGGCGCCAGGGAGCTGGACAGAGGGGCCTGGAGACCCCCAAAGACCTCCCCCACGATGCATGTGTATCATCACCAGGTGGAAAGGACAGTTAAGATGCTATAAAACAGGAGAAACAATCAACATCGAGTTGGAAGCGCTCCCCCACTGAACATTGAAGCAGGACCTGCGGGATGCCGCTGAATCCATGGTGGTAGCTATACTTTCTCTCCCTCTTTCTGTCTTTTTCTCTCTCTCTCTTTTTCTCTCCTTCTCTCCTTTCCTGTTCTTTTCGCCTCTTTCATATAGTTTATAATGAACTATAATGCTTGATTGTGACATTTGACCTCGTTTGTGTCTTAATTTCGCCCTTGGGATCATTTCAAACCCTCTCAGATCAGTAACGGATCGAGACATTTTAATTGGCGTCACGGACAGGATCCCTGTGACGAAAGTGTCCCTCATACATTATATGTGATTGGGGTCATTAAGTTGTTTGCCTCCTAGAGGGTGTAAACTAAGAGGCGACAGTAACAAAATTAAGTTTATGCCCCATCCCCCAGGACAATAGAGCCTCGTTCTTGCAGCAAAGCCACAATGGAAGAAATGGGTGTTAGAGCCTCGTTCTTGCGGCAGGTCCGCAATGAAAAATTATGAGAGAATGTGAGAGCCTCGGGGAGCCATAGAGCCTCATTCTTGTGGCCGAGCTGCAATGGAATTTGTAAGTTGTGAGAGGGATCACACAATCCACCTCTGACCCTGAAGTGTTGTTTAAGTTTTTTGGAGTTGTTTCGTGCAAGACCTACAGTGCCGGGCCTGGATTGGGCCAAGGAGAACTGGCATAATTTGCAGAGTGTTACGGACCGTGTAGTCGTACTGCAGAAAGATGCAAGGGTAAAAACTGGAAAGGGGAAATCATTAGTCTGTGCTGTACTAGGTGCTAGTTTGGCAGCGGCTGTTGCAGATCGCTTTGGCCAATACAGTCGAGAACTGTGTCATTGAATCTTTGCAGAGCTTAGTGCAAACACTGAAAAGCCAAATTGTTGATCTCAGAAGGGAAAATGAGGAGTTAAGGGAAGAACTGAAGGAAGAAAGAAATCAGTCATCTCTATTGAAGGATGTTTTAAGGGATGAGTTGGCTGGGAAATGTGATTCAGGGGCCAAGTTAGAGGAACATTTGGTTGAACGGGGGATCCGCCAGGTTGCCCCTATTTATCCGCTGGAGGAGCTTAGGGAAACAAAGGCGCACATTACGAAGAGTCCCTGCCTATGTCCCCTGATAAAGACGGAGTATATTTATGAGGATGGTGAAGATCAAAGGCCCTCTATCACAACCAAAGAGGTGCCCTACACTGCTACTGAATTGGCCAAATTAAAGAAGGAGTTCGGTCGCTCCCCTAAGGAGTCCAAAACAGAATATATGTGGCGAGTGTCTCTTAGTGGAGGAGATCAGATATTACTTACTGAACATGAGACCAATGGTTACTGGGGTCCCGGCGTGTTTCTCACCACAGGGGACCAGAGAGCCCCTTGGTCGCTCACACAGTGAGCAGCCTATTAGGCAGGGGGTTTGAATCCCCTTGAGAGAGGTGACCCCCTCACAGTCACGGGAACGGTAGATCAGTTGGTGGAAAATGTACAAAAGGCGGCTTGTCTACAGATGATGTATGACCACAAATTGACTCCAAAACATGAGTCCCCAATGATGATGCTGGTTGATCCAGAAAGAATGCCCCCCCCTGATCTGGGGACTCCCGGAATCCTTGAAGCCGATAGGCATACAGTTACAGAGTCAAATACGGGCTATGGGACCATTAGATAAGTTAGAGGCTACTCTAAGTTCGTCACCACCAGATGGTTGACGTCAGAGAGTCTGGACGTGGGGGAGATAGCTCAGGAACTTATAAATTATGGCCGAAAATACAGTCCCATTAATGTTAACTGCACCCCTAACAAGGGAGTCCGACAACTAGATGGAAAGCCCATTTCCCCACCAAGGCAGTCTGAATCCACTCTTGGGAAAGCCCTGAATAATACAGGCCAGTCACGAGTTTGTCGTGGTCTGTGGGCTCTGGGTTGGCAGAAGGGGATACCTAAGAACTTGATGGATGGACTCCTGACCCTTATACTAGAAAAGCTGATTGCAAAGTGCCCGGACAGGCCTGTCAGATCTGGGGATGGGGGGGGGGAGGGGAATATGCAGCGTTCCCCTGTAACCAATAGGGAGTTTTTGTGGCGTTCTTCTGTAACCCCTCCGACTGCTCCCCCCTTGACAGACTCAGAGAGACTGCAGGCAGCACCATGTAAACAGTCGGGAAACTGGATGTCCCGCCCTGCCGGGGTGGGGGGGGGGGGGGGGCGGAGGCTGGATGTTTATGAGGCAACTCACTGACAATAGGAGGGGGGACCTCTTGATAACTGCTATTGTTGGTCCCCTTCAGAGACCAGTCTCTTTTCTGGTGGACGCTGGAGCCCAGATCTCAGTGCTTAGTTGTGGTGATGCTGCCAGCTATGGGATTTCAATCTCTAAACACCCTTTGCAGGTGGTGAATGCCCTCGGGCAGGAACAACCAGTTCCCACAGCCATGGTCAGTATCCTTTTGCCTGGGGATGAAAGCTGTATAAGAATCCTAATGGCAGTGGGGGAGTTTCCATTCAATCTATTGGGGATGGATGCTCTTAAGGGGCGTGTCTGGACTGACAACTACAGCCGACAATGGTCATTTGGTGTGTCTGCACTGCACGTCAGGTTACTCCAGACAGTGCCACCCCTTCCCCCTTCCAAACTGACCAATGTCAAGCCTCATCCCCTCCCCTTGGGTGCCAGGTGAGGCATTACCCTGGTGGTGGAGGATCTGAAACAACGGGGAATTGTGATCCCTAGTCATTCCCCTTACAACTCCCCGGTGTGGCCAGTGAGGAAACCTAACGGGAAATGGAGACTGACCATAGATTATCGTAGATTAAATGCGGCCACTGGTCCTCTGACAGCTGCTGTACCCAATATTGCTGAGCTTATTGCTTCAATCCAGGAGAGGGCATATAAGATTATGGCCGCGATTGACATTAAGGACATGTTCTTTATGGTCCCACTCCAGGCAGAGGATAGAGACCGTTTTGCCTTCACCTTTGAAGGTCAGCAATACACTTTCACGAGGCTACCACAAGGGTACAAACACTCGCCCACACTTGCCCACCATGCCTTGGCCAGGGAATTGGAGATGATACCCAAAGAAATAAGGACAGAGGTCCACCAGTATATTGATGATATTCTGGTAGGAAAGGAACAGGCTGAGAAGGTACGAATCACCCGAGATCGTATAACCTCCCTTTTGGAGGGAATGGGCCTACAGATTCCTCCTGAAAAAATGCAGGGACCTTCCCAGGAAGTTAAATTCCTAGGAATCTGGTGGAAAGGCAGAATGGCGTGCATCCTGTCAGATACTCTCTCCTCTCTAGAACAAATTAAGATGCCCGAGTCAAAAAAGGAGCTTCAACATGCTTTAGGACTGCTGGTTTTTTTGAGAAAACATATTCCAGACTTTTCTATCATCGCTCGCCCCTTATATGACTTACTTAGGAAGGGAGCGCAATGGCATTGGGCAGAGGTGCACCAGGAGGCCTTACGACTTAGTATTTGAGGCGATGGCTTATCAGGCCCTTGGCCCTCTTCACTCCTCGGATCCCATCCATATTGAGTGGGGATTCTCCCAGTCGTTGTCTATCCACATGTGGCAGTAGGGGCCCGAGGGACCCATGAGACCTGTTGAATTTTATTCCCACAGTTTTAAGGATGCTGAGAAGAGATACACAGTCTGGGAGAAAGGCCTCTTTATAGTTAGCTTAGTCCTACAGGAAGCTGAGCGGACTATCCAACAGCAGCCAATTGTGCTGAGGGGACCTTTCAAAGTCCTCAAAGCCGTACTAGCTGGAACGCGCCCCCCCCTGACGGGTTGGCACAAAGGGCATCCGTACAGTAGTGGTATGCACAAATCGAACATTACCGTGAGATTTTCCAAGTGTCAGAGGGTACCCCAAAGTTGCTGGCTATTCAGGATTTGACTGCCAAGGTGCAGACCTCTCCCAGGTGATACAGAAAGGTCCTACTTTCCATAGCCAGCTGCAGAATGTGTGGTTCACAGATGCTTCCACAAGAAGAGAAGGAAAAGTGTGGAAATACTGGGCAGTAGCCCTCCGAGTAGATGCTGAAGAACAGGTAATCACCGAAGGAGAAGGTAATGCTCAGGTAGGGGAATTGGTGGCTGTGTGGAGTGTTTTTCAATTAGAAGCCCAGTCTTCCTGTCCCATCTATATCTATACTGATTCTTACGCAGTCTTTAAAGGACGTACAGAGTGGCTCCTCTTCTGGGAACAGAACGGGTGGGAAATAAATCGAATACCCGTATGGCAAAAGGAGAAATGGCAGGAAATTTTATCCATTGCATGACAGGGGACATTCTTAGTGGCTTGGGTAGCCTCCCATCAGGATGATGGGTCTCCCGCTAGCCAGTGGAACAATCGCGTCAATGAACTAGCCAGGGCTGCCCCCTTACAGACCATCCCACTGACAGAGGACTGGGAACGATTGCTAGAATGGCTGGACATTAAACACAAACACACTGGAGTCAAAGACCTCTATAATGAGGCCTGAGCTAGAGGCTGTCCTGTTACCAGGGAACAATGCAAAACTTGTATTTCTGCCTGTGAACAATGCCGGACTCGGATGGACAGGCATCCCCTAGAAGAGTATCCCTTACATTTAAGAGGAAAAGGTTTATGGGATGCCTGGCAAATAGATTATATTGGCCCTTTTTGAAAATCGGAAGGGAAACAGTATGTATTGGTAGGAGTGGAAATTGTTTCTGGGTTAGTACAAGCTAAAGCGTTCAACAAGGCAACAGCTGAAAATGCTGTTAAGATCCTAAAGGAATGGTTTGGTACCTTCCCCAAACCACAATCAATCCAGTCAGACAATGGCTCACACTTTACAGCCAAACTGGTTCGAGAGTGGGCTGCTCAGGAAGGAATTTTGTGGGTATTTCACACTCCATACTACCCACAAGCAAATGGAATTGTGGAAAGAACAAATGGTCTCTGAAAACTCTTCCTCAGACCACATGAGTCAGGATGGGCTGAACGGTTGTGGGGGCCTGTGACCAGTTTTAATTGTTGCTGGGGGACAAATGGATGTCCAAAAATCATGGCATTTTGTCCACAAGCTCCAACAATCATGCTGGCCTCACATGACCCTGATCATCCCAGCAACCCATTACATTTTCCAGGCCAACCAGTACTGGTCAAACTCCCCACCATGGGAGCAGTACCATTGATATTAGATACTCCATTAAACAAATATGCTTGGAAAGCCAAAGATGCTAACGGAAAAGAATATAAGATTAACACCAGGTGGATTATTCCATCCTACTAATAACAACCTGCTTCCGGTTCCCCAGAGAGAACTGAGTCCGTTTTTCTTTTCTTTTCCAGATGAAATTCCTGCAACCTGCCTGGATCAGTAACGGATCGAGACAGTTATACGTTAATAATGTTGCACAAATTATAGTTCATGATGTACAATAACTTAGCTGGATGGTTGAATGCAATTTAAACATGCAAAGATAATGGACTAAAGGAGGATTCTGAAGGACCAGCTGATAATTTTACTTATCATCAAATTGTACTGTCTAAGTTTGTGAAGTTTGTATGCATCACATGCACATAGTCTGTTGGCTAGTCTTGTGAAGAGGTAGAGGTAGGTCCTCTTCTGGGGTTTCATCTCCTTACTCAGCTAGGGTAAAGGTCCAGGTAATTCCTTCAAGCCTTCTGCTTCCAGTAGTGTTGCACCTTTTCAGTGTCAGCTAACTTACTGGCATTTCTCCTTGTGAAAGTCTTGCTGCAGGACCTCAGTTTGTGTGTTCTGAGCCTTACCTACTGATGCAAAGCTTAATCTGAGGAACACAGTTTTCACTGGAAGAAAACCAGTGTTAAGTGTTGGCTGCTTTACGGTGGACATTCCTTTCTCTTCTGACCAGTATAACTGGCCGGTTTTCTCTGGTAGCTCTGGGGACTCAAATATAGTTATCCAAATAACTTGTGGATGAATATCTTTCTAACCTCTGTAAGGTATTTACCTAGAATACCAGCTCGATAGAAACACCAGGGTCTCTGGAAAGCTCCTTATTTCCTAGACATTAACTGCTATGTTTTAGGCAAAGCTTTTTCATCTATTTCTGAAAAATGTGTATGGCCTGGAATGTCTTGAACATCACCTTCTGCCAGATAGCAGCATAACCAGTTGTCTGTGGTGTGACCATAAGGGACATCTGCTGCCCCCAAGGCATTTTGATCCTTCCAAATTTTATTTAAATACAGTTTGGTTTGAATTCTTCCTAGATACTTTCACAGACACTCCTATTCATGTAATGGAATATACTTGTTTTTCTGATACTCTGAATCACCTCCATCAATATGATTGTCTGCTTCTGTTTAAAAAGTGGACTTGGTCATAACTAATTTTTTTCATCTACCACCTGCTGGACTTGTTTCTAATTCATTTTACTACTCTCCTGTCTACTTTTATTCATTACAGGAAATATAGATACCCTATTTAGTCTGAGCATAATGTTCATTTCCTTTGTATTTGTAAAAGCAGTCATCTCAAGTCATTAGGTTTAATGTGAACCTTTAATGTGATCTGTGAATATAACCAACATTGTATATGACATTTCTCTGTTGCCAGAGCTGTCACTAATGAATGTTGTAGTGGTGTTTTTCCAGTTTGGGGGCAACATACCAGTTCTCTGAGATTTTGTGGATGTTGTTGTGAAATGGTTTTGCTCTTGCAGTGTTGTATTTCTTGTTGTAGATTCTTTTTAAACTAATATCAAATATGACAGGACTCCAGAGTGGCGTTTCAGTAATACTGCTAAACTTTCAAAAGCTGTAATATTTTTTTCTTCCCCCTTGAAGAGCCAGAGGCATTCAACATTTATCACTTACCTTGCAGTACCTTATCCTTCCTGGTCACTGTGGAACATGAGTCAGTGTAATGAACAGCAGCAAGAGCACCTGTGACACAATAAAAAAACCTGCTTAATAAATGTTTATTGATTTAAATGAAAGATTATACACATGCATGAGATACTGAAATAAATTAAATTGGAGCTGTTTATGTGTCTGTCTACACTTGACTGTATGTCTAAAATAATTATGTCAATATGTGAAGCAAGACAAAAGGGTTAACGTGTTGAGGGAGCAGCTGGTTGGCTGCTGGGTTTCTTTCTGAAGGAGCTGATCAGCTGCAGCACCCCTAGAATGGTGAATACACCCCCGAAGACTGAAGATGGCTTTTCAAGTGCTTATTTTCTGTACATTTTTAGGACCTTTACCTTATGGGAAAGTACTACAGGCCATAGCTAGTGCGAGTAGAAGTAAAGCACTTACTGTATGATCCAACACTAACGGTGGCTTTATGCATTTTTGCTTTGTGACATGTTTGCATGGCCATATTGTGTGAGAAACTCATTTTTGTCTTCCTCAATAAGCTGTTGACTGTAATCAACTATTCGGTGTACACTGCATGTAGCTGTCATAATAATTTTATTATACATGTTGTGCGCAATTACAGTTTTCCTTATTGTTCCTGAACCTTAAGCTTTCTCTTCCCAAGCCTCCAGAGAGGATATTATGATGTACAAAACAAAAACATATCTGAAAACTCTGCTTTTCGTATCACTGCCTTTCAGTTATGGTTTCTGGACTCTATTGCAAATAACAGCACTTCAGTGTGACTGCTTTAACCATTTGGAATAATACAGAAATAAGTCAGACACAGTTTACTTGTGTGATTTACAGTGCCAGATCATCTCTTTCAATAGTTCTGATCCTAAGCTAAGCTGTATTTATTGCAGAGCAGTGTGCATGGATAGCAGTATTATTTTGCAGAGTCCAAAATAATCTGGTTTTGCTGATCATCGTGTTCTGCAGTGGTCATGTTTTTTGTTAGGTGGAAACAAGTTTATAGTTCCAGCTCTGTGATACTTCTCAACTCTAGCTTGGACCTTGAATCCACTTAAGCAGCCTTTAGGACGCAATTTTTAGGTGATAGTCAGATATGTCTGGGTGTAGATTTCTGCTTTTTTCAGCTTCAAGGACCTTGTACAGATGTCACACAGTTAAAGTCATAAGCAACTGTTTCTGCCTGGAAAGTTTCTACCAGTTTTTTCTCCTACATGGGAATTCATCCTGTGATTCTCTAACCTCAAGGTACTTGCTAAGGACAAAAAAAGGATTTTAGGATGCCTAATGATGACTGAAGTGATATACATTGTAAGAGGGTTTCTTACATGTGTTTAGCTGAGTTCTGGTAGATTCTTTTTGAGGGGTTTAGAGATCTGATTCCACATAAAGAACCAAAATCCCATAACAAGGTGAGATGTAAGATGGACATCAGTCATCACATTTCCTCTTAGCTGGCCTTGTATTTAATATAAGCAGGTAAATCAGAGCAGAGTATCTGTGCCCAGTCATATGCAAGAATAGCTTTTCATAGCCACACTCAGGGATGGGGGGTGTGCTACCAGCCACTTCAAAGTGATGTGGGTATGCTTCAGGGTGTTTGCTCAAGGATGAAGATGCAGCAGATTCGGAGCACTTTGTGCTGTTACAGCTGCCCAGATGGGCTTGATTCTGTTCTGACTTTTCCTCAGTGAATATGACTAAAGGTCAGCAGGTACATCAAGGTTGAAAGACCATGGCGAGACATTTGAGGTGCTTTTTGTCTAGTCAAGTTTATTATTTCTGCACCTGGGTTATCCAGATGAGAGCACTGGTAAGCTTGGACAGTGAACTGAGCAGAAGAGCTGGTCCAACTGAGAATAAGAAGTGTAAAGGTGAGGAAAGGAGAAGGAGCAGTGACTCGCATAAGCTACTTGTTGGACTGCATTCTTATTGGCTTTATAGTTGCTTAGTTTTCCTGATCATTCATCTGATTTGTCTTTTTACACAAGTGAGAACCTCATTAACTTCTCACAGTTATTTTGCATTTGAATTTACTTAAATTTGTTTTGTCATACAGTCCTGAACTGACTGTAGTCTAAATTCTCCTGAATTCTCATAAATACTTTGCTCACTCAGTATTTTAAATCTAAATCTCTTGCTTGTAGCTATACTGACCTAACTTACTGAATGGTTTTATTCTAATTAGTGTATCCAGATGAATTTTACCTTAGTAAAGAAGAAAGTTTAATGCTTTTTATTTAGGTAAAGAACTATGATATCTTTACTAATTATGCTGGCTGACTGCTGGGTTTTGGAAATGTCAGCTGCCTTCCATGAGCCTTTTGTATTGTTCATGGAAGTAAATGCTAATAGCACATACTTCAGAAGGGTGTTGTGTGGCTAAATTATTCTGAAACTCTAAGATGCCAAATAGACTGGTGCAACAATTAATGTTGTTAGTGTTAAGTATCATTCAGTTCCTGTATTACATATTCATGTGCTTTAACAAGAGAACGGATGCAGAATGTAATGCTCATTGATGCTTTTAATAGCCTGGAAAAGCTTCTTTGCAAATATGAGACAGTTCTTTTTTTCCTACTTTTGAAATCTGAAGACTATTTAGAGGAGATATTACTGCTTCACAAACAGTTTCTGGGATAAATTTGCAGATTTACTCATGTCTCATCTTGGAGTAGTCCTAGAGATACTATTTCATGAATATGTAGAGTATGTTTGCTATAATTTTTTTATGCTCTATACTCATGGCAAATTCCTAGTTTATGCAGACAGTGACCTGCTGTGGAATACTCTAGATAACAAATGCTTGTTTCTTTGGTAACTCAGACTGTGTTAATGAGATGAAATGAACCTGTCGTCTAGTATTGCTATACTTTGAAAGCATTAAATGGCATCTATACTTCCTCTGTTCCTCTTTACAATGTATACTGGATTTTTTAAAATTATTTTTTAGTTTTATGACAGCAGGTTCATCTTTACCATTTGTGATTTTTCTTCCCAAGCCACAGATAATATTCTGTTGCCAAGCTCCCTTCCCTCTTTCTGTGTTAATACCTATGCTAATACCTATCCTTTTTACTCAGAGATCTTTACAACTATGCACAGTTTTGACAATGTACCATCTTTCTTGCACTGTTGCTTCTTTTCAGTTCTCATGGTGACGTTACACTGATCTACATTTTAGTTTCTTTTTCACTATCAATTTCTCACTGAGATTCTCTAATACAGTTGGAAATGGAATTCAGGAAAATGAAAAAAAAATATTGGGAAAAGTTGTTTTTAGTGTGAAATTAGGTATAGTCTAGGAAAACAATGAGATCGTCTTGTAGCTGAAATAAAGCAAGAACTAGAAGAACCTATTGCAGGGAACGTGGTAGTAGTTCAAAGCACAGGGATGTCTATATGAAATAAGTACTTTGAGTTTAACTGAGTTCAGTGGACAGGTGTATCATTAATAAACTTGGAGGGGAAAATGAACAGAAATTTGCAGAATTCAATCCACTCATGTAACCGAAATGAGAATGTAAGCCATATATGGTAGTTACTGAGGAAAATACCAGTGGTCATGGAAATAAAATTGAACTCTGAAATTTATTCAATAAACTGCTGTAGAGTAGACGAAATATGCTATAAGATGATAAAAAAATATGAGGACATTATGCAAATACCATTTTAAATAAGCATAAAAAGTGTTCTGTAGTTTTAACACGAGGAAAGCATAGTGGTAGAAGAATCTGGAGTTCTGCTATGTTGGTGATTTGCCTCTATGTTTATTTGGTGCACTCATTTGTAGATAGTTTCCTAAAAATGAATTCCATGAAAAATGATGAAAATAAAGTACTGGAATATTGATAAGGTACTAATAAGGAATACTATCTTCAGTATATGGGAAAAAAATCACCATTCAGCCCTCTCTGGGCCAGATCAGCAATTAAATGCAGACAGCTGTGGACCCAATTCCCCTGTCCCACCACCAAGGAAAAGGAAAGGGGAAGTGATAGAGAGACTTGTGGGTTGGAAACTAAAACCAAAACAGCTTTAATGAAACAACAACAATAAGAACGATAAAAATATTAATAAAATAATAAAATATGTATGTATGCACAAAATTGGAGCACCGCTATGACTGTATGTCACCACTGATACTGCAGAGCAGGCACAGGCAAAGATCCTGGAATGGGATCAGAGGCAAGACAGGAGCTGGACTCAGAAACTGGATTTCAGGAATGTGTGGATCCAGGATCAGGGGCAAAAGGATATATGAGGTCCGTATTAGATGCTGGCAATCAAAGAAAAAGGCTTGACCCTCATGGTCACCCAGTTTTATCTCAAGTATGCTGTATGTGGAATGGAATATTCTATTGGTCAGTTTTAGGTCATGTGTTCTGTCAGGTCCTCCCCGTAGGTGAGGTTTTTTCACCCCTTTGACTTACAGCATTCCACCAACTTAAAAGTACCCTTGGTACCCACAGAAATAAATATAAGAAATGGCCTTTCTGCACACCAGTGCCCTATTACTTTGGTGGTAATGAGAAATTTTAAACCTTATCATTTCTACAGACTAATGCTGTCTGAAAAATACGTAGTTAACTTTTGGAAAATGAAATTCCTTGGATGAGGCCTAGCTGAAAAGTTAGATAATTAATTCTGCTTTAGCTCAAACCAGAACAGAAAATAAAAAGAACGATGATATTGTTTACAAAAATTGGAAGAGAGAAATACTTAAAGAACCGTACAAATTGAATACAAAAGTTTTTTAACATTTTTAAAATATAACATAACATGATTTATAATACAAAAGACCGAAGGCTAAAAGTTGTTATACATTTTTGTAACAGTAGTTTTTTCATAAGGGCAGAGTACCTGGGATACTAATCTTCTGGAAGTAAGAGTGGAATGAAAATTTCTACAGGCATTGTACTTTAATAAACAAATGAGTAATAGCATAGAAGCAGAAAAAGAAATATTAGCTTGTTGAATGTAGACAGTAAAAAAAAACCCAATATTGTTTTTCGTTACAGAATCGTATGTCTGATAGGGCACTGCATGCATTAATAAAACTCAGGTTTTATTTACTCAGGCAGCAACCCTCCATTTTCATTCCATGTGGAAGTATAGTTTTACTGGGTGATTTCCTGTGATTTTTGCTGCCAGATTGGCCATTGGAATGCGCTGCCCAGGGAGGTGGTGGAGTTGCCGACCCTGGAGGTGTTTAAGGGGAGACTGGATGAGGCACTGAGTGCCATGGTTTAGATGATGGTGTTAGTGTTGGTGTTTGTGTTGGGATATAGGTTGGACTTGATGATCTCGGAGGTCCTTTCCAACCTTATGATACTGTGATACTGTGAATTTGTGATATGGTTATGGTGGGATGTTTGAAAGCAGGTGTATCTTGCCAGCCATGAACCTCATGCTATCCCTTCTCAGTGTAAAGGAAGGGTTGAGAAAAATGTCACACAGTGAAGCAGGCTTCTATGTAGCAAACTTTATCACCCCTGAATGGCACAGTGATTCCAGAAAAGAAATTTCTCATTTTTGTAACGCGGCCTCCTGACTCCTCAGGAGTCTGCTGAGATAAGAACAAAGGACTAGAAATTTCTGTTGTTTCTAGTCTTCTGCTGTCACAGGTAAATGAATGATTTAATTAATTTCATTGATTTTTTTTAACGTTTTTTAATAGCTGTCATGCTGTTTTACTTCTGTTATAACATTGTTCTTTCAAGAATGAGAATGTCTAAGTTGTTCATTCTCTTGGATGCCGTCGCAAGAGATGATGTTCAGGATGCAGTACATGTGCACTTTGTGCTCTTCAGAAATTGGAGGGAAAGTTTGGTTGGTGCACTTCTGCACTGGAACCTCAAGTGGAAGACAAAATCAGTCAGGAGGTCCAAGCTGCTGTAAATGATGTAGATTATCAATGTAGCTACAGTAGTACTTCAATTCAGTTACAAAGATTCACTCCTTCATTTTGAGATATATTTTGCATTTCATCATTAAAGCCTCCCCTGTATTAGTTATTCATAACCTTTATATTTCTTTGATTAGCACAGGCTGCAACATTGTCTTTCTTTTTATCCTGCTCATTTTTGCCCCAACAGTGAAATCTACAGTGACTAGACTGGAGCACATTCTTCATCCTGTAGCAGCTTATGTAGCCCTTAATGAAGGCATTACCTTTTTACAATTCACTTGTTCAGTCTTTTGCTCTATAGCGTATAGTCTTTTCCTGAAAAAATGCATATAGATGCAGATCATTTAGACTGAGTGCATCCACTTGATTTATACATGTCTTTTGAAACCAGACATACTTTTCAAATAATTCAGTCTTTATAGTAAGTTTAATTTTTTCTGTTAGAGTAACTTATCTTCATTTTTTTGTTCTTATAATCTTCTCAGTTTTATCTTTACTTCAGTATTTCAGTTTCACTTTTCCCCATCCATTAGCTGTTAATAGAATTCATGATTTTGTCCATTTAAATAAAACGATTTTTACCACTTTCTTCTCTTTCACATTTATCAGCACTCACAATTCTTAGAGCAAAACTGATTTCAAGACTCAAGCATAAGTATATATTGTATCAAAAGCAAAACTACTGGTTGGCATTAAAATTCCAAAGTAGCTTCTGTGAAATGATAGGTTAAATATAAAATCTACATATAAGAAGTATTATATATAGAAATGTCATGAAAAATATTAAGACTCATTATAATGTCAAATGAGGTGAAAGTATTGAGAGTTGCTAGAACGACGATAAAGTACATTAGGGCTAGTAAAACAGATTTAGTTACTTTAACACAAATATGCTTGCCACTGTGCCCACCAAGAGGACTGGTTGGTTCAACCATTTCTTGGAGCAGACATTGCTTATTGCCAGGTGTGACAGCCTCTGATGAGAATATCTTGCTCACCAGAAGGTTGTGTTGTGAACTTAGCTAAATGCATGTCCTCAATAAAGTGTGTGGATATATGTACCTTTGTAGCTTTCTTCCAAGTTCACAGGTGTTTAACAAATATTTTCCCATCCCCACACAATCAGGAAGATGTAGATTTGTCATTTCCTTTAAGATAGACCTGCTGTATTTGTAGGAATGTTTCACGTTATTGTTTCTTTGAACTAGGTATCAAGGTAGCATGTCACAAGGTAATCCATTTTAATTTTTCTTTAGAAAAGCAGAAGTATTTAAAGGTGATTTTTAACCCAAGGAAAGCCTCTGTGTGGGTTTCTTTTCCAAAGATGGCTGTGGACTCTTGCAAACTCCCAGCTTTTGGTGAAAGTGATGCTGAAAGGCAGAGCTTGTTGGCAAATAAGGAAAATAAGCTGGAATGTGTCAAAGGTAGATGGTGAGGGGAGGAAGAAGACAGTACTCTGCATCCTGTCATGTTGCTGATACTTGCTTCGATGTATATTGCTGCTTTTGGAGGTTGCCTTCTTGTTTGTGGAAGAGATAATGGCATGTAGGTGAAAACGCCAAACCAGAGACTTGTTGATGGGCCCCCCGTCCTGTCTAATTATTTATTTGGCTTGCTAAATCTTTGTCATCTGCCCCAAAATGAGGACTCTACTAAGTCTGAGCTGGAGGAGAGGTAAGTGCCATAGAGCAGTTTAACCTCTGCTTCAATGAGAGGACAGTAGTTTACATATATGTACCTTCCTCTTGACTGAAGGGAATTTACTTGCAACTAATTAGTTCGTAGGTCTCCTGAGGCAAAACTTGCAGAAAGATTTGATACTGGGTTCTGGATAGTGATGTGAGCTGGGCAGAATTCCTTGAAAGCTGGGGAAAAGCTTGATTTTAAATTTTTTTAAATTTTTTTTTTAAGGACAAGGTATTATTTGATGAGGATAAATAGTAATATACCTTACTAATATAATTGAAAGCCATCATATTTACTTACTTTTCTTTCGGTGTAAGGTGACCAGCAAAGACCATTGTTAGATCAGATGTCTGTTCCTGCATAACATTAGAATTGTAAATGCCAGATTCAAGTGTTAGTGTTTTCTCTAAAGAGAGTTTCCTTTCTGTGAGGAATGCCTTGGAAATCATTCAGATTTTCTATTTCTCTTGCACTTTACTAACCTCTGTATCTGCCTTATACTGTTCTACTTTTCACAGAACACCCCCTAATGTCACTAATTTGCTGTAAAATGATTTTTTAAGAAAAGAGGTGAGGCTTTAAGTACAGAATTACATTACAGAGAAACCAGAGCTTCATCAAGCATGCTGACGAAGTGTTTTTACTAGGGGAGGAGGTTTTCCAGGTATGTGAGTCAGTTTCACTGTAGAAAAAGGATGTTTGTAGTTTTTCTGTGTAATGAAGATACAGACTTAAGGAGCACAAATTTGTAGTTAATTCTTCAAATATCAGCATATTCTTGTTTCCCTGAAGAGCAGTTTACCATCACATTACTGTCTTCCAATTAAATAGAAAACATTTTACTGGAATTAAAAAGACAGCTATTCCAAGAAGATAATGCTTGTGGTTAACATAAATTTTGTGAGATATTCTTGTGATCTACTGCTCTAATGTTCTTTAGGAAAGCACTGAACTCAATAAAACCAGAAATTCAGGTACCATGCCTATATGTACTGATACTGAAACGGAAATATTTTCTTTGTCTAGTCAACCAAACCAAGTTATCCTTGCTGAAAGAAAAGTGTCACAGCAGTTCTGTATAAAAAGTGTTCTAGAAATAAATAATCTAGATTCCCATTCATCATTAAACTGATTTTTGTGGTCCAAAGATAATTATGGTGAGAGTGACACTGTAGCTTGGTAGCATATTCATCTGAGAGATGTAGATCACAGCTTTTGCTTTAATGACAAGTTTTGCAAATAACGGAGCAAGTTTGACAATACAGACTGAGAAAGACTGTAAAGCCTTAGCATTGTTTCGTATATTCTCTTGCTAAAGTGTATGCTCACCCATGGATTGCAAGGAAAAAAAAATGTCCTTTTAATATTCTTGGTGCTGCTGTATCTTCTAGTACTGCAAGTAAGGAGCCAGATATCTTACTCCTTGTTACAGTTTTGGTGTTATTTCTCTTTGCCAGTTCTAAAAAGCATCTTAAACCAGTGATTGAGATAAATGCCTTATATTACAGAAAACTTGTATGATGTATTTATACTGGTCTTGTGATGAAAATCACGTGGTTAGTACATCATTGCAGTTCACAAAAATCTTTCCATTAGTGTGTAACTTTTTACCCACATACAAAGTCTGTTAATTCTTGCTTAGTTGCAGTATCATAGAATCTTCCAGTTGGAAAAGACCTCCAAGATCGAGCCCAATGGCACCCATTATCCACTAAACCATGTCCCTTAAAAACTCATCTATCCTTGTTTTAAATACCTCCAGGGATGGTGACTCAACCACCTTTCTGGGCAGCTGTTCCAGTGCCTGACCACCCTTTTGGTAAAGAAATTCTTCCTAATATCCAGTCTGAATCTCCCCTGGTGCAACTTATGGCCATTAGCCCTTGTCCTATCACCTGTCACTTGAGAGAAGAGATCAACACTTGCTCTCCCACCGTCCTCTTCAGGCAGCTGTAGACAGTCTCCTCTTCTCCAAACTAAGCAACCCCAGTTCCCTCAGCCACTCCTTGTAGGAGTTGTTCTCCAGCCCCATCACCAGCCTTGTCACCCTTCTCTGGACGCACTGCAACGACTCAATGTCCTTCTTATACTGAGGGGCCCAGAACTGCACACAGTACTTGAGGTGTGGCCTCACCAGTGCCGAGTACAGGGGTACAGTCACCTCCCTGATCCTGCTGGCCACACTGTTTTTGATACAGGCCAAGATGCTGTTGGCCCTCTTGTCCACCTGGGCACACTGCTGGCTCATATTCAGTTGGCTGTCAACCGCCACCCCCAGGTCCTTCTCCAGGCAGCTCTCCAGACATTCTTCTCCAAGCCTGTAACGCTGCATGGGGTTGTTGTGCCCCAATTGCAGGACTTGGCATTTGGTCTTGTTGAACATCATCCTGTTGGTCTCAGCCCATCGATCCAGCCTGTCCAGATCTCTTTGCAGTGCCTCCCTTCCTTCAAGCAGATCAACACTGTCACCCAGCTTGGTGTCATCTGCAAACTTGCTAAGGGTGTACTTGATCCCTTCATCCAGGGAGCAAGACCTCATCCAGTAGCTAGACCTTGTTTTGCAATGCTAATGTCTCTGAGTAAAAAATGCGTTTTAGTGGTGTATTCACAGGTAAATAAACAAGATTTTTTTTAATTGACACCTTCACATCTGTCTGCATGATTGTACTCTTTCACAACAATAAAACAATAAAATATAACTTTTTTTTTGTCATGTACAAACTTCACTCTTCTCCCTAAACACACTCATCTTTTTGACGAGTGCATGGAAAGTAGAGAATAAAAGTAATTCAGGAGGTTATAAGACGTGGTAAAGCCGTAGGTCTAAAAGGGCTGTCACACTTCACTTTCACAACTTCAGGCATAGTTATTGCTGCTTAATGGTTGACAGGCTAGAGTCAGTTTTTGCAGTCTAAATGTTATGAGTGGATGGTGGCAGCCATAAATACCCGTCAGCAACAGCTTTCAAATACTGTAAAAAATCCACTTGTGTCTGGTCAGAGTGATAAAATCGCATGAAAGTTCACAAGTTAACTGACTTGAAGGGGTTTGTCAGATCAGAACTGCTGGATTTCACAATTTATTTATCTTTTTTTAATAATATTTGTAGCTACAGATTAACAACTTTTGTTACAGAAAACCAGGTCAGAGATGAGGAAAAGGGCAACTGTTTTTTATCTGCATTTATCAGGCTGCCTGTATTTTTGAGCCATATATGCAGGACTTGGTAGTAAAGTACCTCATCTTGTGCTGACGAGGCAAGAAAAAGAGTTCTGCTTTGGGCTATCTCTCATCTCATCAGCAAACATGTTTTGGATACTAACATTTATAATGTATTTAAACTTAACTGCTATTGCTTTGGGTTACATTTCTTCTATCTTCTATTGTCTTTTAGCTTTAGTGCTGGAGACACAAAGGAGGCAATAACTGACTTTTTGATTAATGCTTACGTAATGCACAATGCCTTTCAAGCCTCTAAAAAAACCAAGTCTGACAACTGCTTTTTTTATTTTGCTATTTGTCTTTAGTTCATGGTGGAAAGAGGGGAGGGATTGGGTGCCATTAATGGAGCAATGCAATGTGGCCAAAGTAAAGGGCTATGAGTACACCTTCCTTCACATTCTTCCCTGCTCCATTCTTCTTTTTCATATCCCCCACATTGATGTGGGTCCTCCATGGCTGCAGCCCCTGGGATTGTCAGTGCCAGCCCCACCACAGAGCAGTGCTGGGGCCACCCTGCCCCTTCCATTCGTCTTCTTCAGCTGCCCCCGACCTGAGCTGCCTGTGCTTAAATAGAATTCCATGGTGGTGTCACCAGCTTTGGTTGGTTCAGAGGTGCTCCAGGCTCTCCCCACTGGCTCAGTTGTGTCCTGTGCTGTGTCTGTTGGGGAGGGCTGTTGGCAGTTTGGGGGCTGCCCCAACCTTCACCCACAAGGGGTCCCCCTGCATGCACCCCCACAACCTCCTGCAACCAAACCCTCCCCATTTACACCCAGTATAAGAGGAGAAGACTTTCAGCAACCCACAGGTTGTGGAGGGCTACAATGACTCTGGAATATCAGTGAACAACTCCCCCGCCCCGCTAGTGCTCACCCTGTCACCCCTGTGCTCTTGATTCCTGGTCTGGTCTGCCAGCCCCCTGTGCCAGGCTTCCACTGAGCTGATGCCAAGCCTCTGGCCTCTGCCCAGACCCATGGAGCCAGAGCTCAGACTGGCTGGAACATACCTGCTACCAGGAGGAGCCTCACTTCTAGTATCTTGTGCTGCTTTTTCCAGGATTTCATTTACCAGTATGGTTTTGAAGATAACCCTCTTCTGTATGAGCGGTAGGGCCCCATAAACCCTGCTGTGGTTTCCCACCTGCCTCCATTTAATTGTTGCTATTTTGGACTACTGTTGTCTCTTACACCTCCATAAAAACAACCACTGTACTAGATACATCAGTTCCTTGAAAGAAATACAAGGAGCAGTAAGTTTCATAAGGCCTCTACCAGAGCTTTCCCACTGGTTACCAGCTCAGCATTTGGCTCACATAAACCACAAATTATACCTTCTCACTAGAAGGGAATAAAAACATTTAACCTCCCTGCTTGCAACAATTATATTAATAAGGTCATTCAATTTTAAACAGTGGGTTTAATTTCTGTCAGGCCATGCAACGTATCTATGCAAACCATTGTTTCCAGACCAGTGCTACCCTCCTCTTTAATTATTGGTTTGGATTCCCAAAGGATGCAACCTTATTTTTACTCCAAACCAAAACCACCTTGGGCTCATAATCAAAGAACTGCTGAGAGACCAGTCACTCACAAACGAAACAAAACATTTCATCAGTTCAGCACGGTGAACAGTGCATGTGCCTCATTCAGAGACCTGGGAGTTTAGAATCTGCTCTGTACCTCAAACATATGCTGAGCTGTTTCAACCACACAGAGGTACGCACACCTGCATAAGGACATTTACTGGTGGCAGCTCGGTCCAAGTGGAAATGTTTTCTGCTATTACAGATCCCATGCATGTTGCTTTACAATCTTTCATCAGATTTACAAACAAAAGTCACTTCCTTTGTTCTTCTAGTACTGTGCTTTGTACTGTTTATTTATATGATTTAGATAATTTATATTGCTTATATTGTACTTTACACCACTTACAGAGGTGTCCGTCTACATGCATTAACTCACAGCTTAGCAGACTTTGTGGTTACAACAATAAAAAGATTACAAAGGTGTTGTAGATTTATACTAGAGTTGAAAAGGCTGACTCCTTTACTTATATCTTCTAAGTTTTCTGGGGTTTTCACAATTGCTTATAAGATGGATTTGATACTCGCTAATTTTGCATCATATGTGCTTGTTTCCTGTAGTTAGACCAGGTTGCTTGAAGAGTGATTAGCTACTGTGATGCTGATTCTGCTCTTCTCACTCAGAAATTTCCAGCCTTGTACTGTTAGTTCTGTGCATATTTGAGTATTTCAGTTACTTAAATCTTATTTTCTCTTGATGGATAACTTGGATTAAAGTTACAAAAGGATTTGAATAATTATCCTAAAATAACTGTGTTTATGAGCTACAGAATTGACATAATGGTTTATCTCTTATCTCTTTTCAAAATGGATCATGTTAAACTAGATGTGGCACTTCTGTCCTGGGACAGAAGTATTCACAGATAAATTATTCAGGGACTGCCATTTCGTAAAAAAACTATTCTTGAGTAAGTATTCTGTGAAGCTCAGACGTAGAAGGCTTTTTCTGCTGATGGTCTCTGGAGTTCACTAATCAGTCACAACATTTAGTGTAACAGCAATCTGGAAGCAGAGGTGAAAAGAACCACAAATCTCAGTTAATGTGCCATTTGTGTTGTTTTTCCTACAAGCAACTTAGATGTTCCCTTATAGCCATTAAAAGTTTATTAAAATGCATGAGACACATCCATTATAAACCAGAAAAAAATCCATTAATATTACATATCAAATTACACATCAAGTGAGAGTGATATGAATACAATTCTCCCCGAAAAGTCCCTAAACACTAAAAAAGCACATTTAAATGTAAAAATTTAGAAAGGGCAGGGGAATATTTTTATACTGTGATGAGTAATTGATTAAACTATTAAAAATTGGATCAATAATGAGAGCTTCTGCCTAGAAATTCAGCCACTCGGAAACAGTGCTGGCATAGTGCAGTGATACAATGGTGCAGCTGACATTTCATGACCTCTCATACTTTGAAGAGAAATTGTATGGCCTTCACACAATAATTCTGAAAATGAAAATAACCCGTAAATATTTGAAGAATAGTTACAATAAGGAAGAAGAATCCTGTAGAATAAACACAGTGATACAACTAGGATTAGTAAGATGATGTCTCATCATCATAAAGGAAAACTAAGATGTCTGTCTGGACTAGGCAGGGGCCTCTTCCCAAAACCCACCACAGCCTTTGAAATTAATAGACTTTAATCAGAAAATGTATAGAAAAGGATAATAGTTCTTAACTACAAATATATATATTTCCAAACAACAGAGTAGAACACCACCACCAACAACCAGAACTTTTAAACGAATTAAGTTCTATGTCTGCTCCTTTTGGTGCAGTTATATTTAAGGACAGTGAGAGGTGATGCCACACCTCGGGAGGCAGCAGTCACAACAGTGACCCCTGAGCAATCCTACTGGGCTCGGAATGATGACTTGGGAGAGATGGTGGTTCCAAGAAAAAAAAACTCATGTGGAGAAATGGCAGCCCCAAGGGACAGGGTGGAATCCATCCCGTGGGCAGCGTAGAGACTCTCCTCTTCCTTCTATCTGAAAAGTGTTGGGGGGGGGGGAAGGGGGGCTGGGCCCCCCCAGGGAATCTGCAGCAAATCCAGCTAGTGGTGACTGCTCTCTCTCTCACTCTGAAGAGGAACAGCACAGGTCGTGTGGAGTTGAAAAATGATCCGAGGGAGCTCCCTTTTCAGAAGCTTCCACCAGCCTGCGCAAGCAGTGGGTCTGCTTCACTGCAGCCACGGGTCTCTTCCCCCACCCAGAAGAGACCTCTCTCCCCTCCCCCCTCACATTGCCCAGCCATCAAACTGGAATTCAGAGCTATGGAGCACCACCGCTTTGGCCCACCCCTGCTCCTGCGCTCCCAAAGAAAACCCCGTGTTGGCAAGGGAGAGAAAAATTTCCTAAAAGACTTTGAAACTATAACAGATGAAATCAAAGAAAAGGTGAAATCTGTGTGGACTAGCAGAAAATTCCTGTTTATAGGTTACAAAGCTGTGGCTGATACAAAATAATTTCCCAAGGGAAGTGTGTATAACGCTCCTACTGGGATCTTGTCATGGTGGTCCATGCACAGCTATATTCTTATGCAGTGCTAACATAGACAGAGAGTAGGTTATTTGTTCAGTACTTGAATGTTTCACTAGTTTTCCCACAAGGTTGTCTTGTTTCAGTTACATACTGGGAAAGTGATAGTGAGCTGCAGGTACATGTAGAATATGAAAAAGTGCATGTGCATAAACTGATGTCCTAAAATAGTATTTGTTCCTGACTGCAGCAGTAAAGACACTACTGTTTTCTTTGTAGTCAGCTCTAGCTCTGCTTTAGGTTTTCATCCCCCTAGGAGACTTCTTACTGCAGGATCCTCTTAAAATAATATCTTTCTTTTCAAGGTATGTGCAGTGTTAGTACATCTGTGTAATTGTGGCAGCGCAGCTCAGCAGGCTTTTGCCAAGTAGTAGCTTTCAAGAGAACTCCCCTGAAAGCAATTGATTAGTAGCTTCGCTTTAAACAAAATATTTTTCCAAAGTATTTTCTTCTTAAATAAGCTTTTCATAGGTTGTAACTGTTTTAATTTTCCTGTAAATTATAAGGCATGCATTTTTGGAGGAAAATCATTCTCTTTCCAATACTAGGAAGTCAATCTGTGCTTATTTTGGCAAAAGCCAAAAAAAAGCTGAGCCAAAGGTGTCTATGAAACATGCCAGGTGGATAAGCTGGTTTGCTATTAGAGATGAGTCATCACTTGTTTGAATTTATTTCACTCATCTCTTAAAATTGTGACCCTGAAAAATTAAAAAGAAATAAATCGGGTTTTAAAAAATATTCTCCTTCATTATGACAATTTCTGAAAATATACTGCAGAACTTAATCCTTCCTTGCAGAAGGAGCTCAGTTTTCTCAGTACGCTCAGTAATGCAGCATGTTATTTTAGGTGGGCTTCTCCAGGTAGAAGCTGTGAATGACATTCTCAGTATAAATATTTATCTGCTTCTGCAGAGTTTATCTGCAAGGTCAGGAAATTTTAACAACTTTGTCCATTGAAACAGCACAAACCTTTGGCAGAGCAATGTGGACCATAATCACCAAAGTCTCCTCTATCTTTAAAATGCTATGATTTCTTCTACATATGATATTAGATAACTGCACACGGGAAAAAATGCAGAATAAATTGATATTTACGGTAAATTGAAAATGTTTGGAATACATCTCATCAACTCTGCTTAAGAATCAGCTCCAAATCACTTCTTTCCTAATTTTTTAGGTACATTTCAATATATATCAGCCATAAAGAAAAGAAGAAATAGCCGATGTATGAAATTTCTGACTTTTTTTCTTACTACTGTTACACGTGTGAGTGGTGATATGTTGCAGTAATTTATTGAACAGTGTTATTTGCTTTTGAATCAAGAAGAAAGTTGCATTGCTTATAAAAATTTACATAGTTTCTATATTCAAATTTAAGACACATACTAAATATGCTGTAGCACATTTATGATGTCCAGCTATTTCTGGGGCATAGTATTTTTGCAGAGAGGGGAAGGAACCAAATATAGTCATCTTCTGTGAAAACTGTTGAACATTTAGATTTCACTGTTTTGTTGTGATTGTAAATGTCTGTATTAAGTAAACTAAGACATATTTTTGATAAAAAGTCCTTCAGCTGCAACTTTTAAATGCTTGGTTTCAGCTGTCGTAGCTTAAATGGGAAGGGAACACAGAGTTGGGGCATATAGGTGTGCAATACTCATCACGAAAATTCCCTGCTCTTGAAACCAATTACCTCTGCCTTTCTCAATTGAAATTTGACACACAAGTCAAAAGAACCTGAAAATGGGGTTCATGTGGTGTTTCAATACATATAAACTGGAGCCACTTGTGTGTATGAATCTGCTTAGTATTAAAACGTGCCTGAATTGTTGAATTACACAAGCAGAAAGCTTGCTTTTTACTCAGGTTTAAATTGCTGAAAGTAGTTCTGTCTAGAATAATATATAAATGTTATCACAGTTTTCCATGGGCTTTAGTAAAGACGGGTGGCAGTTGGTCATCTGCTCCAAATTTACATGCATTTAATCAAAGTGGCTCTGTACTGATAAGCACTCTGTCCTTAGTACTTTTCTGTAAATACTGCCAAAATGTCTACTGAAAATAAGTGCTTATCTGCAGAAAGTTTCAGAAATTTCCATAACAGTTTTTTGGTAGTTTTAGACTTGTTTGTATATTTCTGAATTTTACATTTTCCTGGTCTCTGGCTTGTAAATTATCTGTAAAAACATGTATTAATAAATCCTTGTGTTTTCTCTCTAGATAAGTAAAACTGATTTGAACTTGCTTAATCTAAAAGTCCAAGGTATTTCTAATGAAGTTGTAAATCCTATATTTCATACTTTGCTATATTTATATCACGCTTTTGAATTCAACTCTCAGGCACCATTTATTCTTACCAAAACACCCCCATTTTATTTTAAAATAGCACTATGAATGTTAAAGAGTATTAAACATTGGTTTGATTGTAGGCAAAGGTAAAATTTCTGTGGCTGTGAACATCAACGGACTTAGTTTGGCAATGCATAGTTTTGAAAATCTGCGCTACAAGCCTAATTTCCAGTGATTTTCAGTAGCAATTGATTTCTTATGCTCTGCAGGTGTCATAAAATCATTTAAAGAGTCTATCTAAATATGTATTGGAGTGTCATTGATTCAAAAGGATGTTGCAGCACACGTCAGAAATTAGCAAATCACTCATTGAGAGTCTGACATGTATTTAATATATATTTAGGTAATACAGAAGTCTTAAATTTTTAGACTTTGGCATTACTACATAGAATAAATCACTAAAATACAGAAAAATTCATGATAACCTGCAGACAGATAATCTGTAAAACTTCTCCCTTTTAATTGTTTTTATATCATGGTTTTATATGCCTGTAGTTTGAATAGACAAAATGACATACTTTAGTATCCTTCCAGAATCTGTATTCAAACTTTTCCACAGAATTCTGATGTGATTGGAAACTAATATTTCATAGTGTCATTAACTACATTAAGTCTTCTGCTAGGTCTGAGTAAGCAATAACACCATTAATCCAAGAAAGACTACATGATAATTATAATTATGCATCTGTGAGAAGGGAAAATAGAACACAAAACCTGTATATAGGTTGAAGAAATGCTGTGAAATGGCATACCAAAGGACATACATAACATATTAGAAATGCGATGATTCAAAGAAAATAGTGGTTAATTGTTGTGTTAATGAAAATAATTTTTTTGCAAATTAATAATTTTTAAAAATCAGGAAAGTGTAAAGTCTGGGTTTTTTTTTGTCAAAAAGTCAAATGTCTTGTAAAACAAAAATACTGTAAAAAAGAGTCAGTTTCCGAACTAGGAAATATTTATGTAGCTCTTGGGTATTGGTGAAAAGGAACACTGAAATGATCAGGAATGCCTCTGGAATATGAACACTCCAGGAATAGCCAGAGTGGTGTCCAGGAATAGCAAGAATGCTAATGTCCAGAGATTGCCGAAGCAAATGCAACTTAGCAGAATTAGCAGTTATATGTTGGGAAGGGCCTGTTCTGGGTTTACTCTGGAATGAGGAAATAAAAATGAACTCTTTTACAGTCCTTTTCTGATACTCATCTGGTGCTACATTGATGCTGGGCCAAATATTTTGCCTAGAATATCTTTGGGAAGGAAGAAGTGGAATTGACAGTGGGATTGACAGTGATGCTTAGACATTTTAGAGAAAGTGGGTTGATTTAATTATTTTTTTTAGTCTGTGAAAAATCTACTTAATCATCAGAAGCTGTCTTTCACCAGCTGACTAAAGGCAGTTTATCAGTTTGGATAATTATTATAATACAGATGAGATAGTTCTAATAATATAGATACTTTAAATCTTTTGCTCTTTTGTACTTTTTTGTAAGTAGCATGGCCTTTTCTAACTTCATATATAATGTGGTACTGTGAAACTAATTTCCAGTGAAACCATTAGTTTTAAGGTTTTCTTTTAGCCTGCTCTTTTTTGCCCTGATTCACTAGCAGTCAGCTTCTCATAATGAGATTTTCATCATAATACTACAGGTTTGTTGTTTAGTACTCCTCCAGGGGTGGAACAGAGCTGTGTAGATTAGCTTTTTGGTGCCAAAAGGGGTCAATACTTGCTAAGATAAAAAGAAAAAGCTAGACCAAATGTCTTATTGCTCCCTCATCTGTATATTCTTTTCTAATTTTATTTGATGATTCCATTTCAGTAGTTAAAATTACATCTTGGTCTGTCTGGAGAGAGTGATACAATGAAGTACCAACTGCAGACTTAAGTCATCCTAAATCTTACCCTGAATCTTTGAGTTACAAAACACAAGCTGTAAATCAAACACCTGAGCATTCCTCAACAGTCAACATCAGAAGATTGTTTTACACTGGAAGCTGTGTAAAATACAATACCATATTTATAAAAATAGTTTCTGACCCAAAAGGAAGGAAGTGAGGGAGAAAACCTACTGTATGAATTTATTGACACGTCCACCAGGCTTTTGGTGTCATATAACCAAAGGAAAACAAAACAATACCTATCAAACAAATCCCAATCAATCCCAAACAAATCCTAATAATCTCAAACAAATCCTATCCCACAGTGTTTATGAACTGTGGAATTTTGTTCTTTGTAAATAAATAGTTCAGTGCCAATGATCTTTTTAGTTTTGCAGGCAGCTGTCTTCAAACTTTTGATACTGTAGTGTTTGTTGTTCAGAATATTCTCCAGAAATGAGTGCAAACAAACAAAAAGAGCTGTTATTCTGTTTGACTATTTCCTATTTCTTAGGTTACCAGAATAACTGCATATTTAAAGTTGATTTTGCTCGTTGTTGACTATGCAACAAACAATAGTAAAAGAAACCTCAGCTTCTACCTGCCAGTCTTTTGTTACTTTAAGAGCTTCAGTGACTGTAACTGACAGTTTCCATTGGAATCTCCATTTTAATTGAATAATGTAAATTTCTAGCTTTTCAGGTGAAAATACAACCTCAGTGCTAGGTTGGAAAACTAATACCCAAACTGGTTATTCCCGTGCTAATTTTACATCTTACATTTTGGTAAAGAAGGGATTCATAGAGTTCTGTTTCACAGTCTTGAGCACATGGTTGTCAGCATTTAATAACAGAGCAAGACAAGTGAGCAGTCTTCCATATTTCTGTATGTATTTTGTGAGCAAGTTTTCGAAATTAAATATTTTCCAGAGGAAGTTGCTGCTTAGCCAAAGCTTTGGGTGGGATTGTGTTTACTTAGGCTAATTGGCAATTTGCCCGATTTCCTTACTTGATTTGGGTGTATCAGCAAATCATCAGTATAAGGTGATTTCCATTTTTTACAAATTGGTTCTAATCAGGCTGATGACCACACTTTACTGGTCATCTTTACTGGACTGTCTCTGACCACCCCAAAGCATGAAAAACTTGTTCCATTTGTACTTTGTTCATGTGGAATACCACTTTCATGCTTTTGAGAACAGGAAACAATTTTAAGCTGTATTGTGATGCATAAGGTAGTCAATTTATTTTCTTATTTCACTCTCAGTCAGTACCAAACCATATATTAAAGAAGAGGTAAGCAATGTACTGTGGGTAAGTAACTTGGGTCTCCTGGGTTCTAATATTAGTTTTGCATTTAATTAGATATGCTAATAAATTGTGGTGATCAGTGAGCTATCTGACATACATTCCAGATGCCAGAAAGAAAAATTGCATTGTAGTCTTGTCTTTAAATGCTGACGGTGAGATACTATTGCCTGTCCCTCACTGAGTGTGTATGTTTAGACAGGAAGAAGGAGAGGAGAGAGTTTGGCTGGATTGGTATTTTCCCTGGTTTTGTTATGCTTTGCTTTCTCTGGTTTTATAGCAGGTTTATTAATGTTGGTGTTTCCAACAGTGCTTTCAGCATCCCCGCAGGCAGCTGCCTGCTCCTACCTCTTTCTGTATTGGGTCTGCTTTGTTTTGCTTGCTGTCTGTTTCTGAATCTGCACACCTCCAGTGCAATGGCATACCTACTGTTAATTGAAACCTCCTAATTGTTTTGTTGCCTCAGCAGAGAATTAGAAGTCTAACCTAAGCTATTAATGATAGCTCACTTATCAAAATGTTTATTTAAACAAATGCAATAAAACATTAAAGAAAAGCTTGATGGAAATAATTTTTGTAGTTTGTTTGTTCTTTTATTATTTTTATCGTGTAAATTGTTTGATGGCTTAAATATTGAAATGCATCCAAATGTATTCTATATATACCCAGTGTATATCTCAATGAGCAAATACACTTGATATAATGCTGTGTGTATCTAAAATTACTAAAAACACATGAAAAAAATTATATTTATTGAGAAATCATAGCAAAGTATTATAATATACAACCAGGACCGTTAGTATAGTGATAGATATTTGACATAGAAACCATTTGCTTACTCAGTTGTTATGGTTTATTCTTTGAAACTGTTCTTGCATTTCACTTTCACCTTTCAGGTTGAAAACAGTTTTCCCTCATGAGGTATAATTGTTTTTTCCTGGCTTTGCTCCGTAACTATTGTTAAACATCCAATGGTCTTTTCAGAGGATTGATCTTGCCAGTGCTGAGGGATCTGAATTATGATGAATTTTTATGCTTCCAGTGGCTAGTTGGTGAAGTTTATGTCCGTATTTATGCCTTACGGTGTGAATGTTCTGAGGCTGTATGCTAGAAGCCATGATGAAACTTCTGTATCAAAACTGCTTTATAGAAGTTTCATGTTTTGATGAGAAAGTTTCTGTCAACAGAAATAAAAAATATAGAGAGCCATTACAGAATAAATAGCAAACTGGGAGTAAGGGTACCTGTTTGGGAAATAGAGAGTAAAGTCCATATTCTGCCTGAACGAAATCAAAGACATAAATCTGAATCTCTCCTTGGGGAGAACTTCTTGTCTCAGCGAATGCTGAGTGTGTTCAGAGGTAAGTTAATTCAGCTATTCTTTCAGCTTACTCCACAAAATATGCAGACTTTATAACCTTCTAGTACTCCAGTAAATCCCTGTTCCAACCAGAGTGAACTAAACAGAGTGGAAGAGCGTGAACAAAAGGGCTTGTGTCATACTCAGTTGGTACCTGTGTACTTCCCTCGGACTGGGGGATAGCAGAGTGACCACAACACTGGGCTGATCACTCTGAGCAATTTCCAGGTGAGACAGCAGCTTGCACACTGCCAGCATGGCATTTATGCATCCTGATTGCCTGGGCAGCATATAAGTATTCCATTTCTGGCCTTGAACTGGCACAACCAGATGATGTACTTGAGCTTTGATTTCCCACTGTGTTATCGCAGACTCTTCTGCGTAATGGACTGTTTTGGTAGGGATCAGAGGAGAGTTCTCAATTAAGATACAAGATGTGTGCTTTAAGGACTTTATTCTTCATGCTGTTAAAATGCTGCAGAATGTTTTAAGCCAATAAGATTTTATGACATGGCAAAATTTCAGAATAGAAGTCTTGCAAAGCCAGTAAATAATTCAGCTAAATAAAGGAAACGCTTTTTCTCCCAGTGATAACCCTTCAAAGTTATACTTTATACCAAGAGAATGTTGCAACCCAGCTTCCTCTCAGTTCAAGGATGTTCAGGATTAGGATTTGGTTTGTCATGGAATCTGCATAGATAAGAATTTGTTGTCAAATAAATTGGTAAAGTGTCTGCTTTGTCAGTTTTTTCTGTGAAGCTGCTGGAGCAGTAAAGCAGAGCACTTTGGAGATGTACAGAATGTGAATAAAGGTTAAAAAACTACTTGAGGGAGGGCTGAAGCAGGAAGCAAGTAAAGCCTGCTTATTTAGCATATGTGAACTTTACCAGTCTGACTAGAATGTGACAAAAATCAAATAATATCTCAACTGAATTTATGTTTAAAAGTCTAAATTTACAGTAAGAGGAGTTAAATAATTATACAGAGGAACTAAATACCCACCATGTTATCCTGGATTGTCTATATGGATTATAGCTGAATTTGTAAAGCACTTTTTTTTTTTTTTGCTAAATATGTGTATACTCACATGCAATGATTCCTACTCTTAGAAAGTTATGGTAACTGTTTTCTGTTTAATTAATGCTATTAATTAAATGCTATTACGTGAGCATTCCTGTTTCTCGTGATTTTATTGTTCTTAAGCCAAGATCTTTAGTTGTTACAATTATATTTTAAAAGGATTTTGCAACATATATGTTGACTGTCTAAGCTTTAATTGATGTAATTGAAACAGTGACTTGGCCAAAATTCCTATTGATTTCACTAGGAAGAAAGATCTAGCATTAAAATCAAAGTAAAGCATTAAATGAAAAATACCTAAGGAACCCCAGAATGATTTATGTTCATAGCAATGATGACTTATATGTCAAATTAAACTCTTCGATTTGCATCAGGTATTTTATTTACAATAAATTCTTTGATTTGCATCAGGTATTTTATGTACAGTACAGTTCTCGTAAATAAATACTTTTCTTTTAGAAAGCAGAGTGGATTTTTCAGCAGTTTGCATGGAGTTAAGTCCATAGCTGTTCAAAACAATCAGAAATTTGTTACTAACTTTGATAACAAGTCAGTCAAGGTAAAGAGGGTTTGGAAATTCTTCTAATTTCAGGCTGAAAAACAGCTACACAGAAGTGTATGATTTATGGCAGATGCAGATGCAGTAGTTTAATATCTTAAACTTGATTTCCCTGTTCTGTAGATCTTACCTGATTCATAAACACTGAGTTTATAGTAAGACTGTCAGGGCACTAAATCTTTTTTTCAGACAGCTTTTAAAAAAACCTGGAGATAGATTTAAGGAAGGTTTTGACCTACTCGATATTGTCTTTGCAGAGATTTAGCTAGTAACAAAAAGATTAGTATTTATCTTTTCAAGCATCACAAATTATGAAAATCTGAATATTTATCAAGAATCTTTTCAACACTTATTTTCCATCTGGACCTACCTTGTGGCTCACTGCTTTCTTGAATCAATGTTTTTCAAAATAGTGGCTCCTGTCAGTCATTCAAATGCCTCTGTGTCTGAGTATGCTGATATGTAATGGTGAGCAGCTGATATGGAAATGGCCAAAGCAGGAAGGGGGTCTGAGCTGCACTTTTAAAGATAACTTTAAAAAAATAAGATGATTATGGTAAAGTTAAGATTTTCTCATTTTTGTCTAGCCCTTTTCTATACTTGCCGTGAGTCCTATAAATAGTAGGTATTAAAAAATATGGCAAGTATGACTGTAAGTGAGATGCATTTAGACAAAGAATTTTTAGATAGTATTGCTTTATGTATTGAAACTGATAGCATAGACTTGTCAAAGAGTTGGTTTACATTTGGCTAAGCAGCATTGATGTGTTTCTGGTACAGACAAAGCTTATTGAAAGCTTTGTCATAGCCTTTTCTTGTTGTAGAATTGTATGACTGAAAACAGTATTTTTTTTTCAGCAACCAATGGTTATTTTGCATTAGGGAAAAAAGAGAAACAGCAGTAAAGCAAAACTCAACATGACACAAATCCCATTAAAAGTTCAAGGAAAGAATCTTGTATTTTATTTCTTTACATAAACAAATATTGCAGCAAGAGATTTAAGTTTTCAGGGCAGAGTGCAAGTTAAAAGTGAGTAAACACACTAAAATTACCTGAATTTTGTTTAAAGAAAGTAAAAGCTTGTGACTCTCTTTGCTATTTCCACTTTTTTTCCTAATTCTGCATCTTTCTGTTGTAAATTTAGACTTTTTAAAAAAAAAGAAATCAGGGAAAATACATATTTTCATTGCAAAAATGGGAGTACCACAAAGATAATCAGAAGACTGGACAACTCCCATATGAGGACAGGCTGAGAGAGCTGGATTTGTTTGGACTAGAGAAGTGAAAGCTCAGGGAGACCTAGTTGCAACCTTCCAGTACTTAAAGGGGGCCTACAGGCAAGTTGGGGAAGGGCTCTTTATAAAAGAGCGCAGTGATAGAGCAAGGGGTAATGGTTTTAAGCTGTAAGGGGGTAGGTGTAGATTAGATATTAGGAAGAAATTTTTTACTGTGGGAGTGGTGAAGCACTGACAAAGGTTACCCAGAGAAGTCATGGATGCCCCATCCTTGGAGGTGTTCAAGACCAGGTTGGATGAGGCTTTGAGGAACCTGATCTAGTGGAAGGTGTCCCTGCCTGTGGAAGTGGGGTTGAAACTAGATGATATTTAAGATGCCTTCCAACCCAAACTATTCTGTGATTCAATGAAACCAGTTTATTCTGGGATAGTTGGACTTCTTCTGCTAGATTATTTTTGTAATGTAATCTTCATCTATTTTACAGTCCATAATCTGGAAAATTCTTTGAACTCATAGTTGAGGAACTTGGAAGAGCAGGTAGCTTTTGGGCAGAAATTTTGCTACCTTTTAAAAGGAAAAGCTTAGAGCAAAGCAAGAATATAGAGTTATTACAAAAGCTTCCACTTTAATTTGCAGCAAATTGATGTAGAATTTAACCATATTTACTGTTATGCAAACATGCTTAACAAGCATCAGCATGACTCTAGGTCATGGTAGATATTTTTACTATGAATGATGACTAGGTTAGTAAACCAAACACAATAAATCATGCTTATATAATTTTTATTGATCCATCTGGTCAAGAGAAAATGACTTGTATAAATTTTTGACTACATGTGAATTGTCTATGCCAGTTTCACTTCTAATTAAAAGAATAATCCTAATAAGAGAACAAGTAATTTCCTGTAAACAAGCAGATTCTTATTTACTACAGTATTTAATGAAGCAGTGGCCTATGGAACACTAGGCAGTAATTAGTGCTGGTTTTTTCTTTGCCACTGTGATGTATTTTTTTCCTTGATACATTATTCTTGACGCACCATTAATTTTTTTTAAAGTTTTAAATGGGAATCAGCTTTTTAATACTATTTATATGAAGACATAGATATTACAGGTATGAAATTATTTTAAAATGTTAGGAAAATGTGTTGATAACTGGAAGCAAATAAGACACTAAAATTTTTATCCCATTGTTAATGTTCATGTGTTTCTCTTCCATGCGACGAGAGTGAAAGGGGAAAATAATACTGCAGTGAGTTCTTTGTGGTAGCACCTTGAATATATTTTCCAAGAAATATTTGTGTTCCTGAAGCAAGGACAATGTTTTAGAAGGGTATTTGTGGTGCGTTGACCCTGGCCAGCATCCCTTAGCCCACCCCACCTTTGCTCCAACAGGACAGGGAACAGACAAGGAAGAACAAAACTTGGAAAACTCATGAGCTGAGATAAAAACAATTTATGAAGTGAAGGAAAGAGAGGAAAACCAACAAGTGATGAAAAGGCAATGTATCACCACCTCCCACAAGCACAGCCATTCTCTGATCGATGGTTACCGTTTAAAGCCAACTCGTCTGCCCCCTTCTTCTTCCACTACTCTAGCTCTACTGCCGAGTATGATACTATTTTGTATGGAATATCCCTTTCACCAGTTTGGGTCAGCTCTCCCAGCTGTGTCCCCTTGCAACCTTTTGCCTACTTCAAGCCTTCTTGCTACTAGTGTGATACCTTGAAAACTGGTACTGCATTTAGTATAATAACTGATACATTTGTGTTTTTCTACATCTAGTGCTGTGAGTTTGGAGGCCAGTGACGAATGATTCTATGTCTGAAATCTTACAATGTAGAGACAAGCAAACTAGAGAGTGTGTCATTTCTGTTAGTTTCTTCTTTGGGCTCCCCCTATCACTATCTTCAGAGTCAAGTAAAAAAAGAAAGCTTGGACATAGTTGCTTTGATTTCCTGTCCATGTTGAGGTAGAGCTTCTCTTTCCCACTGAAAGGGAGGAGTTTCCATCTGGCTTTGTGTTCCTCTCACTCCTTTTGGATGATGTGGCAAAGTTAAGTGTCACTCCATAGTTTTTGAAGAAAATTTTTTTCATGTTACAGCCACTCTTCTTCTCAGTAATGGTCTCTTTCTATATTACAATAAAATACCATTTGCCTAAGGCTTTGAGTTGGAGGAAGGTGAACTGTCAAAAACCTTTTACTCTTCTACATTTAGAGCCACTGTGTATGCAAATGTGTTGGGAATTAATATGTTCCATTTCTGGAGTCCCGGCTGGTTTCTTGAAGACTTAACAGATACTGTCACAGTTAAAATGCCTTCAGACTTGCAAAAGAAGGGGGGTTAGATATGTAGTTGGAGAGCAGACTGATAACAGATGGGAGGGACCTATCTGTGAACCGTCTTTGAAACTCCACCAGTTTCACCTTGAAAATTTTGGCTTGATAGGAGATTCAGGGTTATCCTGTGGGCTGGGAAGTAGGGTCTGATAATGTGCACTAAATCTGCTTACCATTCTGCTTATCAAGATCCCTACTTCTGTTTTACTCGTTTAAAAAATGACTGAATTGAAACTAATAAAATAAATGTTATTACTAATTAAAAGGTAAGCAGTGCATCATTTTGAAAACAATTCCGGAAACTTGATAGCAACTGAATAAAGATGGAGAGCTTTGGAAATTAGTCTGTTCATCTTTATTGTATGTGCAAAGAGCATTATTCTAAGATGATGTGAATTAATAGAGTTTCACTAAATTTAGTTATGCCTCTCTTGCACTGAGTACAAATTTGATTTGGGGTTATTTTTCATACAATTTAGATGCTCTATTCTGCTTCCTAACACTTAGCTTCTACAGTCCCACTATCTCTCTAATTTGCAGAGGTCAGAAAGCAGCTCCCAGGAAAAGATCCACCTGTTTGGAAATGACTCTAGGCACCTCTGCCACACAGGAAACCTCAAGTGTCTGTCACTGAGGTGAAGAATGAGGTCAGGCTTTTGGATACTTCGATCATGGGAAGGGCTAGGACCAGGCTCCCCTACTTCTCTTTTCCTCCTGGAGGAAGGATATGGAAGGGAGAGTTTCTGTTTCTGTGAGAAATAGCACTTGCCCAGCTCCCCCGCACTGGACCATTCAGCAATGGCAGCAAAAGCAGCCATCTGCATTTCCAGAGGTCTTTAATTTGAGGCATCTGTCTACAACTTGAAATGGGACAGCTGTCATGTGTGGTGATACTAAAGGTAACATACCAGTTTTAAGAAGGCACATAATGTGTAATATTTATGTGCTTCCTCCCTCAGTTGCTTGATTGTGGTACTTCATATCTAAAGAGTAAATCACAGCTGATTTCAGGGAGGAAAATGTTTTCCAGTTCTAGCTCTGTTAAAGAGTAACTTCCGGTTTACCAGCTTGAAAATTGAGGTTCTTACTGTGAGTTTTTCCCATGTTTTTGAGCATTGAGGTTAGTGGCAGTTATTATTTAGTGTCCCCAATTGAACTTAAAGGTTTTCTGTCATATTTAATTTATATAACCTGAACATCTGTATCAGTTCATCTTTACTTAGCAAAACACTTAGGTACTTGCTAGAAATCGCTCTCCAGAACAGCACTGTCATCTCCAGAAAAATGAATCCATAATGTAAAAGGTCTGAAAATACTTTTACGATAGTACAGCAGTAACAATTGATGAAAACCCAGCTGGGGGAGATACGTTTTTTTTTGTTAGAAACTTGAAGTTGCTACCTTTTTGTCAAACCCTCAAAAGTGGTTAATATTTTTGATTTACTCTTTCTGTTATTTCTAATGATTAGGAAGTCATTGGAAAACAAACATCTTCTTTGACTATGAGCACTATTTTAATTATTTTGTAACAGCCTGATAGTTTATTGCAAGAGCCGGAGTCAATGGTACTACTGACTCCTTCATGTTTGGAGGTAAAGTGACTACAACTTCTTTTCTTTCTTTTTTAAAAGTGAGGAAGGTACAAAAGTAGTTTTCTCTTTGTTGTATAGTATTCCCGTGTTTGGCCCTATTTCTAATTGCATTTAATTAATTAACGTAGAATAGACAGTCATTGTGGATGTGTAGTGTATTTCACTGTGAGTGTATAGTGTATTTCACATCTTTGCAACTCCAGACCTCCACAATATGTACCCCTCCCCCTATGTCCAGTCTACATTTCCCCAGCACTTCTTGTGTATATTGGACTTTTTATTTTCAGAAAATCTGCAGCAATTCAAGCAACTGCACAGAGAGCAGTTCGCAGTGCTTTAATTTAATTTCTTTGTATGTGTATAAGATTCTGGGAGTGTAAATATTTGCAGTGGTGCTGAGAATGGGTCAATGTCAATTTTAAACCCAGATATTCTTTTCTTTTACTGTATTAACCTGAATATTTTAGCACATGAAAACTGCTTGGAAGTGCCAGCTCTGCCAGAGACAGTGTTGAAATGCAGGTAATTTACAAATACTAGATACTTACATATGGCCAGCTTTACAACCCTTGTTCACGATGTATATTACTTAGGTATGCAAACTGTTCTTTTATTTAGATGAAACCTGGTTTTAGTTCTCTGAGTAAAGGGATATATATGTTTGAGTATCAGGAGAGAAAAAAGATGTGGTTTCTGAATGTATATGTTACGTATAATTTAGAGATTGTGCAGATGCTTGTATTGCCTTTTGTATTCAGCAAATTAATTTCAAGAACATTATTTGTTGTAAAAGTTATGTGCCCCATGCAGGCTTGAAGTGACACACCTGAGGTAAACGTTTAAGCACCAAAAAGGCAGACTGATTATTAAGTACTTCCTATTAGTTATAACTGGAATAAATTGGATCACAAAGAGCTTCAAACTGGTGTGGAAGAGGGGGCAAGACTATCTCAAACATCTGCTCTACCCCTACAGACCGGAAGTTGTGCTGAAGCTGAACCACCCAGGCATCTCAGATTATATTTCCTTGTCCATCAGCTGAAAAACAGCAAAGTACTAGACACCACAGGTGTGATGGACCAGTATGTTGGAATCTGTGGACAATTTCTAATCTTAGAGCAAATTGGTTTCTGTCAAGACTCTAGTGTCCAGGTGATAGTGTGAAATTCACTCCAGTGTGCTTAGCCAGCTGGGCATTCACATCGCTGGTGCATGCAGAATTTCAGAATTTACTTGAAAAGCCAGTGAAGGTCAGAGGCCAGCAATGGCTGCAGCAGACAGATTACTTGTGGTGTAAACTCTCAACTGGTGAGGATGAAATTACGGAGGCCAGTAAATTTGAAGATGTTGACATGCATGCAGAGATACTGAAAATTTGAATAGATTCCTTCACTGGGCAGTGAATTAGAAGCTGAACACCACATTTTGGCAACCAACTGAGGAGTGATCATATCTTTGAGATAAATGTATAGGGATGAAAGATGTGCTGTATGATGATGCCTGTTTCTGTAACATGGTGATGCATTTTCCAGTGTAGTCTGGGTGAGACAGAATCCAGGGAGTGAAGGCTACCCTCTTGGGAGCTAGAATATGATTTTAAACATTATGTGCCAGCGTTTCAGATTTCACAGATGACACTGCATAGAAGGTAGGAAGATAATTCTCACTTTTCTCATGTCTCCTTTAAAACGTACTGAAGGATAGATATCTCTTAGCAGAATGCATACCGTGTCGTCTTATGCCAGGAAGCTATGAGAGACTTCTGTCACAATTGGCCTCTGCACAGAGAAGGAGATAACATTTAAGATCTCCTCTGATGAAGGGCTTCTGACCACTTACTATCAGATCAGCAGCTGGTAGAAAGCTCATGCAAACAAATATAGCACAGGCACTACAATGATGAGATGGAGCCACCTCTAAGAGGATGTGTTTGGAGAGTCTTGTGGTGGGAGCAGGTCTCTGGAGTTAGTAAAGGAGTGCACTTCATATTGTGCTGTTACAAGTGGTACGTTAAAGAGACTGCCTTGTACGGTGTGTGCTGGTGTCTTGAGCCTGAGGGCTTAGGCAGGTTTGAAGTGACAGGACCTGATCACCTGGCCTAAAACAAAATAGGGGACCCATGGATGGTTTGCATTGCATTGCTATGCTTACTGTTTGATCTTTAACTGCTCACATTGCTATTATCAGTAGAATTGTGCTGTGCTATTTTTGTAATACATAATGTGAGAAAATGCATCACAGTCGCATTATCAGTAGAATCGGGCTGTGCCACTTTAGTTGTAGCTTCTTCAGTGTAAGAGGGAACATGGAGGAGATGAGCAGCAGTCCCTGGCCATCAACACCTTCGATGACCAATCAGCACAAGCATGAACAGTGTTTGAAAGGAGAACAGGAGAACAACTATGCAGGAATGCTGCATCTCAACAGTCCCTTAGTTCAAAGATAAGAGATACCCTGCCGTTCCCTTGATCTCCCTTCCCGGGCCCTGGCCAGGCTCCAGAAGCGGTGCCAACCGAGCAGCTGAGACCAGAGAGTCCGCATTTTTAGAATGGTGCAAGTTGTTTGTTTTGCAATATAAAAGCTGGACCCTCTTGTAGCAACTTTGGAGTCCTCACCTACGAGTGGATGCACTGCCTAAGACCTCCCAGTTGTCAGGGGAAGGCTCTCCAGAAAGCCTCGCTGCAGGTAGGTGCTCCCCAGCAGCTGTGGATCTGGATGATGATGATAGGGCAATTGATGATATATCTTTCTTAATTACTATTGTTAAATTGTTGTTAATCACTACTAATAATTTGTTAACTTTCTTGTTTTAACAAGTTAAGTAAAACTTGATTTCACATAGTATTTGAGTGTTTGGACCTTTTATGCTGATTGCATTCTGTGGTTTACACTGTGGCAAAACAAGGTTACAGGATGGATATTGCTGATGTATATCATTTGTCTTCTTAAATTGAAATTTATCAAGGGCAAATAGCCATTACCACTGAAGCTGATTGCAAAATTTCCACTCAGTACTGTGTGGGCCACCTTTTGAGTTTGATTGCAACTGTGTTTTTTCTTTTTTCTACTATGAAAAGGCTATTTCTTCTCACCCAATCCTATGTCACGTTTATGTTCACATAATTTTGGCAGACAAAATTTTCGATGCATAGATTCTATATGGAATGTATTCTAGTATAATGACTCCAGGAGACAGCATATTTCATAATAATAACTTCGATGTGGATATAAAGGCTCCTAGCAGTATGTTGTATATGAAAATACCTTCAGGACATAACAGACTTACTGTACTGCAACCATAATTCACCTTGTCTTTTTCCTAATTCTAAGGAGTTGCCTTTTTTTTTTTTAAGAAAAAGAGATTTGCATATGTAACTCTCCAGTTCACTTTTGCTAGTTTTAGTCCTTTTGTTCTTTTAAGGTGAGCATAAAGCCCAGAATTTACACAGCTGTACAGTATAGAGCACTTGTTTATTGGTAAGCACACTATGGATAGCTAGGACTAGTGAGCTAGTAGGTAAGGGTTAATATTACCAGACTGAGCATTATATGCTCACCAGTCTGATGAGACATCTGCTAAGCTGTGCTTCTCAGGCAGTTTTAAGTCAGGTGAAAAGGGGTCAACCATCCTTGCTCCTTAGATTGAGCTGGTCCTTGATGTTGCTGAGTTGCTTTCTTCTGGTTTCCCATTTTTTCAGCATTTTAAACCCTTTCATGTCAGTGTTTTTCCTCTTGAGTCCTCATGCTGCTGATTATCCCCCTATCCACACTTACACTTTTTCCTGTGGTTTCACGCTTGTTGCCTCACATGGCTTTTTGTTCACTTCCTTTCAGTCATTTCAGCAGTTTTCTTCGCAGACTGAGCAGAGGTCACACAGTTATAACTGCCCCAAAATGGGCTTTGGATTATAGACAGCATTAGCCCGTGTCTGAGGGCTGCATGTGAATGGTGTCCCCAGATAATTTCCTTTTCTAACTTGTTTTTGTTTGAAGTTTTTGAGAAAATATTTATATTTGCACTCATGGATTTAGCTATATCCCACTAAGCTCAGATAGATATAGAAATAATGTAGACCAGATTTAAGTGTCTTGGCAGTGTGCAAGTCTTTGCAGAATTTAGAACAATAACATAAAATGTCATGGTAAAACACTGAATAATACTTAGGATTTCTGTTATGTTTTACTGTTTACAAATCTATACGAAGATCAAATAACTACTCTCTGAATGAATTATACTTAGAATAAAATATAATGCATATTCTAGTGTTCAGAAGCCAGAGAATATTCCACTAGTTCATAAGAATTATGTAGAGAAAATTACTTGAGAGGCTTCTCCACAGTAAATCAGATATTAAGTTTCTTTGTTAATTCCTGTCATATAGAAGATCATATCATGGACTAGAATTCCACTCTTCTACACACTACACAAGCAAAACCACATAATTGTCATCCTTCAGAGAAGCATAAAATTGGGGAAGATAGGCAACAAAAATTTAGCATAGGTTGTGTCCTGCTATATGAACTGCCTAACTTCCATCTGGCTTTTCTTAGATGTTAAACAAAAGAGGTTATAAAGAAGGAATATATATCAATTTAATGAGAGAGTCTTGCAGCTGTCTTTTTTATATGATTTATGAATCATAAGCAGAGATCCCATGGGAAACCTGTATTCTGTTTAATGATAAATCCAAGTGGCTGAGACAGCTGCCTTTACTGCAAAACTGGCATTCTTCTTTCCATGGTGAAAGAAATGTCAAGTTAATTATCAGCAAAATAAATTCAATTTTGCTGATGTTTAGTTGCATTTTCATAATTTTGAAGCTATGATTCTGCAGGCATTTAAACAGGTGTGTAGCTTGGCTCATGTAAGCCGTTGTCATCTGCCATGATGAAGTGAGTCACAAACACTTTGGCAATTTCCCACTCTGCAAATACACTGGTCTTTAGCAGACTCTGAATCTACCACTATTAGGTCTTCAGGAGCATTTTGAAATAGTCTTCCAAGGTGTCTTGTCTGATTTCCGCTGTGCTTTTTCTCTTTAAGACTGAAATTTTAGAAGAAATAAAAATCTCCCCGTAGATGATTGATACTCAAATGGCTCAAAATTCCTCTGGAAGACTCCTTGGTTATTTCGTGACACGCTTTTTGTATCAAAGACAGCTGGTGGAATATCTTCTGCTCTCTTGAGCACCTCACATGTTATTATGAACACAGCTGTGTGTGTTTTTCAGGTTGGTTGTCTAGAGATATAGACAATAGACAACAGATTTAAGAATTTTATTTGCTTTTGGTGAATCCAAAAACTTATCAGCAAAAGATTTTCTTTTTGCTATTGAAAACTTATATAATTTCACATCTGTCTTTGAACTTCCAGTTTTCTTTATACTCCTGTGTCTACAGGTTGCAATCTTTCTGTATATGGTGGAGCACATAGGCACTTTACCCAAAAGCAGAGTGGAACCATATGGACAGACAGTATCCCTGTCTTCTTTCGTTAAGTACTTGATTAATAATCTCTGGCCTGCAAAGCTAAGATGTAGGATGTTTTCCACCTAGAAACCTTGATTATGGAGATGAGTGTATAATTGATGAGAAAGAGGGGAAAAAACCCAAAACATTAGGGAAGGGAAAGAAATTACATATCTAAGATGGTTTGAGTGTCTCTGATTCTACCTTGGGATGTGGAAATGGACTGGGCAATCTCTCAGGATTTCTACCCTCTCTACCTTTTACTCTGTTTCTCTGAAAGAAATGTAGGATGACAGGGATAGTACCTTTCTGCATACAATGCTGCTTCTAAATAACATGTAACACTGAATTAACATCTTGTCCACAGCCAGCGGCTTCCTCCATGCAGCTCTTTATCTGAGCTCATAAGGGGAGCTTTGCAAGGGGAAACAGGAAGACGAAAAAAGGCCAATGGCAGAACTGAGACGGAGGCAGAAAATGGAACTGATGTCCAGCTGGATCTGCAGCGAAGGAAAACCAAACAGTCTAAAAGCAACAGAGAAACATAAAAAAGCATCTGGTGATACTGTAGGCATTTAACATACTTATAAATAAAGAAATGTAATGCATTCTCAAAGCTAAGTTATCTTGTAGTTCTGCTTGCTTTACAGGAGTTTTCATGTCCCTGAGGGCACGAAGAGCAGTGACTGTCCCTGCTCACTCCCTGGGACCTCTCTGCACTCACTCAGGGGCGAAGACCCCCTGGGGCCATCAGTCCCTGTCCCAGAGACAGTACAGCAGTGCTGGTCTCCAACTCCCCACAGTCCTGAAGGCCCGTGTCCCAGCCCAGCCTCAGCCCATCCCTGTTCTCAGGAACGCGGCTGATATCTGGGGATGGAGCTGCCCCTCATCTGCCCTGAGAATTCTGTTTCTTTGGGATATGGAGAGAGCATTTGGAGAGACTAGAGCAGAGATACTTGCCAGAAATTAAGGTGGTTCTGCCTTCAAACAATAAAAGCTAGGCTATAGTGATGCATGATACTTCAGTCTTGCACAACTCACTTTATTTGAGCTTTTGCTTCCAAAATGGTTTCTCACGTAGGTGGATCTTCCTTGAGTTGTCTGATGTTTCCATTCTATTTCTTTTCTTACATTTGCTTCTCAAGCCACTGCTTGAATTCTGTACTAACATAATTTCTTTAGCCTGAGTATCTGCAGAACAAGTTATACATATATAGAGAAGAGAAATTTTGCAAAGACTTGGAGACACTGGATGTTTTTTATTTCTTGGTCCCCTCAGTGAACAAGCCCATACATTTTCAAATTTGTTGCTAGGAAAATCTGGATATTTTTAAGATAGGTTAATTAAAATATTATCTTCTTTACAAAGTCAAACTGATGTTTGCTGAAATTTTTAGACTTCTTATTATGCTGTTACACAAACTGGAGACATTGAACGAATTATTTGAAAATGAAAAGGTGAAACAAATTTTTATGCTTGCATCTTGTTGGAACATTATTTTCTAATTTTCTTTTGAAATTAAATTACAACATAATCTGTTTTTTTTAAATGCTCTTATTTCAGCTAAACAGCCTATTTTTCAGAAGTTCTCTACCTGTTCTGCTTCTAGTAGCTAGTGTTAAATAGGCACAAAGAGAACAAATTCCTCGGCAGGAAAGGAAGCAATGTTGCTAAGCAAAGATTTCTGCTGAATAGCCACTACTGAACTCTACAAAATTAATTTCAGTGTGTAGTCTTTGATAGTCACAAGAATTGTGTATAGTTCCTGTGAAAATAATTGAACTATAACTTCTAAAAATTAATTTCAAATGAAACAGAAAACTTCAAGAATAGAACAGGCATGCAGGGCCGATACTGGTAAACCCGTAAACCACAGTGTGATTTTTTTTTTTTTCCCTATCAGTTCTGCTCTATAGATACTACAAACTTCATACTTTGTCTAAAAAAGACAAAAGACACATCACAATAATAGGGCACTATGTATATGATTTTGAAGAAAACCATGTTTTTTGCAGTCCTTGCATTTGCTGGTGTGTCAGGTTCTATGTTGGAAGTTCTTTGGATTTTGGTGCCCCTCAAGTTACTTGCCAACATGTAAAACATACTAAATGAGATATTTGACAATACATCACACATAGTTTTATATGAAATGTTCTGTGGTAGTTTCAGTGGGTTTTAATTTTTCTTGCTGCCACTGTTAGTACTCTGGTACTTGGTGAGAGATATATAGATTTTTAAGTTTCACATGGCTAAGGTGATAAATAAACTTTAGTGCTCTCTGGAAGACTAAATACTTTAATCCCTTCTTAAAATCCCTTTTATACCTTTTGCTTTCAGAGGTAAAATGAAGGGTACAGGCTATGAAACTCAAACTATACAATTGAATTAAAAAGTAAAATATTGATAGTAATACTCAGCTCTACAGCTGAAAATGATAAGAGGTTAGGAACGTGATATAGCACAATCTATTGTAGTAGGTGTTAGAAATTTGAAAGATGAATTGGAGTAGGTTGTAGATAGATGGAAATTGGACATGGTTTTAATCCAGTACTCTGAAGTATGTTCCAAATTAAGAGATTTACCTTTAATGTAAACAAGTGGTGAGGCCATCTGTAGAATTACTAATACTGCAGAAAATCTTACAATTGTAATGTGCTTGATTTGTGAGTGCACTTAGACCAAAGTCTCTAAATAGCTTTGAATAGGAGGGTAGTTTGAAGTGAGAATATGTAGATGCTTGCATTCAGTATTGCAATTTTTATAAAGAAGCCCTCTTCTTTTTATTTATTAAAATAAGGCTCAGTCCCAGAGTATACATTTACATATAAGCCTTGTTGCCTTCAAAATATTTTTGAACAAATGATTAAGTACTTGGAAATGTACTTTCCAGCAAGAAGAATAGTAAATTTGCTGATTTTTATTCTGTAGAATTGTAAGTAATAACATTTTGCATGGGAATAGGTGAACAAGAACTTAAGTAGCTCTGTGACTTACTAAGAAATAAGGAGCTGTCACGATACCTTATATTATGACAGAGAATACTCCATTCTTTCCTCATGGTAGCACTTCTCACAGGTTTGTTTACTTATTTCACTGCCCTCTGCTTTTTTATACTAGTGGGATACAGCCGGAGAACCAGCACTTTAGAGGTTTACCCCATAGAAGAGAATCATGTGATGAACAGCATTATACACATCCTGTACAATTTTGTAGAAATGTGGGAGTCTTTCATCTAAATGTTGAATCAAGGCGAACTGAAAACTTTCAGATGTTTCAGTACCTCTCCTGACTGTCAGAAGAGCTGTAAAAATTCATGAAAAGATTACTTCATAGAAGTTATTATGAATTTGACCCTTTCTAGTCCTTATGTAAAATATTCCTCTGTGGTTGCATAGTGACTAGCACAGCAAGAACCTTGGTGATGATTGCAGTCTCTGTATCTCACCAAAATATAAATGATAATGGTGATAAGCTGGAGTTTTATGGCATGGGTGGGGAGAGAAAAAAAGAGAGAGAATGCTTGATCTGCATATTGCAAAGTATGTGTGGAAGTGTACAGACTACTGAAAGAGAGGCAGAATAAAACTCCCTATAATGGAAATCAGATTTCTGCGTTAACTGAATGCAAACTTCAAGCACGATGCAAGTACTCTTAAAAAGATTGAAATATGCTGTCTCTATTTAATTTATTGATACAGATTGGACTCGATGATCTCAAAGGTCTTTTCCAACCTTGTGATACTGTGATACTTAAAACTTTCAAAAATAGTTGGTTTCATGTAACATAGTAGTTCTTATGTAATAAACATTATATAATCATTATAATAATACAGTATAACATTATCTCTAGATTCATATAATATTTAATAATAAATTATTATAATAAATTATAAAAGGAAACTTTATAGTAATTTATATATTATTATATTTCATAAATAAATCATAAAAGGAGATCCTTAGCCTGCTCACCTCCTTGTAACCTTTTGAACCACTTAAAGCTGCACAAGTGCAGAACTGGGAATGTGGGCAGATATCTACAGGTACTTCGGAGTTTCAGTCATGGAGCTTTTGATCTAAATATTCTTTGGTCATTTTAAAGTCAGGATAGGAAAAATTGTGGAAATTGCTGGAGAGACGTTTTAATTTCACTAATATTCTATAAAAGGGAATATAGATATTTTTCTTCGGTGTTGTTTTCAAAAAGAGACCCTTTGAGATCAGCACACTGATCATGGAAATGCTCTGTTTTGATGCTGAGTGATCCTAATGAAATCTTTCATCTTTATTGCAGCAGTTTGTAGATGGCAAAAGAAATCATAAAGCAATCCAATATAACACATAAAAAATTGATGTAAAATTTTGTATGAAGTGCTTTGAGAATTAGTGATTTGCCAGTAGAAACGTATCTCTGTATAGAGCTTGATAACTTAAATGTTACATTATGTTAGCACTAGTTACAAATAGGGAAGATTTTCTTTTAATTAAGGTGACACATAATTAAAACCTCAATATTAACAGAACCAGTGCATTCAATAGAATAACACATGCTATGTTTTCCTAGAAGGATCTTGAGGATGAACTTATATGATATAGTTGAGAGAAAGTTTCAGTGTGTTCTGTGTAAAAGAATGACTTCTCCATATTGAGTATGCTGTCCATTTCCAACTTATAAATAATGCCTGGACAACATGAGACTTCAGAAAATCAAAAGACTTCGCACTTCTTTTTGATTTTTGAAGTTCTTGGATAAGTATGGTTGATCCTTTTAGACTTTTTTCTGTGGAAAAGTTACATGTGGTTTTAGTTTGAGGATTTTAGTAGGCTATACCAAACCTGCTGCTGAAAACCCAGAATGCTTCTTGCAAATTGCGGTATGTAAGACGATGTTAAAATGCTCAGCTCACTAATACTGAAAGCAAGGATCACCCACACATATCTCTGAAACTCTTTGAAAGTTGTTGTCGTTGAAAGTTTATTTCCTGATCCTCCATGTGGAAGCCTCCTCACATAAGCAAAGTTTTGGCCCATGATGACCAGAATCAAAAAGATGAGAGTGGGGAGGGGGCTCAAAGCAGAATAGAATTAACAAGTAATTAATGTGTTAGGACTGGAGTCACTTAATAAACAACATCTCAAAATAATTGGTTGTACAGAGAGGTTCTGCTTTCGTCAGTAGGCTCCCCAATACTTATGCCTGTCCTCAAGGTGTTTTAAAATGCAAGTGCATAAGTTTTCCTCATAGATACCTTAGATGGGGAAAGAAATTTGTGGCTGAGAGAACATAATTGGGGATTAAAATGTTAATGAATCTCTCATTTTGCATTGTTAATGCATTTATTGAAATTTAGTAATTGATGTAATTATACTAGCAAAACAAATCACATTAAAAATGCAGTCTAACTCAGTTTTGAACTTTGAAAATGGAAATAGGTTTTTCACCTTCAAAAGAGAAGAAAATTGTATTTCAAAGACAGGAAATCAGATGGATTACGTCTAGAAATTTATATTATGGATGCTTTTGAAATGCTGTCGGTGTTGAAATTGCAGAGTGCTGTTATTCTTCAATGTAATTATAATGGGCTTGGTTGCATAATCTGACACATTCTAGTAATAACATTTGCAGAAGTAGACATGGCCTAACTGAAATCCAGGCAGACTTAAATTTTCTGTTAATGCTGTTAAAGTCCTGCAGTAAATTGTTCAGGCAGCACATCTGCAGTGCTGCTCCGTAATGTAATCACTGTTTGATATGTGCATGGAGTGTGAAGATTCAAGGTATATAAATTAAGGAATGATACAACTGCATATTACGTGTTTTGTATAGACATCAGACATTCCAGTTAGGAATGGAACTTCTTGGGTTATTTTTCTTCCCAGAGTTTGGGAAACAGACATCCTCCTAATAATGATTTCTATTCATACAAAAGAGATAACTGCAGCTGTTCAATTTCCGTGTACTTTGGAGTACTTAGGCTCATAAGTGTCGGCTGAGGAAACAAAATTTCATTCCCGGGGGGGCTAGTTGTGTTCCCCAGCTCTGCAGTTTCTATTGGTTGCAGGCAGTAAGTAAGTTGGCCTTCACTACTTTGTGTGAGCTTGCTGCTGCCCTTTGACTGCCACTCAGTGGAATACATTACCTCTTAGCCTCTCAGAAGCTGAAGTACTACAGCTTCAGGTGGTTGGTCATGGACCCATGTGTTGTGCAAAGCTATTGTAGGAACGTATCCCTAAATGCTTTTTTCCCAAATATGGCAGAAATTTGCTGGTAGGTCGAAAACATACTGTGCAGGAAGGATAAATACACAAACTCACAGCCTGATAGTAAAAACTGTTTGCTTTGGAAGCTGAGTTAGAAATGGTTTAGGAAAATGTTAAAAATTAGTACTTCTTAAAAATCAGTTATATGCAGATGAAAATGCTTTAGAAACCTATCTTTTTTTTGTAATTATTTTTCCTCCTTGATTTTCTTTTCCCTTTAGGTATTTTTTAGATTGATATTATTTTTATTTGAAGAAGCTGAGTAAGTTGGAAAGATACACAGATGGAGAAGAAAATTAAGTGCAAAAAGAAGGAGAAAATGAAAGTGAAACAAGTATCCCTACATTGTGCTGCTTCTATTCTGCTTAATGGCAAATGAAGAAAAAAATAAGGAATCCTGAAAATGAATATGTCAAATATTTTGCAACATCAAAAAAAATGAAAATGTCCTAATTTGGCCCCAGATTGAAAAATGTGAATCATTGTATGGAAAAACAGAAGTTTAGAGGAAAGATGCTAATCAATATAAAATAAATTTTTAGTAGTAAAATATTAAACTTGTAACATTGCTTGGCCACAAGTTGGTTATGAACAATAAGCCTTCTTATTTCGGCAGCACTACAGAAGTGTAATAGGAGAGACTTCTGCATACTGAGCAGAAAATACCTTCTAAAACTCTAGAAAACCTACAGACAGCAGACAGTTTTGAACCATGTTTTTCTGCGAACTTTGGTTATTTTATTTTCTCCATACTGGCCAGTAAAACAGTGTTAACTGCACTTCTATCCACAGAATCACAGAATTGTTTAGGTAACCAAAGACCTTAAAGTTCATCGAGTCCAATTGTTAACCTGCCACTGCCAAGCCCTCCACTAAACCCTATCACTAAGTGCCACATCTGCAGGTCTCTTAAATACCTCCAGGGATAGCGACTTCCCTGAGAAGCCTGTTCTGGTGCTTGACAATCCTTTTGGTGAATTAATGAAATTAGTCTAAACCTCTCCTGGCACAATTTGAGGCTATTTTCTCTCATCCAATCCTCTCCCTGTTACCTGGGAGAAGAGACCAACACTCACTCTGCTACAGCCTCCTTTCAGGTGGTTGTAGACAGTGATAAGGTCTCCCTTCAGCCTCCTTTTCTCCAGGCTAAACAACCCCAGTTCCTTCAGCCAATCCTCATAATGCTTGTCCTCCAGCCATTTCTCCAGCTTTGTTGCCCCTCTCTGGACATACTCCAACACCTCAATGTCTTTCTCCTAGTGAGGAGCCCAGAAGTGAACACAGTATTCAAAGTGCAGCCTCACCAATGTTTGGTACAGGGGTACAATGACTTCCCTTGGTCCTGCTGGCCACACTATTTCTGATAAAAGCCAGGATGGTATTTGCCTTCTTGGCCACCTGGGAACACTGCTGGCTCATGTTCAGCCAGCTGTTTATCAACTCACTCAGGTCCAAAATCATTAAACATTCTCTTTGAACAGTTTGTTAATAACATGCTTCTTTTGGTGGTAACTGTCATTCTTTCTCTTATTTTTGCGTTATATTGTCTTGTCCAACATAAACTTTGATAAGATACTTGCATTTTCCATGTTCCCCATCAACCATCTTTGCTTTCTCTTCAATTTCCCTTTACATAATGGACAATTATTTGCTTCACCATTCCCATTGACTCGTCTTTAAACTTTTTGCTAGTACGTTGCAGAGTATAATAATTTAGTTTGGAAGGAACTTCTGGAAGTCATCTAGTCTAACACAAGTCTCAGAAGATCCCGCGTCTCAGGACTGTGTTGTCTAGTTTTGAGTATCTCTGAAGATGGAGATTCCATAACCTCTCTTGGAAACCTAATAAGTGTTTCAGCCTGTGACCATTGCCCCTTGTCATGTCACCATGCACCTTCAAGAAGATTCTGGCTCCACCTGCTCTGTATCCTCACAAGTGCTGAACAGTGAAGAAGAATTTCTTAATTTGACTGGTGAGCTACACTTTTCCTAATGCAGTTTGGCATCTTAACACTAATAACATCTCATGCTTTCAGACTACTGATGCTCCTGGAATTTATACGTTTTTGAAAACTTTCTCTGTTACTAGAGGTACGTAAAGGTTGAATTAAAGCTTTAGTCAGTTTTTGTCTTTGGTCTGTTCTCTTTTGCCTCATTTATGGCTTCTTGTAGAGAAATCAGGAGCTGTTATTACTAGCAATACACTGACACCTGCAGTTGACTGTGACGAAGAAACAGGTACCCAAGCACTACCCAGCCTGAGTTCTGTCACCTTGAAGAAAGAGCTATTTAAAGAGAACCCCTTGGGTGACTCATCATGATATGCAAACCTGAGGCACGTTGTGTTGTTGCGTTTTGCAGAATAGCTCAGTAAAGAGAAAAAAACCCCAAACCTACCATAATCTATAAAGTCCATTTCAGACTCCAATCTTTTTTTTTTAGAGCAAAAATACTTCCAAAATTATCTTAACTGTAGCTCTGGCTGCATGAGATAAGGAATAGGTCTGAGACAATCCTGTTTCTTTCTTTCAACGTGCACATCTATATCTGTGAGTGAGGGCTTTGCCTAGCAGGATGAAACTTAATATCCTTGCTTATATTGCATATTTCCTTGAACAGTTTAATGGAATTGGCAAAGAAGGAAGGGACTTAAGGACAGTATCTAGACATTTACTACTGCGCAATATGCTATGTGAAATGAAAATGTATTTTAGGGAAACAAATCAGCCATTTAATTCCAAAAGTTGAAAAGCATGAGTAAAAATCCTTTTCTTATAATTTTTTAGTGTTTCGATGTCTGCGTTTACTGTACTTATACTTAATACAATTTAGTGGAAGTATTAATACTCCATTTTTTCAAAGAGTTAAACGGAAGTGAAATGAAACCACAAAATATTCAAATACTGAAAATGGCAGCTCAAAGTTCAGTGTCAATGGACTTCATCTCTTGCTGTGCAAGGACTACTTCTCTTGGATTCTCTTAATCACATTTTTGAGCTTTCCAGTGCCTAATACTGAGGACAGCCCAGGTGATGCACTGATTCTCTTCAGTAAGGCCGCTAATCAATTAAATGTGTCATTCATTTAAATATTTCAATAATCTCGGTGCATATCAGATTGCCTATATACCTATATACTATTTTTCTAGATTACAAGCAGGAGATCCTATATCCACTGCATGAATCTCAGAAGCATATATTCCTGGTGCTTTTATTTTGTTTAGCAATGGAAAGCGTATAAGATTAATGGAATTCGCAGGTTTATATAGCAGCCTGGTTAAGTTTGCTGTGTGTGTAAGATGCAGTGTATATTCTTGACCAAGCCTTTACCTTTCTTGCTTTTTCCACCCTGGAGTGTTTGTGTTCTTCATAAGCATTCAGAAACAATATTTAATTACATGATTTTTCTAGTAAAGTATACCGACCTGTGGCTTTAATTTTTCTTTCACATACTTTCTCTGCTGCTTTGTTTTGGCCAGTTTATGATTAGAATTATGGGGTTGTTTCTTATACGTGTAACCTGCTATTACAGAAAAATAAACTGTTTTCCAAATAAGTCAAAGCATCTAGTTGACTTTCAAAAATATTTCATTCCAAATTGGCTAAGTGTCCCACAAAGATACTTTGACTAAATGGGTAGTGAGGAAACTTGGTGTGAAAGAGAGTTTGATCTCTTTTCCTCAGTCTTTGTATTTCCTTAGTTCCTGGAATGGAGGACCGTGGGAACTACTGACCTTTCAGCCTCACCTCTGTGCCTGGGAAGATCATGGAATGGATCTTCCTAGAAGTTATGCTAAAGCAAGTCGAGGACAGGGAGGTGATTCGAGACAGCCAGCATGGCTTCTCCAAGAGCAAGTCCTGCCTCACCAACCTTGTGGCTATCTAGGATGGAGTGACTGCGTCAGTGGACATGGGAAAAGCAAGGGATGTAATCTGTCTGGACTTCTGTAAAGCCTTTGACACAGTCCCCCACAACATCCTTCTCTCTAAATTGGAGGGATAGGGATTTGATGGGTGGACTGTTTGGTGGATAAGGAATTGATTGGATGGTTGCATTCAGAGAGTAGTGGTCAGTGGCTCGATGTCCAGATGGAGACCCCTGACAAGTGGTGCCCCTCAGGGGTCCGTACTGGAATGAGTGCTATTTAATATTTTCTTTGATGATGTAGACAGGGAGATCGAGTGCACCCTCAGCAAGTTTGCGGATGACACCAAGCTGAGTGGGGCAGTTGTCACACCAGAAGGATGAGATGTCACCCAGAGGGACCTGGAGAAATGGGCCTGTGTGAACCACATGAGGGTCAACAAGGCCAAGTGCAAGGTCCTACACCTGGATTCGGGTAACCCCTGGTATCAGTACAGGCTAGGGGAAGATGTGCTTGAGAGCAGCCCTGTGGAGAAGGACTTGGGGATGCTGACTAAGAAGCTCGTCGTGAGCTGGCAATGTGTGCTTGTAGCCCAGAACGGCCAACCGTGTCCTGGACTGCATCGAAAGAAGTGTGGCCAGCAGGTCAAGGGAGGTGATTCTCCCCCTCTATTCCACTCTTGTGAGACCCCACCTGGAGTATTGTGTTTAGTAATGGAATCTCTGACATAAGAAGGTTGTGGAACAGTTGGAAATAGTCCAGAGCAGGCTACAAAGATAATGAGAGGATTGGAGCACCTCTGCTATGAGGATAGGCTGACAGAGTTGGGTTTGTTCAGCCTGGGGAAGAGGAGGTTCTGGGGAGACCTTATAGCGACCTTCCAGTACCTGAAGGGGCTACAGGAAAGCTGGAGAGGGATTTTTTACAGTGGCTTGTAGTGATAGAATGGGGGGAGAAGGCTTTAAACTGGAAGGGAGAAGATTTAGGCCAGACATTAGGAAGAAATTCTTCCTAATGATGAGGGTGGTGAGACACAGGCACAGTTTGCCCAGGGAAGCTGTGGATGCCCCCTCCCTGAAATGTTCAAGGCCAGGTTGGATGGGGCCTTGAGCAGCCTGGTCTGGTGGGAGGTGCACCTGCCCATGTCAGGGGGATTGGAACAAGATGATATTCAAAGACCCTTCCAGCCCAAACCGTTCTATGTTTCTATAATTCTATGAAAAAGAAGTGGATGAATTCTCCCAAGCGTGGGGCAGCGTAAGGGCCATAACAGAACATTGATGGGAGATGGAGTATTGATAGCTCAATAGAATAGGAAATTATATCTGCAACAATTTATTGATTATAACATCCGTAGTTTTGGTTTAAATGTACTCATCATGCTTCACGACTATGTCTTGAGCATAACCTGCTAAAGAAATATTAATAAGTCTGAATTGTCTCTGAGAATGGCTTCTGAGTGAAGTAAAGATGATATTTTTGTGATGTGTATCTCACTGAGAAGTGCTGCTCATTTCAAATAAACCTTTTACTGTTTCTGCAGTGTTCTTATTTACAACATAATAAATTGAGACAGCTATAAATCTAGAGCTATGATAGTGATTTTCCCATCTAGTACACTCCTTTACGTTATTAAAAAAGAAAACCAGCTCTAAGTCTTATACACTCAAATTAGCAAAATGTTTGTTTCCAGACTTTGCTAACTGTTCAATAACTCTTCATTAAACCAACATCTAATTCAGCATTAAACACATGGCCTTAACTCCTATTACAAATCAACACTGTGTGATTCTCAAACGCAATGGTTTTGAATTGGTCGTATACTTCTTCAAAATGCAGTTAGGAGTAAGAGTGGATGGAAGTTGTTTCCTTGTGCTGAGAAAACAAGCTGGGAACTCTTAAATTTAAAACTACATTTTCAGGTATGATATTGTGATGTCATTAGATTTATAATAGATGCTCAAAGATGCTTAAGACTTCTATTTTGCAGTTGTATTCCAGCTGAAGATAGTTTATTGATTAAAAAGAAGGGAGAAGCCTGAGAAAGTGGAAAATGGACTAGCTGAGCTAAAATATGTTTCTTATGCCTGTGCTCCTTGGAACTTTTTTAATGGCACATGTAAATTTTTATCTTGTTTTGTTTTTTCTTTCTTTATAAGAATAAAAACATTGAGAGGTTAACTAGAAGTTATCGTTCAGACTGGTTGAATACTGTTCAATGAGAAAATTTAAGCTCCAGAAGGGAGTTAACATGAAGAGACTTGATCAGACCGTTTGTGTAGTTATAAAAAAGAAAGTATTGAGTTTCTAATGAAAATAGAATGCTTCTGATCCCAGAGAAAAGATTTTCATTAACTTTTCATCCTTGTATGTGAAACTATAATTAAGATATGATATATCAATCAGAGTTTGTATCTGAGCCGATATACTGAATAAACTCAAGTTAATTCTGGATAATGATCATGGTTTGCATGGCTTTTTTTAGTATATGAGGTCTGTGTGTAATGAATCTGTGATGGTTTATAGTATCCTGTAAACTAATTACTCTTTTGAAACTGAATTGCTTGAGATTTTTTTGTTCTCCTCCCCCTACCTTCTCAGCTGAGGTCACTATTTCAGAATAATTCTGTGTAGAAAAGCATCTGATACGTTGTTATTATTTTCAGGTTGCATTATTTAAGTGAGTAATATAGGTCGGTATTCTAACTGCTTCCTATCATTTCTCAGATTTTTCAGGGAAAAATAAATATCTAACCTATAGAAATAATTTGTTGATTCTGGGTACTGTATGTATTAGCAAGCAAAACCGAAAGGAATTTAAAATATACTGAGTAAGAAGTAGTAATATATTCTTTTTTTAATTAGAATTTCTAAACTACAAAACTTTTTACTATCCATGCTTTTTGTCTGGACAGTAGCTTGATTAGAATAAGAATTACAATATCTGGCATGCCCTGTGCTCTGTATCAGCACCTTACGCAACAATGGTTAAAAAATAACTTCACTTAGAGGCCTGTTTCAGGACGTTGTTGTCAAAAGCACTTCTTTGCCACAATTTAGGGCTGCAGCCTGAATTCCTGCACTGTTATCTGTCAGGTGCCAACTGGATTTCTCTTTTTTTCCATGATAATTCTCATTAACAGCTATGTAGAGTTATAAAATATGTGGCTAAAATCCCACGTCTTTTTTTTTTTTATGTAGACTACACTTTTGAAGCATTAAGCAGTTTTTTTTTATTCTTTCAAGTGTCAAAGACAGGAAGGAAATGTCTACTGAACTTCTTGAGCTTTCTTGATAAAGCCAAACTTGCATGAAAATAGTGCATTGTGCAAGACAAACAGAATTGCTTCAAGGTAGGAGGGAGGAAACATTTCAAAACAGTGTGCAAGGACACATAATGCTTCTGGGCTGCAGGTGAAGCAGCAACATACTGGGGAAAAGAATGTCCCTTTTGTCTGAAGAACTGTGAATATATTGGATTCCAGCTTCTAATGTTTTGGGTGAGTTTTTGCAGTACAAAGGTGAGTGGCCATGTCGACAGACTGCACAGTGTATAGAACTATGTGGTGTGTTTACTCTGGTGGGACCCCAGATGCCAACCAAAGCTACTCTATCATTCCCCTTCTCAGCTGGACACAGGAGCGAAAATATAATGAAAGACTCCTGAGATCACTCGGCAATTACCATCATGCAAAACAAACTCGTCTTAGGGAAATTGGTTACCAATCAAAACAGAGTAGGATAATGAGAAATAAAATAAAATATTAAACAACACTTTCCTCTCACCCCACCCTTCTTCGTGGGCTCAACTTCACTCCTGATTTTCTTTACCTCCTCCCCTGCAGTGTTGCAAGGAGATGGGGAATGGGGCTAACAGTCAGTTATCACATGCTGCTGTTTCTGAACCTCTTTCCTCCTCAAGGGGAGGACTCCTCACACTCTTCCCCTGCTCCAGTGTGGACTCCCTCCCATGGGAGACAGTTCTCCGTGGTCTTCTCCAACATGGGCCTTCTCACAGGACGCAGGTTTTCATGAACTGTTTTGGCCTGGGTCCCCCATGGGTTCGCAAGTCCTGCCAGCAACCATGCACTAATGAGAGCTCCTCTCTCTCCTTGGGCCCACAGGTCCTGCCTTGAGTCTTCTGCAGTGCAGGCTTCTCATGGAGTCACAGCTTTCTTTGGGTACATCCACCTCCTCTGGCATGGGGTCCTCCACAGACTGCAGGTGAATATCTACTCCACTTTGGACCTCAGTGGGCTGTAGGGGAACCTCTGCAATGGCCTCACCATGGTCTTTATGATGGGCTGTAGGGGAACCTGTGCTATGGTGCCATGGAGAATGTCCTCCCCATCGTTCACTGACCTAGGTTTCTTCAAGGCTGATTTTGTCACACATTCTCACTCCTCTCTGCTGCTCTTGATTTTCTGCTGGTTTTTTCCCCTTTTGAAATATGTTATCGCTACCACCATCACTGATGGGTGCTCAGCCTTGGCCAGCAGTGGGTCTGCTTGGAGCTGGCTGGCATTGGCTGTGCTAGACACGGGAGAATTTTCTTGCAGAAGCCACCCATGTGGCTTCCCCACTGCCGAAACTTTGCCACACAAAGCCAAAAAAAGTGTCAGTAAACAAACTTTAGTAGTCATGTGATGTGATGGCATGTTAGTAAAGTGAGGTTATTGTGGTTTCAAGATGTTACAGCAAGGGCCTACATTGTGCTTTCGAAAAGGAAGCAGGGATATAAGCTGTTGAATTCTGAATGTCAGATCTATGAATATTAATATGCTATTTAAGGTCATTTTTCAGAAGAAAGTTGGAGGGAAACCTGTTACACAAGCCTGCTTATCAGCTTTCCAAAAAGGGGGAGGGGAAAAAAAGTAAGAACTCATTCAAACAAATATTTATTTTGGTTGTTGGTACCTGATCATATTTCCCTTTGAGGCTTTCCCTTTTTACTAGTATGCATTAAAACCCCTGATGCATATGTGCTCCGGGGCACAAGGAAGCAGCTTCCCCTGTCAAATACGAGCGACAACCCCAGGCCCTGTACTATAAATCAAAAAGGACATATTGACTGATTGTTGTTAACATGTTTGAATGTATTTATGCTATATTGAATTTAATAAAAATGTATAAAACATTATTTGTGCTTAAAATAATACGTGTTAAAATTTTATAATGGTACATACAGTAGGATAAAAACTGCATAGAATAATGTTTTCAGTATATTTCTCTTTCAAGTATTACTTTTTAAGCATTTTACTTAAACAGATGAGATTGAAATGTTTTTCTCAGTATACTTTCTTTTTTTAGAATATTTTCCCCTACAAGTATTCTTACTCCAAATGACATTTCAAAGTAATAGTAGTATTATAATTTTGTTGTAGCTTTATTGCTAAATTGAATATTTACTTTCCTCGAGCATAGAATTGTTAGAAGATTTCCATTTGAGTCTTGAGTTTCATAAAGGAAACAAATGGTAATGTGATATTTTTATGCCAATACTAATCAAATACCACATACTACTGTCATCTTTCTTGCTTGTATCATTCCTGGCATGTACACAAAGCCTCTCACATTAATTTATCCACACTAGATACATATATTTCAGTGCCTGAGTGTATTTTCTACCAATACCCTTGCATAAAAATGCACACACGTGCAAATACAGAAACGGCCTTCGTAGTTTGTTTTGTTAAGGGTTTAATTTTGTGGGAAAAAAATCACTGGAATTTTTTAGTGCTGGGCTGTAGCACAATTAGGGAAATCCCTTTTTTATTCTTTCTGATGAAACACTACCATTTAATGCTGCTTTATGTAAATACAGAGCCATTTAATGAGATTGAGCCAAACGTGTTTTTTATAATGGCTTTATTTGAAATGCCAGATTTACACAGTTCCTGAATAAGCAGGTGAGAATATTTTACAATGAAAACCAAAGGACTGCTAAGTCATGTATTTGTTTTAGAGAGGCAGCATATTCTTGAGTGAATTCAGCAGTCTATGTAAAGAACTGTGGTAGCGCACAATAACAGAGAGGCCCAGAAAACTCTTGGGTAATCCTGGTTTATGGACTGCAACTCTAAGCCACTCTTTGGCGAAGCAACTGTGCTCAGTCACTATTTAGTGAAGTGACTGAACAGTGTTCAAACACAGTTAAGGAAAGAGTTGTCATTTCTGCCCAGTGTCAGTAATTTCTGCCTGGACTGGGCTGATGGGCAACTTCTGTAACTGTAGTTCATGGCTCTTTTAGCTTATCTTATGACAGGCAAGCATCAGGGAGCACTTTAGTCAATGAGAATGTAGTCATTTGTAGGGAAGAATATGAGTAGCAGCTTTATGTAGCTCATACCCTTAAATCGGTCTGTGTTCCATATATTTCTATGTGTGTGTATTGCCACCTGTGATTACAGGATATTCACATCAGAGCTTGGTCTAGCTACCTTATACATGTCAAAACTATCACAGTACCCAGTATCACTCTGCCCACGTCATATAGCAATGAACATGGTTCCCAGTAAGCATTGCTCACAGGCTGCACACAGAGATGAAACAACAAAAAAACCCCAAGGAAATAAATTGCTAATTAACCACATTTTCATGAAATATTATCACATTAATCTTCCTGCATAGTGCTTACTCTTACTAAATGAGTTGCTGTTACTGAATGAGTGAGTTAAAGCTGATATAATCTGTGCAATGCAGCAAAATGTTATTAGAACAGCATAAGTACAAATTGGAGAAAAGGGTCATTTGTATTTCTGTGGCCTCCTCTTGGTATGTACCCTAACCAATTGATGTGTAATTTATCATACAGACTGGTTGCTTATGGATGGAAAACAGAAGCGTTGTACAAGCTTAGGTAACTTTGAATTAGTCAAATGGCAAATAATATCGAGTAACAAATGTGTTGCGTTCATGGGCTTTCTAACATGATCTAGACTTTCTCACACCCCTAAACCCTAGACCCCAGTCTTTTGCGTCTATTGATCTGTATGAAAAAAGTGACTTGATTAAAAAGGCTTTGTTTCACTTTTTAAAATGTAGTGGGGCAATAGTCACCAACCAATAGAAGGTATTTATAGCTAGTGTTCCATTTAGAATATGTGCATATTTTTTTATTTTTTCTTGCTTCAATCAGTTGTCAAAGAATATATGTTAAAATGGCAGTTACCTTCTTAGCCAGAATGCTTAACTGCTATAACTGCTTAAATACTATATAGCAGTTTCTCAGATTTCTCACAGATTGTTGTTTGACTTATTAGCAGTTATATTGTAGTGTTTACCTTGTATCTGGAATGTGAGCCAGTTTCTGCTGTGCTTGTCTCTTCAGCCAGACACTAGGAAACATTCAGAAAGCGATCCATGTTTTATCCCCTGCTTCCTGAAATTGTAAATCAATGCTCTTCTGTGACCTTATTGGTATCAGGAACTCCTCCAAAATTTAGATCATAGAATCATAGAATTATCTGGGTTGGAAGAGACCTCCAAGATCATCAAGTTCAACCCTTAATCCAGCACTATCATGATTACTAGATAATGGTACTAACTGCCACATCCAGTCTTGTTTTAAAAACCTCCAGGGATGGTGAATTCACCACCTCTTTGGGCAGGCCATTGCACTGTCTGATTACTCGCTCTGTGAAGAACTTTTTTCTGATATCCAGCCTAAACCTCCCCTGGCAGAGTCTAAGCTCGTGCCCTCTTGTTCTCTTGCTGGTTGTCTGGGAGAAGAGTCTGACCCCCACCTGTCTACAACCTCCTTTCAGATAGTTGTAGAGAGCGATGAGGTCACCCCTGAGCCTCCTCTTCTCCAGACTCCTTGTTTTGTTCAGTGTGCTATTCATAGTCATAGGGGTGCTTCTTACATAAGAAGCTAAGTTTCATGCACTTTTGTGTTGGTTGTGTAAGGATTAGGTCCATAAATAGCTGAACTTAGCTGAACTGTTCCTCGTCACATTCTCCGTAGCATAGATACTGAAATGAAGTGTTCCTTATTAAAAAGAAAAGTAAATCTACGAAAGGGGGATGCAATGAAATCATCATTATGACCAGAGAACAGAAAGAATATTGGACTTCTAATACATAAACTTTTAATTTTAAGTACTTCATAATTTATGAACAGTTGTTACTGTGGTTCACCTTTAATATATGCAGTATTATTGGAAATTCACAGACGGCATAAAGAAAGCTGTACGAAATTAGAATACAGCCTTAATGTTTCTCTAGTCCTCTATCTACCTTTCAGTAGATTTAAAGTTAGCTGATTGGCTTTTTGATTTAGAATTAGTTATGAATTTTACCTTTAAGTGATTTTACTGTTTTAGAACACAGATTTATCAACATGGTTTTCCATCATGTTAAATACTGATTGATTTTATGAAAGCTGCTGCGTGGCCTGACTTCCAGAAGTGCTGAGAACTTTTTTACTGCTCAGAGGAAATGTGTGGATCTTCTTTGCATGCTTTGGTGCATCATTAAGGTGGTTCTTCATAGATTTTCATTGCTTTTAGAAAGGCAATACATTTTAGCCTGATAAAATACATCGGAAATTTTATAAAATGAATAGGGAGAACTCTAATTATTGCTAGTCCTTAAGCTGATACAAGGCTTATTTGTGACTAAGTTCTGAATGTAGGGTGGCAAGAATCATAGAATTCTAGAATCATACAATCATCTGGTTGGAAAAGACCTCTGAGATCATCAAGTCCAACTGTTACCTGTCCCCTTACTAAACTATTTCCCTAAGAAACTCATCTACCCACCTTTTAAACACCTCCAGGGATGGCAACTCCCTGGGCAACTGTTCCAAAGGCTGACCACCCTTTCAGTGAAGAAGTTTTTTCTGATGTCTAATCTGAACCTCGCCTAGTGCAACTTATGGCCATTTCCTCTCATCACCTGTTACTTGGGAGAAGAGACCAGGACCGACCTTGCTACAGCCTCCTTTCAGGTGGTTGTAGACAGTGATAAGGTCTTCCCTCAGCCTCCTCCTCTCCAGGCTGAACAACCACAGTTCCCTGAGCTACTCCTCATAGGACTTGCTCTCCAGCCCCTTCACCAGCCTCGTTGCTCTTCTGTGGACATGCTCCAGCACCTCAAGGTCCTTCTTGTAGAGAGGGGCCCAAAACTGAACACAGAACTCAAGGTGCAGCCTCACCAGTGCTGATTACTGGGGTACAATCACTTCCCTGGTCTTGCTGGCCACACTGTTTCTCATACAAGCCAGGATGTCATTGGCCCTCTTGGCCACGTGGGCACACTGCTGGCCCACTTTCAGCTGGCTGTCGACCACCACCCCCAGGTCCTTCTCCTCCAGGCAGCTCTCCAGCCATTCTTCCCCAAGCCTGTAACGCTGCATGGGGTTGTTGTGTCCCAAGTGCAGGACTCGGCACTTGGTCTTGTTGAGCTTCATCCCGTTGGTCTCAGCCCATCGATCCAGCCTATCCAGATCCTACTGCAGAGCCTCTCTTCCTTCAAGCAGATCAACACTGCCACTCTCAAAGTATGCACAAGTCTCTCATTTTAACGCTTTTGTAGAAGAAAATGTTAGTCAATAGCTTGGGGGTAGGGAGAACAAGGAGAAGGGTAAAGGGCTCAGGGGTCACTATGTTAGCTGTCACTACCACCTGAAGGTAAGGATGCTGAATTTCACAGGTGGTACAACTCAAACCTATGAAACCTGGTTTGTAAATGTCTATGTTCACCCCTTATTTTTAAGGTGGGGTGGGGGTTTTGTGGGTTTTGGGGTTTTTTTGTTGTTTTTTTTTTTTTACTGGAATGTGAGAGAGGATAGGAGTGGCTGGGAACACTTAAGTCAGGCCAATGAAATGCCAGGTGGTTTTTCTTCCTATTGTAAGACATCAGCTAAGAAGATAACTGAGCCCAGATCTGAAGCTCTTACGGGGAGACAAATACCTCACTTTCATAGCTCTCCTTTAATATTCTAATACTCATGTACTATTCATTGTTTCTCCATTTGAGTTTGACTCTTATTAACAGATATTCTGTTGTTTTAGCATGTATTTGAGATTTCCACCAGCTTCTGATAAAGAGCATAAGAGCTTGAAAAATTGTCAGTGGTGACTGAAAGAATATCAGGACAAAGAGAAAAACATGAAATAATTTATTTGCAGAACAGTGTGGCCTATTGAGTATGGCCTTGAGTGTGATCCATGTCCTCAGTTTAGAAATTCCTTTTGTGTGTTAGTTACTCTTCTGAATGGTATTTCATAAAACGCTTTGAGTGGTGCTGGTAAGAAGTGCTATTTCAAAGCAAAGATTCATTGTTATTCTCTTTTATGCTGCATGATTTTCAAAGAGCTGCTGCAAACAAAGGCATTATTAAGGCTTCTTGAGAAATGATGTAAGTATCTATTTTTATTTTAATACCCTGTAGTGAGCTAGACTTCTGCCACGTTAAGAAAGGGAATTCTAACCATAGTTACTTCATTTCAAAATGAGGCTTGCTTCGTTCTTGGAATCTTAGTTCCTTAACTTAGCATTTTTTTGAGTTAGTACATTGATTTAAAAGATTCTGGACAGCAAACAGGCCCCATACATTATTGCCTATTTTATTATTGCAGAGGAATTGTAGAATGATTTTTATTATTGGAGGAATCATATAATGGTGTGGGTTGGAAGGGACCTTAAAGATCATCTAGTTCCAACCCCACTTCTACAGGCAGGGACACCTTCCATTACCTCAGGTTGCTCAAAGCCTTATCCAACCTAATCTTGAACACCTCCAGGGACGGGACATACATGATTTCTCTGGGCAACCTGTACCAGTGCCTCAGCACCCTCATAGTAAAAAATTTCTTCCTAATATCTAATCTAAATCCCTCCTCTTTCAGTTTAAAATCATTACCCCTCATCTTATCACTACACTCCTTGATAAGGAGTCCCTCTGTATCTTTCCTGTAGGCCCCCTTTAAGTACTGGAAGGCTACTAGAAAGTCTCTCTGGAGCTTTCTCTTCTCTAGGCCAAACAAGCCCAACTTTCTCAGTCTGTCTGTATGGGAGGTGTCCAGCCAGCACTCTGATGATCTTTGTGGCCCTGCTCTGGACTAACAGATTCATGTCCTTCCTGTGCTGAGGACTCCAGATATGAATGCAGTACTCCAGGTGAGGTCTTATAAGACAGGAGTAGAGGGGCAGAATCGCCTCCCTTGATATGCTTCTTTTGGTGTAGAACAGGATATGGTTGGCTTTCTGGGCTGGAAGTGCAGATTGCTGGTTCATGTTGAACTTCTTATCCCAGCAACCCCAAGGTTCTTCTCTTCAGGGGTATTCTCAATCCATTCCCTGCTCAGCCTTTATTTTCACTTGGGATTCCCCTGACCCATGTGCAGGACCTTTCACTTGGCGTTTTTGAACTTCATGAGGTTCTCACAGGCCCACCTCTTCAAGCCTGTGCAGGTCCCTCTGGATTGCATCCCTTCCCTCCAGTGTGTGATCTGCATCACACAGCTTGATGTGATTAGCAAACTTTCGGAAGTTGCTCTCAATCCCACTGTCTGTGTCTGTGTCCCAATAAGGATCCCTGAGGAATGCCACTCATGGCTGGTCTCCACTTGGACATTGAGCCATTGACCACAACTGTTTGGGTGCTATAATCCAGTGAATTCCTTACCCACTGAGTGATCCATCCATCAAATCCATGTCTCTCCAATTTAGAGACAAGAATGCCGTGTGGGACAGCATTGAATGCTTTGTGCAAATCCACGTATATGATGTCAGTTACTCTTCCCTTATCTGGCAACACTGTAGTCCTGTTGTAGAAGGCCACCAAACTTGTCAGGCACAATTTGCCCTTAGTTAAGCTGTGTTAGCTGTCACTAATTGTCTCCTTACTTTCCATGTGCCTCAGCAGAATTTCCAGGAGGATCTGCTCCGTGGTTTTGCCAGGAAGAGAGGTGAGACTGACAGGCCTGTAGTTCCCTGCTGTTTTCTTTTTTTAAGAATGGGGGCCATGTTTCCCTTTTTCCAGTCAGTAGGAACTTCTCCCAACTGCTGTGACTTCTCAGACACGATGAGTAGTGATTTAGCAAGTTCATCTGCAAGCTCCCTCATGACCTGTGGATGAACTTTAAATACTGTCTTTTGGACTATCCCATTCTGTATTTACAAGTAAGCATGCACGGCTTCTTAAATGTATGGTCTGTGAACAATTTGTTCTCCTCAGACTGTGTCTGTGGTTTTACACTTGTGAACACATATATTTCTCTAATTTTGTTTAATTGCACTTGAGGGGCTAGTGAAACCAAGCAATAATTAACGAACTTTATTCATTAGGGGAAGTTTCAGGATTACAAAAAAAATGAAAGGAATAAAAACAAATGGAAGAGATCTCTTTTCACAGTTAGTGGTCTACTAAACTTTGCAATGCAAGCAGAATGTTTCCAAAATAATAATTCTGCTCATGTCATTGCACAGTATGTCTTCTACACACACCAGCTTTAGATTACTTCAATATTTGCCCAATCGGTTTTCCAGTTTCTCTTCAATGATATCTGAATTATTTAAAGCTTCTTTTTTTTTTTTTTCTTTTAGAGAGCGGGAACTTAAAAATGTGTTGGCACTGTGACCCTGACCATTAACATATAAATAATGTAAGCTGCTCTGTACTTTGAGAGAGGTGATTGGCTCTTTAAAGATATTTGGACAAATGTGTTCCTTATTTAATCCCCATCCGCACAAAAACTAATCATGCTAGAAATGGCTTATGAAAGATAAACTAATAAATCTTTGCAAGAACTGTGGAAGCCTATAATATTTGTTTTGAAGAAGTAGTGAATAAAGGATATGTATTAGTGAGCAAAATATTGATTGATAAACCTGCCATTTCTAAGGCTGAAAAAATATGGCTCTTACAGACTTACTGATGCAGAGATGATAGTAATTTTTATTTTAGTAACAAATCACAGTATGACCGATAGAAAGGTGTTAGGTGATAAATCATGAGATAGGAGAATTTGGGTAGCAACTCTGAGAAAACAATTCATTTATAAAGTAATATTTCCATTTATGTTTTAAGTAGAAGAAATATATCTGAAGCTGGATACTTATATCTGAAAGGTGGGTTTATTCTTAATTAGTAGATGAAAGAATGTTAGGATCCTAAGCCACAGCATATTTCAGTGACCTAATTGTGAGGAAAGAGTAGGACACTTCCTATGCGGTATTTCTGCTTAGGGAAAATGGATTTTATTTTCTGGTTCCTTAAATTAATTATTCAAAATGCTGAAACAACTAAAACTGGTTTATCTGTTCATTTACTTAGAAGTGGCATGACCTAGAATGTGTGAAGCCAGGCCATTTGGGCTTCAGTCACATATCTCCAGTGATCTGGTTTGTGACTTTGTCTTGCCTTGGCTTCTTTCCTTCTTCCACCTTCTTTCTGCCTTACTTATGAGTTAGGTTCTAGTGCAGACACTATCCTCTGTTCTCATTGGTATTTTCTGGCTAAATTGTTCTTTAAGGTCACCTAATCCACCATCCAGGTGAAACATTCCTCTTCTGTATGTTAAAGTCCTTCAAAAGCCAGTTCAGGTTGTTTGGAAGATGCATTGTCAGATCTTCCAGGGCAGGCACGTTGATAGTCTCTGGGTTGTACGTGAGAAACAGACTTGAGTGTGTTCGCATAGAAGACAAGGGACTTTAGAATGAAACTAGCAAAAAAACGGGGGGTTGGTCTTTTTGGAAGTCACTGTTACAAAATGATGCTCACCAAACTGCAATGCTTACTACAGTAGGATCCTGTGGTACTAATGTATTACGAACAGTGAATAACAATATCAAGGCAGTATTATCTTGTAAATATTCTCTCAAGTGACTCACGATTTTAAACCCAATGTAATCTATGGATGCCTTTGTCAAAAAGTACAAACAGTTGCATAGAAGTAGGAGTTGGGAACAAAATATCTTCTGACTGACTGTGAAGCTTTGTAGCTCTTGATTACAGATTCTTTGAGAAACTGTGTATATGAAGTTTTCATTCTTTAAAACACAAAACATCAGGATTGCGGGGGGAAATAGTCTAAGAAATTTCTGTCACATCTGAGTAGTTCCAGCTTCTTGAAGGAACCGGGGTTTGCTCTTTAAGTTCAATACAGTTATAAAAGTCTTTTTTGCTCAACCACAGCAGCTCATATTTGCACATCCAAACCAGCCAGAAACTGAAAGTGAATTTGCAATATTTTAAAAGAAATTTTTAAATTGCTTTTTTTTCTGTGTGCAATTCCTAGTATACCAGAGAACTTACGCAATACTTCACTGCTGTATAATAACCTGTGAGTTACCATCAGTGTTTGGAGTACTCAAAATGTGCTGGGATAGTGGACGTAAGAATAGCACCTGACAGCAGTAACTTGAAGTATTCTGTCTTTAGTGGATGTTGGAATAAAGAAAATATTCAGCTACTGTGGCAAATGCACATAAAGCCACAGTGAATAGCAGAGCTTAAAATTGTGATGTTGCTTTCACTGCCAGCTCTGTGAACCATGTGATACACAGCACTGATTAATTCTTCAGTCTGTATCTGTTAATTTCTCCATTATGTTTGTCAGCTTTTGCACTACATCCATTGTGTCATCTGAAGGAAGTTGAACAGTCCTGGTGACCTAGCCACGTGCACACAATAAAAGGTGAAAAATGCATTTAGAGTGGAAACTGCTCTGCTACATACCCTGAATGTACTCGTTTACCTTGTGTGTGATCCTGCTGGCCTTCCGTGATGAATGAGAAATTAGTTTCCATCATCAAGGCTTAACAGTTCATACATACACAACTGATACTCTTGGGATGCTCAACTGTAATTCATGCTAAGACATCGTGGTCTTTCTTCCCTGAAGCAAGGAGAGAGAACTTGAATTTAAAGCATTGAATGTATTTGTATCTGTTCAACACACCGGCACAATATGAAGATCGCTGTATGGTCTTACCTAGCTTATGTTCTCTCATTTGGAACTAAAATTTAATGAGATCAGTGCTCTTTGTATCTAACAGTCTTAATTTGCAGTCTTAAGCTGCTTCACTCTGAATGTGTTTCACAAGTCACCAATGGAGACAAGCCAGTGTTGCAGAGGATGAGGAATAGCCCTATGTTTGGGTTTGGTTTTTTTCCAGAAAAAAAGCACATTTGAGGGTAAGGAAGCCTGACATTTTTACATGAAGCCCAGTTCAAGGTGATACTTGTGCTGGAGAAACAGAAATAAATGAACAGCCCTTCAGGAGGCTTTTCTGAAACTGTGGCACTCGTCTTAATTGTTGACTGCTTAAGGCAAAGAGGAGCAAGACTTCCACTGAGGCCCTGGGCACTCATGCTCACTCCTCCCTAAGACTGCCGATACAGGATCGGGTAGTTTGCTCAGATTGTTCGTCACTCATATGCTTGCTGAGAATAGAGAAGGGTGATGAGATCACCCTGTGCTCCTCGATATCTGATGTGAGATTCATCTTTCCTGGGTGTATGCTTCTGTATCACTAGGGATCCTCTCTGTCAGTTATTAAAATATGATGACAGCACCTGAGATCAGTCTTACATTTATTGTATGAATATGAAATAGGAATTGAAGGGAAAATGATGTGAATCATTAAACCTGCTTATTCTCTGACACCTAATCTTGGTCTGAGAAACTGAGAACCCTATCAAACATGCTAAGCAGTACGAAGGCAGAATTTATATCCTATGTAGTAATGGACCAGGAAGGCACCATGCTTATTGCAGCCTATAACACACACTTTTGTTCTCTTGCAAACACACAGGGTTCCAGACATCCAAATATAGCTGGTAGATACAATATAGGACATATAGGAGAGCTGGTTACTTCAGAAGTTGACGAGGAGGTTAGTTATGGCATTTTGGAGCATCTCAGATGACACTCCATGCCTATGTATGACAGATTACTCAAGACTTAATTGCTTTGTGTATCACAGGATTTCTGGGGTTTATGGAGTTTAAGGCAAGGACTGTGGTGGCCAGACATAATATCAAACAAGTATGAAAAAGCATTTTGATCCTGCAAGGAATGTATTTTGTGCTCGTAAGAATGCTTTAATGAATGATATTAGTATTCTTTATACAGAAGGGCATTTGAGCATATTTATTTAATTAGTCATGTACTTTTCCTTTGTCTATACTAATTTTGAAATAAAGATAGCAGGTATCAAGAACCTGAATGTGCGATGCTGGCCCCTAACCTGGATTTCTGTTATTCAGATAAAATCAGCCTTATGTTGAATTTTACTTTTAACTTGTGTCCACAGTCACAGATTTGATAGAAAACTTTGCTGTTATCTGTTCCGATTTCCATAGTTTTATTTCCAAGCCAGTTGAGACTGTACTTTTGATTTATGTATCAGATAGTTCTAAGTATTCTAGATAAATTTATCAAGATAAGAAACTAAACATATTTTAACTTTGTATTTTCCTATGTTTGGAATTAGCAAACAGGCGTAGCTTTCCAATCAGAATAAGTTAGCCTTTGATTCCTAAGTTGTTTTCTTTTTTTTTTCAAATGTAGTCTTGTGTCAAATCTCTAAAACACTGAGAATTCCCAATTGGTTATAAAGCATGAGAATTTAAAAATGAGTGACCTGATTCACTTTCAAGACAAAAACTAATTTCATGGTGATACTCACTTTTAATCAGAGGAATATGCTGAGAGTGGTCTGCTTTGGTGTTTGTATTAAAAACAATAGTAAAACCTTGAGCAGTCACTAAATAGTCTTTAGTAGTATTCTCAGAATTTTTAGTTAGCCTTCAACTCACTTAGCATCTCTAAAAAGAACTGCACTACATACATTTGGAAGTGGCATTGTTCTTTTATTGCTATAGGCACAGTGCCCACTGTAATGGCCAGCAAAGTTTGTGTGTCACTTCAGTTACTTGTTAGTAATGAAAAAAAAAAGTTACAATTATTTCAGGCCTGTTTTCAAATTTGTTAAATAAGAAATGACAGAAACAAATTTAATGTAGTTTTCTTTTTTTGGAGGGGAAAAATTAGAGACTAGCTTTAGTTTTTACTTGACAACTAATGGGACGTTATAAATACTGCATTTTTTATATTGTTTCACTCACTATCATTGCTTATGACTTACAGAAAGTCATATGTTCACTTATAGAAAAAAGACTGATATCAGCAGCTGTATTTGTGAACCATATTTTATTATATACAGTTCAAAAAACTATAATTTATTTCAATTTCAAAACAACCCCAACCATTTCCAAAACGGCAAAGCAATTTTTTTCCTTTGTGTCACAATATTTGGACTATAACTAGATAAGTTATGTAGAAGAAACAAATTCTTCTAATTTTAAGTAAAACTGACTGAATATAACGTTTCATTTATTTAAGTAAATTCATTACCTCTTCCAAGATGCATATTTAACTAGCATTTCATACATGGAAGTTGGAGTTTTCACAAGAGAATGAATACATTTTCAGAAGATATTTTTGTTAGGATTGCAGTATATTAAGCCTGAGTTGCTGATGAATAGTACTAATTTAGCATTCAAATTATCAGAAAACTATTTGTATTATTATAATAGCAAATTCTGTATGTGTCACCTCCCAAATTTCCCTAAAAATTGACATTTAGAAGAATTTCAAGTATATGTAACAAGGACACATGAAACTAAGATGCTAAAAACAACCACAGGATCCAAACTAATTCAAGACATATTTTAGCTTATTTAATGCTGTGAAAAGATTTATTATGAAAAAGTATTATTCAGTCTTAGAAAGAGTAGTAGTAAATAATACTTAAATGTAAGGTTAGCATTGCTGTATTTTTACTGCCTTTCAGAAGTTTCTTTTTAAGGGAGAACATTAAATCACCTGCAGAAATCTCCGGGAAGAATTGTGGCTCCTTCCAGTTCTCTCATGACCTCTCATTGTTCTCTCATGTGAGGGCAGTAAGACAGCACTAACAAAACCTCTCATTTCTTCCCTCAGTTTCTGCTAGGCGAATACTAATTGTGCTCAGGAAAAAAGTTGATCTTCTCAGCTGTCGGTAATCAGAGGAGGAAATAGAAAAGGGGAGTTTGCGTATTCTGCTGTACTGAGAGCACAATGGGCCTACAGAAGCTACGGGTGTATCCTTGTGGCATCTATATCCTCGTGCTCATTGTGATCTTAGCATTGTTTAGAGGAAAGAGAGATTAAAGCCACTTAAAAACTATAATATTCTCTTCGAGTTTATGTAACTGAGAACATTACTCTCTTGCCTCTACTTAATGGGAAATTTCTGAAGTGCTAGATACGATCTTTAAAAAGTTATTCGCCTCCCCCTCCTATTGCAAAAGATGAACAGGCTCAAATGCACTCAATGATCACTCCTCTGCTAATTTTTAAATAAACGGAAGATGCTATTTTTATTTTAGTAAGTTCATTAAAAAGGCTGTTTCAAGATTTCTTACCTTTGTAAATTAACAGATTTTTTTTTGTCAGTTCATAAAAAGTCATTCTGTATTTCAATTTTGAAGAGGAATAATAGAGCATTTTTTAGACATGAAGAAACAACATTTGCTCTAAGTGCAGAATAAACCCAGAAATTCAAAATACGGAGCCAGGTTAAGGGTTTCTGCAATGAAAACACCACAGTTTTTTTCACACTGGAAGCAGTACTTTTCCTGCAGTAAGGTTTCATGATGCACATGTGATCCTAGAATAATCAGAAGTATATCTGATAACTTAATTATGGGACAAGATCTCCACTTTATATTCAGAGTATAGGCAAGAAAGATTCCTTTGAAGATCACGATACTCAAAGTGTGTGTTTGGAAATTGAGACAGATTTACAAAATAGAATGTCTTATTTCTTCTTTGGCTTTGCTTATATATTTTTTAATTTTAGTTCCACTTACGTAAATAAAGCTAAAGCTTAGAGAAAAGGCAACGAGAACGTGACACTGCCAATACTTTCTTTCTCTTGAATACCAAAAAACCTTTGAGTTGTTAGAGTAAAATACAGAGGTCCCTGAAAGGTTTCCTTTATTAAATCAATCATGCTTTGAATTCAGTGAGTGTTTTTCTCAATGATCTGTGTAAAGTGTGAATGAAGACTGTAGGATTTGAACTTCTGAATGTTTTAAGTCCATCACAATGCATGCAGTATATGGAGTTTATAACATACCTGTGCCGCACTGTGTCTAGGCAGGGTTTTTTTTAAACATATGTGGATAGTACTGTGCCATTTTATTTTCTTCATTGAACTGGGGACAAGCTGATTTCCTTATGGTAACCTCAGTTATCTGGTGAGATGAAGTTTTAAATCAAGAGTCGGAAAGCACAGGAGTGAATTTCTGCAGTCTGTAGCCACTGACATCCAGCACAGGGATGGGCAACGAGGGCTGGAGAAACAGCCCCTGCAGCAGCAAGCAGAGGCTGTGAGTGGGTGTGCAGCCAGCCTCACAGAACCATGCAGCTGTCCACGAGCATTTGCTTTTCAAGCAGGCTTTTGGGTTTTTTCCCACAGAAGAAGGCAGCAGCCTGGATTGAAGTGTCCTGTGGGCTGCAGGGGTTTATAGGATGCTGAGAAAGATCACCCTGCTCACATCAGTATGAAGGAGCAGTTGTGGCAGGAGATAGATGCTGGGCTGTGGTGGTACTTCAGTCACACCCATTGTTTTTCGACTATAACTTTGTTCCTGTAAAAAATGAATGCTCTATCAATTTGTTAAAACAGACTAAGGAGTATTCTGAGATGTCATCAGGCTTGTATTAAATGTTCTTGGAAGAACAAAAATTGTATTTCAGCCTTTTTCCTTTTTATACAGGTATTAATCTTTCAACAGACAAGTTGTCTCTCTATATGAAGGTCTCCTTTCATATCATGCATGTGATACATCAGGTTGATACATTATTTCATTTAATAATTCCAAATATTATTGTAGGAGCAATGTATTGAAGAATTTCATTGGCACCTAATTGAGAAATACCACTGAAGTTATTCCAGTCACTGCTCTTTCCAGTACTATTCCTTGTCTAAGGAGTGGATTTCAGTATCACATCTGACATGTTAGCATGCAGAATCCTGTCTCTAACCACGTTTTAGGTGTCTACATTAGCAATGGATGTGTGTGAATAGTAAATTATTCTGGTCATTTATTATTCATGATGACTAGTAAATTATTTTAATGATGTTGACTATCCTATTCATGCATTACTTGAAAATTATTAGAGGTGAATTGCTGTCAAAAAGGGTTTGCAGCTGCAAAAAATTACACTTCCTACTTTTATTGTATTCCTTTCCCCACAAATAGAATATACTATTTCTATCTTTCCACTTGATTCAGCCAGCTGTCACTCACAGATCTTGAACACAATGACAATGCACTCACATCATATCCCAGCTGCCTGTGATAGACTATTGTTTTGTAGTGCAGTGCATACAGGATTATCTCTGAATATCCATCTCCCACTGGAAACTGATCTTTCATTCGCCACTCTGTCTCCGATGAATGGTTGAAGATTTTCTGGTCAGGTTCCTCACAGATCTTAGATTAAGATGAGTTTTGCATGATCTCTGTAACACAGGACTGTCAAAAATGAGCATATCACTAGTATTTCCAAAAATTTTGTTTCAAAAGGGAATTACAAATAATTTGATTTAGTTTTTAGAGCTTCTAACATCTGATATAAATAATTTGACATAATATGCTCATTGCAAAATAGTTGTGTAATTACACATGGAAAAATGGCTGCTTTTCATACCAAGTGGTCTGTGACGAATATTATGAAGAATTCTTTCTAAATGGCACTTACTCTCTAGGAATACATTCTTTTCATTTAGGGTCGCCTGAATTGTCATGTTATTTCTTAGTAACCCAGAGTGTTCAATTATACAAAATTTTATGCTTGTTCTGTCTCCTCTTTTTTTTTTCCTAGTGATCAGATAGGAAATAGCAAAATTATACATTTATTAATCATGTTCAGTTTATAAAGTAACAGAAAAAAATTACACTTGGCAGGGACACTGAGTGGAAAAAGAAAGCGTATATTTATCTTACAGAAATTCAGGTAGCCAAGGGATTGATGGCCATGTTACTGTTCTTTTTTCAGATGTAGCAGGATTTAGTATTACAGATTAAAACAAAGTAAATGTGAAAGAAAACAGCAATTTAACCCTACTTTTTTTTAATAATGTCATTGCAAGTCTTCAGCTGAATATTAATGAAGCTCAGAAGATGAGCAACTTGAAGTACATGGTTTGCTATACCTGTGCAAACAAATTCTGAGGAACTTTGTTTTGCTCACTGCCAAGGGCTCTCAGATAGAGACTGGATCTTACCCACTGTAGTGCTAATCCACAGAGAAGTTAGTGTAGTTTTAAACCATAAATAATTTTTGTGGTGTGACTTTTGACAACTTTGTTCTGGAGAGAGATTCTGGGTTTTAATACAATTTCAGGAAAAGATGAATCTTGCTTGCCTCTTTAACACCATGACAGACATCTTCCTCTGTCTATGATTATTTCTTCTTCATGTTTTAAACTTGCTTTAAACAATTTCTTTCATACCTAATGGCATTTTTCAGATTTTTAAAGCCTTACACAGCACTATCATGTCTAGTTCTCAAAATAATTCTAGACTAATTCTTACATATACTTTATTGGTAATATTTCTGAAGTCATCTACCTATTATCAAATGAACTTTTGTCTTGTGTGTATATGTATACGTATATGTATATGTATCTTCTTTTAATCATTAATTATTATGGTATATAATAGAGCAATTTTTCAACTACTCTCTTGCTTTCAATATAGTTTTCAAAATATAAGTCTCTTGCTTCCCTTATGAATGACTGAGTTAAACTGTGATGCTTTAAGTAGGCCTGAGTTGGCATTTACTTCACTGATGCAAAATAATGTGTTCAGTTTGTCAGCAAGAACATTAGCTTCCAATGTGGTTTTTCTTTGTGGTAACAGTGAAATTTACGAAAATAATATATGATCCTTATTTGACTTGAAACTGAAGTATGTACTAAGAGTATTAATGTATGTTTTACACTTTCAATTTTTTCCATTTCTTAATTTAGAATGATTTTGTCTCATATCTATTTTCTTTCTCAGGAATATTTCTTAACACCTTTGTTTCAGGCTCAGACTATGAACCTTAATGAAGTCAGTACATAATGTCTTTAGAATCAGTTGCTGTTAAATCATATGGTCTACACTGTCAGAAAACATGTAAGTGAATTAGAAAGGGTGACATCGAATTAACATAGCCTTTTGCAGGTTTAATGAGCAAGATAAATTTAAATCCTTTCTTGGGCACGTTTAAAGTAAGTGAAGTTACAAGTAGAATGAACTATAGAGATTTTTGTTCCATTGATTCATAATAAATTATTTGTAATTTATTTATACTGAGTTAGGAGGCATCTTCTTTGAAAAGAAACCCATAGGTTGTTTAAATAGATGTATGTTGTAATAAAATCCAGTAAAACATTAACTCTTACAGTGTGTGGAGTTACATAGTAAGATGAGCTATGCTGCTTCACGACTTGGCTTTTGGTTTTAAATATTCAGTTAGTATCCTCTACACCACTAAAATTTGTGGCTTTTCTTGGTTTGCATTGACGTTACCTTATTAATAGCTTTGAGAAAAAGTGTTGCTAGTTTCGTAGCAGCAATTGTATAGACTTGGCAAAGCATTCAATTACGATTTTAATCAGCAAATAGGGCCTCTGCACAACAAATATTTTCTTCCCTTTTTAAAGCTAAGTAAGAAACTCTGTGGGGGTTTTTGCTGTGTTGTGATGTGTTTTTCTCTTTTTAATCTGAACAATTTATTAGTTATTCAGAAATAACTGTAGATAAGGAATGGAGTGTGTTTGATTTATGTTGTGTTGCAGTTTGTGTAGACAAACTATTTGTGACTACCTTTGGTAAGATGTTTTCTGGTCTCCCTGAACTTTTCAAATCAATATCAGCAGACCTATTTTGTATTGTTCTGTAAGTCGTCTTCCTAATAAGAGCATCTCTGCTCTGCGTTCTTTGTGTATTCCTTGGGGTATTTATATGAATAAATAATTTAGATTCTCTTGTCTCATTAAGGTCCACCAAATGTAGGAGGAAGTCAGCTCATCTCACTATGGTGAATAAGAAAAAATAAAAAGACGACTTAAAGGACATATTCAGTGTTTACATAGTTCAAGTGAATTCTGTTGAGCTAATTATCTTTTTCGTTAGTTTGGTTTGATTAGCTCTAGATATTGGGTTCATAACTTGTGTTGATATAAGTAATATTAGAATTAAGGTCCTCAGAAGAAGTTGTAAGAATACATCTGCAGTGCTGTGTTGAGGAATTTTTCACTTTGAGCATCCTCCATCAAATGAAAGATAAACCGATTCAGAGATTTTAAAACACAATGTAAACCTTCAGCCATGCCTATCCCATTCTTTTTTGAAATGAGAAGGAGGAGGATTAATTTAAATGATAGTTGTTCCTTTCTATGAATCTTTATAATCACCTCTTCTGCTCATTGTCCCCTCATGGTCTCTTCCTTGGCTTATTGCTGACTGTCTCTTGGATACTGGGATATCTTTGCTCGTGTGGATGTCAACATAGTTTGTTTGCCATAAATAGTGCTTTAATTCACTTTGTCTTCTTTTGAGATAAAAATTGTGTATAACATGCTTGTATTGATTATATTTCTGTTTTTGATCAACCTTGTTTGATTATAAGGTGTAATACACTTCATATTTCCTCATGTATCTCAAGGGAACAGTATGAATCAAACTGATTAAAGCTTGATAAACTCTGAGGTTTTGTTTGAAGGGTGGAAGAATATAATGAAGATTCAGATAGTGACCACATCCATACTTGAATACTAATAGTTTTAACCAAATACACTAAAAAAATAACTGTGGCTTAGCTTGGAGAGTAAGACTGAAAATAAATGGTAGTGTTAATCCTTATAAAAATCTCAGGAATAACCACTCTTGAAGGATGCATTTTCCACCTCTGGGAGAAACTTGTGAGAACTTAATGGAATACTGAAGGTCTGTACATTGAGTGTAAGTTCATAAATGATGGTCTTTTCTTTGAAGGGGAATGCTTAGGAAGCTAAGAGTACGTTCTGGAAAAAAAAACGTTCTTCCGCCATGTCCTAATATGTGGTCATTATACTCTCCCCAGTTATTTCCCACTCCAGTCTACACTGCTGATGTATCAGTCATGTAGAAAATACGTAGAAGGATCCTCTCTTTCAGAAAGATTGTGGGGCTTCTTTTAGAGGACTGCATGTAGAGGGAATACTTCTTGAAACTAAGAGGCCCTCAATAATTTGCATATTCAGTATTCTTAAATTTTAAGCTTTTGTGTGAAATTGTTTAATGCCATTTGAGGGACCACTGACAAACTGTTTGTTATGGCATCAGTGATTTTTATACTTCAAGGATCAGGTTTGAGACCTGTTTTCTGCATTATTTTAGTGGAAATTAGATATTTAAACATTCATTGAACATATTATCATATTTATTCTCTTAGTTGTCTCAAGTATACAGCTGAATATAGATGAGAATGAATTAATTCAATTTTTTTCACAATCATATCTGAGAAAATTAATCCAATATTTTTTTCCCCAAACTAGCTTTAGTCTTCCTATAAAATGTTTCAACAAATAACTTTCTTGAAGAAATTGTTGTCCAGTTTCCTCACATTTATCATTGACAGTTTGCTTAACTACAGAAAGTGCTTAAACTTACTTCTTCATAGAAAGAATTTTTTCATGGTTATAGTCTTTCAGAAAAACTATATTGAAAACTTGTTTTCATTTACACTGAACCAAAAGAGTAGTCGTTTCTTCCTAAGAACAGTTTTGTTCTCTTCCTCTTTCAAATATATTCCTCAAAAATACTGTGTTTACATTTGTTGTGGGAGTTTTGGCATTCTATTATTCTCTTCCTGTGCTAATGTGTACTCAATGGTATGCACAAATCTCTTCATTTTTATAGCTCTGTGTTTTGCCAGAATTGTTTTTCCTATGATACGTTTTAGCTTAATTTCCTTGGGAAGAACCATAATGCTTCACATCCCTTTAAGGGAGAAGGCCACTTTATTGTTGTTGCATTTTATTATACGTAATCCTAAATTTCTAACTATAAGTCATATTGTATCATGGATTGCAAAGGTAAAGCCTTTGTCGAAATGGCTATCACAAAGTAAATGAAAACCTGATCTATGGATCTGTTGGAGAATAAAGACTTTGAATTGAAAATAGAAAGCATGAGAATCCATGGAAAGACTGGCACTCAGGAGAATATGCTTATGGTCACTTGGCTCAGTGAGGCAGTGGGAGGTTGGATGAGATGCAGACAGAGCATTCTGCCCATTATTTTCATAGTCTGTCCCTAGATAAAGTGAGCTATGGTAATGCTGTCTGAATATGGTTATTGTATGGCTCATTGTGGTAATTTTAGTGGGACAGAATACGTGAAAGACATTGGCGAGCTGCTGTGACAGATTGATTTTATTGATATTTGAAAGGATCAGACCACTTTGACTTAGCAATCAGTTTGAGCCCAACCTCGTGCCTTCACAGACATGAAGAATGAAGAGAGGGGAGTTGGAAGTGGATAAGGATGATACTCAGTTATAAGGTTTCTTTTTCCTTTCCATTGCACATTATCACCTCACTTTTTCACCTGCTTTGGTCAGAGCTGACTGTATTTCAGCAAGGGATAGTATGTTTTCTAACTTGGTATACTTGCTTGGGAAAGTGGGACCTAGTAACGTATAAATCAGAAATCCAGCCACAGAGAGCTGCAGCTTGACTGTATTTGGGATTTTTCCAGTTTCTTAATTTTTTGTTTCTTAAATTGTAGTGAAGTAGAAGGCTGAGGTACTCAAAAACTTTTTTTTTTTTGCCTCAGTCTTCTCTGGCAACCCCTCTTCCCATGCCTCTCAAGTGCATGGGCTGCAAGGCCGAGGACTGGGGGAGCAAAGTCCCTTCCACTGTAAGAGATGAGGTTTGTGGCCACCTGAGGCACCTGAACGTACAGCAGAAACCTGACAAGATGCTCCCAGAGTCCTGAGGGTAATTGGCTGATGTAGTTGCTAAGTGGTATTTGGGAAGTCATGACAGTTAAATGAAGTTCCTGGTGACTGGAAAAAAGGAAACGGTATCCATTTTTAAAAGGCACAGAAAAACCTCTCAGCCTCACTCCTGTACCTGGGAAGATCATGGAACAGAACCTCCTAGAAGCTATGCTAAGGACAAGGAGGTGATTCAAGACAGCCAGGATGGCTTCACCAAGGCAAGTCCTACCTGACCAACCTAATGGCCTTCTACTGGTGGATGAAAAGTTAGACATGAGTTGTCAATGTGCAATCGCAGCCCAGAAAGCAAACCATATCCTGGGCTGCATCAAAAGAAGTGTGGTCAGCGGGTTGAGGGAGGTGATTCTGCCCCTCTGCTCTGCTCTGGTGAAACCACACATGGAGTACTTACCGTGTCCAGCTCTGGAGCCTCAGCACAGGAGGGACATTGACCTGTTGGTGCAGGTCCATAGAAGGGCAACAAAAGTGATCAGAGGGATGGAACACCTCTCTTTTGAAGATGGGCTGAGAGAGTTGGGGTTGTTCAGCCTGGGGAAGCGAAAGCTATGAGAATACTTTATTGAAGCCCTTTAAATTCTTAAAGGAGGCCTGTAAAAAAGATGGGGACAAACATTTTAGCAACAGCACAAGGGGTGTTGATTCAGACTAGATAGAAGCAAAAAAAAATTTACAATGAGGGGGGTAAAACACTGGAATATGTGGCCCAGAGAGATTGTAAAAACCCCATTCCTGGAAACAGTGTCAGGTTGGATGGGGCTCTAAGGAACCTTATCTGGTTGAAGATGTCCCTGCTCCCTCTAGAGACATTGGACTAGATGGCCTTTAAAGGTTCCTTCCAACCCAAACTATTCTATGACTCTATGAACAGAGTGCAAAAAGGAAGTATTTCCAGGCATGTGTTATTTTTGCTCTATTTAAAAATTTGGCTATAAAGTAAAACTGAAAACTCAATTCCTTAAAGTAGTTGGTGCTGAAAGTTTTAAACTACAATGCTGCTTTTACGTTAACATTGTGACAATTCTGGCAGAAACATGACAGCAACCAGTTTCACAACAGTAATGTTTAACAGGAATATGTCTTCAACTGATGTTGTCAGAGGAATTATAAATTGATAAAAAACTGCAAGTGTCTTTCTTTTTTTCCGTCAGTAGTAATTTCACAGCCATGTTGGATAGATGGCCTGGGCTCTCCACTTGTCCATCTCTAAATGAGAAAAGGCTGGAGAGTCCTCCATTCCCAGCCAAAACGGAGTTTTCATCAAAGAACATATGACTTCAGTGCTCTTGAGCTTCATGGAAGGTAGTGCTTTAGACTCTATTTCTTTTAGCTGACAATCTTTAGGAATTTACTAGGTTTTATGAGGACCTATTAGATAGATTAAAAACCTTGGTTTGCTACTAAGCAGCAAAATTATAGACCACTAATATGCTAAAAACTCCAGTCAGGCAAGTTTCAGACAGTCTTAACAGCAACTTGAAAGTCCAAATTAGAGGGTGTGTTTGTGACAGTTTCTGATAACCAGCTATATATGCTATATCTGACAAACTTCTTATTTCTAATGTCATTTTTTAATCTTCTCTTTCATTTCTTCCCATTTTTCATACCAGGTATAGGCTCATCTTCTTAAGATGCTCCTTTCAAAAAAGCATTTGTAGCCAACCATTAAAAAAAAAAAAAAGCAAATGTCTCTGGAAAAATTGAAATCTTTCATTCTTGTTTCCACTTAGTCCTTGTTAGCTGAAGCATGTCTTCTTAAGAATCCTTTTGTTATGGTATTTTTTTTATGCTAGCACTATCAGAGGTAGTAAATCTGTAAATTTGGAACTTGCATATGCAGCTGTTATGCTTAAAAATCAGCCATTTTTGTGCAAGCGAGGGAATATATGTAGTGATTTATCAAAGGATCATTTGAAATGTTTTGAAAAGAAGTAATGAATGGATATATATGTGACAGCAGTTAAATTTATTGTCTACCATATATGCATTGTAACCTTGGTTTAAAAGAAAAATCAACAAAAAATTTCAACCCTAGCCTCCCAAAAAATCTTACCCAGACTATTGTGTGTACTTCAGAAATACCATGTCTTCTACATAATGGTAGGTGAAGTATTAATACTCATCTTCCCAAGCTATTTGCTTCTCTGTTACCAAAAAATTAAGCTAGAAGGTACAAACTTATATTTAATTTGGAATTATATATAAAAAGGGCATGGATATTCTAGGAGTGACTGGTATATATTGAGTATCCTTGGTACTCCTATTAAAGATGACAGCTTAAACTCCTGACCAAATCACATAATTTTGCTCTGGTTTCATATGAGGTAAGTTATAAGCATCAGATTGCTTGAATTTAACCTTTCTTATTGACTTTCATCTTATTTTGAACACCACAAAATTTAACTAAAGCTGAATGCCTGGAGATCATAGTATTTTTAGATCCCCATCATCCTGCCAAATAAAAGAGTTTTGAATAACCTTCTGAAGAACATACGAGAAAATTGCTTACTGTAGATAACACAGTAACTGTAACCAAGGACAGAAAGGACATATAGTTCTTTATAGTGAACTTTTCACTAGCTAGTGGCAATCTATTACTGCCAGTTTGAGGCTGAAATGAATATCAGACAGTTTTAGCAAAAAGTTTTTCACATCTGGGGAAGGTCAGGCACCTTTTGATTTGTACGGCATTGGACTGTTCACCAGAGATCCAAACACTTCCAAACACATCTTTTTAGATAACAACAAGTGAACCGGCCTTTTTACTGTTTCTGTTCAGCATGCAGTTCAACTAAGACATTTTCTTTTTGGAGAAAACCAGTTTCCTGGAGTCTTTTAATGGATGTAAAGCCCATCTATAACCTTTTCATTTACTTCTTATATTCTTTCATCTTAACTAGCTCAGTCTATTTGGAATAAAAGGTTTCTGTTTATCTGAGTGTGAAGGCACTGCTGTGTTTACTGGGCAAGTTGTTAATTTGTTTCTACTGACATTTATTAGAATATGCAGCATTAAAAAAAAGAATGTTGTACAAATCGTAGTCTGTTCTTTGAGGTCCACCTATATGTGATAAAGTATTTTTAGAATGTATTTTTGTCTCCAGTGGTCAGTCAGGGAGAACCAGTAGTAGTTTACACACCATCAACTTTGGAAAATGGTGCTATCCTATTTTCATTCTTTTGACAAATACTAAAATTAGCCTAACACACTGGTATTTTCATGGATGAATAAATAACTCTCATTTCTTCTGTCGGAATATTTAATTTTTCTATCTGACATGCAACTGAAGGAGGGACATCAGGTGGTAGGTAAGGTTCCTGCTGAACTTCTAAGGGTACAAAATGAATATTACCAGTTTATAGGCCACAATATTTTGTTCTTCAGAGAGAAGCTTTTATTTTTTTATGCTATTTAATTTTTGAATTAATAAAATTTGTAACTCTAAGAAATTATAGGTCAAGCTTTTATTCCTTTGCAGTACCTCAAATGAAACTAGTTTTCTGCAGTCAAAACAGATATTAAAATAAGCAACAAAAATGAACCTGCTGGGATGTCATTTTATTCCTGAATTTTCATATGTAGCAAAATATGACACACTGTGAAGGTCCAATCTCAAATATGTGATTCCTGACTTGTCCAAATCAAAGCTTCTACTGCTGTCTGTAGGAATGCAATTTAATTGTCAGGAAGTTATTTGCAATGTACAGGTTCCCCAGTTTTATTGGTTCTCTGTATTGTGATGTTTCTCCTTCCCATTTGTCTCTGTCCTTTGGCAAATTTAACCTTCTCATCTCATACACTTCCTTTCCCATCTAACTGCCTATTCCTCTACTTTTTTATTTTTCTTTGCTGCAGTTGTGCTGTCCACCTCCCACAGCTCCAAGAGTCTTCTTTCCTGTTCCTCAGCTCTGATGCAAGAGCTGTCAAGTGTAACACACACTGCACGCCTTTGTCAATCCTGTCACACCTTGCTACAGCTCTTGTATTCAACTGGGCTGCTGTAGCACCTTGCTCTGTTGACAGCCAGTCAACTTTCTTCTATTTCTCCTGCTAAGGCACTACCAGAGTACAGCTAGAGAAAGCAATTTACTATTTTAACAACGCTTATTTTCAAATGCTCAAGAAAATGCAGAAAGAAACTCGTAAGAAACATGTTATGAAGACAGTCTAAAACTGCATCTGCTTGGGAATACAATGAAATACTGGAAAAATATTTTTTTTCAGTGTGTCCAAAGCCTTGAGTGAAAACTTTTAAAAAATAATAGAAAATTATAACAGCTTAAGAAACCTGGGACACTTGTGGTTCCCTATTTCCCACTCGTTTACTGTGGTAAACTATAGTTTTCTGTCCAAAATTTTTTGCAGGATTTTCTTGTGAGTGAAAAGTCTGTAGACCTTTAGGAGCAGTATTTGATTGATTGTGTGGCCTTGATGAACTCTTCTCTGTTTTTAGTTCCTGAATCACTCTGTGTATTTGATAGAGGTTATGTTTTGAAATTCCCTAATGAGTAGCTTATTGTTTCTTATAGATTTCAAAGATAAACTATCCTTTGATAGTCCCAAGCTCATCTGTGCAATTTCATAGGACTTGTCCATAAGGGAGTCTATAAACATACTGTATGTTTCTCACATCTGTAACTTTGTTCATGACCTGTTTTTGTGTTTATGTTTGTATCTGAGCATACAGAGAGAGGGATTTTATCGTAAGAGCGAATCTTATTTATTGCGTCCAAAGATGGGCAATGAAGCTGGTGAAGGGTTTGGAGCACAAGTCTTATGAGGACCATCTCAGGGAACTGGGGAAAAGAAAGCTGAGGGGAAACTTCATCACTCTCTGCAACTACCTGAAAGGAGGTTTTAGCAAGGTGGGCACAGGCTCAGGTAGCAAGTGACAGGACAAGAGGAAATGGCCTCAAATTGTACCGGGGAAGTTTAGTATGGATATTAAGAAAAATTTCAGGTTGCCCAGCAAAGTCATTGCTTCATCATCCCTGGAAGTTAATTTAAGAGATGAGTGGCACTTAAGACATATATTAGGGGTGGACTTGGCATTGGTAGGTTTATGGTTGGACTCGATGGTCTTAAAGGCCTTTTCCAACCTGAAAGATTCTATGACTTTATTCTGGAATTATAATAATATACAAACTCCTGTTCAAGTAACAGCGTATAGATACTGTGTGTTGGATAAAGGAAAGCTAGATGGATGTAAAGATGGTAACAGGAAAGATGACTTCTTATAAAAACAGAAAGGTTAATAAACTGTTTTCCAAGAGAAATAAGATAGAAAAACAAGAGATGTTTAATTTTTAGCAAAAAGTGACATTTATTAGATGCTAGAGTAAAATTCAAATATAAGATTAACAAAGAGTTAGCATGAATCAAATCCTAACTAAAAAGGGGTTTATATGTTAGGTCTATGCCTGGTGGTTGCTATGATTCTCTGCTTATTGCAATGTCACATTACTGGCCTGAGGTGGAAACTTTACCTGCATTTCTGGCCAGTGACTCTTAGCTACTTCAAACTAACATAGTAATGTTGATTTACAGTTTAGGCTAGTTATAAGCAAGAAAGATGTAATAGCTTCTGAATTGGAAAGTAGATGGAATATAAGCATTCATTGCAAATTGGATTATGAAAAGGAGCTAGGAAATGGATAAGAGATGGAAGACTGAAACAGTGCATTTTCACTGATCTAAATAAGTATTTTGAAGAAAGTCAGCTCAAGGTTTAAGGGCTCAACGAGATTTTATAATCAGAAAAATAGGCATAAGCATTGGCACTTTAGTTTTAAGTCTTGCATTTCTCTTCTGAGAAACACATTTGTCTTAGTATCTTCAAACTGTCTTGGACATTGATATAGTGATGCAAGTATTAATCAAATTAAAACATCTCAATCTAGGCTTTATTTGATGTCTGTAGTCCTTACTCATCATATCTCATCCTGTTCATGCTATCTAATCTATCCTTATAGATTCTTCAAAACAAGAAAAAATGTCCATGATAGAAAGTGTGCAGCACAAAAGCTGACAATCTAATAGACGTATTAAGTATATGTTATTCATTGAAAGGACTGAAACCTCGAAATCAAGTTCTGAGTCAAGTGTATTATGCCTACTGGGAATTGGATTTCGCCCCTCACATCTGTCAGTTTCTCAATGTCCTTACAAGCTTCACTAATCCTTTGATTTATAAAGACAAAAGTTTCCTCTAGGGTTCAAGTGGCATGTGATTGACTTGTATATTGTGCATTCTGCCCAGGAGGGTATGCTGCAGAGCAAGATAGTCCAGTAGATTATAACTGCTGTTTTACAAGAGAGGAAGCTTTCCTCTTCTTTTAAAAGAGCAATAGTATAGTGAGGGACAAAAGTCATATTGGAGTTATGGCGTTTAATCATCTTGAGCTCTAAAAACTTTCAATATCATATTTGTAGTGCTCTTAAGACAGTTCTTTCTGCAATTTTTATAGTGATATCACTGTATAAAAAGTTAATAAAAATCAGGAAAAGCACCTGCACAGACTACAGTCCGTTTTGTCAAAATTCTAACTGTGGTTGCTATTTCTGCCATGCCATATATTCAGACTTTATACTTTGCTTTTATTTTCCATCATATTTATGATTACACATAATTCTCTTCAGTCTACTCTATATATTTTTCACCCCACTATGTATTTTTCGCCACAACTAATTTAAGTCTCACTTGTCTGGAGTTAATATCCGTCTTTTTTTTTTTTTTATTCATTTCCTTAAGAAGATTGAATTAGGTCAAATATCTTGTTCATCACCTTAGAAAGTGAGGTTTTCTTTCCAGGACCCTGAAGTATATAAATGAGTTTCCTACTGAAAATGTCGCATAGGTCATTTTCCAGTACCCACGCTTCCAGCAACACTCTGGGTATGCAAATACATAACTCCAGCTACAGGAAAAGTAGCAACTGATCTGCAAATCAGAAGACACTGCCAGAATAATTAAAGCATTTTGCTGTAACCTATTCTGAAGGTATCAGTTTAATTCCATAGGTGAGGTTTTTACCTTGTTTTCAGCTAATTCTTTTGCAAAAATTTTTTGGTCTTTCTTGAAGGTTTCTATGAAAGGTATCTGTGAATTGCCCTTAAATTCTTCTCTTGCATTAAACTACTATAGCTACAGTGATGTCAGGGGTCGTAACTGTGCTTTAGATCCAGGTCTACCAGAAAAGGACAAGCCAGACAGCCCTGGCTGACTGGGAACACGTGGGATTAGAGCAATGGACCAAGGGAGCATCCAGGGGCATATCGAGTGAATCTTCCCAAAGCACTGGCAGTGATGTCTTACTCTTGGAAATGGTACCTTTAGTCTGTTTATTTATTTAGTGAAGCTACCCTGCTTCTGTTAGATGTTACGACAGATATGACAGCAGCATGAATGGTACTGACCTGAGGGTGTTCATTGCTTTTTTTCAGAAATCATAGACAACCAGTCACATAAAGGAAAATAAATATCCCATGATTTTGGGCCACCTGGTTTAAAAATCGAATAAGAAATTAAAATATTAACTGGTGATTGAAACATTCAAAATGATTGATCATTAAGCTGAAAAGAAGAATTTATCACTGTAAATTATTTGTTTATTGCATTTTAAATATGGCAATGTTTTTAACGCATCATATGAGTTTGTGGTTAATTTAATTTCATTTAAGCAGCTGGATACTGGTACATATGGTCTAACATAAAACTTTCATTTTGCTCCACTTTTTCTCTCAAGAACAACTTTTTCCACTTTTTTACTGTGGTAACTGGTTCATAAACATAGACCTACTGTCAGTACTGTTCTGACAGAAACATGTGAATGAATAAGGTCAAAATATTATATAGAATTGGTTTCAATGTATTTTCGGTACTGTAACTTGTTTGACAAGGGGTTTATTCTTTCTTTGCAGGTATTCTTTTCTTGGCTTGCTTTACTTTTCAATTTCAGTGTTTACTTCTGCTAGCAGCTTGCAAGTGTCTGTCTTCCCTAGGCAGTGTTTTCTGTTCATGTATGTTCTGCTATTTGCTACAGATTTATGTGTTAAAAATATAAATACACATTGAGCACATAAATAAAATACTAATTTCTTACATAAAGGAAACAACAGTAGTCATTGGCGAGGATTGTATTAGAGCATTATAAGGAACACCTAAAGCTGTATTATAAAGTACTATTATGTGGTATTTCAGATTAAATAGGAATAATGCAAAGATGTAAAAGAATATTAGAAGATGATCCTATTAAAAAATCTGCCTCTGGAAGCACTTCATAAGCAGGCCAAGTTAAAACTAGGGCTTTGCTATATATGCAAATGCTTACAGTGATAACTCTTAAGTGCAAAGTGCAAAAATATTACCAGTCTGATTTTATAAGCTTTTTCCTTTGCTTTATGCTACTTTGCTCTTAATTAAATAGTCATATGGACTGCAGGATCATGCTTGTTGTGGCCATGTAAGTGACTAAACTGGGTTTAATTTTTTATGTGACTGCCAGGTTAAAGAGTGGTTACAAGACTCAGCAATATTCCATCTCAGTGACAAATCCAGTAATTTGCTTATCAAGGCAAGTCTGTTTTCTCTATATTGCCTTATCCTGCCTACTGGTAGTGCAAAACGTGGTCATTAGGAGCATCTTCTCCCTAGAACCACAGCAAGGGAAATCTTGAGCCTGAAGGTAGTTTTTGCATTTTGTTGTTGATGTATTTTTAACTTCCCTATATTATGGTTTGTATGAAGTAGTCATGTGTTGGCATCCTCTGAATATTATATGGTTGATGGGGAAAAAGTAAGAAAATTTTAGTAAGTATATTAAGGAATAAACCTTTAAAGAATCACAAGAGAACTTCAAGATTTATCACTACATTGGCATTTTAGTGTATCACATACATGCCTGGAAGTCAGTGAAGTTGCATTGACAGTTGATTTTGACTTGGCATTTCCACCTTGAAAGAAGCAATGAGTGCGTTCGCTTCCTTATACTCAAAGTGAATTCTGAGCTCTATAAGATTATTGTTCATCTGTGGAACTTTAAGAAATGCTTTAAGATAAGAGATTATCTGATCCAAAATAGAGTGCTTTGCAAGTGTGAATGCTGCAGATTATAGCTGTGCTTTAAACTCTATGAAGGTAGGAAACTGTCAGGAGACACTTCATTATCTTTCAGTTGACTCCGTCAAATGCAGTACTTCAAATTTTCGAAATTAGCAATCTTCACCTACGAACTGCTGAAGGACAACAAAGTTTTACGGATTTCATTTCTAGTGTATGTGACAGCATCAATGGATTTGTCACTCTGAGCGGTAGTTTATTCCTGAAACATTTTGACAGAATTGGGGAGAACTAATATAATTTCTACATAAGCATTAAAAAAGTCTAGCAAAAATGTAGTATTTTGCCACTGTGTTTGAAGTATAAGTGAAAATACTGACAGAAAAGTTTCAAGGTCACTTGTGCATTGTGAATCCAAAAGACAACACTGTGTTTCTGAGAAGATGCTGGAGATTGTGGCGTGCAGACTTGAGCATTGTATGTCAAACTTTGCATTTGGATCTTTGCCACTGAAACTGTTGGAGATTTCTGGGATAATGGTGTCTTTACTCCAGACCTAGCTGAGATAAAATAAAGGGATAATGCAGTTTGATCCATTTGTCATCTTTGTAACTGTGCACATGCATCCTTTTTGAGTAAAACTGCTTGATACATGTATGTTGTCATTGTTACTGTAAGGTTGTTCATTTAAGGACAGCTATCTATAAATCTTAAAATAAGCCAGTAACATTTCAATTTGCATGCATCTTCCCTATTATGTGCACGCTTCTTTTATATTTATTAACCTTTATGGTTTACTTAAGGAATCACCCCCTACTTGTTTGCTAAGTAGATTGCTGCTGTGTTTGGGCTTCAATAGTAAGCTATAGTGAAATAGCTCATGTAGTTATGGACAGTTTAATGTTGATTGGGAAAAAAAAAAAGGCTTTCAGGAAAACAAACAAAATCCCGCTTTGAGGAAAAGCAAGTTTTCAAAAGGAGAGCCAGTTGTTTTATACCTTATCAGAAAAATGGGTTAACTGAGAGATGTGATATTTAGTGTAACACAGTAATATTTCCGTGTTTGTGCAAGGGAAAGAAACCAACGTGCAAATGCACCTTTCATTGTAAGTAGGATGGTGACCATGGTCTCTTCCAAGCAGCAAGAGAATAGAACGAGTTTTAAGGTACTATCGAAACTGTCGCCTGATGCCCTGAGTGCAGACCAGGTTGGATTACTCTGATTTAAAGATGCTCTTGTAAATCTTGGGGTACGAACATGGAAAAGAAAATGCATATTGAGTTGTTAGCTCCTGGAATCGGCAGGGTGCAGGTTAATTGGGAGGCTCTGCCAGTGATTCTTTGAAGGACTGTGGCAGTCTAACATCCATGACTCCTTGCAACTGCTAAACACCCCAAACATTATGCAAGGATGATTTAATGGCTGTTCCATCTGCAAGGAAAAGAAAGACATTTAAACTACATTTATTAAGGAGTTCTACGATAGGTTTAAGTTTTGACAATAAATGGCACTAGTTGCAATAAAGGGAAGAATTGAGAGTGAATTAGTGTCTTCCTAGTTTTGCACAAAATATCTGTTTTCAGAAAGGTGTTACTGTGTACACTCATGAGGTTATATGTAGAACTGATTTAGAATTTACACTTTTCTTTCAATTCATTAATCAGATTTAAAATGGCGAAACATACATTGCAATTGACTAAATCACAGCTAGGTTTTGCTGGGATTATTTTTAATAACTCAAAAAGTGCAAGCTCAAAAAATTTGAAAACTAGGTACATAAGAATGGAAAATTTTAAGGAATGTTTACTTCTTAAAAGGGAAAACAAGTCAGAAGAAATGCAGATTTCAGGGAATATTTTTGCAGTTGCTGTTCAAAGAAATGTAAAATAAAGCTTCCATAGCCAAGTAAATAATAAAGGTTTATTGAATGTAATATTTGTAGTAGAGCATGAGAAAGGAGAATGAAGAATAAGGTAGTATGTGAACACAGATTTGTGTCAATGTGAGTAAAGTGCAAGACAGAAGTGCCAGTTTTAGTGTTCTGCAGTGCTAGAACCTCCAGAAACACAAATCATAGGAATGTATGTTATTCCATTCTTTTTTCTCTGTTTTCATTGCTGTAAACAGCAGTCTAAAATTTAAAATCCCCTAGTGCCTTATGCTCAATCTGTTATTTGTTTGTTCTTTCACATTCAAGCCAGGTTATAAAGTTTTAGTGCCATGTTTTCTTATTTGTTTGTAAAATCTTGGCTTTCAAAAATATTAAGTGACGCAAAGCAAATCTGGAAATATGGTGTATGTTTGCAATTTTCCATTAAGTCAATATGGATTGCAAATTAGCATCTATGCTTTTCAAGATGTAGTCCCATAAGAAGGCAAAATTTAATATACACTACCTTATAGAGAAAACTTTGTTAAATTGGCAGATGACACATGTCATTTCCTGTTTTTCCTAAGGGAATCACCATGTTTTGTTTAGTTTGCTCTGCGAACCTTCTTCTAGGTAAAACATTTGAGGAAAAGGAAGCTGTGCTGTGTAGGAGGCTGGGTACCAGTAGCAGCATAGCTGTCCTAGCACATTAGGTTAGACTGCACTATATCACAGTGTTTCCTGGCTTCCACAATCCTCTTATTTTGGATGAGCAGCACACTCTAGCAGAAGATACAGTATTTTGTGGCTAATCCTGGCAGCATCAAAACCTGAGTAACTGCTATGATATGACCCATACAGAAACTTGAGAATGAGACTGATACAACACTCTCAAAGAGTAATGCTTCTCCACTCTTGCACAACAAGCGAAGCAGTAGACAAGAAGAAAAAGACATCTTTTGACTGTTTTACGAAATATCTGAGTATTCTAATACGATTATGGAATTCACTGAGTAATAACTAAACAAAGCAGTGGCTGAAAGATGAAAGGACAGCTCATTTCCCACCTTTGTTTTTCCGTTTTTATTCTAGCAAGTGGCCTGACCATCCTGCTCCTTAGGCTCACAGGACTTTCTGAAAAAGGCAACCTCTGCTCCCTTTCATCTCGCCACTGTATTTTCCACTTGTACAATCTGAGAGAAGGCCAGCTAACAGGCAGATTGGTATGAAGAGTTTACTGAGGCTTTTGCCTCAGTGTGATATAGTAACTATTCTGCTCCTGGAAGAAGAGATTTCACCAGGGTCATTATTGAACTTCAGTATTATTCCTTTCATTGCTGGCACTCTGCTAGCTATATTAATCATGCTGGTTACACATGGTTTCCAATAGCTTGGGCCATCTGCAGCTTTATTGCTAGGTGCTCTGCTTAGTTATCTTCATCCATGATCTCTTACATTATCTGTACTCATATTTTTCTCTGTGATTTATACTATTTTGTACTTTCGGATGATCACCTCTTCCACAACTGCTTTTAACAATCTATTTCTCACTCTAGATAACTGTAGTGTTTAGGATGATTAGGCAGCCTGGGTACATTACTGCTGGCTTTCCTGGTTATCAGTAAAACCACTTTCGGTTTCTGAGTGGGAGGGCTGGTTCCACTACATGTTTGCCCTGAGTGTACAGACACCAATAATATTCTTTCTTCCATCTTCGAATTTGATGGCCTTAGTATAAAAGTTAGTCTTTGGTTCTCGTGCCTCAAAAGTACCCAGATCATTAAAAACCAAATAGATTTTCAAGAGAAATTTTCTTGTGATAAAAATTCTTTGCTCAGGTTTATTTTTTAAATCATGACTTTGCCTGTAGGAGTAACAGAACTGAAGACTTTTGAGCAGGGCCATTCCATTTCATAGGCAGGACAAACAGTGTGTGTTTTTAAAAAACAGGTTTTAGGAGCTATATGCTGAAGGAATAATTTTGCTTTATAGAATTATAAATGTTTACTGGATAGAATAGAATATCCTAAATAGAACAGATTTTCATATTATTAAGAATTTGTTATTAGAGTAATGTAGCATATAAAATTATCTCCCATCATCTGAGGTGGTTGGCAGACGCAGCGAGGTAAAGCTTGTGATCTGGAAACTTGAAATCTTCCCCTGGAATCTAGGAGGAGAGTAGCACCAATATCAAGCAGAACAACAACAAACATACCTATTATGCATCTTACACACAAATATACTTGGATAGAAGGGAAGGAATTGAAATGCTGAAGTTTATTGTAGCAAGATACAAACATTTGCAGTTTTATTTTTTATTAATCATCATAGCACTAGTGTTTGGAATATAAAGCAGAATTCTATAGATTTCAGTGGCAGTTTTCCCCAAGGTGTAATCAGGAGCATTCCAAGACTTTCTTTTGCTTCATTTCAAATAGGTGAAGCCTGGTTCTACTTCTGCTTAAGTCAATGGCAAGATTTTTGTTAACTATCTCCTGTGATAGCCCAGTTAGGCTCAGAATGAAGGAAATACATACCAGGGTGCCTTGTTAATCCAATGAATTTAATTTAGATTAAAAAAAAGATGAGATTAGCTATTAAACGATTTAAGATTAGTACACATAAACTGATTTGTTATCTCCCTCCATGCTCCAAAGATGCCACCACATTTGTACATGGAGCATGGAAATACCAGTGTAACAACTGGAGAACTTAGACTTCTAGTACTATGTTAGTGAAGAGCTTGATGATGAGAAAAGAAAGAAAACGATGGCACACTACTAAAAAAAAATAAAATTAAAAAAATCCTTTAAACTAAATAGTCTATAAAGATGTATATAAATACTAGTGTATATATAAAAAGATGTGTTTGAGAAATTTTCTCCTGAAATAACTGGAGTATCTTAATATTTTTTTAGTAACACAGAAGAAATAAATGGAATGTAAAGCACACTAGAAGAAAAATGCTAGAAGAAAATTTATTGTCAACAGGAATTACTTGAAATAAAGTCTCTGGACTATTATTATGATTGATTAGCATAGTACACCACTTAAAATATTTTTTTGTGTAAATATAGTTATTGGAGCAAAGAAGCATTTTATTTATTAGTAAGCCTTGTCAACAGAACTTCAGGCCTCAGGCAGATTTATCTGTAATTTATTCAGGTCTGGTTTGAGTCTTACACTGTGTTCTAGAAAGAAGTGGTAATCTTTCTTTCTATTCAAATTTAAGAGTGATTCAAAATATTTTTAGCAGAGGTTTTGTTTCTGCCAAAAGGGATTTAATCACGATTTACTAGACTCTGTTCAACAATGCCAATCTAGTGTCTAAAAATTATATTTCTTCTCTAGCTCCTATTTTGAAGTAGTCATAAATATTCCTGTTCTGACTACTCAGACTCCTCAGTTTTGGTCATATGTTGAAAGATGGTTGGCTTCCATCAGAAAGTTTAGTGTCAGGGAAGCTGAGTACTCTGAACAATTCACAAGTACCCTGTAAACCAGCAGCAGTTTCAAGATATTTATAAACCCTGATAAAGGAACGCTGGCTTATTACTACAGCATAAACAATGAGAAAGCATTAGAAATAAGAACCATGTATAGGCTGGCAAGGTATTTTCCGAAGTGGCTGTAACAGTTTTATTGCTTGATTAATAGACAAACAGCTCAAAACATACCAGAATGTTAGGAGACATTTTAAAAACAAAGCAAACAAAAAAGACAATGGAAATTAAAACCAAACCTAAGCCTAGATTTTTTAATTCTTTGCAAGTCTAGCCCATTGGAGCTTAGGGTTTTCTCACAATAGCCACTTGAATTTAAACATATTTGAAAGTAACTTGAGGTGATCGTGTGCGTATATTGTATGGCTGAGAGTGTATTATTGTGAAGTTAATTGTATGACTGCATACTTCACATAAAAATTAATGTTCTAGAACTTAGTTTGGCAGCCAGTATTTAATTCTTGAGTATAAATTGCAAGTTTAAAGAGCTAATAAAGAGTACTGTATGTATTATTCACAAAAAATCGGATAAAGACAAGGTATCAAACTCATTTTCTTTAGCATTACTCATATAATATGTTATTAACTGTTCAAATGAGAGTGTCTGGATGTCCAAAGCTGTTGATTTCTCATTTTTACTTTTGGTGGGTGATTGATAGCTTTATTACAGAGGGTATCTGTAGGTATAGTCTTGTATGAAAAGGCTGGCAATGCAATAAAATGTGTTTCTTTGGGTATATATAGCATCACATCCTTAAGTGCAATAAGTTAACCTGTATCTTTAAACTTCACTGCTGTGATTTACATATTCTACCAATTTCGCATGTAAAAATGGATTTTATTTATTTTTCTTGTGATATGCAAAGTCTCATTGAAAATGTCAGTCATACAGGTCATATAACCTTCAGAACTGTTAAAAAATTTTGAGATATAAACTAATTCCTAATTATTAAATTAAACAATGTACCTTTTCCAGATAAACAGTATCTTCATCCTTTGTCTCCCTTTGAAACATTTTTTAATATATCTTGATATTATATAATAAAGAAAATACAGTCCAAAAGCTGATGTAAAATTTTGACGTATAAAATCATCTTATAGTAAGTAAATAGTCCTTAAAGTCAATAGATACAAGTCTGGATGTTGATAACATAATGTGTGACAGGCAACTAAGTGTCAGCATGTTGTGACAAGACAAGTGAATCAAAGTAATTTTGCTAAACATTTTCAGCGCGGCAGATACATTATTTTGGGGTTGGTTTTTGGAGGGGAATGACAATGGATGTCCAAAATTAGATTAATCAGGTGTAGTTTTCTCAGCTGAAATGGCAAAATTATCTGTGTAAACTGTGATTGCACTTTTATGTATGGGATACACTAGATATCTAAAGGTTTTGATTTGCTGTTATAATGGCATCAGTAAATGTTCCTTCACTGAAGCTGCTTTTTGCCAAAAGTAAAGAAAGGGTTTTTTTGTGAATTATATTTAATATAATTTTGTCAGTAGGAGTTAAAATGTTACAGTTTTTGATTACCAGTATTGAATATGTTAGAATAAATAGGTGACATATACTTTGTGAAAGCTGCCCCTTAGATGGCTTCATCTTAGTTGTAGTTGACCTACATAAGAGAGTCCTACTCCTGAATTGAGTAGATTATGTAGTTTGGGGGAGAGAGGGAGGAATTATTCCTAAAACAGGACCTGTCATTTTGTACTAAAGAAAAGTGCTCTACGTCTGTCTCTGCCAGAAAAATTCAGGCTCAGCAGTTTGATATGACACTAATTTACTTGCAGAGAGATTTATAAAGCTTCATAAATAGCGGAACAATATGATTAGATAGTACTTCTGTTGATTCAATTACAACTGAGGTTTAAAGATACTAAGAAAAAAATCAAATGGCCCAAGCTGGAATTAAGCTTTCTTAATGGAATTGGAAAAAAAATCAGCAGTGATGAAAAAGAAACAAAAGAATTTCTACTGTGATCAAGCAGGGAAATAATTTCTTAAGCTGTGATGGATGTGTTGTATCAAAACATGGAATTCTGAACCACACGTTATTCTTATTTGAGATCTAGATTTCGTTTAATAACTTCAGTGAAATGTTTAAAATTAGTTATTTTGCATTCCACTGAACTTGCGTCTTTTCATACAGAATAAGTTATGCACTGGATCACCCTCTCATAAATCTACTCAGAATATTGTGAGGAATTTTGGTAGTGCCATATTATGCTTTTATACCCTTTAATGTGCAATGTCAGCAGTTCTCTGATGATGTCTGGTTTTAAGCTGAGAAAGGCAGGAGTTTCAGACTAACATCCAGCATACATCTATTCGTAATACTGATAGTTCAGCTACAGGTTATAGGTAGGACATACTTGTTGTTACTTTTCTGCTTTGTACAGTTTCCTGTGAGAGGCAAGGATAGTCTATTGAAATCAATGGCACATGTGGTTGTAAATTTCAACATGTGGCTCAGCACCAGTAAATCTTCAGTCAGAATTCTCCAGCAGACAAGGATTTATTTAGAAAAAAATTTTAAGTGCCTTTATGTAAAGCTTGTCTAAGCTTTTTGGCTTAGCTACTTATTTGAAAAAACTTACATGTATGTACATGTGTGCACATAGAATTTTCTTTTTCAGTGTATTTTTGGCCAAAGTAATTTTTTAGATCTTGAACAAAACATTTCCTATCTGTAAAAGTGCTGAAATACTCACTGGATGAGAAAGGTCATGAAGAAGAGGATTATTGAGTGCCTGTCAGTGTGTAGGGAAGTTATTTAGGAAGTTGAATACCTGTATTACAGCACTAGCAGTAACATTTAAATACTGGATCATATTTGGTCCTGTCATTTCAAGCTATTTTGTTCAAGCCCCTAAGTTAGATTTGCTTTCTCCTGTTCCTAACCAATAAAAATAAGCTGTTTGGCCGCTGATGGTGGATTACAAAACAAGCCTAAGTATAATGTACTCTACAAGTTCGAGTCTAAAGCAAAAGTGGATTGAATTTGGCTGTTGCTTTTAAAAGACTTATGTTTGATAACCATCTTGAAGGTGGTAGCTTCCCTGTGAATATGGAACTGAATGAAGAATGGTCTTGTGAATCCCTAACCCTTGCGTCCTTCTTAAGATTTCTTCCTGGGTTTTGATTCGTTTGGTTTGTGTTTGTTATTTTTCCTGGAGAGAAAGAAAGAAAAGGAAGAAAAGACAAACCGTTTACCTGTTTTTTAGTTCCATTCATGTATTCTTTATAATTTGAGCCATTAATGAATAATAGAATTTCTTAGATACAAATGCTTGAGCAAGGTGACACAGAAGGCCATTGTGGGCTTTTCTATTGAGATTCCATAAAGGCAGAAGTGCATTGACATGCTTGTTGTTCTGAAGTTATGTCTGACTGACAAAGACATTGAGTATCTATGAAGAAACACTTCCTTTATGAATACAGATGAAGGAACACAGATTTAAGAAAGGAAAAACAGAGGTTTAAAATAAAAATAATTTATAAAAATAAGTAGGACTTTAAAGAAAATTTTTTTGCTATTTGAGGTTATTTTATACTCAGTAAAGTTCATGAATTTATTGACACTCATGCATAAGTGTATCCCTATGATGTAATAACAAAGTATAAAATCAGCATATTTACAAATGGATAAGAAGCTCTTTGCAGTATACTCTTGATGGCATCTGTATGCAAGCAGAGAAGTGACTGAATCTGAAGGCCTTATTTGCAAGCATGTTCTTCCATGATTTGAAGTGACTTGAAGTTCAGTAAAATATAGTATTTGTTGGAAGTTATATATACATAGTTGTGTACCAGTCGTATTAAGGATATTCTTAAGCAGTGTTAGGATTATTCTTGACATTACCTCCCTTATATTGACAGTGTCAAAGCATCTTGGACTGAGATGGATGGATGGATTGTTTCCCAGCAGAGAATTAGGTAGCGACATACCTGTGCTCATTTGTGCTGAAAAAGCTCTCCAGAAACCTTCAAGCCTGCAAAATGAACTATGATTGCTATATAACCACTGTTAGAAAGTATCTGATTATACTGGCAGCTGCAGTGGCTGGAGAGTGACCAGAATTTTTCCGTTGTATAAATACTCTGAGCAGCCATTTGTAACATTACTCTTGATTGTGGTGATTTCCAAAGTTGGTGTTTTATTATCCTTTGTTTTTTCTTTCTGAAGTATAGTGAACATTTAAACATGAACTGACTTAACATTTGAAAATGTGGAGGTAGTTCTCATGATGGTGAATCTGCTTGATGTGGCTTATTTCTCCGGGTTTCTGACAGCAACTTAGAGAGATGCTGGTATCAGTAGTTAGAAGCATCTAAACAGTGAAGTTTTATCTGGGCTCTGGAGAATATTAGTACATAGGGATTAATGCAGTTGGAATTGTATGCATGAAAAGGGGGTCATTTTGGGGAGAGTAGGTAGACTGAAGACCCTTCCTCCTGTCTGAGTCTTTACTCTGAGCCTGTATGTATTTCAATAAATGAAGTTTTAAAAAGTATTTAACTGTTGACTGCTATCACCTCAGCAAACTCAGCAATGAAATATCCCATTAGAGTTGGGCAAAACACCAGCAGAAAGTTACCTGTGGTTCTTTCAGGAAATGAACTAATGGGACTTGAGATTTCTCTAAAAGCTGAGCCATTTCCTGTTTCACAAGCCAATGAAGATACCACCAATCCTTGTTCTACTTGGATATAAACGGTTGCATTGCAGTAGGGTTGCAGAAGCCATCAAATGAAGACTCTGTAGAGCCAGGTACTAGTCCTTAATAGGGAAAATAAAAAACTTGGTCTTTCATCATAACTGGTCTAATATAACCCATCTCAAATGCTTGCAGAGGAATTCCTATTTGTCTGTTCTAGCTGTCTGCAAGAAATATGTTTACACACAACTTGTATAGCAACTAAGCCTACTTCTTGGTAGGAAAACTGTATTTTGTAAGACTTTTCATTAAAATGTTTGGCTTAGTCACCTTATTACTTTTTTTCTTCTTGAAAGGGCAGTGACCTTTCCATGAAAAATAGATCAATGATAGATATGGGAATATTCAGCCAGAATGTTCCCATGTTTTCTGCAGTCAGAGACGTGGTCATTTTTTTTCAAATTAGAAAACTAGAATACAGACATGTAACTTAAAGGTGTTAGGAGATTTTCTTCGATGCAATCTTTCCTTTGAAGGAAAAAGAAAAGAAGAAAAAGTAAGAATACCCACTGGCGTTTACCAGTGACTTTTTCCTTTATATTATTCTGTAAGTCCAAGTGCTTACAAATAAAGCAGAGAGGTAACAACATCCAGAGGGAGCAATACTGAAATGACGGTTGTGGATTTCCAGAAGAAACATTTATGCTTCCAGCAAGGTCATGATCATGGTATTGCTTGATTAAAAATATTAATAATTTGAATTTTATCTTCAACAATGCAGAAGATAAAAACTCAGAAAACCCTGAAAGACTCCTTTCAGTTACTTCAATACAAATAGGAGAATGTGGAGGTGTGACTAATAATGCATTCAGTATTATACGTTCGTTAATTCAAAAGAATAATTTAACTATTCTAAGTGTTAAAAGTATATATAAAATTATCAGATAACTGTTAGTCTTTTAAAGAAAAGTATTTTCATAGCAGGCAAGAGAGACAACATTACAGCTTCGCTCTATTCATGTCCTTTAACGTTCAACTGAAAAATAAAAATAATTACACCTTCGGCCATGTAAATATCATCAAAATGATCTTTTGCAGGTGTCTGAATTATGTGTTACTTTTTTTGAATGCATTTTTGCCTTTCACAAAGCAGAGTAGAAAAGAAATCCTGAAAAGTTGAAATCTCTCCTCACCTTGTCAAATACAAGCTAAACCAAGAGCCCAGGTTATGTTTCTGTAAATATTAACACATAAAGCATTCAGAAAAGTCTTGTTTTAAGCTAGTCACTTCTCCACAAAACTTTGATTGAATCTTCAAGTCTCAAACATTTAACTGTATGTCAGAAAATTGTGTGAGAGTGACTGACCCCAGTTCTTTGCTGTTCCCTTTGATATCAGATGTAATCCTGTAGACTTTCTATGAAAACACACCTCAGTCTTCTTTGATTCTTTGGTATGCTGGACATTTATGTCAGAAAGCTGTGGCACTGGGCTTCAGGAGGTAAATCATCATCTTAAAATAAGCTGTAGGTCTTTGAGCTAAGGAAAGATGCAATGTAAAGGTTCATTTACAATTCCCAGCATAGACAGCATAGTTATAAATTTCTATAAAAACACCGACAAGAGAGAAAAATAAACCAAGTTTAAAGCAGTTAATCCAGATGAAATGATAGTAGTCTCTCTCAGGAGCTGGGGATCCTGCCCTCATTTTCTTATGAGATCTGACTGTATGATTTCAGGGGAGGTTTAGGCTTGATCTTAGGAAAAAGTTCTTCACTGAAAGGGTGATTGACCATTGGAATGCGCTGCCCAGGGAGGTGGTGGAGTCACCGACCCTGGAGGTGTTTAAGAGGAGACTGGATGAGGCACTGAGTGCCATGGTTTAGATGATGGGTTGGTGTTAGTGTTGGGTTATAGGTTGGACTTGATGATCTCAGAGGTCCTTTCCAACTTTGTGATACTGTGATACCGTGATATGACTTGCATGATATCCTGTATCCAGGGTTGTCTTCCACAGAGAGAGCACATTTTGGCAAAGTACATATTTTCTGTCCAGTCTACTCAAATCCAGTTTTCTTCTGCTCCTCTTCTTTTCCTCCAACTTACTTTGCATCTAGTTCATTCTGGCAAAAGAGCAGTGTCAAAACTGACTAAACCAAGGACAGATTCACCTTTTTGAATATGTAGATAATCTGCTGGGAGGTGGGTCTCTTTGGGCTATTGATTCTTTCCCATTTTAGCAAAGGTAACCCAGCAGGTCTCCATCATCAAAGTGAAGTGCTCTGTTCACACAACTTTTATTTGAGCTTCTTTAGTAACAAATCCTATTGCTAAAAACACTGCCGTGAATTTAGAGTATTGGGCGCTATTGCTAGTACTTACTCTGAGATGTGATCTGTTTATAGTCAATCTCTGTAGAGTGCTAATAGGTTTTAGACTGATATTCAAAACACTTTGTTGAGTAATTAATAACAGTGAACACATATTAACCAAGAGTATTGAAGTGTTAAAGCTTAGCTCCATAGAAGCAGCATTGCTACATATCTCTGTACACCTGAAAACTCGCATACAGTATATTAAACGGGAAGACTAATTGCTTAGCTTCCATTATTAATATTTTTCTAGTGAACCTCATGGAAAAATTATGCCTAGAATTTTTGTATGTATTTATAAATTGTACAATTTAGCTAAATAATTCAACTAAATGCCTGTGCTAAGCAACTTGACTAATTCTGCAAAATTTGCAATGTGTTTATTGGGTTCTAGGACATTTCATTTGTGGCACTCAGAGCACCTCTGAGTTTCTGTATAGATTCTGAAAGCAATACTGTAAACAATGTCTCTTTGTTGTACACCTGCATGGATTTCATTTACTGATCCATTTTCACTGTTGCGTTGCAAACAAGCTACAGCTGCACATCTTTTAAGTTGGCATTATAAAAAGACACTTAAGAAAAATTTATGAATTCTTAAGGTAATTAAATATTTAAATGCAGCTGCCTCAATGTATCTAAAATCTGGAGTACGTATGCTGTGTAGTAAAGTGTTAGGGCAGTTTGTAAAGGGTTAGTTGTCCAGGTTTCCCATTACCTTTGACAGAAGACACTAAGGTTCAGTAAGCTGGATATGCCTTACAGCACATTCAAGTCATATGAGAGCAATCTTAAGGTACTACCACCAAAAACTGGTCTCCTGTGACATTCTGTTATTGAAAAAGATGGTTTTTTGGTTGGGTTTTGAAGACTTTCTAAAGTTTTCGCTAAAGAGAACTCTGTGCTGATATTGTTCTTTCTATGTTTCTGCGTGCCATAGCGTGACTTACACTCAAGTTTTGGTAGCTTTTGTCATTTTATCAGATCTCTGGAAAGTTTGAATGGAAAAGGTTTCTTGGGCTAGACTGCAGAAAAGATTGCAGATATAGAAATTGTAATTTGAACAGCGCTTAAACAGTTAAATCCAACATTGTGGTCCCGGAAACCCTGTTGGTCTGTTGCCTTTAATCACCCAAATGGATTTAAACTGTGAATGGAACCTAATTTCAACCTCAATTAAAAACTCCTTGCATCTTGACAGTGATGTCTGTTTTCAGATCCAACTTGTGTTTAGGACCAGCTGGTCTCAAGAAAATTCTGTCTACTAAAGTCTCCTGACAACTCAGTCAGGAAAACACCTAAGTGTGCTTCCTAGACCTATGCAGAACTGAGTTTCCTGTAAAATGCAGTAGAAGCCAACACTCAGTTTTGAAATCTCCTCGTTTTACTGTTACAAAATGCACCCAAGAGCAGTCACATCTTCTAACAATCTGGGGTTTTTTTAAAAAAAATACATTGGTAATATTGGTAAAAGAGACAAAAATTGAGGTTTGACTGCCACTTTGGTTTATTCATTTATTTCATTTTTTTACTTCATGGATGTAAATTACTTTCATATTAAGTGAAAGAATACTTAAGTAAAGTCAACAGTGCTGACAATTTCAGCTTTGTATGTTAGTATTTCCTACTCATTTTAGTTTGCTTTGGTGTTACCTTAAAGCTTTAAAAAGCTTCAGTGTGCCCAGGAAGAATGAAAATTAGCAAAGCAAGGCATCCAAAAACTAGGACACGTCATAATTACTTCAGCTTCATCGTGCTAAGTTCAATATCCATTTTATAGTTAATTTTATTGTCACCTTTCTTTTCATTCCAGAATCTTTTCTTTATTATTCAAGATACCAGTTGAGCAGGACTCTCTAAATAGAATAAAGGGAAAGTCAGTCACTATTTTAATTTGGTTTCATCTTGAAATGTGTGGGTTTAGATTTTGACTTATAAATCATTCCTATCTTGGTCTAAGTAAAAAGTCTTAATTTCCTTAAAACTATTTCTGGGTTTCTCAGGAGTATAGCACCTTCACAAGAAAGATTTGATGAATTTGTATTGCTAAAGTCCACTTAGTGTGGTGTGTGATTTACACCCTGCAAAGGGAGAAGAAAAGTACAGTTCCCACTTATTTCAGCTGCAACTGTGAATTGTCTGTGTTTTAACAGTTCAGACCTTCGTATTTCCAGTAAGGTTCCCAAGAAACAGGAACACATATGTTCTGGCTGCTTCTCAAGAACATGCTTTGAAACTACTGGATTGCCAGAGAGAAGAAGCCAGATGAGAATCCAGTTTTTCAGCACAGCATCCAACCATACTCACCTTTAAAAGGTGATACTGAGTCTTTGTTAACACCCTTTATTACTATAGGGGTATTACAGAAAAATGTGTTTCCATAGACCTTGGAGACCATTCATCATATGCTCTTATAGGAGGGGATCCTCTCATAATGGAATGGGGTCACACTTTACTGCTTATGCAGAGCCTGTGTAAAGTGCTAATGTACAAAGATAACACTGAATCTGACTTTCCTCAACTGTTGAACTCATAACCTCAAAACACTAAAGTCTTGCTGCCACCTGCATATCATTTCCTAATTCATTTGTGATTCACAATGTTTGGTTTATAGAAAATAATTATTTCTGGTTTTCCATTCTGTATTCTGTATTTCTGTATTTACATTTCAAAGAACTCTGTTTCATCACGATTTTTTTCTAGTGTTAGCATAATGTTTTTAGTCAAGTAATTTATCTACTAAAAATACAGTTCAGGACTGGATAAAATTTCCCATAGAATTGAGTTGAATATAGAGTACCTTTTGATCCCATTAATGGGGGAGGAAATATTTTGGAAAGTTTTTCCTTTTTTTGGTTTTTTTTTTCTGGTAAAAAAATAGATTAGCAGAGTTTTTTTTCCACTTAAAAAGAAGCTTAATATTAAAACCATGGCGTTTCTTAACATGGAGGCTTTAGTCCAAACTGATCTACAATATCCAGTATTTAGTCAAACAAAATCCTTATTTTGGCAAAATGACTGTTTCCTTTTTTTTTTGGTTGTTTGGTTTTTTCCCCTCAAAAATCCCCAGCTCCAAGTAATTTCCTCAGTTCTAGCTTCCACATTTTTTTCACTCTTCCCAACCTCCCTCCCCCCCAATGTCCTCTACTGCTTGATTCTAACACTTGCTTGTACCAGTATGGCAATCTGCTCTTGTCTTTGTTTCTCCATGATTGACTCCTGCCTCAGTTCTTCCCCTCTAGGCATGATATCATTATGAATAGTCATCAAATTATCGTGTTTCCTAGTGGCTGGAGTGCAGAAGTGCCTTGGAGAATGTAGGGGAGAGAAAGAATTTCCCTTCCCTTAGTAGAATCCAATCTTTAACTTCTCCATGGAATACGATGAGTACCATGAATTAGTGTGCAGTTGTTGTTCATGCTCCGCACAACACAGGGATAGATTCAGGGAAGGCAAGTCTTTGCAGAATTTAACTGCTAAACTCTGATCCATGTTACTCCAGCATATGCAAACTTAATTTTTATAGATCTGTAGTATGAAGACTCCCATTACCGAAGGAGCCATGGATGCAAGAGAATCTAGCAGGAATTAAACATTAACAAAAAACAGGCTTTGCTAGCTACTGTAAGAACCTCTAGTGTATTTTTCCCTTATTTTTTTTCCTTTTTCTTTCATTTCTTTTTTTCTTTCTTTTTTTTAAAATTTTCCTGCACTAGTCTCTTGTTTCAGTGCTGTCTAGTCACAGGTGTACTAACAATGTAGATTACAGTTTCATGCTTCATGTGGCAGTTCTGCCTTTGGATAGTCACAATACTATTTTCTACGCAGCTGATAAATTTAAGCAGCCCACTATATTCACTGAAGTCAATGTAAGTTTCAGTAGTGTGACTGTAAGCAGAATTTGACCAAGAAAATGGACTTTTTCTTCTCTGCAGTATTGCTTGTGTCTGCTGGTGACAAGGTTGCTTGTTTTATCTCAGCACTTTTATCTGTTCTACTCTCCAGTAAGAACCTTTTTACAAGTAGCTCCATGCTTCCAGGCGTGTTTTAATAATTCATCACAAAAAGCTAGAGTAAGCAAGATAAATAACACAGTATGATCTATGGCTGCACCTCAAAGGCAGGAAGCACAAATCTTGTTTAACCATGTAAACATCAAACTATCATCTCACTTTACAGACAGGGACTGGTACATTTGATAAAAAACCCCCCTGATTTATGACTTTTAATGTAAAAAAAGAGGAAATGAGTGTGAAAGTTCACAAAACAGATGGTAATTACTTAAAAGGAACATTATTCAAAAATATAACCGTGCGTTCATGTGCATAACAGTTTTTCAAAAAAGTATTAATATAAAATCAACTAAATATGTCAGTGGCAAATGTCAGTTCTGTTTCTCTTCCATTGTATTTTTTGGCTTTCTGTGAAGAACCTTAATAGTTATTCAAGGTCTTTGTTAAAGCTGAGGTCTTTGCATGATATTCAGGGTTATTTGGACTATTTTAGTAGAACTCACTGAAAGAAACATATGTGGTCACACAACTCCTTGATAGTTGACTTCATTGTCCTCTTTTCTTCTCTACTTGCTTCTAAGTTCCTGTTCAACCAGTTCTCCAATTTCTCCAAATCCTTGGCAAATTCCTACTTCTATACCTGTTCCTACAACTCCTAGCTCTTCCTCTAAACATTTTTTGGTGATACAGTGTCTATCCATTCACCGTATCTCTAAGTATTTCTTCAAATTGTTGACAAACCACTCACAGTGTGCAGTGTATGTTCCAGACACAGCATAGAGCTAAATATCCCCAAATACTGGGCAGTTGAGCAGTGAAGCTATAAAATGTTAATGTATAGAGGGAAAGAGGGTAGGTTTTTGGGATACCCAGTGGAAAAAAAGAGTCAAAACTTACAGTGTTCATAACAGCATTAGCTTTGCTCTGTGCCTTCTATTCCAGCTTATGGATAAGAGAAGAGGATTAGGCAACCATTGGGAGAGCAAGGAGATAATGTTTACCATGCAGACGCCAGGGAACAAACTGGCTGTGATGCTGATGCTCCAGGAGGTGTGACAGCAATGTCCAATAATCCCACAGATCTTTAAGCTCACTGGATTTCCTAGCACTTTTAGCCTTTCTAGGAGATTTACAAAAACTATTCTAATTCTCAAAAAATTTGTCACAAATCTAATACCGTCTTAAAAAAAATCCTTTATCTCAGGTATATGTGTACAGCAAGTTTGCATTCTGATAAAATTTTAGTATCCAAATTATGCTTTGCTTTGGCCTCAAGTATATTGTTTTGCATGTTTCTCTTCACGTCCTGCATTATATTTTTTCCCTAATCGTTTCAGTCTTACGAATTGTCCCACTCATTTGTACTACAGGTCACAATCCAACTCATTGGCTTAAGGTACAGGAATGACCAGATGGCTGTTTTTACATAGCTTTAAATAAGAATGATAGTGTAGATAAAGCTCTATTCATTAACCAAGCTTCTTGATCTCTTCACCAACCAATTCACGAACTATAAGCTGTGCAGAAAAATCTGTAATGCCCATGGACTTTTGTACACTGACAATTAAGATGATTTGATGTAACTGAAGTAGTCCTAGGCATATCATTTAAACAGAATGAATTTGGACAGCACCCAAAGGGGTTAATGAAGTGTGAATGTTTCCAATACTTTTTTACAATTTAGTAATCTTACTTGAGAGAGACAAGTATTCTTATTAATTGGTAACCATATAATGTACAATATTAATAATGTAGCTACCAAATACAATCATCGCTGAAGTAAGTACTTCAAACTACATGGTATTTGACAGTTGTTAATGTGAGTATGTCTCTTGTCTTTTTCATCTTTTCTGTGCTCATTTTAGGACAAAAAAATGGTTATCACTGTGTTAGAAGTGTCATCCTCTCCTCTTTCCTTCTCGTTCTGCAGAATGAAATTCTCAAACTCACAAAAGGACTTGTCACAGAGAAACAGAAGGACATTGCATTTCTGGCAAATTGTGCTTGGTGTGGTGAGAAATCTTTACCTTATGTTTTATACAGTAGCTAAAGTATTTCCCTGATCTGTTTCATATACTTAAGTGCTTCCTACAATGTATACTACTGGGATTACACAGCAGGTGTTCACTTCAGGTATTCATAAACTCTTTTAAAAGGCTTTAAAATGTCAGTATCGGTTGAAAAGGCTTGGTGGGAAGCTAGCTACTGTTGAGATTTTATGGAGATTTTCAATACAGTGCTGTTCTTCACAGAATTATATCAAATTTTCATTCGTCTATGACAGAAGATAGTCAACTGGATGCTTCCAAGAGTAAGACTCTTCTGAAGCCCATGTGTACAGGAATTATGCTGTTACTCCCTGTGCCGTTTTTAGGCCAGTGCTACTTGTGTCAGACTTGCGTGCATGAAATACCTGCCAAGAGTTCTACTTGAAGTGAAACCATCCTATATTTTTTTCTTCTCTTACTTCAAGGAGCCTTTTCTAAATTTCTGCTTATAATTTCCATTGACCCTACTCTGATCATGGTAATTTATTCTTTTCACCTTTGCTTCTAAGGAAATAATTTAGCTCTTCAGTCATCTGAATAATCACTAACAGTGATTGTACGTGTATTGTCTCAATGGAAAAGGGCTAAAATTTGTGGACTGACTTAATTTAGAGATATTTTAATTAAAAATGTTAAAAGTAATTAGGTAGCTAACATAAACTGAATGTGCCAAATATAGTAAATGTAACTTTTTTTCCAGAATATGATATACTTAAAAATTATGATAATGATTTTTAAAGCAATATTTAACAAATTGGTATTCATTAGCTGTATATGGAATATATATATGAATATATATATGGATTTATTCTGACAGCTAGGAAATATTTACAGTGTTTTACATACAACATCTTACATGAACGGTTGTTCCCTTTTTATCCATGAGGTTCTCAGAAAAGGTACACTTCACTCTGCTCTATCTTCTTGCTGACTTAGCTGTAAGAAAATGGTGGTAGATCACTACTAATGCACATTTTAGTGAACACATCAGCATCAGAACTAGAAGTAGTCCCTGATGTTACAAATGGTGTACTGGATATAGGTAGGTGATATTCCACCTAAGTGGGATGAGAGGGTTTATGTTGGATCTCCTGAAGACTTTTTTTTGTTTTAGTGGCATAATGCTTTTTACAACACTCTTGTTTTTACCTCAAAGGGACAGAAAAAAGAAGATGCTTTAGACGATTATGTAAAATAGGTAAAAAGTGAACATGTTGGAACTTTTGGAAATTTGCAAAGAGGTTTTTTAAGAGCACGAAAAAGGAGAAAGTGCTATGGGAAGTAGCTCTAATGCCTGTTGGGTATATCTTGTGCAGTTCTGTAAAGATATTTCTGCCTGTTTCTTCTTGTTTTCATCATCTTCTGCCATGCAGTGACTGCAGGTCTGCATCTGTAAGTCCTAACATATTTACAGACTGATTTTAGAAGTGTGGTAGGGAAGATAATGCTGGAAAAAAAAAACAAAAACAAAACACCAAAATAAACAGACATCTGTCCTGAGATGTTTATGGGTCCTTTCTGAGAGAGTTACTTGCCATAGAAAGATAGCAGAATCCATCGCAGACTGCTACACAGTGCATAATTCTACAAGAAATAGTGGAAAAATATTTCACTCATTGGTTTAGCATTACAGTGCAACAACATATAAGGTTACAGGGAATAATTTTTGTTCCTTTACTTCCCAAAATCATAATTGACTGCCTTTCACATGCATTCCTGTTTATTGAGATCTAGGATAGGACTTGATGCAAAAGGATGATTCAGCACTTACGAAGTGGTGATTTACCTTTTCTATGTGCTTATTTCTGTCATTTGCTGTAGAAGAGCTAAAACGACCAGTCTGAACTGCACATTTGACTTTCAGTCATCTGAAGTTCATTGAAATGGCTCCCAGGCACAGCATATAACTTGCATTCTGATGTCTTTTCAGACTTTCAGTTTCAAATTTGGTCCATTCTATGCAGTCCTTGAGAATTTGACTACCAAGAGGAGATTAATTTAAAAGTTTGAGTTTTCCTCCTTGAAAGAGTCCAATGGAAATGACTGAGTAAGGAGTGTGGGTGAAGCAAGTGAAGGTGCACAGACCATACAGGTGGAATCCTGGCCAGGCTGTTTCAGAGTCTGTCTCACGGAGATGTTACTCATGAAAGGTAGCAATGCACACACAACTTAAATGGATACGTAAATTAATTTTTTTCCTTTTTAAAATTTTCTTTCTGATTTCACTTTTTCTAAGCATTTATATTTTACAATTATATTGATGAGGTGATTTGTATGAGTTTCAGATATTGAGCGGGCATGATTTTTCAAGGAATCTTAATTTCTGTACAGTATTTGATGAATTTTCTCTTTGACCAAGGTCCTTACATCAGAGAGAAAATTGATGTTTCTGAGCTGGCAGAAATCATAATTGCCGAAAAAAAAGAGGATAATTTTTAAAGATCATGAAATAAATACTACTGCTAAGCATTAACATCTATGACAATTGTGATAAGCAAAAATATTCATGACCATGTTTTTTTCTTTTTCTTTCTTGTCAATTTCTTTCACATGATAGCTACCTTTGGTTTTATGTAGTTAGTGTAAGGCATGAAAGACTATAACTAACATGGTGAAAAATGTTCCTCAAATGAATACCTTCCAAGAGATTGATTTGGATTTGTCTGTGCATTTAAATTTTGTTACAGGGAATGATAACACTGTTTCTGATTCTGAAATTAGTTTCAGAACCATTTTCAAGCACTTTTTAGAACATCATCTTATCATCGCTCTAATTGTGCTTCTCCATTGCTTGGATGAAATATCAAGTAAGGTTTTATGCATTTGTTCATGATGTAAATCTTTGTTGATTATTTTACTTGTTTATTTGATGATCAGACCATAGAACAAAGAAAAAAGATATGAATTCTGTTCTGTTTTACTATGTTTGAATTACTTCATCAACCAATTGCAAAGGGATAAATCTGTTTTATCATTTTTCGAAAGGTTAATGTGACCGTTTATCTCTCTTGAATTTATGCTACACACAGTATCTGCTTTATTGCATATCCATTACAGAACCAATGGTTTACAAATTTGATCAAAATCAAACAAATTCTTCTTCCTCTCATCCTTCCAAAAACCCTCGTTGGCCTGGAAACTGTAGTGTAACTATTTTGCTATAATCCCTTTAGCATTTTCAGCCGATTAGCTAGCAGTCACAGGAAGAGTATCCAAATGACAGAGTAGATAGATATATGTATCTCCTTCTTTATCAGCCATAATGTAGTTTAAAACTATGCTAGCAGTGAAGCTACTTCAGTGGAAACAGTATTTAATCTGTAGAATTGTTTGTGGACACTTTTCTAAAGGCAGAAACATGACTTATAGTTTTCTTCATTAATAATAATGTCTTCGAGGAAAGAAAAAAGACTGCTATGTGGAACTTCAGCAGGTGCCAGGTCCCAAACATCAGAAATGTTCAGAGAAGGCTCGTCAGGGTGTGTGGTCCGTTTTAATATATGGACAGCCAGAGCTGTTTCTGAATTTTAAAAAAGGCTGTAAATAATTTGAGATTACCTATTATCCATATAGGAAAGCTAAAGCGGTTGGTAGTGAGAAAAGGTGGAGTTTCCATCTAGCAGTATGAGGGGTGCTACCTGTAGAAAGACGGTGTACTGTAGGAGCATATTTAGTGTGGCTTAGATACGTTCATGGACAATCCCTCAATGCATGCTTAAGATGTGAATCAAGACAAGGTCACAAGTAGCAAAAAAAGAAATCCCCATAGAGCATCAAAGGAACGATAGTGAATTTCAAAGGGAGGACACTCTCCAAAGAGATGGGTAATTGGTACAGTTATCTGCAAGGTGTAATGTACAATGCAGTGCCTCACGGATGTGACAGCTTTGGGGCAGGTGTGGTTTAATCATGACTGCATGAGGTAGTCCCATGTTTATGAACTCTGCTGGGAGGACTTTACCAGCATGTCTGCTTTTCTGTTTGTGTACAGCAGTAAACCTTTGGACCCCAGCTGGCTCATTGTCAAACGAGCACAGATGCTTTCTTATCTTACTTTCCAGCAGTAGCATTGTCTTTAAATCATCTACTCTACTGTAGACATGTCTTGCAACATTGACAGGAGGAAAAAACCTTATCTAGTCTTGTTTAGGTAAGCCACTGGGAATGGCAAGACAGATTTGTACATTCCTTGTTTTATAGTCCTTGTTTCCCCCTTAAGTATTCTGTTTTTATTGGAGCCTAAATATTGCTTTGTTTTTATTTTGTCCACAAGCTTTTGGAAAGAAACACAGAATCACAAATGCTTAGATCTGGTCAAATATGTTTTCATGTAGTTTAGGCTTGTTAAAGGAGTGGAAGAGCTGCAAAATTTGCAAGAATACTTAGCCCAGGAAGGAGACAGTAGCACAATTAGATCTATACCTGACAGATTATACCAGTCAGAAACATATGTTCAGGTTTTCCTATTAGAAATCTCAGCAGGCAAAGCAAAGCAAGAACCAAAGACAAGGTTAAATACAGTGTCTGCCACTCTATTTTGAAAGGCAAACCTCAGTACCTGCTCTGAGGTTTTGGATTTGCTTGTCTGTTTACAAAAAACAGCCTAGGAAGTGCAAAATATTTTATTTTAGTAGTAACTTAAATGATAATGAAAAGTTTCAGATACTCAAAGTAATTTTCTTAGCAAGAGTTATGCATGTGACACTGAGCATAGATGCAAAACTTCAGGTTCCTTGCCAAATTAAACTTGCTAAATTATCTTCCTTTTTAAGATAAAAGTAGGAGGGATCATTCCTGTGTTTTACTGCACTATATTCCCTTTGCAAGTAAAGTAAGCATAATATGCCTGCTTATCTATAAGCACAAAAGGGAGGACATACTGTCAGCTTTTTCAGTCTTATTTATTCCCATGAATGTCACAGTGATTAGAGAACTAAGTAAATGCATGCTATTATGAGTAAAGGTTTCATAGGCTACAAGGAAATAGTAATTCTTCTTCACCTTCTTTCTCTTCTTTCACTGGAAACACCAGTGAAACAGTTCAAAGGAATGAGGGCACGGTCCTCTAAGAAAGTGACAATGGCCATCAGCCCAGCTGAAGCGTCTCTACACCAATGCACGCAGCATGGACAATGAAGGGGAGGAGTAGGAAGCCATTGTGCAGCAGGGTATCTGTGATATTGTTGTTGTCATTGAAACATGGAGTGCTGCAATGTATGGCTACAAACTCTTCAGAAACGATAGACAAGAAAGGAGGTATGGGGATTGTTTGCATTGTCTACAGCTCAGTGACAGTGAAGATAGGGTTGAGTGTCTATGGGTAAGATGGGAAGAGGGAGGGAAGGCCTACAACACAGATATCCCCCTGGGAGTCTGTTAGCAGAGATCACCCAACCAGGATCCTGGAAACACAGAATCATAGAAAGGTTTGGGTTGAAAGGGACCTTAAAGATCATCCAGTTTCAACTCCCCTGCCATGGGCAGGGGACACTTCCCACCAGACCACGCTGCTCGAGGCCCCATCCAACCTGGTCTTGGAACACTTCCAGGGAGGGAGCGTCCACAACTTCTCCGGGCAACCTGTGCCAGTGCTTTACTACTGTCATTGTGAAGAATTTCTTCCTCATATCTGATCAAATAGTCCCCCTTCCAATTTAAAGCCATTCCCCTTCATCCTATCATTACTTGCCCTTGTAAAAAGTCCTTCCCTGGCTTTCTTGTAGGCCCCCTTCAGGTACTGGATGGCTGCTGTTAGGTCTTCCTGGAGCCTTCTCTTTTCTAGGCTGAACAGCTCTGACTCTTTACTCCTCTGGTCCCCATCTTGTTGTCCATTGACCCTGGAGGAGTGAGGAGAGCGATTGCCAGTGAAGACTGAGATTGAAAAGCTTTTGAGTACCTCAGCCTTCTCCTCGTCTGTTGATACGAGATCACCATTTTCATTATGCTTTCTTTAACCCTCCTTTTCTGGTTGACAGATGTATAGAAGCCCTTCTTGTTATTCTTTGCTTCTCTTGCCAAGCTCAGCTCCAGCTGCACCTTGACCTTCTTGACCCCTACACAACCAGGCAGTGTCCCTATATGCTACCCAGGTTACCTGTCCCTGCTTGCACTGCCTGTGCAGTTCCCTCTTTTTTTTTCAGTTTGCCCAGCAAGTCTCAACTCAGCCATGCTGGTCTCTTCCCTTCCCTGCCTGATTTCCTACACCTGGGGGCTAAGCGCTCTTGTGCTCTATGGAAAGCATCCTTAAATATTTGCCAGCTCTGTTTTGCTTCGTCATCCCTGAGGACCATTTCCTAGGGGGTCCTACTGGCTAACTCCCTGAAGAGCTGCAAGTTTGCTTTCCTAAAATTTAAGGTCCTGACTATACTCCTTGAACTCCACCAATGCATGATCACTGCAGCCCAGACTGCCTTCAGTCTTGATGTCACTGATGAGCTCACTTGTGCTGGTGACCATCAGGCCCAGTATGGCAACCCCTCAAGCAGGGATGTCTGTTATCTGGGTGAAGATGTTATCTTCGATGCACTCTAGGAGTCGCCTGGATTCCCTACAGTTTGCTGTGCTGCTTTTCCAGCATATGTCAGGGTGGTTGAAGTCCCCTAGTAGGATGAGAGTTTGTGATTGTGAAGGCTGCAGTAGCTGGAGGAAGAAGGCTTCATCAGTAGGAAACAGTGGTCAACTTCATGCATGATAGTTAATCTTTCAATAACTCCCCATTTTTATACGGAAAAGAAGAAAGACGTTATTTATAGCAATATGAGATCCCACTGTGAGAAAATGCTAAGATTTTTCATCATACTTATTAATCCTATTGGAATTAAATTTTTTTAAAAAACAGAAGTCCTTCCCCTTTGGAAGGAATATAAGCCAGGATTTGATGACGTTAAATATCCTGAACTGTGAAAAGCCTTCTTAACAGAAGGAAAACATTTGGATGAAGGGGCAAGTAAATTGTAGAGTCTTCCAGTTAACTGACTTGAAAACTAACAACAAAAGGACAGTGTTCTACAGATTGCTTATGAAATGTTAAACATAGGAAAATTGACCTAAAAAAATCTTCTCAGTCTTAACTGTTAGGCTTGTTTGGTCGTTTTTCTTGGTTTTAATTTCCCCTTTAAATAAAAGGCTTTGATGAAGAGGAATAAAGGGACCGACTTGAAGATACTTTACCCAATGGTAGACCAATCAAGTTATATCTTTATTAAAGTGACAGCCATCAGAATGCACTGAAGGTCAGTTAACCATATGGCAAAAATACTTTGTACCTATATTGTGCTGCACTGCAGAGAAAATTGTCAAGGACTAGCTGTTGTAGAAAGAAGGTGAACTCTTCTGATCAACTTTTTGGCCAAAAAACCTGATAGTTCTTTTTTTTCACCTGAGAGCAGTAGAGGAAATATATGATCCTTTTGAAGACTAGACGACTAATTCTGATGCAGACTTTTTTATATTTTATATTTTCTCTACTGTGGACATTTTGGTCACTTCTAAAATTTAAAAATGATTTTACAATTCAGTAATAGACAATGCTTATTTTTTTAATTGAACATGAGAAACCCTCAGTGTAGGAAAAATATTTCCTGCCAAGCTCTACTCTTAGAGCTTTTAGATTGCTTCTGGAGATGTTATTTGGATGAAAGCTCCTGTCAGACTTGATAAAATGACTGACATGGCCGAATTGGCATGCATTAAGGGAAATGACAGGAGAAAAGCTTAATCATGCCTGTACCAATAGATTCAAGCTATTTTGGTGATCACACTGCCATCCTGAGTGTGTCAGTAAGGCTCCACTTTCATCTTGGTAGAAAAAGTTACAAGGCAAAAAGGCAATTGGCCTTGATTACATGCCAAGGAGAGGCCAAAGAGAAAAGTAAAGCTTTCTTGGCACTGATAGGATAACCAGTCACACTAATACACTGTGCTGTGTCCCACAAAAGAAATAGGAAGATAGTAGTAAAATGGAGGAATGAATTCTTTTGCATGGAGAAAGCTTGGAGGTAAACACCTTAGTTCTCTCAGTTCCTACCCTTAGCTCACTTCAGTGAGAAAAAAAGCGCGGGAACTGTGGAACAGTGTTAGATAACAAAAATCAACTGAATAACCACTTACTCTAATATAACGACTGTACTATTACTGTGACCGATGTTAAATCTAAGGTGCTAATTAAGGAAAGGTTAGTCCAATCCTTTTCATAATTCCAAGTGGTTCCATTGAATGTCCACCATGAAGAAACTGTGTTTCTTCATAGCTACAGCCTATGCTAAAGGCTGCAGAAACTCACTACTTCTTACAATTTTTGAGCTGCACAACTGGCAAGCCTTCAGCTTCTTGAGGCAATATTGGAAATATAAGAGTCTGGCTTGCAGATAAAACTCCAGAGTATATCTCTCTGTAATACTGACTTGTGTAAATCCTAATGTGCAGGATAGCCACAAGAGCATAATTCTCCTGAGAAGCTGAAGGCTTACAGCTGGCCACTGTTTGAATATAGGTGGGTGTGCTTTAGGGCTATGTTATCTCCTTGAATGTTGTTTCCCTGTTTTCCTTATTTTCCTTAAATATTTCTTAAGATTGCTTCAGAGAAAAATCACCTCCACAGGACCTCTGCTTCCTGCAAGCCCCTTGCTAAACTCATAGCAGAGGTGAAAATGCTAAAGAACTATTAATCGTCTGTGCTTGAAAGAGATACGAATTCTGCTGTGTCACACAGGAGTTTATCTGAAATTCCTAGACTTAGTTTCAGTTCTCCAGATGGGACATGCTCAGACATGCTAGTGAGAGACAGAATGATAGACAGGATTTCTTTGCTTTTGTCACTTTTATTTTTTACATCTCATTACTCGAAGAAAAAGAGTGATTGTGTTAGGTAGGATCTCCTGTTTAATATCTTTATTGATGATCTGGATGAGGGGATTGAGTCCATCATCAGCAAGTTTGCAGATGATACCAAGCTGGGAAGAAGGGTTGATCTGTTAGAGGGTAGGATGGCCCTACAGAGGGACCTGGACAGATTGGAGAGATGGGCTGATTCTAATGGGATGATGTTTAATAAGTCCAAATGTCGGGTACTTCATTTTGGACACAACAATCCCATGCAGAGCTACAGACTGGGGACAGAGTGGCTGGAGAGTAGTCAGGCAGAAAAGGACCTGGGAGTGCTGGTTGACAGGAAGCTCAACATGAGCCAGCAATGTGCCCAGGTGGCCAAGAGGGCCAATGGCATTCTGGCCTGCATCAGGAATAGTGTAGTCAGCAGGACCAGAGAAGTTATTGTCCCCCTGTACTCAGCACTGGTCAGGCCTCATCTGGAATATTGTGTACAGTTCTGGGCCCCCCAGTTTGGGAAAGATGTTAGGATACTGGAATGTGTTCAGAGGAAGGCAACGAAGATGGTGAAGAGGCTGGAGCATAAGCCCTATGAGGAGCGACTGAGGGAGTTGGGGCTGTTTAGTCTAAAGAAGAAGAGGCTCAGGGGAGACCTCATTGCTCTCTACAACTACCTAAAAGGAGGTTGTAGTCAGGCAGGGGTTGGTCTCTTCTCTCAGGTGACCAGTGACAGGACTAGAGGGCATGGACTCAAGCTTCATCAGGGAAAGTTTAGGCTTGATGTGAGGAAGAAATTCTTCACTGAAAGGGTGATCGGCCATTGGAATGCGCTGCCCAGGGAGGTGGTGGAGTTGCCGACCCTGGAGGTGTTTAAGGGGAGATTGAATGAGGCACTGCGTGCCATGGTTTAGATGATGGTTGGTGTTAGTGTTGGGTTATAGGTTGGACTTGATGATCTCAGAGGTCCTTTCCAACCTTATGATACTGTGATACTGTGATACTGTGAAGCAGCTGACCGTGTCTACGAAGGGAACAGCGAGCAATCACAGGTAAGAGCCAGAAACTTGCAAGGTCGGGAGGTTCCTGGGAGCAGGGTACAGATAGTCCTTTGGGCTCCTCACTGACAAAGACACTTCCTAGAGACCAAGAGGGGATTTGGCACTGAGTATCCTAACATCAAGGCAAAGCCTCAGCTGCAAGAAGTGGGAGAGGGTAGATTTGTTACATATTTATTTTTTAATTTTTATTATACCTACAGTGTCTTTTTTAAAAAAAAACCCCTTTGCTTTCTGCCAGTAAAATATCTAGGTAGATCTGTTGAAATGTCTGGGGTTCTTTGCAAGCACAGACATAAAAACTGGGAACGCAAACCAGATATTACAGAGCTTTATCAACACTGGGCTTTTTTCTTTCATTTATACAGCTTTGTCTATGTAGGTATAAATCTAGGAAGAGCAGAATTTCTGCCACCATGTTGTGCAGATGTTCTTGTAATGGTGTTTAGTTGAGTGGCGCTGAAAACTCCAGTAGCTACAGATACAGCCTCCTCAGTGAGAAATGCAAGATTTAAGATTATGGCCAGCAGATAAAAATATTGTATGTCTCCCTCTGTAATTCTCACTTTATTATATCCTAATGAACAACAACATAGCCATGATAGTAGGCAGTTACAGAAATTGCATTGAAGATGTGAGGTAGGCTATTACCACGTAGTACCGTAATCACACGGGCCATAAGAGGATTTGCCTCTTTCTCTAAATCACAGAAGGTCATATACTGTTGGGTTCCGCCTCTTGTTCCTTTCAGTCTGTTCTTGTATTTACTACAAGTTTTGTCTGTTTGCACATCTCTTCCCTTTTGGCCCTGATCTAAATGTGATTCCCATTCTTTAACTTCATCCATTAGTTTCTACCTATAGTAAAAGGCATTTCATGCATTACAGAGGCGTGATCTCTTTTCCTTTTATATTCTATCATTGTCGGGTTTTATTTACCACATTTTGAGTTTGTTTTTCCCATTTTATCAACAAATTCCCCTCTTACTAGCTACTGTGAGACTTTGTTGCACTTCATAGTTTCTCAGCATGTTGCTTTCATTTTACTTGGACCTTTACTTCTATTTATTCTTTTCTGATATTTTTGGCCTTGTGTCATTCATTAAGCTGACTGCCCCTTATAGCACAGCAATGTCTTCATCTCTTATTGTAAAACTGCAGATTGCTTTTCCTTGATGGTGGCTATTGCAGCCTTTTTCTCTCTGATATATTTTTTTGTTCATCTAATGCTCCTCATTTTCCTTTCTCAGACCAGTAACGATGTCTATTTGCTGCTCATTCATAATAGTATTAAGGTCCTCAGGGAGTTTCTTAAGCCTGTTTGGTGCCATGGAAGTGTCTGATGAGTTTGTGGATCACAGTGCCACCCTTCAAAGAGTCCAGAACTGCTACTAAAAACATAATTGCCAGTTATGAGAAAAGTTATATGGCATTATTAAAACCTTATTTTATCTAAGATATAGCACCCACACATATATGTGATGCCCTTTAATAGTGTGATCTCAGCTTTTATTAAGCCAGGACCAGCTGTCAGAGGTGTGAGTCCCTAAAATATCTATGTGTTAAACAGTAGCATGCATGACTTGGTTATTGCTGATAACCTGCACCGAAGCAGGCTTATGCAAACACAAGTCTTTACAATTAATACTCAGTAGCACTAGACTATTAAAAGTCTTAGTTGATGTTTCCTTTATGGTCAGGATTTTCAACAGAACTAGGGAATTTCGGGTCATGTGTCCAACCAAAATTCAAGACCAAAGCGATTTGTCTGAGTTGGATTCTGCTGCTTTGACATTTACCAAAATCCCAGTCCCATAGAGTCAGTGGGAGTGTTAACAAGGACTTAAATGAAGTTCAGGTTTCACTCATGGGTCTTTTGCTTCCATTAACTTTAATGGGCTGTGAATCAGAGCTATTGAACAACAGAAATGAGAAATCAATTACCTATTATAATAAGGTAATGTGTGTGAGAGGGACAGAGGCATATCCTACCCTTTCAGTTTATTCTTTCCTACATCTCTGAGGTTTATTTTTCATTTATAAAGCCACAGATAAACTAAGTTCTTTGGATTCACAAGAACACAAATCAGATTCACATAGAGTCAATTTAAAGTGGTAGCCAAAACTACCTAACACATATCATGTTCAATGAATTAGCTAATAATGTAACTTAGTAGGTGGTAAATGAGCTAATAAAATATGTAATGTAGTTCTATGTTGGAGTCTAGAACAAGTGTTAAAATAACATTTACCGTTATGTTTGTCATAATTTGTATAAGCTGCCTGGCAGGAGGTGTGTGTGCTGCATTATTAAAAAAAATTACAACAGGAACAATTCATTATTTGTATCTGAAATGAATGGAAGTCTGTGAATTTATCTCACAAAATGTGCTTCATGAAGAACTGACTAAGCATGGAGGTCAGCATTAGGTATTAAAATTTAAGGCCCAAGAACTAAAGACAGTGCTAGACAGTGAGTCAACAGGGACTGTAGCAATTGATTATATTAGCCAAAAAAAAAAAAAAAAGACTGCATCATTGTATGCTCTGGAATAGTCATAAAATTGTTTACATAATGTTGATTTGAGTAATTCTTGCTGATTCCACAGAAATATAAAACAAATGAGAACTGAAAGCAAATTGTAACTGAAAAACCTAACACAGAGAGCTATAACTTCTGAGTGTGATTTCTACAGGAATCGCTTTGAGTTATATATGTATAAAATTGTGTAATGAAATGATCATGCTGGGCTTCATTCTGCATCACTGACTTTAATGGGATTTTCCTGAGCAGCAAATGCAGGATTCACCTCTGGTTAGTGGCAGTGCCACTCGACTCCAATCACATAGCTAGTCAGACAGACCCAGGAATATTGAATTTTATCACCTACCTAAATGGGGAAAAATTTTCTATGAAACTTTTTCCGGTATAATAACTCAAAATATTCTCTTTTTTTTCAACAAAGGGTCAGTTAAATTATTATTTAACTGAATCTGAATTAAGTATTAATGCTTGAAGATAACCTGCTTAGGAAGACATGTATACCAATGTTTGAATGCAGTTCTGTTCAAAAGAGCATTTACATATACACAAAGCTTTGCGGTTAATAATTCTATCTGTGTAAGAGCTCTGTTTTGCTCTCTGTATCTTACTGACTACTTCAGCAAGGGTTTTTTGAGGGTGAAGGTATAAAATGTAGAATAACACTTGCAAATGAGTCAGCGGTGCTCTCTTGGGGTGGAGGAATGCTACCCTGAGCTGTGCTGTATTAGCAAGTCTGTAGCCGGCAGGTCAAGTGCCACGAATGTTCCCTTCTCTGTGGTTTTCTTTAGGCTGTGTCTGGCATATCATGTTCAGTTTTGAGCTGCTGGACTCTATACATGGGTTTGTTTAACCTGGGCAAAATGAGACTAAAATGGCAGCTAATTGCTGTCTTCCACTACTTAAGACGTAAGGAAGAGCTGGAAGCAGGACTTCCAGAGGAGTACAGTGAAATAAATAGAGATTACAGCCACAAAATGCAATAAGAAAAATTTGTACTTTTACATAAAAAAAAATTTTTCATTATGAGAGAGGTGAAGTACTGAACAAGGTGACCCAGAAAGGTACTGGAATCTCCATTTTTTAAGGATATTCAGAATTTCACAGCACAGAGCTGTTTTGAAGTATGAAAACGGATTTGTAATAAAATGGTTAGTATTTACTGTGAAAGTAGGTCATTGCAATCTTCTCTGAGTCTTGTTAATGTTGTATACTCACTATCTGGAAGTTATACTCAGGTATGCTATTGTAGATTTTTGTGTTTCAGCTGTTCACATTCTTACGATGCTCTGCTAGTTCAGGGAATGACAGTGGGTTTCTGGTGTACCAGTATATGACTAAAGCAATGGCAGAGAAGGTATAATTCAATATCATAAACCACCAGCTTTGTGCAGACCCCAAAATGCATATTTTCATAATTTACACTCCAATTCTCAATTTATTTTATGCTCTGTTGAAGAATGAATATTGATTACTGGAATTTTTGTGTAATTGCAAGTCATAAATACAGAAAAAATCAGAAATCATCTTACAAAGAGTGTCTCCTCAGAAACTGCGCCATTTGGGCATATTTGAATTGGACTACTGGAATTATTTTTAGCTGAAACCCTGAGGCCGAGATTGATTTTGAAATATTCTTAGTGCAAAACAACGTAAGGGTGTTCTACTGAAGAACAAGCTACAATAGTTGTATTGAGATTTTAGTTAGAGTTGTAAATGCTGTTACAAAAGACCCCTTGCTTCTCTACCTTTCACAGTAAAGACCTCTGACTCATAAAGAAATGTTTTCGATAAAAGAATGGTAAAACCATTGGTTAGCTTCTACTTCAGCATATGTCCTCTCAGTGTAATAAATCTTTGTTCCTCTTTATGGCTAAGATGACAGGAGTGTTTTAGGATGAGTGGTAAATGCTATGTATCTTTATATAACCTTCATGTAATAATTTCTTAATAGTCATGTAGATGAATAATTGCACGATTTATGAAAAATATATTGAGGTCATTTGATAATACAAGTGGTTATTAGTATAAAAATATTGATACTAACTGGGGAAAGTAATTACCTGGCAAAGCTTAAGCAAATTCCTTCCAAACACAGCAAGCTTAGAGCATCCTTTCCAGAGTATGCTAACACTGTTTCAGAAGTTGAGATGATTTGTATACGAATCCAAATCATTTCTCTAAATGCAAGAAAATAAACACTTAATAAACCCAAATAAATTGTAAAAGCTTACACAGAAAATGAAATGAGTAAAATAAACCCCAAAGTTTCTATTTAACAGGTACCTAGAAATTTTGAGAAAAAAAAAAATTAAACCACTCCAAAAGACTGATATAAAATGTCTATATAAAGTTGGCGTGGATTACTAAAGTTGCTGTATAGTACAGAAACAAATTCCTGTGAAACACCAAGTTGTTCAGTGATTCCATGTGCTCAGAGAGGAGCTGTAAGCTAAGTTTCGGTGAAAAGAAAGGAACAGGGCAATTTAATGTCGATTCAGGACTTGCTGTTTAATGACTTGCTTTTTTCAAGGCAACCTCTTCTGTGCCTTGTCTAGGTAACTGACAACTATTGTCTTTGGTTTTTTAGGAATTATTTATAGACCTATTATAAGATATTCACAGTATCCAGTCTGCATAAGGCAGAGTTAAAAATAATGAAGAAGTTTGTCTCTTTATTTCTTGTTTTAGGTATCATTAGTGATGGTTTATATGGGAGGCAGGATAGTCAGATCTCACCCCACCCCGTGACAGGCAGTCTAGTGCTTCAAAAGTCTTTTACTCCAAGATATGAAAGAGCCCTGCAATTTTGTTTTCTGTTGTCTATTTTGTTAAAATTTTCTCTTTTTAATATAATGATAATAATAGTGATAATATTGATAATTATTATTATTTTACTTGTTTCAACCAAGACAGCCCTATGGCTGGGCAAAGGTAGCAAAAATACTGGAGTTATCATTTGGTCATTGCTTCCACAGAGACAGTAAGTAAGAGTTCAACCCCACCTTTTCTCAAAACTGAGAGTAGCTGGTTTTTTGAGATAAAATTAAATGACATTTAATAGCAGACATACAGGAAACGCATTTGCTAAAATCAGTGTCAGGGAAGCTTGTGGAAGATGAGAAAATACCTTACTAAGGATTTACCCATTTAATAAATCCTAGGACCCTTTGCCTTAGTTGGATGGACAAAAGAGCTATTAAGTGAGGAGGAAGTATATGCCAATAGAATTGCAATGATGGGAGGCAGTTTCTGACAATAAGGAAAAAATGAATTTTTTTTTGTTTTTTCAGTCTATTAAAATCAAACTGAAAAAGCACTTTGGACTATTATGTAGGAAAGTGCATTATCAGAGCATGAATGGCAGAAAATAGGCAAAAAGACATTAAAGGTCTTATGAGTCTGTAATTAAATGAAATTAAAGTTGAAAGATTTTTTTTTGTGGCTACAGTAAAGATTTAGACTTGTGGTGAATGAACTCAATTGTAACCTTTAATGACAAGGAAAGATAGTGGTATAAAAAAGCTTGCTTTCTGCTTACCGCCACAGCTAGATCAATGTTTGATTAGTTCACAGATGGTAATTGAATTAAAGCTTGGAAGTGCTATGTATAGAGTATTGATTTTTCCTGTTGACTAATCAAGAAGCATCAATTTAGATGCTGAGAGAGAAAAAAGAGTTTGCCAGAAAATATAATTGCTATTAAAACACACATCGTAAGGCAATGACAAAATCGATAGAAGACTGATACCGTGCAAGTGTCGGTACTTCCAATTACTCAAAATTATACAGTCTAAATTCCATGTTGGCTTTATACCACATATAACCTCATTGATTTCAGCATGAAATTTGGTCCAGTACCTACAGAACACTCTACTCCTTATTGTCTTCCTTTATCACCATGGGTCTTCTCTTGGTGAAATCAATAGCAGAATTCACATTAAGTCTCAATAGTGCGTGATCATGGAATATTGCTACTCAAGGAGACATTTGTATGAAAAATGGGAGAAATAATTTCTTCATTGCTAATAATGGCAGCTGTTTTGATGAGGCCGCTGCTTTGCTACATTAGTTGTCTGGTTTTAAGCCAATTTAAAAAATGGTAGTTACATACAGAGGCTTATGATAAGGAAGAGAGCTTGAATAAAGAATCCAGGAAAGCACATCTATGTATTCTTAGCTTCAGCTATAGAAGTCAATCAGTGGTTCATTGAAGTGTAAAGAATATTGCTTGGTAAATTAAAACTTACAGAATGAGTAACTGCACAAATATTTTCTGCAAATGTCCTTCTAAAGCTTTGTCTTTTTCTACAAGTGACTGTGGATTTGTAAAGATGTGTACATTTTGGAGGAGCAGGCTACTCCCATGCTTTTCTGAACTCATAGCCGTTTGAAAAAATACACCGTATTTTAATTTTTTTTTTACTGTCCTGCAGAGTTCTCCAGTTACCATGTGGTGAGAGTTACACAATAGTTGTAATGTGATTTTGTGGTCCCCAGCTGCCTTTCAAAGTATGTTCAAAATGAGGATTTTATATTGCTCCCTGCGTTGCTCTTTGGGATAGCCTTTGCAATTGTCAAGCTTCGTAGTTGAGTGACATTTAGAGATGAATACTTTAATGTTCCCTTATAGTCTACTTCACTTTCCTGTTGGAACTATAAAGACACTCCTTTATTATGCTTTAGCATATAATCATTACCAAAAAGGGCTACTTTTAAACAAAAGTACTTTCAGAATCCCAGGCTTCAAATGTGATTTGCTGAGGCCTCAGTGACTGAAGGAAAATGAGCCTGCCTATTATGTCAAATGTCCCACTAGAGATACAACAGCTATTTTCAATCTCAGTGATTAACGTACTATGACCTCTGCAGATGGATGGGAATTGAAGCTGATTCTATGGTAGAGGATATTATCTAATTATTTAGGATATCGATATAATTATATACACACACAAAACTTTTACATTGAATATATGCAGATGTAAATGGATTTCTATCAATTTGAAAACATTTATGACATAGAAATATTTAAAATCTATCTTGGATTTTATCACAGTAATTTTATTCTAGACAATATTCTGCTCCTTCTCTCTGGCCTTAGGAATAGCATCCATGTTACTTACATACATCCTGCTTTACCCTTAAACGGAACCCATTTCCTGAATGAGTACTTACAATTTGTCAGGCAGATTTTTTTTTTCCCCATGTAAAAAGTAATTGATGTTTCTATCATGGCCATACAACATGAGAGATGTGGACTCTAGCTACTTTAAGAAAATAAGTTCTTTTGGGGGGATTAGGCAAAATATTAGTCAATTAAATTAATTGACACAGAACTTCAATGAGCTCAGAATCATTGTTTGGTTGAAAAAGCTGCAGATCTTCTCCAAGCAGATGATTTCACATACCCAGCCTGGTAGCAGGAAGTAAGGTGATTAATTGAAGACCACAACTTCTCAGATAAGTGACTGATGGAAGTAGAATAGAGTTCAAAAGTGAGCAGCAGAGGCAGCTTGGTGAATGCATCCCTCTCTCTTTTAAGAGAATCCTGTGAAGGAGAGAAGGTAACATGTTGAACTTGGGAATTTAGGAGTGAGTTGCTTTAGGAAAAAATTATACAGAAAGCAGGGATTGATTCAGCTGGAGATAATGGTCACTGTTAGGTGAGGTTCAGCAGTTTTCTGGCTGAAAGTCCTTGCTGTCTTCCCTGTAAATGCTCTGACCTCTAGGCTAGGGAGAAAGGTTTGGTTTTGTGAGGTGATTAAGGAAGAAGGTACTCTTTACAGTACTCTGATTTCTTTTACTTCCTACTACTGTTTATGGAGTTCTGAGAAGTTTTTAATCCAAGAGCTTATTGACTGACATAAGAAACAAATAACATCCACTTTTTAGTTCTTCATAACAAAATCCTAGCGTTTTCCTCGCTTGTTATTCATTTTGTTAAGAAAGGTTAAGATATTAAAACATTAGAGTAAAATTAAATCAAAGGCCATTTACATGACAAAAGTAGTTTACATTCACAAGCAGTTCTGTTACGAAAATTGTTTGCTGAGAATATTTGGTGCATATATACACTGAAAAAAGGAACAGCTCGCAGCAAAATCAGTATTCTAAACTCACAATTTTTTTATACAATATAGTACATGCATGTATTTTTATATAGTCTGGCATGCACTGTATGTATGTATACGTATATCTACAAGTACATATGTAAATGCAGTAGCATAGAACACTGGTGGGCAGTTGTGTTGAAAACCAATCGAGGTCACATGCAACAGTCATAAAGCAACATTGCATAATAAAAGTAATATCTGAACATTTTTTCTTGCCCACAGTCACCTCTAGAAAAATACCCTGATTTCATGCCAAGTGTGGTCGTGTTGATTACTCCAAATCTGCACTGAACTACTTCACCATGAAAACTGGGTCTCTGCCTGGGAAGACTGAGGAACATAACATGTTTGAGTGCATTGTCTGTACAGATTAGGCACCTGAGATTACCTGAATGGAAGCTGCCAAGTGTTCATCACTCTTGATATCAGGTCTCTTACCCAGTGAACTAAATACATATTCAGATAATTGTCCCCCATCTTTAAATTTGTCCTACATGGGGATTAACTTGAGATCCTGTCTCTTAGTGATAATTAGTGTATTTAGTGTTGTGAATGATGCTTCATTAACTAAAATAAGTCTATACTTCGATTTATATTGTGCACTTTTATCTTCATCCCAGTATCTCACATTTCTCACTTTAGCCACCTAATGAGTTTAAATAATTGTCTACAATAGTTCCCAAATCTCTTTTTAGGTCAATGCCATTTAGCTGCTATATGTAGTCTTTTTTTTTTTTTTGATTCAAAATGCATTACTCTATATTTCTCTGCATTTGTCATCTACCAGAAGGAGCATTGTTATTTACATCATTATGTATTGCACTGGTTTTCTTCATTTGCTGATCGTCCCATGCACAGCTGATAAAGTAGTAGGAAATAGTCCACAAACTCACCAAATCACTATCTTTCTTTTTACTGCTTTCAAGAAAAGAAACACTGAGTTTGGTTAGGTACAATTTATACAGGTATTTATGACCATTTGTACAAATATTGGCAAATCAAAAAATATTTATTAATTACTGCATGTTCATGAACTGTCAACCATAAATCATTGCTCACCAGAAGTCTGTAGAGAATACATTGTCCTGTCTGGCATTTGCTGCTCTTTAATTGATTTTTTTTTTCATTCCTAGAACGATTGTCATCTCATCTCAGAGAAGAAATCAGCACAATGTGTCTCAGGCAAGTAAGCAGACATCTCCAATATCAATAACCGTATTTCAAATAACTCCTTTAGTGCACTTGCTTATCTGGTGATGAATGGGTTTCTCTCATTAGCAGAACTGTATCTCTCTGTATTTACATATATTCTGCTTCTCAGATGCATGGACAGAAATGTGTGAATACTCTCTGAATGGCTACACATGTGGACATTTATTCTTATACCAGATGCCTACTAATACATCGCCTCATCATTCATTTTTTTTCTCAGTTTCCAACTATGTAATTCAATTGAGTCATATTTTACTGCTTGACAAGGTATAGAACTCTGATTATAAATCAGATACGCCCTTCAGATATCTGCTGGAAGCACAATCCGCCCTACAGAAAGCTTTTTGTGCTGAGGTTTTTATTCTTGGTTTTTTTCTCAGTATATTCCACTCAGTGTGATCAAAAAAAATCATAAAAATCATCAGTGATTCTGAAATGTGTAAAGTGGATTTTCCTACTACTTTCCTATCGTATTATATGGTTTAACCCTTTTTCTTTCATCCAGTTTCTGCTTTTTTCTCCTTTTTTTCACGTGGAGGAAAGTCCCAACCTCCTTTGCCAGGGCCTGACACTCCATTGTCTATACTCCAAATCCAGGAAGAGTGGTGTTTCTGATGCTGTAGTTATTCCATCTTTTGTGAAGTAAGTTTTATGCAGCATTATATGGAAATTTGCAATCAAGTACAATAAAAAAGTAATTCCTGGAAGCATCACAATCTACCTCTCACTAAAAAAGACAGAAAGATACACTCAAAAGTAGAAAGAGTGTATGAAAGTTATCTAAAACTTGAAACTTTTTTATTTACATGTTAAAGTCAGATGTTTTCTAAACCAGTCTTACAGAAACCACCCATATGTTTTGAGCATGCTAAGCTATTCATGAGAAAAAAACACAATAAATTAATTAACTGGAAAGAGGAAGAGCGCCAGTTCTGAGTTATTTCAGGGACATTTTTCTTGCTGAATGGAATAGGAAATAAATATAGTAGTTCCAAAAATCATGTAAAGCAATGGAAAGACTCCTGGCAGATGGATCAGGTTTGCATGAAGTGAAGACCCAAGAATAAAATGAGACCTGATCTTAATCAAAATATGGAAACTACCCAAGTAAAAACAACTCCCAGTAAGATTTTCTGGCCCTGGTCATGGAGTTATCCTTGTGTAAGCCCTCCGTTACAAGCTGAATCTGGTCCTCTTTCTCTGCTCACATATTGAAAAGATATTGATAATTTCTTTTACAAAAGTCCTGGTTCAGCCTCAAATTTTATGAGACTATCTGTTTCTTTGTTCACATCAAATCCCTTTTGATTCTGTAATATGCATTTTTCTTGCATACTGTAATTGCATAAGTAATTTCTTAGGGAAAAAGCTGTATAGTTTTAAGAGTTTATTTAAACAAGCATTTTAATATTTATAATACATTTAATCTAGAAGGCAGTTAGATCCAAGCGTCTTTGATAAAGTGGTATTGATTTGCTCAACTGCCCTAAGCAAAATGGATAGTATAATTTCTCTTGTTGTTGATTAGTAAATGCTCTGGCTCTGTTGGCTTTATCTTTTAAGTGGTTGACAGAATGTTTGGGGGAAACAGGCAATGAATTGTCTTTTGAAAACTGCAGCATTAATTTAAATTTGTTTTAATTTATTTTGATGTTATGTTTAAAACTATGATAATCACAAAGATTTATACTTACACAGAATGTTGTGCAAAATTGCATTTGCTTGTTCCCTTTACAGAATATGAAAATTATTTTAGAAAGAAGTAACAACTGTGAATTACACACAATGACATCTATAATATTCATGTGAAAAGTGCAAAAGCAAATGTGAAATTTATGGAAAACCCCAATCATTCATTGTTCCTCAGAACTGAAGGAAATCATAAAATTGCTCCTGAAACATTCTCAGTAGGCTTCAAATGTACTTTTCAATTATATGAGCGTCATTCACCATCTGTCAGGTGCCGTATCTGGTCATTTATCTATATGATGACTCACTGCAGGGTGCTATCAGTATCACCATTACTTATATTTAATGAGTACCCTGTCTATTTGCACTCCTCTTGACAGCTTGTGTCCATGTCATTCATTCATTGCCAGCCTACCATCAACATAGTGGGAAAGGCATCTCTGGCTGCTGTCTCACGACAGCCTCCTGCCTTTGGTAATACCCATTCTGCATCCATGCTGTCACACTGAGTCCATTCCCAATGCAGCACCAGTAGCCACTCAGCTGCTTCACCCATGCTGTCGCAGTACTTCTCCCAAAGGAGGAATGGAAACTCACCCAGGGAATCTGACAACACTTTTGACCTTAATACAACATGATTATCTGCTGTAAAGGGAGAGTGAAAAGAAGATTCTGATTCACACAGGTCCTCTCCATGCTAAACATCATGAGGGTTTTGGTGCAATGAAAAAGTGCATGGAACTTCCTTATTCTTCTCATAGTTCAAGTTGTTCCATATGGGAGAGAATTCCTTTTCTCACTCCTTCCATGTAGGAGACTGGGGCCAAGTACACTATTTGAAACAGAATTAATACCCAAGAGTATTAATTAAAGGCTGCATGTAATATTGAAACGTAAAGAGCAAATTACTACGACGAAGATGGGCAGGGTCTCTAGAGAGGTTAGAAAGAAAACACAGTGGGACAAATGCAAGAGTTGCAGAGGCATTTTGAAAAGCAGCTTCTGCTATTGTTCGTTGTAATTTCAAATTTTATCAGCACATGCAATTAAAATTCTCACAGTGAATCAGCATATATCGGCACAAAGTCATTAGACAGGCATCTAGCATATCTTTCCTGTCTGGTGAAGTTCCCACTGACTGGAAAAGGGGAAATATAACCCCCATTTTTAAAAAAGGAAGACGCAGGGAACTACAGGCCTGTCAGTCTCTCCTTTGTGTCCAGCAAGATTATGGAGCAAATCCTCCTGGACACTCTGCTGAGGCACATGATAAATAAGGAGGTAATTGGTGACAGACAACATGGCTTCACCAAGGGCAAATTGTGCCCGACAAATTTGATGGCCTTCTACAATGTGGATAAGGGAAGAATAACTGACATCACCTACCTGATTTGTGGAAAGCATTCAACACTGTTCCGCATGACATACTTGTCTTTAAATTGGAGAGGCATGGATTTGACGCATGGACCACTGGGTGGATAAGTAGTTGGGTGGATGGTTGCCAAGAGTTGTGATCAATGGCTCAGTGTCCAAGTGGAGGCTGGTAATGAATGGTGTTCCACAGAGGCTAGTATTGGGACCAGTGTTGTTTAACATCTTTGATGGAGACATAAACAGTGGGATTGAGTGCACCCTCGAGCAAGTTTGCTGATGACACCAAGCTGTGTGGTGCAGTTGACACACTTCAGGAGTGGGATGCCATCCAGAGGAACCTGGACAGGCTGGAGAGATGGGCCTGTGGAAACCTCATGAAGTTCAACAAGGCCAAGTGCAGGGTCCTGCACCTGGACTGGGACAATCACAAGCACAAGAAGAGGATGGATTGAGAGTAGCCCTGAAGAGAAGGACCTTGGGTTGCTGGTGGATGAGAGGCACAATATGAGCTGATAATGTGCGCTTGCAGCCCAGAAAGCCGACGGTGTCCTGGAGTCCTCAGCACAGGGAGGACATGGATCTGTTAGAGCAAGTCCAGAGGCGGGACACAAAGATGATCAGAGGGCTGGAACTGACTGAGGACAGACTGAGAGGGTTGGGATTGCTTAGCCTAGAGGACAGAAACTTCTGAGGAGACCTTCTAGCAGCCTTCCAGCATTTAAACAGGGCCTACAGGAAAGTTGTGTAGGGTTTTATAATTGAGGAGTGGTAATAGGACAAGGGGTGGTGGTTTTAAGCTGAAAGGGGGTAGATTTACATTACATATCTGAAAGAATTTTTTTACTGTGAGGGTGGTGAGGCACTGGTACAGGTTGTCCAGGAAAGTCGTGCATGCTTCCTCCCGGGAGGTGTTCAAGGCCAGGCTGAATGAGGCTTTAAGCAACCTGTTCCAGTGGAAGGTGTCCCTGCGTATAGTAGGGGGACTGGAACTAGATGATCTGGAAGATATTTAACCCAAACCGTTCTACGATTCTATGAATCTATAATTTTAAGATTTCTTTTAATCTGAGTAGCATGCTATACCTTTTTCCTGGTTATCCAAACCTGGGAAAGTTGAGAAGGGGTTTTCTCTGAAGTTAGTTCTACTTTCTTTCTACACCATATGTAAGTAACCAATCTGGATGTGCTTAAACAGGACTCTTGATTCTGTGTGATAGGAATCTAATTTCCACACAGAATCATTAATCATGGAACAAGGTCTCCTAGCTCCAGTAGCCTCTGCTGGAGGATATACTTCCAAATTAATTAATTTTTGCAAGGGAGGGGTAAAAGTAAAGCAGTGCAATGTCTCGTTAAGAAAAGAAAGGAACAGACACTTGAGACAAATTTCAATTTAGTTGGTTAAATTTTACAGTGGCATGAAAGAATGTTTCTAGATTTTTTTAATTCATTGACTGTATATTTTGAAAATGTATTAAAAATATGGGTCAACTATATAAATGTTAATTTCACTTGTAGAATGAAATAGAATTTAAAGTTTAATGAGAAATGCCTATCTGAAGTAGGAATAAGAGAAAAGTTATTACAGCTTGCACTAGTATAGGTGTATAGGTGGTAAGATTTAACCATACTGATGGGAGAGGTTAATATAAATCTCATTAATAATGAGGAAGAATAAGGATAATAATATGACGTTCATAGATCACCTTCTGTTTGCACTCAGATTATCATAAATTATGACTCTACTATTGAGTTAATCCATGTCCATAGACTCCAGGAGAAGATTTTCCGGGTCTTTTCCTCTTTTGGTTTGTTTTCTGCATCTGAGGAAGGAAGAGTCACCTTGGAGTGTGAATGATCTTACTCTTCTGCCTCAGCTCTACGCAGAGCAGCCTCCTGCAAATAATGAATCAGCAAGCAAATAAAAAGCCTTTCTTCTCAGTTATTTAAAGTTATATACTGAAAAGCATAAGTGCCTAAAAAATAGAAAGCAATTAGTATTCTAGGAGGGAACACCATGAACACAAGACTTCACCTTATATAAATAAAGCCGGTAATAGATATAAAGGACGAGATAACAGCTATGGCTAAGCTATGCAGAAGAGATGTGAGAGATGAATGCATGCTTATAAATCTCCCTTGAAGTGACGAACTATAACCAAAGAAGGGAGAGTTGTCGCAATGATACTAGACTGAAAAATATGGTTCACAATTGCTGGCAAAGATTCCAACTGTGAAATCTCTTGTCTGGTTTTAGGTGATTCTATCACCGGTATTTGGCTGATAGTAATATCTAACACATGTAAGTGGTCAAAATGGAAACTGCCACACCAAACTTTGAATATGGACTTCAATACAAGAGCACATTCAGTGAGAAAATCCTCATAGAAGTCATGGAAAAACCCCACACTTTTCTCACTGGAAATTCCAACCCAAGATTGGTTATTGGGAATCTTCTCCCTGCTGTAACAAAAGTAGCAATTACAAGAAAAAATATCATGCTAGAAGCCTGGATGTAGCCTTAGGCAACTTCAGAAATGTATGAGGAAACACTCACAGAATACACCTCCAGTGTTTGTGCCTCCTTGTAAGTACATGAAATAAAAATATATTTATTTCTTTCAAATAAACAGAACAATCAGTTGTAAAGCATCTGTTATACGTTATTTTAAAAAACGGGCAAGTAAACCAGCATTTTTAATACTCACATAATTTAAACAAATATAAATGTAATTGCCTTGAATGAGCTGAGATTTCCTCAAAGTACTCTAAGCAAATACATCCTTTTTTTCTAACTAAGATGCAAATGAAAATTGCTTCTTGTTCAATAATGACTAAAGCAGACTGGTTAATTTGTCTCTCTCATTTCTTAGGATTTGTATTTCCTTTTGATTCCTAACAGAATAAACCAAATCAAAGCCTAAATGTTATCTAATATTTACTAGATTGGGTTTGTCGTTATTGTTGGGAGGAACAATAATTTTTGAAAAATACACAATTGTTTCCTGATTTTGAGAAAATGAACTCTTATTAACTCTTAGAGATGTTCATAACTACATGACATAACCACATGAATTGATGGACTTTGAATATTAACATTTATTGTGGATGCACAGATAAATGCAAGTGAAATCACCCATTTTGCAGGCTTTCCCTGAAATGATCCATTAGCTTAGAACATTAGGAAGAGTTTTGTCAAAACTGTAAATACTTATAATCTTCCATTAAGTAATATGACCAGTCTCTGGTACTTTAATATTCTACTAGGCAAGAACAAAGCTTCCAGCTTCCAGTTAATTCAAAGCAATGCAACAAATATCAAATTCTACTCACTTAAATTTGGCATTCCCAAAATATGCCTGTATTGGCATTCACTTGTTCTTTTATTTGTTTTTATAACAAGAAAATACCTGAGATTATCTACTGCATTTTTGTTCAAATAGTAAGAGTTTAGATCTTTAGGCCCCATAATTCAAGATAGTCAGTGTTGGATGCAGAAATTTCATTTTGATTTAAGTCACGTACTACTGAGAAGTTAGCCCTAATGTTTAAGAACTCCATCTTGGAATAGTTTGTCTTTGATTAGCCAGTTGATTTAATCAAGAATTTAACCTTCCACAGCCAGTAGACCATTTTTCAGTAAATTAGTAATCCATTGCTTAATACCAGGTTGGTCTAGACATGTCACTCATTTCTGATGTTTTACAGCTATTCTTTTAATTTATCAAAAATAGATGACATGTTGGTTAGACAAGGGTAGAGTTACTATAGAGTAGGGGCTGAGCAGTGCAAAGTCAGCCAGCAGTATGCTTGACGTCTGGTGAGACTTCTTGGCATCTATTAAATAGAAAATCACTACATTTAGGAAGACAAAAACACTTAACCTACTGCTAATAAGCTCATAAGATACTATTGCCTCTATGAGCAAAAGTAAAATAGCCACAAATATGTGTACGTATACACAGACATAAGCACGCATACACCAGAAAATAAAAGCACTGTCATACGCTCTCCCATGTATTATTTAGCATATTATTACTAATTTATCATATTCTGTCCTCAAAAGCCTATAACATATGTAGAACTACTCATCAATTTTGTGCTTTCACACTACTTGGTTCTCGGTTGCCTGCTGATACTGATACGCATACTATATTTGGATTTTGTGCATGAGTTCAGTCATACAGGTTTTTGAAAATTGTTAATGGAAAATCCAAAAGGAATCTGAAACACTTCAAAACCTCGAAACCCCCTCACTTTTTCATGTCATTTTATGTCCAGGCTTGGTTTTTCAAGATTTACATTGTCAGCCATTTTTAGTACTCATTTATTGGTCTTATTGCTCTTCAGATATGAAACACCCACATCAGAACATCAGCAATATGTGTGCAAGATTTTGACCCCATACAGATTGAAAGTTCACTAAAGAGTTCACTGAGGAGAGATTTGGAGAGAGTGTTCTTTTCCTAATCATTGACAGGTGGTAACGGACCTTGAACAAGACCTATTTGCTTGGGTTTTTTCTCCTCTGTATCTTAAATGTGATATTATTTAGGCTCTAAAATTGTTTTTAGCTTGGGAGTGTTATATATCAAACAGCAGGTGTCATTACACATGAAAAAAGCATGGTGTATTGCAAAGAAAATGGATCACAAATAACATGCTCCAGATATATAATGTATTATTCTTACCTTGGACTATTTTTCAACTGTAATATTGCTTGGGAAATATTTGCTTGTAATTCCTGATGATATATATTCTTTGCTGATATTTATCTACTGCTTGGAATTATTAAGAAGATGCAATACAAAAATGAATGAATAGGAAAAAGAGATGCAAAATAAGGAAATGGGCAGTGGCTCTTTTTTGATTTTTTTTCATTCTCAGATGAAGCAAACTCTCTTGAGAGGTCTACCAGAAAATGATACGGTGATGCCAGCTTTTTGCAAACTTGGAGAGCTTTTGCATGTGTGTTAGAACAACAGGCAAACCGGAACCAGGCTTGCCTTCATTTTAGCTTTTATTTGAATAGCCTATGAGCAAAGAAGAAAAAGGGATTTTAACTATAAAAAATTGTACAGTGCAGACTTGAAAAAGACACTGCCTCAGTCTTATCGCAGTATCACAAGGTTGGAAAAGACCTCTGAGATCATCTAGTCCAACCTATGACCCAACACCAACACCTACTCATCATTTAAACCATGGCACTAAGCACCTCATCCAGTCTGTTTTTAAACACCTCCAGGGACGATGACTCCACCACCTCCCTGGGCAGCGCATTCCATTGGCGAATCACCCTTTCGGTGAAAATTTTTTCCTAATATCAAGCCTAAACCTCCCCTGATGAAGCTTGAGACCATGTCCTCTTGTTCTGTCACTGATCGCCTGAGAGAAGAGACCAACCCCTGCCTGCCTACAACCTCCTTTTAGGTAGTTACAGAGAGCAATAAGGTCTCCCCTGAGCCTCCTCTTCTCCAGGCTAAACAACCCCAACTCCCTCAGTCGCTCTTCATAGGGCTTGTGCTCCAGCCCCTTCACCATCTTCATTGCTCTCCTCTGGACACACTCCAGCATCTCAACATCTCTCTTAAACTGAGGGGCCCAGAACTAGACACAGTACTCAAGGTGCAGCCTGACCAGCGCCGAGTATAAGGGGATGATAACTTCTCTAGTCCTGCTGACCACACCATTCCTGATGCAGGCCAGGATACCATTGGCTCTCTTGGCCACTTGGGCACACTGCTGGCTCACATTGAGTTTCCTGTTCACCATCACTCCCAAGTCTCTTTCCACTTGACTGCTCTCCAGCCATTCTGTCCCCAGCCTATAGTTCTGCGTGGGGTTGTTGTGTCCAAAGTGTAGAACCCAGCACTTGGACTTGTTAAACTTCATCCCATTGGAATCAGCCCTTCTCTCCAGCCTGTCAAGGTCCCTCTGTAGGGCCCTCCTACCCTCCAGCAGATCGACTCTTCCTCCCAGCTTCATATCATCTGCAAGCTTGCTAATGATGGGCTCAATCCCCTCGTCCAGATCATCAGCAAAGGTGTTAAACAGGACTGGGCCCAACACTGACCCCTGGGGGACACCACTAGTGACCGGCCACCAACTGGATGAAACACCGTTCACTATCACTCTCTGGGCACGGCCAACCAACCAATTCCTAACCCAGCAAACTTGCAAACTATTAACAGGAGCTGGTAAACAGATTGATCATGGCCCTTAAACTATTAATGGCTTTCTGTAGTCCATCAAAAAGAAAAGCATAACCAGATAAACAGATTACCACAAAATTCTAGGGCAGTCTCTGAAATGTCAGTGACATCCCTTGAATATGGACACAGAACAGATTGTAGTGTGCGTATGCTGGAGAGGAGAGACAAAAGAATCTGAAAACTCTAAGAAAATGAACATTTCAATATATAAGGTGTTCATTAGAAGATTTCTGCTCAGGCTTTTCAGTAGGTAACTATGCCACGATAACCTTTAAGCAGGTGTAGACTGAAGTTACCGTTGGTACTGATTGTAAAACCTGATTGCATGAATCCTGTCTCTGGAAGAGACTAGAAATATATTCAGGAGTAATAACACCATGGTCAGTATGGATGGACAGCTCTCCCTGAATTATTGGCTGTTTGCTAGTATCCCTTGGATACTGGTGATTCGTACAAGGCAGTTGTTCATCAGTGACCTGAAGTTTCAGGAGTGTCTGCCTGCAGGTAGCTTTTAGGATGAATCAGCCAGCAAGAGAGGCTGACTCCATAAGGAGCAGGCAACAGAAATCAAACATAGTGAATTCACACATTACAAATAACATTTAAAGCTGTATGTAATTACACAAGATTTCTAGCTGTGCTGTAACATCACCTATTTGCTGCCACCACCCCAAACATAAAAGCTGATCATCAAAAACAAGTGAGATAGAATAGACGTAAAATGAAGCCACAAGATTAATTCAGCCCAAACTTAATTGCAATGATTTATCATTGTCTATAGAGCATTGCAAAAATATTAAAAAATCTCACAGAAAGATTAATAGATACCCAGTAATAAACTTATTCTTCACATCATACATAAAATTAAACACAAATTTTCCTCATGAGGCTCAGATTATTATTTAAATAATTGAATTATTATCACTTTAGTGTTTCCATTTTGTAGAATTTCCATTTCTGCTTTAGTTTTAAATGAAGTCATATTTGTCCAGAATTGTCTTGACAGCCTCAAGAGTCATGAAGCACACAGTCCTCAGTGCTGCTTTGCCATTCCATGATGGGTAAGTGATCTTGTCCTCTACTGTTCTCAGATCTCACTGCTCACAAAGGGAGAAACCAAGAGCCCCGTGAGGTCCTTTATGAGTCCTCCTGCTTCATTCCACCAAGCTGGTGATTGAGGAACAAACTGTCCCACCACTTCTGAGTGCAGTCCTGTTGTGATAGCCAACCACTAAATGCTCTTAGAGTCAAATGAGGAACATGGTGTTGATCACAACAATATTAGGATAGAGACCACTCAGAGCTCTATACCCTAGAGCTCAACCCAGAACCTAGCCAGGTGTCCTGTGCTGTGCAAGCGAATGAAAGCACCTCGTGATGAATCCAAAATCCTGATAGATGAAAGGGAGCAGCCAGTATGACAATACAATTATTTATATATTATCCAAAAGTTACTCTTAAGCATAAGGAAGTGCCTCAGGACTTAAACAGAGGAGCTCTCTGTGTTTGGCATATGCACACCTGAAGTCTTTTTTGGAAGAAACTCTTGAATAGTTCTGTTTCAAAATGTTGATAGTAAAAACCCTACAGTTTTACATGTTGCACTCTGTTTGAAGTGCTCATGGTAAGACAAGTCATGAATATCAAGTCATCTTCCAGGTTCCTGACATAACAACAGTAGGCATGTGCAGCAGTTGACTGCCACCAGGAAGGGTTCTTCATTGCTTTATCCTTGCTAGGATAACAAGTACAAGAGATTTCCTAGGATGGCTGCAGGTGACTAACTTATCGGCTTTAGGGGTACATAAATCTGTCCTCTCCTAATTTAGAAGGTCTCCTTCTAGGAGAAATGAGGAAACTTTTCTCCCTCTCTTGGGCTGAACTGGCAATTAAAGTATGTTTGTATGACATAATGGATTCAATGGATGTGTTTAACCCCATTGGTAAAACACATGTCACAGTTTCTGACAAGAAACATCCATTAACTGCTCTTCCTACCTTCAGGTCATTTCTTTCTGATGTCTTTAATTAGACTTTTTAAAATGGACTTATCTTACTGTGTGACGTTTTCTGGAGAATTCCTGTGTGAATAGAATTGTATCAGATGCTTAAAGGTAGTTCCTGGTTGAAGCTTTTTCAATAAAATAAACAAGTAGAGCTATTAGGGAAATGCATATAAAATTAGACAAAATTATATAAATATTTCATAATCAGCATATTTCTTATAAGTAAAGTGCTAGGTAGAATGGGGTTTCCCAGAGGATCTTAAGTTTAGGTATAGAAAGTGCTTTGCAAATGTTGTCAGGTGGCAATATCAGTCATTAATTTCGCTATGTGAGCTGAGATCTGATGGGTGACTAAGATGTTCCTTATTTATTTAGTTAGGTGCTCCTTTATATGATCATTCTTCCAAGTATTAGTTGTAGTAGAAAATCCCCCAAAGTTATTGTTTATAGCCTTTATTAATCAAGTAGCTGGGAACTTGTATATAAAGATGAGAGTTGATGGTTATCTGCCTGTCAGCATCCTGATTGTGTTCCATATTACTACTTTTTTCTTCTTTTTCTATGGATGTGAGTTTTCTGAAATAGAGGAAACTACAAAATTATAAGCGACAATAAAATTGTAAACTGCCCTACTGGCTTTTTGTACAATGTTTTATGGATGTTCTGAGACTTTATAGTGCTTACTGCTGTTAACAGCTCTCTGGCTAATTAGTGAATGCTTAAAATCTCTGAAGATCTGGCCCACAATTACTAAGTGCCTTTTGAACGTCCCAGACTGAGGAGAAGCTGTAAATACATGGTATGTGCCATGCACCTGTCAGACATTCATTCCTCATTCAGGAAAAACATGAAGTTTTCTGAAATACTGGTTTTTGATTGTCTAAAGGTGTAGGTTTTTTTGAAGAGTCTAAGATGTGGTCGTGTTTTCATCTTTGATCCCTCACATTTCAACATCTGATGAGCCTCGTAATGTTTTGATACACACTTTTAACTGAATAAAATCTTCAGGATAAAAGCTGGAGAGAAGTGGAAGCAGCACCCATACTGATAAAGACCAAAGCTGCTCATTGTGTTAAACGGTGTCCATGTAATACTTATGTGCTGTTTGACACTGACACATTTAAATCTTAAAAAACACAAAAAAAGCAAAACAAACCCTCTCATTTATAATGAAAACTTACGAAAGCGACTTTCATGGATAACAAACTGATATTCTGTTGAACGTGACTGGGTTTTTATATGGCTACCTTTGTGCCTTTTCAAAAATACGTCACAAATCACTAACAATTGGCTCATCTTTGAGAAAAAAAACAACCCTCAAATCCCTACATTCTAGACATGTTTCAGTGTATCTGCAAACAGGTACTTCCATGTGAACATATCTACAGTACAGGAGAAACACTGTCATGGTCTGAAGTTCCTGTTTTATTATTTTTTCACCTATTTAAACTAACTACTTCTTTGTGTAATGAACAGAAACAGAAACACCTATCTGCAGATAAGCTAGTTTTTCTAGTACTGTTACTAAATAATTACAGTTCCAGTGCTTTTTACAGAGTAGTTTGTTCTTGTTAGTCCAGCTTAGCATAATGACTGAAAATCTGGCCATTGTTGTTTAGAGGTCCGTTAGTCGTGTTGTATAAAACACATCTATCTGTTCTTAGTTCAATCCTACACTATTTAACATCTCAAGGCCTAAAAAGTCTCGAGCATAGGGTGATTCTACATGCCAGAGACTACTGTTCCAAAGATCCTTTGAAGGAGAGGATCACATTAGAGCAGTTAGAAGCAAATTCATTAAATCTATGAAAGCATTTTGAAGTTAAACTAATTGTATATTCCTAAAAAGGGTGTTGGACTTCTCACAGGATCACCTCTCCATTAGAGTTGTGCATAGTAGTAATAACAGAATAGTGGCAGTGTTGGTTTTGGCTGGGGTAGAGTTAATTTTCTTCATAGGACCTAGTATGGGACTATGTTTTGGATTTGTGTTGGAAACAGTGTTGGTAGCACAAGGATGTTTGAGTTACTGCTGCATGGGGCTTAACACAGAGTCAAGGCCTTTTCCATTTCTCACATCACATCACCAGCAAGTAGGCTGGGAGTACAGAAGAATTTGGGAGGGGATATAGCTGGGACAGCTGACCTCAACTGACCAAAGGGATGTTCCCTACCATAGGACATCATGCTCAGGAATAAAAGTAGGGGAAAGAAGATGGAAGGGGGGACGTTTGGAGTTATGACATTTGTCTTCCTGGGCAAATGTTATGCTTGAAGGAGTCCTGCTTTCCTGGAGATGAACATCTGCCTGCTGATGGGAAGTAGTGAATGATTCCCATGCTTTGCTTCTGTGTGTGTCATTTGCTTCACCTTTTAAACTGTCTCAACCCACGTTTTCTCACTTTTACCCTTCCAGTTCTCTTCCCCATCCCACTGGAAGGGACTGAGCAAGCGGCTTTGTGGTGCTCAGTTGCCAGTTGGGGTTAAACCACAACACTGACCTAAGTTTTACTTTGCTTGGAATAGTCTTAATGCTTAATTTTAGGATTTGGAATAATGTCAAAACCAAGAAGTGTCAGCCTTTGCTGGTCATGTATGTTTTAGCAAGCATGGGAATAAATGATGGGGAAACACATTTTATTAGTCCGTAGATGACTATTAAAATTTTCCTCAGACAGTAGAGATATGGACTAGTGCTACACTTTTCACTTTAATGGTTGTGTTTGTATTTTTAACCTCTAATCATGCTAATGAATCTTGAAGATGTTGTAGACAGATATCCTGATTTATTTTTTAATGATTTTTTATGCGTGTCATAGTAAGCTGGAACCATTCCTGGTGGAGTTGTTCTGATGTATTTAAAAAAATACTAGGAATAATGAGTGAGCAGTACATAAAACCACAGACCTTAACATAACAAAACCTAGGTGGCAGTCTGTAACGTATTTTATGTCTTATTTTTATTGTGGATTAACTTTTCTACTACACTTCATCCTGATGAAAACAGAAGTTGCTCATACCTAGTGACACTGCTGCCTGTTTAGCGTTGCTGCTGCACTGAAATACAATATTTTTTGCCTGAGATTCAGAGGCTATACTTTTCCAAACAAAGGAGCAGGCCATTCAAATGCACAGGAAGAGATGAAAAACTACAATAGTTAAAGGATTCTTTTTTAATATGCAGGACAAAATCTGGGGTTTTGCCAGAAAAGAGGAATGGAAGTTCTTACGGCTTTACACATCATATTTCACAATTTTGTGCTTAAAACAACAACAAAAAAAAAATCAATTTGGTAAGAGAAAGAAAAGTTGAAATAATATAACTTTCTTAATCTTTCATTTATGTATTAATTTTTATCTTATTTATTGACAGTCTGCTATAAAGTGTTCTGGTTTGGCTGAAATAGTGTTAGTTTTCTTCGTAGTAGCTGGTATCATGCTGTGATTTAGATTTGGTATATGAATAATGTTGATAACGGATGTTTTAGTTGTTACTGAGTAGTGCTTAAACTGAATCAGAGACTTTTCAGCTTACCATGCTCTGCCAGCAGTGAGGTGCACAAGAAGCTGAGAGGGAGCACAAGTAGGACAGGTGACCCAAACCATATAGAATCATAGAATCTTCTGGTTGGAAAAGACCTTTGAGATCATCAAGTCCAGTTGCACCCATCCTCCGCTAAACTATGTCCCTCAAAAACTCATCTACTCATTGTTTAAACACCTCCAGGGATGGTGATTCAGCCACCTCCCTGGGCAGCTGTTCCAGTGCCTGACCACCCTTTCCGTGAAGAAATTCTTCCTAATGTCCAGTCTGAACCTCCCCTGGTGCAACTTACGGACATTTCCCCTTGTCCTATCACCTGTCACTTGAGAGAAGAGATAAACACTTGCTCTGCTGCAGCCTCCTTTCAGGCAGCTATAGACAGCAATGAGGTCTGCCCTCAGCCTCCTCTGCTCTAGGCTAAACAACCCCAGTTCCCTCAGCAGCTCCTCATAGGACTTGTTATCCAAGTCATGTTCAGTGTATAAATCGGGAGAAGCTGGCTGGAGTGCTGTGACCACTTAATGGGCAGGCTGGACATCAGTCAGTGAGTGGTGAGCAGTTACACTGTGCATCACTCATTTTGTATATTATTATTACTACTAATATTACGAATAATAATGATAATATCTGTTCCTCTGACACCTTATTAAACTGTCTTTATCTCAACCCATGAGTTTTACCTTTTTTTAAAATTCTTCTTCCCATCCCTTCGGGTGGAGGTGGAGTGAGGGAGCAGCTGTGTGGTGCTGGGTGAGATTAAATGATGGCAACTGCAAATATAACCATTTTCTGGGAACTCTGAAATGAGTATTTACTAGGTTAAGTGGATGTTGGTTTTGATAGTATTAGTATTAGTAGTAAATGTGATATACTTTTTATACAAGCATAGTGCTGTTTTAAATTCTATGAGATGTTAAACCCCTTATAATTTAGAAAAAAAAGATGAAAGTTATGGCTTAGGAGAAGCCGTTTCTTGTCTGTAAAGTCACTTCCTTCTTAGGTGAGTTTATTTATGTATTTCATGTTTGTATTTTGTTTATGCTTAAAATTTTCAATATTTACAAAATTTAAAGGTTATTTTGACTTTTTGGAGTATTTGTATAAGAAAGTAAATGTTCATAAAGATGAAAACAATTATCAGAATAGGTTTTTGAAATGAGCAATATAAATATGCTATCAGGGTTTAGGTTTCTGCTTGCTCAGAATTTGCCTACATGGAAAACTTCTACTGTGCAAGCCAAATTATGGCAAAATACACCTGTCATTCACTGTCATCCTGCTTTGTTGGTTTGTATTGTTGTTACTCGCATGGTGTAAGTTGTCAGTGTGAAGAGAGGATGCACATGGATCACAAATGTTTTGTGAAAGGTAGTTATTCAGCTACCAGGCAGATTTCTTTTTGTTTGTAATTTAAATGCAAAATTAGTTTGTGTGTGAAATGTTGCACAATTCAGTGCATTGATCAATGTATAATGGAGAATACTGGAAGTGTGGACTGGGTAACAAGTGTAGCAGAGAATGAACTGCAACTAGTAAGTCAGCAAATATTTGCACATTTGTTCTAGCTTATGATGTTTTAACGCAGGAATAAAATTTCTGTACTAATTACATATGTATAAACAATGTCCTTGAGAAATGATAAAACTGAAACAGATGCAAAAGATAGAAATTAAGGTAATGATGCAAATAGTTACTTCCTCTTGTAAAAAGGCTACTGCCATTTTCAGACCCATGTGCTTTTCTGGAAAATCTCATTAACCTTTTTTCGTGTTTTCCCTGTCCTTTGTCTATTCATGCTTTACTATTTAACACATTTCATATTTTAACAAGTAGATGGCATAAAAAATTACATCAGTATTGTTTTCAGAAATCCATACAAGATATCACAAAAATCTTTAAATGGATTTAAAATCTAAGGGAAGGGAGGGTGAGGTGCAAAAGTATTAAAACTAAATGAAAAGCAAAGTAATAAATTAAATTCAAGGAAATGTAGAGAGGTACCATTGTTCATGAACATTTTATGGTAAGATCTGAAGCCTCTTTTAAGAGTTTGACACTTAAAGAAGGGTCATTTCTCTAATTCTGATCTGCCTGAACTGGAATAATGAATTGAAATTGAATCATAGGAAACATAGGGTTTATTGCATTGGCTTTCTTGTTAAGCTCACGTACGTATCTTTTTTTTTTCTTTTAAGAGAAAGAGACTGTAAGCCTGGCTTATGTATGAGCTCCTCTCTCACTATGATATAATAACAATAAAAAATATGTAAACAGCTGGTACGGTATGAGAGTCTGGCAATATTATGCTCAACAGCTGGCATAAAGGTCTGGGGGTGTTCATGAAAGCTGGAGCATATCAGGATACCAGTAGCAGACTAGAAAGTGGTAGCAAAATCAGACAAAGAAGGTATGATAAACAGCTCAATATACTTGTAAGTCACGTATGCTTCCTGCTGTCTTGACTGGAATCTTAATTTTTCTCATGTCATGGATTTAATTGAGATAGTTTTGAAAAATATCTACCACCAACTGAAATCCAAAGCTCATTGTAATATTAGTACATCAGACAACTCAGCAGCTTTAAAATGTTATATTTCCTCTTAACTGGAGATTTTTAGGAATGTCGCATGATTCACTGACCACAGGTGTTAGAACAGTGACATCCATAACCTGACATAGCTAGACAGTAAAAGGAAAAAAGACCCCACTCACCTAACACCTGAAAATAAGTTAATTAGTATGAATAACTATTAAATACTGTTTAATGCTATCTAAAGCAAACCCTATTAAAGAAAAAGGAACTGATTTTATTATATCTTGCTTTTAAACCAGCAGTCACTAATGTGTGTGTGTATGGATGTATAGACTCCAGCACGGACTGCTGCTTCAAAGGCAGGCTTGTGCCTTAGGGTAGGTTCAGCTTCTTCTGTTATCATAAGGAAACCAGAAACATATCAAAATGATTGTCATGGCAGCTAGTAGGTGGCAGAGGGCAGCTAAAAGAAGCCTCCTACTGCCTGGAAGCCACATAATTTTGAAAATATTTCAGTTTACATTCTGCTTGCGTGCAAACAGGTAAAGAAATGACACATTGCCTTTATTACTGTCTTATTTCTTTAGATCAGGCTGATAAAACCACTCAAAATATAATGCTCAACCAAATAAAGACTAGTAGTGTTTGTCAATATTATTGCTGCCCAAAGGATATTGAGGCAGGTTCACATAAGATAAGATTTCATAGTGGGGACTGTAGCTGATGGCATATGTTGAAACAGTGAAAGGCGGTTTTGGGGTAGGTTAAAAAAGGTAGTTTTGGGGTAGGTAGCAGAAAGAGTAGCCCCAGTAGCCAGCCTCTGGGAACTCTCCAATATAGCAGGTGGAAATGATGAAGGTTTTCATGATGATTTTTTTGCCATGCTTTCTCCCTAGTACTGCTACATGCTGTACATGGGGACTCACTCAAACTCCCTACAGCTAGTTCTTGCTTATGAAGCTGATACCACTGATTAGAGTATTGCTAACCAGGTGCAAGCCCGGCATCCTGTTTATCTGTTGTTTCTGTATGCACATATTACTGGATAATATTTACAAAATATTTCCATGTTAGTTATCTACCTAATTTTGCCCTGTGTTTAGCTTTCTCTCATAAAAAGAAAAAAACCCAGAAAATGGGAGGTAAAAGAAAGCAAAGGAAAGAAGGGCAATGTTCCACCAGTGGTATTTGCTTCCCAGGAAAACTGCCACAACAAGAACAACAGGGTTTTGCTGGTGCAAGATCACAGCATGAACAGCACAAGAACAGCATGGGAACGTGTGGGAAAATCACTGCCACAGAGATGCTGAGAGAATATTTCTACTGCAGCTGAGGAGAGATGCTCCAGAGATGCAAACAGTGGGGCTTTAGCTCTACGAAGGTAACAGCACTAAGGTACCTAAAGTACTGTGCACCAGCATCAGCCTGCATATCCTGAGGTTTGGATTTGATCCATTTTAGAGGGATTTTTTTTATTTTCTTCTGCTTTGTCCTGTAGAAGGACACCCCAATGAATGGCCAGACATGGACAGTTTGTAAAGGAGTATAAATACATTTGCAAGAGGAAAAGACATGATGGATGTTGTCTTGGATTATGTCATTAAGAGAAAGATCTAAAACCTTTTTTTGAAGTAATTGTGGGGGAGTGTTGACAATTGACTATGCTTCTTTTTGTATTTTAACATTTTTATCTTGTATTACAATATTTTTAGAATTGTTCTTAATTTTCAATTTATTTCCTAATGACTTTATTGAACGCACTTCATTGTAACAATATCTGCATTCTGAAATTTCTCCATATTGTTCAGAAAATGTTTTCCCATTATTTATGAAAGTGGTAGTGTCAGAAAGTGATGTGCCATCAACTCAATTTTTCTTAAAATGGAAAGCCCTTAACAGTTTTCCGAACAGCTCTTGAAAGGACTTTTTAGAAGGAAGAAGGCACCCTCTATAACTACAGAACCAGCTGGCTAAATTTACATATTAACTCTCAAAGCTAGCCTTAACTATTACTGGCTCTGCTGCTTCCATGCATTGAAGTAACAACTGAACAGTTAGTATACCTGGATACCTCTTAACCCGTTTGCCCTTGAAAGATATTAAGGATAAAATTTTAAGAATAGAGAGATTATTTATTTTGAAATCAGAACATAATTTAATAGCAACATGAATTTGCTAGGCTTTGATTTCATACGTCCCCATTCCCCCCGTCCTCCAGGTGAAGTTGGAAAATTCTGTTTTTTTAAAAAATAATAGTTACATTCTGATATCTGAATCAAAGTGATTTGTGAAAGGTTTTACGAGTATCTCAATCCTTAAAAACCTGTTAAGACTTAGTGATTACTAGATATTTATGTACAGTGCTGTAGTTTATTTTATCCTTTCATTAAATCATGTTTATTAACATACCTTTATTTAAAAATAATGGCATGATATTTTTCTATGACTCTCCAAGGCAGTAATCATTGAGTTAAATACATAATATGCTACTTTGCTATCAGTAAATATAAGAGACTTTAAAATTGCCATTGCTTGCCATCAGATGTCTTCTGAATGTAATATACATTTTTTTCCCCCTAATATTGGTGATAGGACAAAAGTTCAGCTGACTTGAATAAATAACCATACATTGTCAGTGAGCTGAAAGGACAGAAGGGAAAAACTGTATGACAAGAGTTAAGTAGAATGTTTTTCAGATGGAAAAAAACCCTCACAACCCTGAGTTACAATACTTACTGGACTGTTACATTTTCCTTTCAGTGTGTGGTTTTGTTCTCTTTTCCATTTTAATAATTCTAAGAAGAGACTATCAAAGCACGTGGAACTCAACTTTCATCAGTGTTCTAACAGAACATATTATTTCCATGTGTGCGAGAACTGAGGAACATTTCACTATCCCTTTTTTTGTTACTGAGTTCTAGTCCAACATTTTTAGGTAAAAAGTCAGAAGCAAGACCTCCTGGATCTAATAGATTGTCTGAAATCCCAGTAACTGCTGACACTGAAGAGCCAGTACTCAAAATAATACAGAATTCATTTTCTGTTTTGTTTGATTGGACTCTTATGTTGATGTTACATTGCAACAAAAAAACTCGCTGTCTTTTTTGGGCTGACAAGGGCTGTGTACGTCAGTGTACAGGGCTGTGTCATTTAAACTGCTGCCTGATTTAGAGGAGATGAAAAGCACAGACTGCATGGATATATGCTTCATTCTTCCTTCTCCAAGGTTTGTGTACCATATTCAAGACTTACATATACTCTTCACTTAGGATTCACAAGTTGGATTTCTTTCTTTGGTGATTTCTTTCAAAATCCTTTCTTTCAGCTGGTCCCTTCTCAATGGTGATCTTAGACCTCCACAATAACTTGATAGATAGCACATTTGCCCAAAACATGGGGGAGACAAATTTAATATCTCCTTTTTCAAAGGTCCAAATCTACACCCTCTGTTTTCTGGGAGAATACCTTAGATAAAGAGCTTACATATAGTGTCTGGGATATGACTTCTTTAGTGAAAAATCCTGGTTTGGGCAAAACAGGTCAAGATCCACTGACTGGTGAAAGAAGACTTGAGGCAATATCCTTTCTCTCGCAACACTTATCTGGAAAGGCACTGCAGAATCCTAGTTACCAGTATGAGATAATGAAGCTTACATTAATTGTGTTAATGAATTACGTGGTTACACATACTAAATGTTGCTGGTAAAATGTCATATGTTGCCAGGGATTTGATGTACAATATACTGACCCCATTTCAAGTTGGTCTTGACTGAGGAGGGGAAGGGCCATGCAAAGATGACTGTTGCCTTTTTTTTCACTGAATAAGTAGTCATTTATTTGATCAATTTGAAAAGCTATATTCTGTTATGATTTTTCCATCTTCTTTTAAACAGATTTAACTTTTCCCTTGAAGAAACTGTGTCAGTGTACAAGAAGATAGCAGTACAATGTTGGAAGTATTCCTCAGGTCTCATAACTTTAGTCTTTCTCTGAAATCCTGTAATGTGTCAGTCCCTTCTCTTTTATCCAGACTAGCATTTTATACTCTGCTAGCTTCCTTTCAATTCTTATAATAAAAGCATCACTTCTTTTCAGCTTCTACCTGCTTTCATTTTCCATTTGAGCTTGAGGTTCATTCTCCTTCCCCTATCTCCTATAGTTTGTCCTCAGGCCACCTCATCTGGGTCCATTTGCAGATGGTATTGCTAAATACCACCCCTGAACTGACACCTTCTAGATCAGCTCATCACACTTGACCTTTCACTGTCAGTCTGCTTTCTGTTGCTGCTGTGCCGCTGCCAACTCAAATTCAAACTGGCAAACTCATGTTTATGCTCCAGAGCCCTGCACAACTCTAGTGGAAGGTGATTTGAGTGGCAGATTACTTCTCCTGCATCCTTTTTAATGTTAAAACATACAGCCAGTACTGCCTGAGCAATTTTTCTCTTTGCTATGGAAGGACCTGTAAATTATGCAAACAACGCTCAGTTGTGCTACATAGGATGCCAGTTTAGCAACTGGAAGCTGATCAGAGTCGAGACAGCAAGACCCTTTGTCTGTATCTCTGTGGAAAACTGCTGATTTCAGGGGCCCTTTGTGCATATCAAAGTCCTGTGCTAATGAGGAAATTATTTCAGTGTAGGTTTTTGAGTCCATCGTCACTTCCAGACAGTTTATGGTTTTATTTCTTGATGATTGTATTTGGTTAGTCCTTGCAAGCAAATGGTGGCAAGCCCTGCCATTGTCACTAAGTAAACAGCATCAGTTCTAATATCACAGACTAAACTGTAGTGCAGGTAGCGGTGAGAAAGATTGCTGTGTGCTGCATTTTTACTATAGATACTCTATCATTGTAATGTACATATAAGGGCTTCCTGTGCCCTTCAATTGATCAAGCTATGACATATGGAACTGTTGAAATAATTATGAATTGAGGATACAAGTATAAAGATCCTCCAAAATTGACTGCATTTCTGTAATGCATAATTAAAATGTTCGTGTCAGCAAGTACCATTGATTGCATTTGATAGTGTATTATGCTACTGTTCCATTGAACTGGCAGAGATACTTGCAAAAAATGCTTAGGTTTTTAATAGAAAGGGACTGGAAATCTATTTCATATTCTCACTTTGTCTTCTTATCTATAATGTGACTTTATACATAAATTCTTTAAGGGTAAATATTGACACCTGGGACAGTTCTGATGAATGTATAATGAGTGTAAAAAACCCAATTGTTTCAAACTTCCTTGGCTTTCTAAATGTGATTAGTCAAAAGAAAAGTGAACCAACTCACTGTATCTTCAGTGGTGAATAACATTCCTTGCAATACTGATTACAACTGGTTAGTCACTGGCCATCCCTGACTACATAATAAAATAAAAATACAGATTTTTTTTTCTGTAGCCCTAGAAGATAGAATGCTTGTAGGACACAATTTTCCCTTAGACGAATTCAAGACAGTGTGGTATAACACTGACTTTATTAAAGCCATTCTTGATTCATGTCAGGCTCTGATCATAACCAGATTGAACTTCTTTTATGACATTTAAAAAACTCTTCCAATGTATGCCCTTCAGTTTCCTCACCCTTTTAATCTTCTCCAACATGGTTTATTCATTGTTTCTCTGATTCCTGAAACTGAAATTTTAACTGTGGTTTTCTGCCTTGTTCTTCTGCTGCTCCCACTGAAATTAGCAATAACCTAGTATTCATAAACTCAGTATCTAGGCATCTATTAACTACTTTCTTCTGGGTTGGTAATGATATTAACATGCAGATTTTCTTCCCAGGGCAGTGTAATTAAAGTCTAAGTTTAATTCCACATCTCTTTCCTTGAAATGGCGTTATTAGCTGTGGAAGATGTGGGGGCTTAAAATAACTGAAGATTATACAAATTTGCACTGTGTTCAAATGAGGAAAAGAAACCAATGCTGAGAAAAAGTTCTAAATACTTTTTCCCTAAACATGAAGGAGTGTAATATGAGCCATTGCCTTTTCAGCACTCCATGTTCTTTTTCAATACAGACTGAGGTGGAAAAGGTCCTCTTCAAGTTTTGTTGAAGCAAGGAAATGCAAAGGAAGAAGGAAGAGTGAGAAAGAGTGTTTCCAGTGGTAGCACCAAAATCCCCTTGTTAATCCCTGTTTCCTTTGTTATCGAGATAAACACCTGCTAACTTCAGCAGTTATCTTTCTTCCTGCCTTTGCTATTTAGGTCTGGGAAACCTCTTACAGTGTAGTGTGTCCCTCCCCTCTTGATGCTGGTATAGCAGGCAATTAACTGTTGATCCAATCAGTCTTGAGTGTCAAGCTGGGATTGACATGTGCCAATTTCAATACCATTTAACTCAATAGCCAGTGTATTTAGCTCAGCCCATGACTTTTCAAAACACATAAGACTTGCTGTGAAAAGAATAAAGGAAATCTTTCTTCTTAATTAGCTCTTCTTGACTACTGAGATGAATCCTTTGTCTGACCCCTGATCTTTTCTATTTACTTTAGGGACTATGTGTGGTTTTTCCTACAGTGCATGAATAGCACTCTGAAAATAACAGAGTTTGAAAGTACTCAGATGGGTTTAACAAATCTGTGTATGCAAAAAGATGTACAATAATTTTAAAGAGGATATTTCTACACCATCCTTTATTTATGCCACAATCTGGACACAGCCTGGCTTCTAAAGGTACTTGGACAAAATTTTGAAGTCACTAAAATATAGGCAGATTCCTAGTGTAATTTTCAGAAGCAGTTATGATTCAAATCAAATTTCTGTTACCTTAACGATTCAGATCAAGTTTCTTTGTGCATGAGATTCATATTTGCCAGTTTCTTATGATTCTATATGGAAACTGAAATAGTGCAGGATGTGGATGCATTAATGATACCAGTGACTAGACAGTGCTTTCGAACATTCGCTGCCAAAAACAATTACAGATACTGCAATCTTTAAATGCTTTCAAACAGTATGAAACAAAAATGTCTAGAGGAAAATTACATACTAATTTACATACAATCAAAAAGGAAAAGAAAATGGGTGTTCTAAAACCAAACATTTAAAGAGCTAATGAAAAAAGTAACTTATATAAAGGCAGTGTTTCCACAAAAAAAGTATATAGAGGAAGTAATGTAAAAACAATAAAACAATAGAATAAAGGTAGTATGTTTTTGAACTCAGTGGTTTGATCCTTTAAATTCCAGGATAATATATCAGAGCACCTTTTCATAGATAACAGAAGAATTTGAGTAGAATTTTAGATTTTTTTTTTCTATTTAACAACAAACTGGAGTTAATGTGTATATTAGCAGCGGACAGAGACCATCTAGATGAAATGCAAGTCTGTAGGCAAAGATTTGTATAACATTTTGGGAAAATGTATAATATACTTGTAGTTCTATCTAGGTATCAAAATTCGATTGAAAAAACCTTAACAAAACCTTTTTCATGAAAACTTTATCTGCCACCAGCCAATTTGATGTGATTGAATAAAACATCCAAGAGAAAGTGAAAAATTACTGTTTACACAGTTCTTCCTCCATATACTGTAAGCAGATTAAGCAAGCATGAAAGATGAGACTCTGTTATTAGCACAAAATAAAACAGTAACCAGTACAGTTATGCAAAATGTGACAATAATGTTTTACATTCACATTGCAACAGAAGGAGACCATTAGTATTATGGCCATATCATGTTTTATTTCCATCATTCTCATAGTTGACATGCAAGAAAAAGATCAATGTCTGTCAGAAATCCTGACAGCAACCACAAATGCCAGGCTGGTGGGGAGGAAACGTGGGAAATATCTGAGTACGTTGAGAGTATGAAGCTACCATGCGTTTGGGATTAACTGGGGTAAGGAAAATCTATAAGCAGTAAGGAGATGTTCCCAAAAGGATCCTTTGCAGTGAACAAATGTATTTTAATGGGGGAAATCCTGGCCAAGAATAAAAGACCCACCACACTGTGTCTAAAAGCAGTGGAAATACAGGGAAAACTTCCAGAGAATTTTCCAGAGCACTCTTGGTTTAGTTGATACAAATTAATAATCAGAAGCACGCTAATGTTACATCTTATATTGCCATATAGATGTAGGCAAAATAGTGTAAATCTGACAACATACATCTGGACATTTTCCACCCCTTTGGGTATTCTCGCAGTGATGTAATGAGAACAGCGTTAATAAATGCTTTGTTTTACCCTCCTCCCAGTTGCAAATGAATGCAAGATCAATGGCACCATTACTGTTCTTTATTTCTGCATCAATGTATTTCTGACAATGTGCACTATGAGCATAAGAGGATGATTTGACCTCTTTATTGTAGTGGGATGTGGCAATTAATTTTTTATTGAAATTTCAATTAGCTTTTCTGTTCCTATAATGTTTTACCTAAATCTTCTTTTTATGTTCTTACGGAGGTTACCAGAAAAGATCATCTAAGCATGACTGTGTTAAAAGGTAGAGGTAAAGAAAACAAATTATTTCTATTGTGTACAAAATTGAGGTCACTTTGGGTTAACTGAATCAGATTCCTTGAAGAAATGAAGACTTTCCACATCATGAAGACTCATTCAGAGAATTCTAATTGAAAAACGAAAGACACCGGCCTGTTATATATATATAAAAAAAAGATACCAAGATTAGTACAACTGAGCCAGAAAACCTGAAACAGATTTTACAGACTGTTGCCTTTATGACCCTTATAAAAGAATAATTGCCAAATGTAAAAAATGGAGAAAATCCTGTAGATTACAACTTTATATTAAACTATCTAGAATCCTGGGCCAACTAAGGAACAAAGAAATTAGGTCTTCCAGTTAGAATTCTTATGCTTCTGAACTACTTAAGTGTTAATAGAAATGTTAATAAGGAAAAACTCTTTCAGTTGACATCAAATTAAAAAACATCTTTCATGGAGATAATTTTAAATTTCATTTGACAGTGAATACTATTTTTATGTTTAAAATGATTTTTTCTTTGGAAAGCTATTACTTTTGTTACTTGTGACTTCCTGAGATATGTAATAGTTAACAGAAATGTTGTATTGCTAATGAAAACTTAAAACACTGTTTTTCTAATCTTTAGCCTGCATCATGCAGTTGTTTTGTACTGAGCAGTGAAGCTATTGTGAGAATGCATATATGTTAAACACAGGGGAATCTGACGTTCATTATCCCTTGTATTTTATAAGTGCTAAACCAGCACTTACACTTAAAATTAGCTTTACTCAATAACAAAAGCTGACTATATTAAAAAATATAACTATATTCCAGGGTTCTCATTTTCTGTTAAAATTTATGTCATTTACCAAGCTTGGTCTCTGAGATGTGAATGCATTTAACAAAGAGAAGTTCATAAATTACATACTAGTAACTTGCACAATGATGCAAGTCATTCTTACTGTTCTAGCTAAGAAGCCCATAAGCTCATTTTCACAATGATGAAGCCAATCTAATTCATAGAGCATTTAAGTCTGTCCAGGATAGGAAAAATAGATGGGTGCCTCTTCATGTGTGTACGCTGCAAGAAAATCTTTATCAACTATTTCAGTAGTATTGAGTCCCTTTCATGAAGTGAAGGAGGAGGGGAAAAAAAAGAGGAGTTCTGGCCTATTCTGTACTGAAAGGAGACTTTTAAAAGACGTGATAGGAAAAAATTAATGTAAGCTTAGGGATTTAGTGTGTATCCTCTGATTTGCAATAACGCATTTGAATACATTTGAATAATCTGGAATTTGCTAAAGAATTGCAGGGGAGTTTTATGGCTCCTCTTGGATTGGCTGAAATTCACCATCAATACAAAAAAATGCAAGTCCTCTGAATCAGGTAGTATCCTGTCAGCCGCCCTGGTGGACATTTTGTACTTCCTGCATTTCCAGTTGGGTATAACAATACTGTGTGATGGATAAAATTCCTCCATGAGTTTTGAAACAAGAATCTGTACACTCCAAAGAAAGGTGTATTTTCCTGAGTTCTTACGTAGCCCGTAGGGAGATCACAGAGAGAGGAAAAAAGTCTACTACCTTCACCTGTAATCAAAGCTGGTTGCCATAATCACAGTACCTCTTTTTTTGCGTTAGTGGTGGTCTGACTCTGGTGGCATTCCCAGCTATGTCTTCTTGCTATCTCACAGAGCTACTCTCTTAAACTTCGCAGTTGGTAATTTGAGTCCAGTTTAACTTCTTTTTCTTTTTAAATCTTCCAAAAGAAAACAGCTCAAAGCACATCAGTTACTCCTCCACCTTCAGATGTGAACAGCTCAGGAAAATGAATAATTCCTTTGAAGTGACATGGAGTATATGTATTTTTCACCTAGCTTTTTGTACCTGAAAGTAGTCAAAATCCATGACTAACCAATGCCGAAAGACTGATACAAAGATGAGGACAGTTGTCTCTGTTCCTGTTGTTCACCTTTTGACATGTGTTTGAAAAACTTTGCTCTTTAAAGGCAGAGAGACACAGAGAATATTTCCTTCTGGGACAGTGGAGGAATGATTTGTAGGTGGGCCTGCACTGCTAACTGCTTACCCTAAAGTTATGCTTGTTCTCAGCATACCTAAGATTTTTAATTTAAAACTATTCACCATTTAATTTCCTAACTTCTGAAGGTTTCTGTTCTTAATGTGTTAGCAAAGTAGATGCTGAGTTCATTATATTGTGGTGGCGATTTTGTCTCCCTTTTCAAGAATGAACACAGATTTTGTTAAAACTGGAAAAATGCATTGCTCTCACAAACTGCTGTGATAGTATTTCAACACAACAAAACAGGCCATCACCCATCCAAGGATTAGATAATATGCAAATTAATTTCACAGAATGTCACAGAACGTTTAGGTTAGAAAAGACCTTTAAGTAAAGGTCCAACCATAAACCTAGCACTGCCAAGTTCACCACTAAACTACGTCCCTAAGCACCACATTTACATATCTTTTAAAAGCCTCCAGCAGTAGTGACTCAGCCACTTCCCTGGGTGGCCTTTTCCAGTGCTGGACAACCCTTTCTGTGAAGTAATATTTCCTAATATGTAGCCTAAATCTCCTCTGGCACAACATTTCTGCTCATCTTTTCACTTGTTACTTGCGAGGAGAGATCAACATCTACTTCCCAACCACCTCCTTTGAGGTAGTTGTAGAGAGCGATAAGGTGCTGCCAGGTCTACAGGTAAAGCAGTGATACAAAAAAGCACTAGGTAACAGAAGTATTTATATCTTGAAGTATTTTTCCAGGTGTATTCAAAAAAGCTGAATGTAGTAAAGTCCAGTAAGTAATACAATGCCAGTGAGTTGTTAATGAAGTGTATTTTTTCACATCTTTTTTGTGCTTGGATTCTCCCTCAGAGACACGGGGAAATGTGTCTAGAACATAAACACTGAAAAAATAAATTGTCTTTTAAGTAAAGCTGAGGTTTACTGGGAAAGCCATAGGTCCTGACTGTGTATATCCAGTAAAGCGATAAGAAAATATATCTGATTGTTTTGAGATTGATTTAACGAAATATGTTCCTGTTTATTTTTTGCATGAAAAACAGAAGGCAGGAAAAGAAAACCTACAGGCAATAAAGAGTAAGAAACTCAGTTCTTACAGTGATTAAACTACTAGCGTTTTTGTTACAAACTTGTTTTTTAGCTTAAATGCATAGTATTGTCTGAATATGTTTTGCTAAGACTTGACATTATCTTATCAGAGTGAGCATGTGAACTTAACTGAATCCTTCTCTAAATGCCCAAATCCCCCTGGTTATGGACTTTTTTCCTCAGGTTTTGCATTTCCTGAGTATGAGTAGACTAACTATGCTTGTTTTTAGCATTCTGTTCTTTAAAAGTTAGAGTGAAACTATGGTTTCCCTGGGCTGTTTTCTGCATTAAACATGTTCTACAGCAGTTTTCTTAAACAAAGGTCTCTGCTTGTTTTGCTACTACAGGCTTAACAATATTCTTCAGCTAATCAGTTGAATCTTTGGTAATATATTATGGTTTGCACTGTGTGCAGAAGAAGAAACTTCAGATCTTTGCAAGTTACTGGAAGTATTCAGCTGTGTGTTTTTTCTCATTCTTTGAAATTAGGTCATTTTGCTATTCTCTTACATAGCCAACATGTCTGACAAGCAGTGTTGTAGAGTATTTCACTATAGTGAAGCAGATTGTCCACTGAGGAATCTTAAGAAGGCTATGAAATCATTTTGAGGTTATTTTTTGCATAGTATATGCAAAATGCATGTGTGATTTTTTTTAATTTTTTTTTTTTTAGAATTTCTGGGTAAATTTCCATTAAAAGCAGTCACTTCTTCCTTTTCGCATAAAGATAATTCTTCCCAGCTATCTTTTTTACTTTTTTTCATTTCATAAAGGTCTCCATTAGTCCATGGAAATTACTGGATATATGAATTTTAAGTTTCATTATTCTGTATTTCTCACACTGTTTCTCTTATTTCTGGGTGCTCCCAAGTGCTTCTGCATTATGTAACCAGTTCTCCAAGTCTCTTCTCCTGCCCACACAAATGAATGCATGAAGATCTGAAATGAAACTGTTTTCTGGGTCTGATTTTCACTTCAGGTTGTCTTTTTATTGCTTACAGATTATATAATGAAATTTCTGTGGAAAGACTCCATCAAAGGCTGGAGTTTTTCCAGAAATATTCTCCTAGGTTTGAAATCTGCTTCTGCGTATATATAGAGAGAGGAGAAGAGGAGAGAGTGAAAAAAAGGTGATGTTTCTGACATCTGTTGAGAAAGGCAATTCCATCTCACCTGAATAAAACTGACCCCAAAAGGACAGGAGAGATGCTGTGTTGGTGACACTTTGTATTAAAGGCACTGTTGGCATAGTCAGTAAGCTCTTCAGATGCTTCTACATTAGACTCTTGAGACTAAATATGAGCAGGCATCTCTACTCACATTGCAAATAAAAAGCAGGACTTTCATAGGTCATACTCTGATTTTGAGATAGTTACTGCCAGCAGAAAGAGACATCATCAGGAAAGAACATCAGCCTTCTCACTGTTGTTATCAGATTCCTACAGATTTGATTATTATGCATTTGCCATATCAAAGTTCAAAGTAAATATAGCATTATCAGATTAATGTTTTTCTTTTATCAGTGGAATTTTTTTCTGTCTTTGATTATCAGCTACATTTAAATTGTTTCAAAGAGCCTTGTACTGTTATTGTTGGAAAACCTGCTCTAGTATTAATCTCCATTCCCCAAGAAAGCAGAAAACAGAGGAACAGGTCATGAACAAGTTCCTATTTTAAGGAGAGGCATACTGTCCTTTCTTATTAATATATCTATATTAGAAAAGGGGATACAAGTTTTTTTAAGTAATCTGAATAGCTATATACCCCAAAGGCATGAAAAAAACCAACCTTCAGCTAAACCATTTTTCCTCTTTATATCAAGCAAAAGATTTCAAATCCAAGCAGCTTACATCAGGCTGAAAAAAAGATCCACTTCACTGCAGTTTGCATGCTCCTTTCTCAAAATCATATGCAAAAAATGTATCATTGTGGTCTTTATGATCTGCTCTAGAAGCATGACTTTCTGTGTCTATGTATTAATTTCTAAATGAAACAATATAAATCTCCTCCTGTTCTTAAAATACCCTGAGATTTGTCTTGCTTTAAAAAACGATGGTAGATAGCATTATCTGTTTTGTTATTTTTTTATCCATTTAGTTTATAATGAATAAGCTGTGTGGTTGACATATTTTCAACTATGACACTGGATTTACAGCTACTGATAGTTACATGAAGAGGTTAGCATGCAAAACCAAAAACCCATCTTTCATCACATGCATGTTTTATTACCCTCAGGATACGTAGATCTTGTTGTTTATACATAGGCCATTTTATTTTGCTGTGGAAATCGCTTTTGCACACAAAGGTGAGGACAGACTTTATTTAAGTAAAGAGTCAAAATATCTCAATTGCACACTTCTGTTTTAAGACAAGTATTTATTTATTAAGACAACTTTTCTATACACAGCAATATAAAAATTAGCTATTATATGATCTTTCTTTTTTTCTGCCCTGGATAGGTGAAGCTTATTGTTTATAAAGCTAATAGACTTAATGCTTCTATGTTTATAGCCATATCAGAAAAGAACAACTATTACTCTATCCCATGAAAACTGAATTCCCTCTGTCGTACTATTTAGTTCACACAATTTTCCTGAGAGAAGAGATTATCCCATGTAGCCATTAGGCTTAACTGTTTCGTATGCTATCACTTGTCACCTGTCCATGAGTACATAGTAAGCTGCTCCACTATCACACCACACTTCTAGAGGTAGACCTTGACTGTATTTGTGAACTGATTCTTGAACTAGTCAATAAACTGTATCAACTTACTGAGCATGCATAGGCAACTTGTTTAAAATCACCATCCTTTGTCTCACTCTCCTTTTCAAAACCTTATTTTTTTCAAATGTTTGGACCCACAGATTTCTATATTGTCTTCCCCTCCCCCAGCTCTTAATTTCTCTATGAAGCCCTTGAGGGGAAGAATGTTTTTTTTAAAGAAGCTGTAATTCATTAATATCATCATATGCATTTGTGTTCTGCTGTGCTTGTGATTCGATGAATATACTCATACAGAAAAGGTGTGACTATCATAGCTTACCATACCATAGAAATCCTTCCTCTAGTAATGACTTTTTAAGGAGCAGTCTGTAGTTTACAGGGTAAGATGGTGATGTGGTCAGTAGAAAAATAGGGGTTTAAAACACCACCTTCTGAACTACATGGGAAATTCAGAACACTGATGTTTAGGGCGTGTTCAATGTATCTTCTAGTGTTTGAATACTATGATGCAAAGAGAATTTAAAAAACTAAATAGATAACACATCTGATTTCCTCACTGTTAATCTGAAATATGTGGGGAACACCACTTGAAGTAGTTTAGCAATCTAATTTATAGAGGTAAAGTGCTTCATTACCTATGTTGTTTTATTGACTTTCACTTCAAGATCTCTGTTCCTTTTGGTGTTATTAGAAAGATAAAGGTGAAAGGGAATTGATGCAACTGGGAACAAATTAAATTCTTGTCACAGAATCCTATCATATTTAAGAAAAGACAGTAGGACTGTTTCTGGATCCTTGTTAAAATAAAACAAAAGACTTGCAGACCTTTATCTGCTGTTGGTGTCATAAAACAATTTTCTAGGTCTTAAACGATTCCTTAATATCTGGATTATTAGCACCAACCTAGTATTTTCCCTGCTGATCCGCTGTCCTGATAACTTCTGATAGTCTCACATGGATTTCAGCTGTCAGGGGTCTGATAATCCTTAGCATTTTACAGCAACCATAAAACATATAAGAATTTGCATAGTATTTTTCAGTTGCTCATTCCTTAAAGGGTCTTTTTTTCTTACTGAAACTGTTTTGCACTTTTTCAGGCAATTGTATTTGAACCTAATTAGAGTTATGTGTTTGTGTAAATAGGGAGAGCTTGTTGTTTCCTCTGCCTCTTTATTGGGGTAAGATCGTGGGAGGTGAATGAACAGATTTATTGAACCTGGTAGGATGCTACTTGTCTCCTTAAACTTTTTGTGTCCCATCTAAACAAATACCTTGCATATCCAATGGTAAATAAATTTTTTTTATTATTTGAAATGCAGAGTTTTGAGAATTTAATGGGAGCTTTGAATAATTTATGAATCACTTAAAACACTTAACAGTAAGTTATCTTTTTGTTTGTTTTTACTTTAAGGGAAGGAAAAAAGAGATTAGGAGCAAGAGAGTGCCTTAAAATAAGTGGGAATCTTGTTTGGAGAAGAAACCATAGGGCAAAATGATTAGGGGAAATTTAGTCTGTGTTTTCAAAATCCTTAAGTAAGGTGAGAAATGGAAACAACAGGCATCTGCTGTTTCATCTAGTATATGTTTATGTACGTATATTAGTATATGCTGCAGGGTGCAAAGACTGCCTTTTTTAACTCTGCTTTTACATTGTCTCACATTGATTTAATAAGAACTTGGCTATTTATTTTTGTATTTTTTGTATAAAACCAGATTGGTTTTCTTAATACTTCTATAAGATCTATCAGTCATTGACTTTTGTTGCCGTAAGTATCTGAAGAAGTGGAGAGGGTATGTGGTTGACCTAGTATTGAATTTAGGGATTACTATTTTAATCAGCATTAGTATAATCACAAATCTTGGGTTTAGTATTTCTCTCCACAGATGGGAAGGTCTAGGGTGGAAACAGGTCTGGGAGGATAAGTGACTTCATGAGTATTTTAGCAGGGAGCTTATGGTGCAATTTGGTTAAGTAATGATTGAAGATTTTAAGAGTACTCCTGGTGATCATGGTATTGAGCTACCATTTTGAATGTATTTCTTTTGCTTTCGATGGCTATAAGCTGTTCTTCACAAGCAGGCTTTCTTCCTTGGCCCATTGTTTTCCTCCTCTGTGTGTTTTGCTCCTTATGTTGATCCACCACCTCTGTGTTGAACTTGGATCACTTTATTTCCTTGCTGGAGGTGTAACTTCAGGTAAAGTGTCCTTCAGACAGCTTTACTAGAGAACAGGATTCTCAGATTAGGCTCTCGTGAGAAGTACAAGTGATTCATTTTTGTTCGGGCATGAAAATATTTTTGGTTGTGTATTTTAAATGAAATTATGTATCTCCTCTGTATCTGAATCTGTGAGGAAAAGTAATATGCAATAGCATAGGATAAGTATGATTTTTAGAGTTCAAATCTTTTAAAATCAGAAAATGTTGCTGTTTGAATTGCTATGTAGCACAACTAATATAATTGCATGACTAATACTAGTTGGTATTTTGGAGAAGTAAAATCTCTGGATATGTTCATGATGCTAATTGATAGAGGTTTCCTTTTTGAAACACAGAAGCATTTGCTCTTCATTTGAAAAATGGGAATACCATACTTTTGTATTTATTAATGTGTGCATCAGAAAATACTGGGAGTTGTTTTGAGTAATGCATAATTTTAACTTGAAACTAGTACTATACTTTTTTTAAAATACGTGCATACTCTCTGATTCTAAAATGATAAAAACACTGCTGTACTTCAAGAAGAGTCTATCTCATAGCAGATGGTAGTTCATGTATTTCACTGAAATATTATGATGAAAATACGATAGTAGATTGAACAAACTTAGTTGCAATGGAAATTTTAAAGCAATGGTTAGTTGTTTTCCTTGGACTTTGATAAGTATTGTCTAACATTAAGAGTACAAAGCCTTTTTTATTTGCTTATATTTTGTTTTGTGCTGATGAGGGGACAAGTTTTTCAGAGGGAAATAACAATTTAAACAATTAATAATTCAAAAGATTTCATGTGCACTCACTAGTTTTGCTTTCTATTTTAGTCATACTCAATAAAAAGAGTGTTTCAATTCTCTGTTCTTATGGATGAAAAATTACTGGAGAGTGCACTACAGGCAGAGGAATTATAAATGCAGAGAGTTTTGCATCAAGTTCCTTCCCCCATCTCTGACATTCTTTATTGCCCACTTAGACTGTAGTTGATGATTTTCAAGGAACCATTTAGAGATATGTTGTGGAACAGAAGTGTTGGGAAAATAAATAAAACTACTGAGTCTTGTTTCCAAAATAAGTCTGAACACTGAATGGCCATAGTAGGGAAATACTGTATGAAATCTGCTTTTGTTAGTGTCTATGAGAACTCAAAACTTCCATAAAGAAAGGGTTAAAACTACACTGAAATTTAATTGTTAAATTATCCATAAATTGAAATGCCCTTCTCTGTAATTTTATAGCAAAGACCAATAAGACTTCCTTTTTTGAAAAAAACCCCCACCAAAACTAAACCACAGGCTTTTTTTTTCCCCAGTCCCTGATTTTTTAATTCAAATTTTCTTTCTCTAAGCAAGAATACACTCAAAGCACCACAGTTGACCAAAATCTGCTAAAACTGACTCCTATTCTTTTTTGCACAAGGGCATATAATACTATCTAAACCCTGTTGAGCAAGGGATTTTTCTTAATACATCTGACAGGAATAGTATTACGGGAGGACATCTGAGACTGAGGTTTTCCCTTCTGTTGTATGATTGCACTCTGAGCTATGGAACTGTGACTGACTTTGCATAACTTACTAAGAACTTTATTCTCCAAAAATTGTTCTTCTAACAATGAATTTTTTCAAGATTGTGGTCTCTTTCAATAACACAAATCTGTTTTAGTGAGAGCACGATACCCGAGTTGCAATATGAAATTGATGGAGCTGCTTTTCTTTTCTAAAATACAGAATTTCATTAATTTATAGGGACATATGCCTGTAAACGATCAAGTGATCTTCAGAGGCATTTAGGCCAGAGCTTTACTGGGGATATGAAAAGGATAGCACGTGTAGCTAGACACAGAAGCACTGAATGTATGATGACTATAAAAATATAAACCCCATTGGCTTGAGTCTTCACTTGCCAGGTTTGCTGGTATGTGCTTGAAAATACAGAAGGACTCATTAATGCACCTACCCATTGGGAAACTGGACGAGTGGGAAAAAACAGGGCTTGAATTTTCATGACTGTTTCTAGACATGCATGAAAGAATATAGTGTGAAATCACAAGAGTATACATTGAACTTGGACTACAGCTTCTTTGCACACGGTCAGAACCCAGTAGCATGATTCTGCAGTCTACTACGGCGAAGTTTATGTATTTATTTCAGAAGAGTGAGGGTAGAAAGAAAGAAAAAGTCTTTATTTAACCAAGTGTACTTTACACTTTATCAAACCATCCACCAAGTTAACATTTTCTGGTGCCTTCCTATACTATACCGTCCTATACTATATATCGATGCAACTTATGCGGTCAGTTCTTCAGGTTGTGTAACAACATTTGGGTGATGAAACAGTGAAAGAAATACTCTCTTGGGGAAAAAACCAAAACCAAACAATAACAACAAAAACCCAAGAAAACAAAACAAATAAACAAAAAAACGAGAAAACCAAACCAGAAAACAAAAAACCAACTTGCTAGTAGTAACTGGCTAACAATTTGTTTGTGAATGACCAAGGTGTTGAAAGAACCCTAGTAGCTCAAGGTTTGTATCTAATGATTAAACTATGCAGCAGTCTTCTGCTGAAGGGTAAGAAGGAAAGAAACAGAGACTCTTGGCAAGGAGCTTCTTTGAACTAATACTAACTCCTATTTGGGATGGTAGGAAGTGATTAAATTTAGGTCAGTTATGTGTTTGCAAAGTAATTTTTCAGTCTATTAAAGCAAAATTCTTATTTAGCCAAGAAACTGCAATATATATCATTTGCATACCGATTTCCTTTTATTGATATTTTTGGCAAGTACTAGCCCCTGCGTAATGTTAGTGTAATTTGTGTATAACATTCATGACTCACTCTGGGATCATTCATAAGGAAAATGCTCCATAAATATTAAAGAAGACCTATGACTAGAGAAATTATGCTGCCTACAAACTTCCCTGCAGTGTAGGAAATGGAACTTGGTTCCCATTTAGCTCTTGCTTATCCACCTCTCACAACTTGTAGTACAGTGAGAAAGACTACGGTGATGTTTTTACCACCCTCTTTTACAAAGCTGGTTTATTTATTTTTCTCATATATGGATACAGACCTCCATGAAGCCATGATATCACACTCTTCTGCATCCTCGCTAAAAGAAACATGAAAGAAACACATCTAGATGATACAGGGACTGTTATTGATTAAAGAAGGCTGGATATAGCTTTGCTTTAATGGAGAAGGGGCTCAGAGGTACTTCAAGATTTAAATTTTTGGTTTGATTGTGATTTTGTTTATTAAGACCAATTCACTGTTACATTTTAAATACACTGGCTTTAGGGAGCAGGGGAGATTAATTTTCAAATCTTAAATGACGTTGTAAGAATGTGGAGAAGAAAAACAAAACATAGAGGAAAAAACCCCATAATCTTGACACACTCCAAAAAGACTAATATTTTTTTTCAGAAGACATTATGTATTTTTCCATAAGATTATCATGCTAAGATTATATTTTCTTTGCATATTTCCAGATCATTGAGGAATAACCTGATTTGAATATTCCAGTTCCTATGGATATGATTTTATTCTGGGCTATTGCTATACAAAACACAGGTTTGATTTAAACTATTTCATAGACTCTGAAATAAGCTTAGTTCCAATTTTTTGCTGTACTTACCACATGGTTCTGTTTAATGCCTTCAGGATGCTTTTATTAGCTTAGTGCTGTGAAGGTTATGGCGTACTAATTTTTAAAGAACATGACTTGATCTCTAAATTTTGTTCATAAATGGAACTTTTATTTCGAATCTCACAATGCTTCTTTTCTGGAACAGAATTCCAGATTATATTCCAAACCTTGATGATTCTACAATGCCTACTTAAATCCCTACATTTGCTTTCTTCTGCTGACCTAGACAAAAACTCTTGCTCTGTGGAGTTTGCAAGGCACGGTTCTTTCAGCCTTCTTTGTTTTAAAAATATATCGCTGCAATCTTATTGGTATACAGTTTTCAACAATTTCTGTCTCCTTCTTCCTATCCACTAGTTCTTATCCTAGCCCTCTTAAACATGCCTATTGCAACTGGTTTTTGCTCCCTTGGAGAGAGGAAAAAGAAATCATGAGACCATCTGACTTGAAACAAATTTCTCCTAATTTTAATGATCTCTTAAAAAATGTGGGATTATTAAACAAAATTTAAAAAAAATGCAATTTCAGAAGTCCAGCAGCATTATTTTGTTTTCCTTGTACCAGTGGTTTTTAATGTTTCTTTTTTTGTGATTATTAATGTTTAGTCTAGGTGTTTGGCCTAGTTTATATGGCAGTGATAGGTATGTTGCTCTTCGCTTATGGCTCAGTTAATAATGGTCTAGATTAATCTTGAAAAAATTGTCAATGTCTGTTGCAGTCTGTACTCTCTTTGCAGAAAGGTGTTGAAGCCATGGGAGGGTTATTTGCAGCAACATGGTTAAAAGGGAGTTGATATGCTTCACTGCCTGACAAATGGGTAGGAAATAGAGAGGCTATACAGTGGATAACAGTGTAGGTAAGGTGTGTATGTAAAGCAAAGAAAGACTTCTGACATTTTGGGGAGAAAACTTGTTTTAGAAGGAAGAGATGAGATAAGAGTCCTTAATTGGAACCAGAGCAATGTTCAGTGAAGTAGCTTATTTCCTTATGATTAATATTACCTCATACATAGCTGTGATTTAAAATTGCTTTCTAGATGGTTTTTAAGATAGACTGAAACTGAAGGTGTTTTTTTGGGCCACAGTATAAATGGAAAGGAAAACTATGAGTGGGATTTGCACATTAAAAGTGGAGAGAGAAGCAAAATGTTTAAATTGAAGGGGAGGATATGGACTGCTTTCCAGGTTGTTGCTTATTTTAAAGGCTGCTAGTATATGAGAAGCTCCATTCTAAACTAAGCATTGGGATACCTGCTGTCCCTTATTACAACAATCCCGTAAGCATCAACAATTTTACACAGAATAGCCTCTTCATATTTGCCTCTGACATCATAGTAATTTTTCAGTGGAAATGTTATGGCTTCAGGTACAGAATAAGCTTATATGGAAACTAACTTGTTTCCATGCACATAACCAACATAACAAAAATAGGAATCACACAAATACTTCTCACTACATTTTGTTGAAAATGCACCACCCAACTAGAGAGCCTCAGTAAGGCCCTTGACAAAAGAAGTCCTATTCTTAATCAACATATAGGCATTCTGAAGAACCCTTCAAACACTTTGCTTCCAAAAATCTACTGCCCCTTACCTGAAAGTTCCATGTTTATCAATAAAATCATGCACTTGGGGTGTACAAAGACTTAAAAACTCGTACTATTTAATTGGGGTATTTTAGTTAGCTGATGAATTGCTTGCACGGCCCAAGCTCTCTGTTGTAGTTTCAGGTCTTTCAGAGAATTTTTCTCCCCTTGCCAACGCGAGGACTTGGGGGGGAGGCAGGGCTTAGCCCTGCTGCCCCAGGAGTTCGGCCCGGGCAGCGCCACCGGTGACACCCCGGGAAGGGGGCGTTGCTTCCGGGGCGGGCACTTCCTCTGGCGCGGCGGCGGGAAAGAGAAAACCCCCCGTTTGCGTGGGCAGCTGAAGAAAGCTCCCTTGGGATCGTTACCCCCGCTCCATGCACTCCCCGGCCCTCTTCTCGGATGGGAAGATGAGGAAAGTCTCCGCGCTGCCCAGGAGAAGGATTTCCACCAGGTCCCTTGCGACCGTCATTCCCCCACGTGAGTTTTGGTTTTTTTTCCCCTCGGGATCATCATCTCTCTCCCTGAACGCCAATTTTTGGAGCTCAGCCGGATCCCTGGGGCTGCTGTCTCCCCAAACCCCTCTGCGGGCTGTGCCAGCGCCCCCTGCTGTCCGTAAATATAACAATATACGTGCACCATCAGGAGCAAAGATAGGACTGAACTCATTCGAAGGATTTGATTACAGCGTTGCTGTCTGTTATGTTCTGTTTAGTTATATATATAATTTGCAGTTGAGAATTGTTATCTTTTGCTGTACAATCCCCTCCACATCCCCGCAATTAAAGTCTATTAATTTCAAAGGGTTGTGATGATTTTCTTATGGGAGATAGCTCCGATAGACATCTTAATCTTCCTTTAAATGAAGACATAATTGGCACCCAATGTGGGGCAACTGAGCAGAGGAAATTTAACAGTTCTTGTATCATCATGTGTTTATTGGGTTTCGGGTCCATACAGACCATACTGTACTATATATTTGTTTTCTGTTGGTATAGAATCATGCCAAAAGGCCTGGCAGGCTTAATTCATCTTAGCACGTCGAGTAGTAGAACTCGGGCAGCTGTGATTATTATCGAGTTCTTATTTTGGATTTATAGTGTTATGAACTCAATACTTGTGAGCCTCATTGGGAATGTGTTTTCAAGGTTGTTCTCCTGCCCTAGATTGAGCTGTTACCTCTGCGGGTTTAGTGATAATGTAACTTGTCCTTGGGGTGGAACACAGGGGAGTATTTTCAGTTCTGCTACAACAGCTTTTGGGAAGCTTAAATTCTCCCTAGTTGCCCAAGATATCTTACTTTTTGTGGTTTGCCTGCAAGTTTGTGCCATTACGGCCTATCTTGTGTATGAAGCTGGGACCAGGGTCTCTTGAGAATGCACCCAGAAGCACCCCCAGGGAGAAAAGGAAGAGAGTAAAACAGCCGATGTCATGGTGACTCAGGACATGGCTGAACCAAGAGAACAGTCCAAGCCAATGGAAGTTGTCCCTATCCAAAAAAGGAAATATAAGACCAAATCACTTTGTCTGGTGGGTGACAAGGGGGAAGTGGCACCTTCACAGGTAGCAGACCCAGAACCAGAGATCATTACTGAATTGCTGTCATTTGATAATCTCCGTAGTCTATGGAAAGACATTACTTGACAACCAGGTGAGCCCATCCTGACTTGGCTGATCCAAGTTTGGGACCTTATGGATGAAAGCTTACAACTTGATGGTACTGAAGCCAGGTTTTTAGGGTCTCTGACCCAGGATGTGGGTATCAAACAGGTGTTTGTGATGGAATCAAAACCCCTTTCAGTCTGGACATGGCTTCTAACAGGTGTAAGAGAGAAGTTTGTTTACAGAGACACCCTACAGGAACATCATCATAAGACAACTTGGAAGACTATGGAAGAAGGGATCCTATGTCTGAGAGAAATGGCACTGTTAGAAGTACTTTTTGGAAGGGATGGGCGATTCAATAGCCCAGACAAGGTCAGGTGTGCACATCACAGATGTGGTAGAGCCTCTCACGCCAGGGGCCAGCTGCGTACTCCAGTTTCCTGGCATCCATGTATTCGGAAGGAAACCAAGAGACAGTGGGTTCTGTAACAAGTAAACCCAGGATATATGAGGGAATGGTCCATGGCCCGATGCAGGCCCATATCTCTACTGTGGAGACATTGGTTGAGAGTCTCAGGGATGAGCTGAGGAAATTAAGGCAAGTCTTCAAGTGGCACCAGTGCAGATCAGAGCCTCCAAGGTCAGAGCCAGATGCCCCTCAGCTACAGAAAGGAAACAGGCATCAAGAACTGAGCTGTGGTATTTCTTGGTTGACCATGGGGAAGACATGGATGGTGGGACCAGAAACCTACCCATGCCCTAGCAGCCCAAGTGCAAGAATTGAAGGGGAGCGAAAGAAGGTCGGTGAGAGTTAAGTGCAGTGCCAGTTTCCTATGGGCAAGGATCTGACCCACCAGAGGGCACCTCCCAAATATATCCATTGGGAAAAAGGCCACAGTTTTCCTTCACCTGGAGGGGCGTGCAGTACACCTGGAACTGACTGCTGCAGGGGTGGAAACACAATCCCACCATCTGTCGTGGACTGATCCAAGCAGCAGTAGAGGAGGGTGAGGCTCCAGAACATCTGCAGTACATTGACGACTTCATCGTATGGGGGAACACAGCAGAAGAGGCCTTCTAGAAAGGAAAGAAAATCATCCAGATTCTCCTGGGAGCCGGTTTCGCCATCAAACAGAGTAAGGTTAAGGGACCTGCTGGAGAGATTCGGTTCCTGGGAGTGAAGTGGCAGGATGGACATCATCAGATTCCAGTAGAAGCCATTGACAAGATCACAGCAATATATCCGCTAACCAGCAAGAAGGAAACAGAACCCTTCCTGGGTGCCATAGGTTTCTGGAGGATTTATATCCCAGAATCCAGCCAGATTGTAAGCCCTCTCTACCTGGTAACCTGTAAGAATAATTATTTCCACTGGGGCCCTGAACAGCAGCAGGCCTTTGAACAGATCAAGCGGGAGATTGCTCACGCTGTAGCCCTTGGGCCAGTCAGGACAGACGTGAAGAACGTGCTCTACTGTGCAGCCAGGAATAATGGTCTTTCCTGGAGGCTTTGGCAGAAGGGGCTTGGTGAGACTCGAGGTCGACAACTAGAGCTGAGGCTACAGAGGATCCAAAGCCAAATATACCCCGACAGAGAGAGGGATCTTGGCTGCTTATGGATTTCAAGCTGCCTCAGAGGTAATCAGCACAGAAGCACAGCTTCTGGCACCCCGACTGGCAGTGCTAGGGTGGATGTTTGGGGAACAGACTACCTCCACACATCATGCCACTGATGCTTCTTGGAGCAAGTAGATTGCTTTGATCACCCAGCGTGCCCACACTGAAAAACCGAACCACCCTGGGATCCTGGAAATCATCATGAACTGGCCTGAAGGTGGGAACTTTGGTCTAGCAGATGAAGAGGAAGAAGAGCAGGTGGCATGTGCAGAGGAAGGTCCACCATACGATCAACTACCGAAAGAGGAAATGTGCTATGCCCTTTTCATTCATGATTCTTGTCATATTGTAAGGACAACTGGAAGTGGAAAGCAGCCCTATGGAGTCCCACACGACAATTTGCAGAAGCTACTGAAGGAGAAGGTGGGTTGAGTCAATTTGCAGAGTTCAAAGCTGTCCAGTTGGCCCTGGACATTTCTAAATGAGAGAAGTCGACAAGGCTTTACCTCTACACTACAACGCGCTGTGGGGATGGTTAGACTGATGGAAGAAGATCAATTGGGAACGCAGAGGGAAACCCATCTGGGCTGCCGATATGTGGCGGGACATTGTCACCCAAGTGGAGAGGTTAACTGTGAGGGTCCGCCATGTGGACGCACACGTGCCTAAGAGTCCCTATGGTATGATGGATGCTGGGATAAGTATATATTTGCAGTTGAGAACTCTTATCCCTATAAAATTTCTTTTGCCCCTGATGAAAGTCTATTAATTTCAAAGGATTTTGGTGATTTTCTTGTGGGAGAGAGCCTCAATAGGCATCTTAGTCTTCGTTTAAACCCAGACACTCTCAGTCCAGGTCTTTGTTTCTGCCTGATGTTAGGTCTTCATTGCTACCTTTTGTTACATGTCTCTTTCTTTCCTCCACTTCCTTCTTGCTCTCATCCTTTAGGGGAAATGAAAATGGATTATATGGTTCCTCTCCTTTTATGAAACTGGACATGTAAATAACTAGTATTAATTTCTTGCAGGGGATAAAAGCATTTCTAATGCTAAAACAAATGTGCTTCTGGAAACCTATTACCCACTTACCAGTTATCCAAATTATTTTTTGGGAGATCAGTATTGTTGTATCTGTTCTGTAAACATCTTATGCATATGGAAATAGTGAAAGCAAAGTCAGAAAAAACAATAGTGGGAGATGATAGAAAAAAAAAATCAACTTTTTTTTAGGAAGCACCAATAACAAACATTGAATACTGCATCGTATCACTTTTGACTTTAAAAAAAAATTTCTAAGCCTGTCTTAGCTGAGAAAATGTTTAAAATAAAAAAAATTTGAAGATTTTGGCAAAACAGAAAATTTGCTCATCACTGCAGAAACAACCTAGAATTATTCTCATCTAGAAAAAGTAGTAAGGTTTAAGCATTTCAGATTTTTGCAAATTCTAGATGGGAGACTGTCTGAAAAGAATGTTATGTGGTGCACACTTTTAGGTGCTGTGTTTTAAGCAAAATCCAGATAGCTTCTTGATGCAGGAAGATGCCTTTAAGTATATAACTACATTGAAGTATATACCCTTACAGGAGTGGGATATATTGATGTAAAAGCAGACAATGAAGCAGAGAAAAACTCTACATGTTTCTCATATTGTATCATTTTTTCTCAATAAACTTTTTTGGTTTTGGAAGAAACTACTGTCTCTGGAAGAGCTTATGAAATAATTTTGTCCTCCATCTTAGAATACTTATATATGTGCCCTTTATTTGTGGTTTGGGGTTTTTTTTTTTATTTTCTCCAGACTTTTAACTCCAATCTTTTCCTGAAAAAAAGCAGGGGTCCTTTGCTGTACTTGCCATCTTAAGGCGTAATAACTGATCTCCACATCTGGTCATCAAATTTGCCACTTCAGCAGGAGGTTTACAAGTGTCTTAAGGTACCATTAGCACATATCTTTCCACTACTGTGCTACAGAAAACGTTGTGACACCATATAATGAATATTTGCTCGAACTGTCAGTCTTCAGTTAATGTTCCCATTTAGCACTCCATATACCTGAGGATGGTGTCGTAATTTATTTTACCATATTTCAATTCACATTTTTTCAGTAAAGGAGAGGGATAAACCCCCAACTATTGGATGAAATTGCTGCATGTTGTATAGGTTTTGCTCTTAGCAGAGTTACATCAGTGGAAGCCAGTTTATTCTAGGAGGAAAAAGTAGACTTAAATCCATGTGTTAACACGTGTGAAACTAAAAAGACCCCTGGGATGAAAATAACCAAAGACAAACCCATCTAACAGCAGGCGTGGCTGCTTTTCTGTGCTGCGTTTTAATCCACTTGTTTGTATATTCAGCTCTGTGTTGCACTCCAAGACCTTTAGCTCAGGACTTACTGAAAAATGTTCTCAGCTGAAGTAAGTGGATGTGACTACCAGTTTAGGTGTATTTTTCTATCCTTTATTTGTGAACATATACGTGGAATTCATTGCTTGGAGGCTAAATTTTACCAGCTCTGTTTGCGGGCTAGTTTTGAATCAGATTCTCCTTTGACCTCTTGCTAGTGCAGTAGAAATCAAGGGTCTCTGATCAGATAAAGCACTCCAGCTGACAGCTCAAGTCACAGCAACTCACTGAAAACCACTTAGACGTTCTGTCATCTTGGGAGAGGCAGAAACTTTTAAGAATTACTATTTCTGGAAGCCAGCAGATGTCCCCTCCTGTCAATGCTGCCTAATGTGCACAGAGAACTGCCGCTGTAATGTGCCCACTGTGTGTCTGCCCTTTGGAAGTGCTGCATTACCACTGACACTGGAGGCTTTTTACATCATCAGCTGCCTAAATGAAGTACAGCAGTGGAGGAGGCATAGATCTCATTCAGATTAATATAAATGGAGAAAAAACATAGGACAAAACATTCCTCTTCTGTCCTGTGTATTTGTGAGTGTGTGTGGAAATATCATCTTGGCCATCATCTAAGCAATCATTCATTTGTGTGCTGGGTCCATCACAAAGGCCCCAGTCCTGCTAGCTGGAAAGAAGGATGAGAGTAATGCATGGATGAACTGTTCCTCTGTTCCTCTTGCTATATGTATATATATGCTTGATTATATATTTCATAGTCTTTATTATTTAAAGAGGCCAGTTGCCATTGAATGTGATGACTTGTTTCTTCAACAGTCTACTGTATAGGTACTATGACTTTTTTATTATTGTTTTAAAAAAGTAACTGTATCCCTAGTAGGAATGCTGCTGCCTTTGGGTTTTTCCTAGTTTCACTCTGGGTTTAGTGGGAGGCCCTTAGCTGAAAATGCTCACATGGGAGAAACTCCCAAAGTATGGAGTTAAGCAGGCAGAGAAGGACTGAGCGAGCAGGGAGCCACAGGAGCAGTGCAGGCAGAGGAACAAACTTCTGGGCAGATATAAAACCAAACTGCCACAGGGCAGAAGGAATGCAACTGTTACAGGAATTCAACCAAGAAAGCCACTAGAAGTTTCCACACTAGAAAACAAAACTGGAACAAAGGGTCCTATGCGCTACTGAACAGAGAGGACATCTTATGCCATGTTCTTTGTTTAGCCAGATCTTTTTTCAAGGTCATTATTTTTGTGGCATAATGTGAGTCATCTTTGGAGACTGAGCTGCCTAAGCTAGCTTCATAAACTCATCTTAAAATATAGTACAATTCTACCTCAAAGTTCTGGTTGTAGCCACGCCTGTCAAGGGAAGATCAAGAATTACTGGAAATAAGAAAGTATGGTCAAGAATTACCAAGGTGTCAAAAGCTATTAGTGTCTATTAGGTAAAATCTGTAAAGAATTTTAATACCGAGACTTTACAGTTACCATTTAATACCGAACCTTCCTTAGATTTGAAAACCAGCATCAAATTCCAAAGTGTCTTGGACTGGTCAGGACTAAAATCTAAATGGTGATCTGTGTAAATTCAGGGATGTTCCTTAGTTTTATGCTCACTCTCAGTGTTAAGACTTACTTTCAGAACATCTGCTCCATCTGTCACTTGTAAATATTTCTAGATCTTCCTACTTTTCCATAGGACAACATAGTTTTAAACCCCTTTATGTTCTAGCTTATAGTCAGCCTAATAATATAAACAATTCAGATGCCAACTAAACAATAACTTTGTTTTGTCCTTGCACTGTATATTTTCAACATTTGGTTACTGTGGTATTTCCCAACAAGGCTTGTTATTCTTTTCTGATATCTGAGTTATTGAAAGATTGCATCTTGACTGCAAAACTTACAGAATGTCTCAAAGAATCTATATCTATTCCAGACAGTATAAATAATTCATGCTCAATTCTTCTTTTTCAGCTGTGGGAATGCTGCTGCGTATATACAGCACGCTATAAGGAAAAAAAAAATCTCATGTAACCAGCATTTCTCTGCTATTAAAGAGATGGTCATACATTCCTATAGTAGATACACAAATCCATTTGCTTTGATGTAATCATCTTTAATTTTTCTACAGGCTTTGGTTTTTGTGAAGGCAATAAGTGTGTCCATCTTTCAAGATCTCAGCATTAGTTTGCATTCCACTGCAGAATGAAAATACCACTTTTGAATGTTTCTAGTTTTGAATGTTTTCTGCCCAAATACCTTCCAGCTGAAAATCTTTTTCTATGCAGGACTCCCTTTTTCAGAACTGACCTGCAAGTCCACCCTGTCCTAGCTGGTGCCCTGCAATAACTTCATGCTGACTACCTTTCATGGGGTGTTTTAATATTGTCAATAACGAGTATACTTTGCTATACTTTAATGAAGTAAGTTTAGATAGGCTCCAACTATTGTGGTTGATTGCACCTGAAGAAATAAAGGGGAAATAAAAAAAAATGTTTAATGTATACCTACCCATGTTTTATTTTCTACAATATTGCTATTGGAAGACTTGAGGGAAAGAATCATAGAATGGTTTGGGTTGGAAGGAACCTTAAAGTTCACCTAGTTCCAATCCTCCTGCCATGGGCAGGGATACCTTCTATTACCTCAGGTTGCTCAAAGCCTTATCCAACCTGACCTTGAACACCTCCAGGGATGGGATATCCACAGCCAATGCTAGTGCCTCACTACCTTCACAGTAAAAAATTTCTTCTTAATAGCTAATCTAAATCTATTCCTTTCCATCTTGAAGCCATTACCCTTCATCCTATCACTACTCTCCCTAATAAAGAGTCCCTCTGCAACTTTCCTGTACTCCCCCAAAGTACTGGAAGGCTGCTATAAAGTCTCTCTTGAGGCTTCTCTTCTCTAGTCTAAACAAGCCAAGTCTCTTAGCTTGTCCTCGTGTGGGAGGTGCTCCAGCCCTCTGATCCTCTGTGTGGTCTCATCTGGACTTGCTCCAACAGATCCATGTCTTTCTGTGTTGAGGACTCCAGAACTGAACACAGTACTCCAGCTGAAATCTCACAAGTGCAGAGCAGAGGAGCAGAATCACCTCCCTTGACCTGCTTGTTACACTTGTCTGATGCAGCTCAGGATACATCTCTTAAGTGCAAATGCAAACATAACTGTGTTAACAGTTACAGTTAGCAAAGACTTTGAAAGTTTATATTTTGCACTAATATGTGATATGTTTGCATGATAATTTAGAAGCCTGATACAGGAAGGGAAGCTACTGCTGCTAAAACTGTTATAGTGATGCTTTTCAGTTACAAAAATTAGATATTCTATAGGACATTTCTGTTCTCTGCACTAGGCAAACTATTTCCCTTTTGTCTCCATAAATCCACGTGAAACCTATCAATTAGGGGAATAAACCACTGTAAGTGTAGGACTATCCATCTCTGCTCAGAATAGATGTAGTAACTGGTAACAGTGTTTCACAGAAAATGAATCCATTTGATACTGGAAATTATGTAATAACTTGCTCAAGGATGTACTTGCTCTTTGTCCCCTACAGGTAATGTTTCCTTTCAAGAAGATTCCTATTATGATTAGTGTCTATATCTTAACTGCGGCTATAATGTTTTCAGTATACATAAAAATCTCTAACCCTTTTTTAAGGGTTACTTCTTTTTGGGAACTTATCTCAAAATGAAACTTGTAGTAGTGTCTTACAGGTTAAATGAGGTCTACAGAGAAGTTCTTTGAGCATTCTGTATCCACTCTCTGGTGACTTTGAGTGGATACAGAATCATTCACATTTTCTACTATATGTTTCCAGTTTACTTAGGTTGAAGGTACATTTTATTAGAATCCTTCCATGTTTGTATTTTTTTAACCTTCAAATTCATACCTTAAAGGCCTTATAGATATTTTTCTGCTGATAAAAAGGATTCTTTTACTAACTAGTAAAAATTGGTGTAACAAATGCATAACTTCTAAATCAAAATTTTAACTGATTAAATAATTGAGTTGCAAGAGATGCCTTACATGTCAGTTTTTCACCTACAATGAAAACAAATTGGTACTATGTTTTTCAAATGACTTTTCCACATGCAGCGCTTTAGGATATTTTTCTCTGCTAAGGAAATAAATTACATTCACAGAAACTAATCCTTTTAGTCCATAAATATAGTTCCTGTAAAAAAGGATCCTAGAGTATGTCAAGGACTGTACTTTAAACCACAGATAGACTGTTCCTTTAATTTTGTCTTAAAACATAGCTCAGAAACAGTGGTTTGAGATGAAGAGGTTGAAACTAGTTTGGAAGGATCACAAGAAGGACACACTTTCACACCTTCCAAAATGCCTTTTGCACAAGTGCATAAGAATGTGTCAACTAACTGCCAGTCACCGCAAGGCAGGAGGGGTTCAAGGAAGCTCAACTCCTCTGAGGCCAATTCTGCATGCTCTTCTGAGACAATTGAGTGACAGCTTATGCAATACAGAGCTCTCCCTAAAGGAATGCCTCATGGGTGTAAATAGGCTTGATAAGAAGGTCCCAACTGTATTAAAGGAGAGACTCTTCTATTTTAAATGAGTGCCTCCACTCTTTTAAAGGATATCAACATCATGTTTCATTGTGGGGTCTTTGCGAAGGTGAACTATACATTTTCCACTAGTTCTCCATTTCCTCTTTTGATTTTCCTCTCTCCTTTCAAATCATTTTCTCCCTCCCTCTGCATTTCCATTTCCTGAGAGGCACGACATTGCTTAATATGGTTTATATAGGTATACATCTTGGCCTTCACCATGAATCAATAGTTGTTTTATGCTAATAGACAATTAAATATTTGAAAACTGCCTTGGAATTAATAAATTAGTTTAAATTAGCCCTACAGTGTCAGTATCACTCTAATCCACATCCTATAACTCCGCTTTAATGAACCACTTCCCTCTTTCGCTCTTGGGGTTGGGGGATGGGTTGGAATATAACAGTATATTTTTAATGAAGTCTTTTTTCAGAATCACAAAAATGGTTGAGGTTGGACGGGGCCTCTGGAGATCTAGTCTACTCCCCCCACTCAAATGGATTTAGCTATAGCAAGTTGCTAATGGTACTAATTCTGTTCAGATGCAAACATGTCTGGATTTCTGCTGAATTTGATTTACCAGTGCTTTTTGCCTGCTTTAATAATCTATACATGTGCAAAGCACAGAGAAGGGAAGAGAGATGAGGAGAAAGCCTTGCTCTGTTTTATTGAAGAACCCTGATTACAAAAGATGCAAGTCAGTGGAGAGCTGATCTCAGATGTGGTTGTTTGTTAAAGCTCTCTGTTTTCTTCATGGGTCTATATTGTTTATGTTTCCCTGATACAAACAGTGAAGTCTTTGGCTGTGTTCCTTTGAATATTACATCTTAAGATGTCACTTTCCTCCTCACCCAAGTTATGTTTTGTTAGGTTCTTATCCATTTTAGAAATACAGATTTGTGCTTGATCACAGATCTCATACTTTCTAAAGTAATAGGAATAGAAATTAGAGTATTCAGGTTTTGTTGGCTAAAATTACCACTTCAAGCCTGGAAACTGTAAAATGTATAGGAGAGATTTTACCATGGGAGGAAAATTTCTTATAAACCTAATTATTTTCCATTATACTTCAATATGACTTAAATGCTTTATGCTTGTGTCGTGCCTGTCACGTTAGATTCTACCTACTTCACACTGCTACAATGCAGATAACAGTATTTAAGTGGTTTATTAGCCACATGGTTTTCTGTTGTAGAGGAGGAGCGTGTTCAATTAGAAAGGGGATGTACAGTGTAATCTACTCTAGGTGAACCTGCTTTGAGCAGGGGTGTGGACTAGATGATCCCCAGAGATCCCAGGTGTGCTGGTTCCCCATCCTACTCTTCAAGATAAACCATATAGATCTTATGTCAAAGTCTTACAAAACACTCTTTTCTAACATCTGGGAACTAATTAAGAATGAATGAGACCTTAGCTCTGCCTCCAGTCCTACTTCGTGGCCTGATTGGCTTGAGGTTGAATAGAGCGAATGATAAATTGCCAAGGATCCTTTTTGAAACAAACAAGTCTACCCTCAGAAAAAGAAAATGGGAGAAAATAACCCTGTAATTGACGTGTCTTTTTGGACTGTAGTGGTATTAGTATCTCTTGGATAGTAATAAAATTAACTATCTCTCAACTATGCCTAGAGTCACAGTGTAGCCTAATGTGCCTCCTGATGTCCTGGTTTGGTGTTTTTTTGTGTCAGTAAGAGAACACCCACTGAATTTAGTGATGCAGAAATAGGTCTGTAGCTTTTCGGAACTAGAGAAACATATACTGTCTAACCAGTTCAGTTTTGGAGGTTGATTATGTGTTCCCACTCAGATAAGAGATTTGCTAGTTGAAGATTTGTAGAAGATGCTGGACAATTTTTGTACTGTTATATGGAAGACTTCTGTGAAAATTACAAATGTATGTGACTCTTCAGAGCTGAGTTCTCTGTACCTGATACTTATTTATCCACACACATTCATTCAAATACTTCTCTGAAGTTGTCTCATTGTGTTTGAAAGAATTAATACCATACTTTCTCTGTGCCCTCCCTATTTATCTTCCTCTCTTCTGTATGTTAATCTAGAAATATATGGGAGTTATCAGTGAAGGATATTTTGAATTCAGTGTCATATTGCTAATCCTAAATACCATTAGAGTTTGAGAAAGAAGTGATTGCCTGTATGAATTGCTCTTTAGTCAGATAGCTTGCAATAATTTGAGTATATCAGGACTGATATTTCTTTTCTCTTGAGAGAATTGAAAATCTCTGAAAATATTTATACTTAATTTTGTACTGGTAAAGTGAATCTGGTCTTATTTCACTCTGGAAACACTCAGCTTTGTATTAAGATGGACTATCAGTTTAGAGAGAGTGATTTACAGGATAAAGAATACCTGCAGTTATAGTCTCTTAAATATTTTCTTAAATGTCTTACACAAAGTTTGTGTGACAGTAAAATAATTTTTGTTTATATTGTTATTTGCTCCTTTAAGTTAAACTTAAAGGTTTAACTAAAGTGGGTTCTGTCTCCCTTTAGTCTGAGCTTGTACTTGTTTAATAACCAAAACTGATCTTGAAATCCTGCCTAATATATAATAACAATGAAGCTTTGACTATTAAGTCTTAATAGTTCTTGTTAGCTTTCAGTAGGTTCTCTCCGATACTAACAAGAGCTCAGTAGTGAAGGAAGCTGCTACTTTTACGAGCAGATTCCTGACTCTTTCCCCCAGTCAGATCTGATAATGTCTATTAAACTTAAAACCATCTCCCATTTAATTTCTGTGACCCCACACTTTTCCCCAAAATTAAGAGTATTCTCAGTTAATAACACTCTTACAAAGAAAAAAAGATACTTGTTCCAGGAGAGATGGGTACTTTTTGATTAAATCTTTTCTGACATGGATTTCCTTTGAAAAAGGAAATTTTAAAAAAAGGAAATATGTTTTAAAAGGCACTTTTTTCATGGAGCTCAGTGGACAGTCAGCTTGTAAAAACAAGAAGCTTCGGGTTACTCCTGATGAAAACGAGGTAAAAATTTCTGAAGCACCTAAAAATATATCGTATTTTACAATTTTATCACTGTCAACATGGCAACTAGTTATAATGTTTGAAAATAGTCTCTCATTAATACTATTTACTTTTCTTACACATCATTGATGTCTTCAGGTAATTTTGATTACTCAGATATATTTTTCTTGACAGATCTGTGTAAAAATACTTTTGCAACATCAATTAATATTATATGTAAATTTGCATTAACTCAAAAGTTGGAGTCTTTCCACTAGATATCAAAGGATGAATTAAATCCCCAGTATACAGAGGACTAATATCAATTATCTACTCACAGCACAGAAAAAAGTAAATAACTGTGAGTTTTACAGATATGAAACATTGTGAAGCCAAAATCATAGTTTTGATACTGGGAGATGCTTATGAAAAGAATATGAAATAGTTACCATGTGATTTTTTTAATTTGTATTTCTATGTAACTAGATATTAAGGTAATATGTCTATATGTACTTGTTTAATAATCAAAATTGATCTTGTAATTCTTCAAATTCGTTAAAAAAGTACAAGGTAAATCTGCGTTCTTTCCCTCCTTCTGTTGGGCCGTATAATGGGTGTATTGGAAAGCTTTTCCCGGGCATGGTGTGCTAGAAACAAACCTGGTTTTCCTCCTAATTTTCTGACCACCAGTCTCACTGTTTCTTGTCCCAAATAGAAAATATAGGTAACAAAGCCTCTCTTCTTCTAAACATTATCATTCTGATATTGATAAGCATTAAAAATGTACAGTTAGTGAGGAAAAAAATAATTCTGGATTCTTAGAACACCTTCTTAGTGTTCTGAAAAAAAGGTGTGGGGTCAATATCGGATAATTGAAAAGAAAAAGAAATAGTAGCCAAAGCAAATTTCTTAAGACGACTTGTGGAGAAAAATGTTTCGTGATCACACACGAACAATACAAAAACACATCACATGCATATTTTGAGATGTCAGTACGTCTTGATGTTTGAAGAGCTCTTTTTTTTAATTTCATGTCTGTAATTTGTCCTCTGTGATGTATTATTTTTGACTATGCTTTCCCCTTCTATTGCAATGATAAGAAAAAAGATTTATAATAAAGTTAATATCAGGTTGTTCTTGTCAACTGTCATAGCATATACAAAATGTGCCAGAGAAAGAATGATATGCATCTTATCCACACCAATTTTGAGGGACAGCGTTGTAAGAATGCATGGGGGGAATACACAGTTCCTTTGATCTCGCATACTTTTGCCTCAAACAAGTCATAGTCTTCACAAATTTGAATTTGGCTCAGTTAAAATAAAGACTGAAAGGACAGAAAAGAACACTGCAGAGATCAGTACTAATCAGTATTCAGAGGCAGGGAATGGATTCTGAAGAGGAGAAAGAAAATCAACCTGAAGCCATATTGTTGATGAGAGGCCACCTTGACTATATGGCAAGTACAAAGGAATCTGTGTGTCATGTGAAATCTCTTCAGAGTAATTCTTCTGAAGTAGTGAATTTGAGAGGAACCAGGGGACTCCAGTCCAGAGATCACATGGAAAATGAATTATTCATTCCCCTTCTTGTTAAAATCTTATCAGTCATAGGTACGTGATCTTCAGTACTTGATTGGTTTGACGAACTACAAGAAAGCAAACTCTAATTCATATTTTGAACTATCTTGAGGGTTTTTTCTGACTGAACTTGATCCTTGAGGGGATGAGATGAGAAGGAAACAAAAACACATTACGAGGTTTCTAAATTTATTTGAACATGGGTAGAACACTTTGTAAAAGCAGTTTTGTGTTCCTCTGTAGCTGTTTTGGCACAAACCAGTGCCTTTCTCTATTGAAATGAAAGAGGGGAGGACTTTGGAGGAAGAAGAGGCAACTCAAAGCACACAAACTGGTACTCTCTTAGACAGTGTTATAAATTACTGTTAGGATCAAGTTTAGCTTTTATTGAACCTGAAATTGGTCTCAGTGTCCAAAATGTCTCATTCCTTTGAGATTACAGAAACTAGTTTTGAAACATCCAAAACTGAAGGAGTGGACTAGAAGATGTGTGCTATTTCGAGATAGCTTTGCATACTACACAATTTTCTAACTAAAAGCATAGCTGAGGATTTGCTAACGTTTTTTTTTACTAACGTTCTTTGAGTCAACTTTAATTTGGCTGCCTTCAAGTCCTCTGACGGAAGGTGATAAATATCAGTACAAAAAGATAGGTCTTCTCTATGTACCTAAGATAGATACATAGATTTAAATGTATACGTTAAGTTAAAAGCCTGCGAGTAGTTTTGAAAGTACAAATGAGTGCTTCAGATTACTACTGGATAAAAGTCAACTTTTCGTATGCCTGATAGTAGTTTGAGGGATCCCTGTGTTTTTCTTCATTTTAACATACCCTGATAAGGCAAAGAGTAGTGCTGCTGCAAAGAATGAATGCAGAGGCACACATGTATCTTGCTAGTATATTTTAACAAATGATTTTGATACACCAGTTCTGTAGAAATTTGGACTCTGGTAATAAAACTCTAATTCCCTCAAATAAAATATTTATTGACTCTTTCTGTGGTTCCTTCATGTACCTTTTTTTAGATGTCTGATTATTTCCTATTTAAGTACCTGCTTAGTACTACTTAATCCTCAGGAAGATGAATGAATAAGTAGAGCATAATGGTTGGATCTTGAAAAAGATGTTAATTTGAAAACTTTTATACCTGCCTAAGACACAAATGTGACTTCCTTTTCCATTAGGTGAATGATACATAGTACACCACCATCATGTCCAAAAAAAAGAAAAAAACCCCGATGTTACCAAGTACCATCAAACTGTAATGTGACAAGATTCCTGTTATTACATCTCCTATAAAGAATCCTTTTCAAGTATGTGCCTAAAAAACAGCAAATTTTCTGTAGCTATTACTAGCTCTAAGTATTTGGGTTTGAACGTGTGTGTTGTTAGAAAGTAGCTAATGGAAATTAATATGAAAGTAGGAAAAGAATGGGTAATGATGTCTTAAAATTACTAAGAAATTGCAGAATTCTCCGGATAGGGAATGCATGAGGAGAAACAAGGCAAGAAAAAGTGTGAGATACAATGTATAACACTTGTGTGCACCCTGGTGCCTTCATAGCACTAGAAGGACTTCCTAGACTGCATCAGGAAAAAGACGTGTGAGCTCCTAGCACTGCATATGTCAGGTATTTGGACCAGTATTAGGGTTCTTTAAATCTCTGGCTTAATACTGTCTTGAGTTCAGAGGGTTAAATTTCATACAGGATTTCGTACATTTCACTGGAAATCAGGAGTTCATTCCTGTATGCTGTTGTGTTTACTAACTTCAGTGGAAACACCAGAAGGCTGTCCACTGGGATAAAGAATTTTGGATTTCACAGTATGGTTTTGGAAGTGATACGTTATTCCACAAAATGGATGCAAAAATTGACAATTTCCTTGATTTTATTTTCTTAGGCAAGACATCAATTCCTCTTTTAAATGCTACAGATTAAGGATTACACTTGAACTTGCTAAATAATCGAAGTGTCAAAAATAATTTTTTACCCTCCCAAATACTCAGAAGTGCTATTGCACAGATAACTCCTTTAAAATAACTGCAGTTGTTGCTTCCTCTCCCAAAAGGTCTCAATATCCCTTCATTTGGTCTTGATCTAAAGTCCGTGGAAGCCAATGGAAACAGTTTCTTTGAATTCACTGCATTTAATTTTCCTTTCAATATTGGACGCTCCTCATTGTACATGAAAGGGATGGTTTATGCTCAGTTCTTACTGACTGCTGTTCTTGGCCAAGTATGCTGTGTCTTTTTTGGCCAATGAAAATTTGCAATCTGAAGTATTATGATTTCCCCTTCACATGCACACAGCTTTGCTTGCTAGCAGAATTTTCTGCTTCATCTTTGGGGTGGGGGGAGTTGCTTTGCATACCTATCATGTATTTGTATTCAAGTTGCCATTCTTTAATCTAAGCAACAATCTGTAGGGTTTTGTCAGTTCTGTGTTTTGGAGGCAAGGGCAGAGACGATCATACAACTTGGTTTGCATCTGTGCTTAAGCTGTAGACCTCTGCCAAACAACAGTGCCCTTTCTGACTCGTTTCTAGATGATTTCTGCAGCTTGTGGGTTGAAGGGTTAATTGATCTGGCAAAGAAAATTTAACTCCTCTGGCTTAGAACTAGAGTTCATAATAAATTTAATAATCCTTAACATAAGAAAGTACATTTCCAATGAAACACTTCTATACTAGGATAATTATTTTGCATTAAACCCTAATTAGATTACAATACTGTCATCTTCTCCATCCTGTGCAATGATTTCTTCCTTCTCAGTATCTTCAGCATATTCATGAAGCTGTGTACTACTTACACTTTGGCTGTTCAAGTTAAATATTAGAATTGGTCCTGCACCAGTGTTTCCTTGCAATACAAGAAGGGTTATCCAGAACATAACAGGCCAATGTGTTTGCTTTCTCCACTGAAGATCTGAGATCTTCTGCTTTTGTCCTGAGACTGGCCCACAAGAAAGCAGGAACCATTACACATAATCAAGGCTTTTTTTTGTTCATTTCTGTATTGCTTATACATGTTTGTATTACAAATTAATAGCAGGCTTTTTCCTCAGTACTTTAATCCTTGGTACTTGATGATGTTGATTTGTTTCATGTTATTCCTGTTTATTTTCCTAGGCCTTGCATAGGCTTTCAAGAAAGATTATCTACAAGGATCAAGGTTCTATTGTATTAAAAAAAAAAAATCCCCCACGACTTGATCTATCAATAAAATTGAGTGATCAATCAATAGGAATAGGTAACCTTGACAATTCAGTAAGTCAACTTAACTGAAATACAAACAGAAAGGAATTACAAAAGCATTCTCAGAATGTCGAAGAGAAGGAAATAGACCTGCATTTCAGAGCATGGAATATATATTACAGGTATCTAAGATTTAACCAATACCACAATCTTTTTGTCTGGTTGGTATCCAAACTTATGAAATTTAACTGGGGTGAAGTTTAACCTATTGCTTGTGTATCTCTCATGAGATAGTGAAATGTTACGGAAACTTTTCATTTCAGTGCATTAACTGTGGTTTCCTTTTCATTTGCAATTTCGTAAAGAATGTGCTAGAATGTTTATTTTAATAATCATCTGTTTCACATAGCTCATCTTGTTCGAATATTTTAATTGTGGAATGGAATTTGCCATTTTCAACATGAGATTAATAGTTTTCTAATGTATATGAAACAAAATTTAAGAATACGCAACTGAATTAGTGCCTAGAGGAATCAAGCTCATGTTTGACTAGGGCCAAAGAGTATCTTTATACAGCTTATGTCTATGCCAGGCAACCTTCGTCATGGTTTTTGAAAGATATAGTGTTAGATCTATAGTAATTTGCTAACCTATTTCCCCCCAAAAAACCCCAACAAACCCTGCTCTTAACCCTAACCCCAAAACATTATCTAATATACAAGAAAAAATGGAGGATGGAACAAGCAGGTATGGAAAGGCAGTATATTGTTTTAATTTGGTTAAACTTTTAAAGTATTTAACAGAATCTTTCGCTGACTCTGGTTTTCATCAGTGCTCATCCATGAGTTACATTAGCTATAGGTGCCATGGTCACAGTAGCATGGCAAGTCTTCTACAGTACAGAGAATATATTACAGAAGGCTCTGCATATGAATAATACAAAAGGTTTGAGTGGTTCAATGAGGGGAAAAAAGGCAATCCAAATGGATTCTTCCACTGGCAGGTTTTAGGGGTCATTTCACCCTAACAAATTGGATGCATTTAAAAGCCTAATAAAACTTAAAGCTGTGTTACTAGACTGCATCTGCTCTTGGTACAATGGTTTATTTTAAACTGTGCCTGTCAAGTAAATTACGTACCCAAGAAATACAAATGACAAGTACATTGGATGGAATATAGTCTGAGCTGCTTTGAATTTTAACCACTGTGATATGTGGTACATCAGAAACTTTGTAATGAAAAACATCCATTTCCTTTTTTGTGAAATATTCCTCGGGACTCTGGTTCCAGTGTCTTCTCTCACTCTGAATTTATTTGAGTGGATTCTCTCTTGTTTTCTTTGGATCCCTTTACATTCTTTCGTAGCTTTTTAGTCTTCCTATTGCTTTCCTTTTTTCTTTTTTTTGGAACCTGAAGAGAGAATTGGAATCTTATGAACAAATTAGTGGAAAATATTTATTGTTTTAAGAGCTCGTACTTAAAAACTACATTTAGATAGCCGAGCAGCAGAGTGGATTTGAACCTCTTGTTCCTTGTTTTTCCAACAATGCGTAAAGAAACTGACCTGCTTTAGTATAGTACATAATATGATTAATAAAATATGGTACATAGCCTTTTCAAGGGTTGCCATCAAGCTCAGCTGCTGCTTCACAGAAGTCATCAAGTTGCTGTATCATAAATAAATACTTTACGTATAATATTAATTCCAGCATCAGTCTTGCTGTGATGTTGGAAACTGACATGGACAATAGGACAATGAGTTATTTTAACTGGTGGTAAAGGAGCAAGAAAATGTCAAACAGTAAAGGGGTTGTTTTGGCTGTACCTGAGACTCCTAAATATTACTTCACACATTGACTTGAATACCGAACTTCATTTTGATCTCTCTCTATGGTTGCCATTGTAACAGAAGGCCCAAAATCAAAATGATAAAGGTATAAGAGCATTCCAAAATGCTCTCTTTGGGGTCTGAGTCTAGACTACTACGCTAAAAGCATAAGCCTGAATAAAATAGCCACTTTATAGAGCTTAAACACTACAAGAGGAAATTAATTCTCTTAGCTATTAAAAGGCTGCAGTGTTATTGCTGCCAGAATGGCTTGAGTACTTGAGATGAATTCAGCTAAGTGAGGCAGCAGTAGGAGCAACAACTTGAGCTTAAGCCAAAATGAGTATAAACAAATCCTCTTGGTGATATGTAGTATTCCTGGGCCTGTTTCTACTCGTTTCCTACCCCACTACAGGAAAGAATGCAGGGCTGAAGAACAGGCTTCCTTGTTCTTTTTCAGTAAGGGTTAACAATACATTTTAATATTGAGTTTCTTAAACTTGCTATTCTAAAGTGCAGATGAGGGGCTGGACTAATTCACAAGTTTAATCCTCTATGGCTAGACAAACAGTATTTGATAATGTGATAAAATACAAAGGTTAGGCTCCAGCTTGTCCCAGAAGGCATCTACAAAGATGTCTGAAGATACTAAGATGCAAGGCTCTATTTGGCCAGATGTTTTGCTTTTTTTTTAAAACGAAGTACTGTAGAGGAAGAATTTTAGGTACTTTCATTGCTTCCAGAGAAGCAGAGAAATACTTTGATTCATTTATTTTAAACTGATAAAAAGGCATGAGATGTGAGAAAGTCAGGAACTCCATGCTTCAGCCACTGTTGGGATGACTTCTCTTTTATATCCTAAGCCAGAGCTAAAACCATCAGACTTGAGCAAGGCAAGCTGAGGTTCTCTACCCACAACCCTCTCTCAGAAAGTACCAGAAAAAGGGAAAAACTTGGAGAAAATCTTAGACTTTTTTGATTATCAACACATCACTGAAAACTACTTGAATCTTAAGAAGGCAGGAAAATCATGACCTCTGCATTTCCAGTTTCAAAAAGACTTGGCATTCCTTAGAGTTTGCTGTCTCTGGAGACTTCTCGAAGACACAGTTGGTCTTCAGCTTAGTCATAAGCCAGGAGGTGTCTGCGCAACTTATCAAGTCTGAGGCCCAAGTTTCTTTTCTCGCTCCCTGCATTCATGTGTCTGTCTGTGAAAGCTCCTACACTGCAGAGTAAAGACTGCGTTGGGCTGAGTCAAGATCCTTTGTGCTCATTGCCACGTGCTGATACTTCACTTGCGTTCAGAATGGTGATGTGTCTGCTTCTGCTTTGCTTTATCCATCTGCCTTAGTCTCTCACTTCAGGGTTAGTTCCAAAACTTTTGCAGTATCAACATGCCATTTTCTTTGTCATTCTTGTTTTCTTTCTCTCGTTCTTAGCCGAGTCTAATAAACGTATGTCAGGGATCATGTGGCTAATCAAATATATACTTATCACTTTCTAGTACCATTTAACAAAACAAGGGATTTTTTTCTTCAAGTTGGATAACCTCAGTATTAGTTTCAGGAGCCAGGAATTTTATTCAGATGAACATTAATTAAGATAAATAGTCTGTCCTTCCTCATCACTTCAACTCAATGACAAGGTGATGACTGATTTTATTTTTTTCCTTCTTTCAGTTGCTGTTTCATGTAATGAAAAATATAATATTGTTCATGAAAGGCATAAATTAATGGGAAAGTGCTTACACCTGTGTTTGTGGTGGTATTCAGAGTTTAATGAAGGTGGAAGCCTCATTATTGATAAAATTCAACTGCTTTGTATTTAATAAAATGCTTTTGTTCTGTAGCATAATTGCAATTTTAATCTTTTTTTTTTGAGACATCAAGCTTATTTAATGTTTTCTATACTTATTGCTCTCAAGAAATGGCTAATTAGGAAGACAGTATGACCCTTTTATTCAAGGCTAAATTCTGCTCAGTTAACAGGAGTTCTTCTCTGATGAGATTTAGCTCTATTAATCTAAGATCCAAGACCCTTCGATTCATTCTGCTATCAACAAAAGGCAGGAGTTGCACCTGCTTGGACCATAAACTGACACAACTAAGCCAATAAAAAATATTTAAGAGCCAACTTTGGCATTTCGCCTTAACTTCTGTTGCGTTCTGTGCTATTTAATTCGGCTAACATTGTGTGCTTAGAAGACTAGCCTTTATTAACTTTTTAATATGGATGAAATTACTAGGTTTTACAAGTTGTCACACAAAACAATCCAGAGAATATGACGTGGGAGCTTTTTATAAGGATTTTTTTTAACGTGATTTTTACTTTTAAGAGTGAACTTAGTGTAGGAGACAGCTCTGTTCTGTGTAAGAAGCTTCATTGGATCACTGCTTTATACTGTAAGTGGACTGTATAAGGAGCTAGATTCTGACTTCTTGCTGTGATCTTTTTCTAAGTATTGTTATCTGCTCTGCAAGACTAAATATTTTCCAAATAGACAATAAAAGCCATAGTAAGTATATGTACAAGGATGTGTTAGGACACACAGAAAGGAATTTGGTTTTTTTGTAGTGCATGTTGCTTACACAATGTGTGGAAGACAGTTTAAAATACAAGGATTTTGGAAGACCTTTACCCCTTGGATTAAATAAATTAGTAGACAAACATTAAAATACTAGTGAATGCATTTAATTCCCTTTATAGCTGTCTTCACTGTCCTTTGCTACCCTCAGGCAGTAGCAAAATTGAAAATCTGATTAAAACCTTCTTTTATGGTTTGTCTTCAGGAAGAGCAGTTATGAATTGTTCATAACTGCTCATTAGCCTGAGCTCTTGAACTCCATTAAAATACTTCCTTAACATTTCATGAAAAATCAAAGAAATGAGAGATTAAGAAAAAATAATAGCATGAATTTGAAGATATTAATATTAGATAAGACCAAGGTTTAGATTGCAGTAAAGGGGAAAGAAAAGATGGAGTACAGGCAATAGTACATCAAGGCACTGTCAGAAGAGAAGTAGGGGGAGCACAGTATTTGATACGTGGCTCAAAAAAGCTGTTCAGAAAAAGTGGTGCACATACAAATATACATATCTTCAGAAAACCAATGGCACAAGGGGAACAAAGTAGAATGAAAAGAAAAGAGGGAGTAATGAACCAAGCTTTTAGTAATTTCTACTTAAATTTCAGTGAAGTATGTTAATGCTGTTAGAAGCAGCTCTATATAGACAAATACATTTTGGTTTTCTGAGTTTTTTTAAGGAGCAGGGTGGTTTAGTTTTTTTTTGTTGCTTTTTATGAAGTTATATTTGACCTTAGGCATGAAATTCTTCAAGTTGATGGAGTCTTAAACTTGTAATATTTTTTTAGAAACCTTATGTTGACAGGGGGCATGGGGTGTGTTTGCTTTTTAAACATACTACTGAACTCTTGTGTGTGTTTTGTTTTTTACCTATAAAGAATTAAGAGGTTTAGGGATGCAAGTTGTGGAATACTGTATGTGGAGGTTGCCTGTTTTGGGAAGGATACAGAGTAAGAGAGACTATGCTTAGATTTGGCAGTAGTATTTACATTTGCTACGATACTAAGATCTGAGGTAGTTTGACCTACCTGTGGAGTGCTCAGTATGGGCTCTTTTTCACTTGTATAGCTTCGTGGGCTCTTTTTCACTTGTATAGCTTCGTTAACTAAGGAGCTAATTCAAAACTTATTTTGACCTCCAAAGCCTAGGAGTTACATAGTGCTAAGGTCAGGTTTTATGATTAAATTAAAGTGTACATTGCTATTCTGATCTTATAAGGGAAAGCCAGGCTGCCTTTTTATGGCTCCTCGTTACTGCCAAAAGTCATCAGTCGCCATTCACCCTGACTTCACAGGGCTCTAAGACTGGTGGATAGATTAGTCTAACTACTACATTTTATAAAATATGAGGATGCTCAAAACTTCTTATATTTGAGTACAATTATAAGTGGAATTGTGCCTGAAAGGTGGAAAAGATGAAATGTTTATACTACAGATGTACTTAGAGGTACCAAGAAAGTCTGGATTTGTTTCAATGAAATCTACTAAAAAATTAGCCTTTTAAATATGTTCTGTCTGTAAATAGATTTGACAAACTACTGATGAACACCATGTCATAATGACAAAGAATATGGAATAAAAATGTTTTTAAAATGACATTAGAGTGTCACAGCATTTTTCCTCATTTTTATATAGTAGTTGAGATACTACTGATGCTTCCATTTGTGTGATAAAAAATAGTCTTTCTTTCTCATGTTACTAATCATCTGATTTCTAACACTTATATTAAACAGTGAGTACATCTGACCTTATATCAAGGTGCTCACATCTTTAGAGTGTTACAGTAAGAAGACTACACACAGAAATGTTGCTTTTTTTTCCCAGTGTTGTTTCCTGTCTGACTGTCCAGGGGAAATGTATATTACTCTCCTGAGATATTGAGAATATAAACAAGAAAGCTAGAGAAATAAATGCTAATGCACCAGAACACTGCATAAAAGGCCAGAGGGAGGAGGTAAAGTGTGACATGGCTTTAAAAATGGATTTAGAAAGCATGATCTCATGTCAGCACCATGATTACTGAGAAGTTTGCTGCTAACAAATTAATTCACTTTTCCAGGTTGGATTGAAGGAGGGTTATAGATTTGCTATTTAGTACTTCAAAATTCTCATATAAAAAGATAAGGTAGGGAAGGGGCCAGACATGCATATATTTTTGCACTCATTGTCATCTTTGCACTTCAATATTATTTCTTACTTTGTCACAATAATTTCTGTGGTAGGTACTAAAAGCTATGTGTGCAAACTAAAGGTAGATTTAATCCTCTAATGTTAAAAAATCACAAAGGAATTAAAAAACTGTAGTTAAGTAGACAAATACTGAATTAGTGGCAATGTTACTATTCACTAGCGTTTAAGTATTGGCTGCTCTGAAGAACCCTTCCCTAGTTCTAGGGGCAAGAGGAGCTTGGCCATTCCACCCTGAACTCCAGTTGCTGCAGTGGTTCCAGTCTGACTTTGAGCTACTGAGACGTTACCAGAGCAGCTGGTGTTCCTCCTGCATGCACTTGGCGATGGAGCTGTGACATAGAACAACAAAAGGCTTTGCTTTAAGTTTTCCAGATCTTTGAGGAAGGCCTAGAAACAAGGCTTTATTCAAATGCTTTGAGCTCTTGGTTAGTGATCTTTGAAAATGGACTTGGCCTTTTTCTACTCATTTTATACTTGGCTGCTAATCAAGTCCAGGGAGAGAGGTTACATCAACATGCCCTGAAAAATCCTAATTGTTCAAATATTTTGAAAAACTTACCTCTTGTTCTTAATTTACCATGCTGTGGGTACTTGAAATCCAATGTGAAGTACTTTCAATTTCTGTTAATTCTTAAACGCTTTGCAATGATGTATCTTCAGACTTTTATTCTCGTTTGACCAATGTGAGAGTCACTAGCTACAAAAATCTGTGAATTTCAATTAAAACCTAATATTTGTGTGACAGCACACTCAATTGTGATATTGTATTCACAGATTTACTGCTTGTAAATGGAAAGCTCCAAATTCGTTTAATGTTTAAAGATGCTTAGTTGTAAAAGACGTAGCATTATTCCATAGTCTAAAGAGCAGGTTTTATTTTCCTTTTCACTTTGCATAGCTTCACTGAATACAGTGAAGCAGAATAAAATATAAGTTTAGGTGAGCCTCTAGCCTAGATTTTCCATTCAAAATCCAGTATGCAGCATGAAACTCATTAGAAAACAACAGGTGGTGAGGCCGATCTAGTTACCTAAAGGTTTTTCCTCCAAAGAATAGCTACATTTTATTTTTAAAATTAAATTACGCTAGGTACGTGTGTGCATTTCTTAATTCAATCTATTTACAGTTGCACTGGTTGTGGTGTAGTTTTTCAGCTTTTCTGTCCATATCATTTTCTGCAGATGTAATAAACTGTTAAACACTGTGTGAAGACTAAAATCTGCCTAGGACCTGTGTTCTTGGTCTATCACTAGCTGTTTTATTGGAAACTTGTCCTAGTGCCTGCAGACAGAGGAAGAGCTAAGGAACTTTTTAATTCAGCGAAGAGGAAAAGATAGATGAGAAGAGGATAACATATGGAAGAAGAGAGAAATCAAAGAAAGTGGAGACATTAAAAAACATGCGAGCAAAGAGAGGAGAACGAAGGGAGATTAAGCTTTTAAACATAGACGCTCTAGTATCTGCCTAGTTGTTTATGATACTTTTAGTATATGAAAATTCTCGTCCTTTAGGTGTGCTGGGAGTTCTAAGAAGTCTGGATTTTTTTGAGTACCATGGTTCTCAGAACTAGAGCATACTCCTGGAAACCACAGACCTAGGAATGGAAATACCCTATAAAGATATGTCAACACGCTCTATTCTGTCATTCAGAATACAGAGCTCCTAGAATGAACACAAATATTTTTATTTTTTTTAATATATATATATAAAAAATATGCTTTTGTCTACAGCAGTCAAAGGATGGCTCTCCATGCCACAACAAAAGGCTAAACTAGCCTAAACTAGCATACTGCTGTATGCTGCTTTAGTCAACAGATGTAAGGAAATGTCTATAAAAGAGTGTGCATTTGGTAATCCTTAGTGCACTTCTCATCAAATATTTGTTGTGTCTCCTTGAACCTATCTAGACGTGTTAGTCCCAATATCCTCCAAAAGTAAGTTCTACAAGTTTACCATCTATTGCATGAAGAACAACTGGCTTTTTCCTGTTTGAAACTTTTCATCCTCTTTAACTTAGTGTTCTCTAATTCCTGTACTGGGGGGAAAAAAAAAGTTGAACAAGTGATTCCTGTCTGACTTTTAGGAATAAAAATTTACCAAATGTCTACTCAGCTTTTTCTAGTTTCAGGAGACCTAACTTGTTTAGTTATATGTCTGTGTAGTCATTGTTACAGTTCACCTCTGAACTTCTCCCAGTGCTATTCTATCCCTTTGTCATGAATTTTGAGGTGTGGTGAGTGAGTTGAACACCATGGCATTCAACAGTCTTCTATCTTCCTAGAACGATTGTAGACTTGATTTCCATCAGTATTATGAGGAAATGGCTATGTAAAAATGTAGTTTGTATACACTGACTGAAATATATGTCTAAGAGAAATTAATAAACTCATTCTTTTTTTAAAAAGAAAGATAATAGAAAGGGACAGCCCTTCAGGATTTTTCGTAGAATGATTGCTGGAGAAATAAAGCAATAAAAGCAATACAGATGAATATGGGCTTTTTGTATGAGATTACAGGTTCTGCCCTCTACAGAGTTACTCCCCTGAGAGTTACAGGGTGCTAACACATACTACTGTACCAGTTGAAGTCCTGAAGAGTGCCTGTCTCTTCTACTTGTATGATTCTTTAGTTGAGGATTGATCTTGCAACATTGAAACAGACATTGTTTTTACTTGCATAGGAAGAAGTTAAAACCTCTGTTAATGAATATTCTCCTGTGACATTATTTAGCCTACCTACTTTATTTTTTTTCTGTGTTTTAAATATTTAGGTTTTTTATCCATTTCAGATTTATTCTTGTCAGCCTGTGTCCAAGAGAACCTTTTAAAATACTTACTCGTGTTCAATCTTGTTGAAAGTTTCTGAAGACCCAAGGTAGCTAAGTGTTATGAACTTAACTTGTATTTTGCATCTAATTTACTTTAAAATGGTAAACAAGAATTTTATTCTTCTGTTTTTCTTACAATTTACACAGTAGCTTTTCAAAACCAGCTGATTTTCTAGGGTTTATTTTGAATGCGCCCTTAGTATATGTAAACCATCAAACATAAGAATCCACTCTGCAGAGGAATCCTTAAGCCAGATGGAAGAACATTGCAGAAATGACTTTAATATGTATTCTAACACATTAAAAATTAAAATTCATAAAAATAATAACTAAATCTTTTTCTGTTTCAGTATACTATAATCAGTCCATTATCATAATTCTACATGATGTTATATAATTAGTAAATCAAACTAACTGCTTCTAGTATTTAAAAATATCCTGAAACCAACAGATATCATTAATATTAGTTGGACTGGTTTAAACTGTCAGTCAAGCTAGGACTTTTTATTGCTGAACTAGTTGAAAGCAATTATGTACTAGCTTTGTGGGTTTTTGGCTCTGTGTTTTAAGATTTCTGTCTGCTTGTGAGCAAGTGCCAGAATAGGTGTTTACTTTTCAAAGATCACGTTAGTGTGCTGTTGCAGCTTATAAAATATGAAGGAAATCCAACATAGGTCTAGAAAGACTAAAGAGCTTTCAGAGTAACTGATGTAGAAAAGCATAACAATACAGATCTTCACTTGTGCCAGATGTAGAAATATGTGACTTTCACAACATCATTTTATAAAGATTGGCTTTTGTCCGACTTCATCTCTAGTAATCAGTTCTGTAAAAGAAGCGTGGACCTGATCTGTATGTTGCTTTCTGAATCACTCTGTTACTTTATATTTTTTAATTGTTTGTCTAGTAGTAGAGATTTTGGTTGATGACATTTTGCCTTCCTCAAAAGAAAAAGAAAAATTGAAAATCTTTCTATTTGACTCATCTGATTCTCCTGAGAACTAGTGTTGTAATGATGGCTGAAAGATCAACGGAAAAACATAGCTATGTGGTAATGGTATTTCTCTATTGTGAGGAGTATTTTACCTGTTCAGGAAATATTTTCAACATAGATTATTTTTAAATAGTAATTTATTTTTTCTCCTCTAATTGAATAGTCCATTTCAAAACTCAAAAGGACCACAGGAAAAGGGAAACACTGACTTAGAATTTTTATCCTTTAAGTAATTAGTCTATATTATTAGTTTTCTTTCACTTCAGATGAAGTGTATGTGTGTACTTAAAACATTTTTTTGTAATAAACACATTTAGCTGTGCTGTAGTAAGAGACATCAGTTTATGTGTGTTAATGTGACTGTGATGCCTTTTACACTTTCTCCCCGAATGTGAAAAAATGAAAGGTCAGTCAAATCGAATTTCAGCCTTTGAAGGGAGGTTGAAAAGAGAGCTTAATCAGTACCAAAAATGCTGAAATGAAAAAAGGAATATTCCTAAATCTACCCATGACAGTAGAACTGCTAAGTTTCACTAGAGATGGTCCATGGAGCTTAAACACTGGACCAGACATTCTCTTTCTGAGCACCATAGTCTCTCTTATATTGCTGTGGGATTCTGCTTTCAATCCTGGTTGAAAAGAGAGATGAAGAAGAAACTAGGTCATTGTTTAAAAAAAAAAAAAGAAAATGTACAATGGTTCAGTTCAGGTTCAGGATAATTTTTATCTTATTCATCACAACTTTTTTCGTGTTTTATTTCTCCTATATTCTTTTTCTTTTTTCCTAAAGTTAAAACAAGCACTGACAATGGAATATCTGAGAATTCTACCTATGTTTATTTGAATTGCTGCTAGTATATTATTGTAAAGTATATATATTTCTACCAAAAAAAACACTTTATACTGCCATGTCCTTGAATCAATTATCTTTTTTTCCCTAAATATCTGGTAGATAAATATGCTGTGCTTGAAAAGGAGAGGACAATTTCCATTTGTTTTTATTGAAGAGGTGGTTTTCCTGAGGGGTCTAATCTCTGTGGTTAACTAGTGTAGTGGAAAAGAGAGTCAGGCAGCTGTGACCCCACAGCTAAAAGGAAAACGTTCTTTAGTGTCAATGTAAGTCCTTATGAGGCAGCATGCATACTTTTTCTGCTTGATCTTGAAAGATAGAAAGAAGTGAAATGATATGTAGGGTCTGAATTGTAAACAACTACAATAAATGAATGTGGAGTTAAAAGAGCAACATTAAGAAATAAGAGCAAATGAATTGTGGAGCTTGTGGTCCTTTAAGATGCTCAGCAAAAGCGACAACTAAATTCTAGGAAATAAAAATTAATCATACTGCTTGCCTAATGGTAGTATTGCACAGTAACTCCTTGCTATTGACCTGAACTAAAACTCCTTTTGGTAAACTGGAGTGTGATGAAAGTAGTGGGAGGAAGTAGTTCTTGGAGCTAACTGGATTGAATGAATTGGAGTTGATGAGATATGGCTTAATGCAACAACAAGAGCAAACTTCTAGTTACAGTATCAGAGTATCACAAGGTTAGAAAAGACCTCTGAGATCACTTAGTACAGCCTATGACCCAACTCGTCATTTAAACCATGGCACTAAGCACCTCATCCAATCTGTTTTTAAACACCTCCAAGGACGATGACTCCACCACCTCCCTGGGCAGCGCATTCCATTGGGCAATCACCCTTTCAGAGAAAATTTTCTTCCTAATATCAAGCCTAAACCTCCCTTGATGAAGCCTGAGACCGTGTCCTCTTGTTCTGTCACTGATCGCCTGAGAGAAGAGACCAACCCCTGCCTGCCTACAATCTCCTTTTAGGTAGTTATAGAGAGCAATAAGGTCTCCCCTGAGCCTCTCCTTCTCCAGGCTAAACCACTCCAGCTCCCTCAGTTGCTCTTCATAGGGCTTGTGCTCCAGCCCCTTCACCATTTTCATTGCTCTCCTCTGGACACACTCCAGCATCTCAACATCTCTCTTAAACTGAGGGGCCCACAACTGGACACGGTACTCAAGGTGCAACCTGTCCAGCACCGAGTATAAGGGGATGATAACTTCTCTAGTCCTGCTGACCACATCATTCCTGATGCACGCCAGGATACCATTGGCCCTTTTGGCCACTTGGGCACACTGCTGGCTCATGTTGAGTTTCCTGTTCACCATCACTCCCAAGTCTCTTTCCAGTTGATCACTCTCAGGAAAGAATTGTTATAAGAAACCCATTTAAAAAAAAGAACTTAGTTTTGTCCATTTTGGTTTCTGATTAAAGACACCATTAAGTATCTTGCTTTGTGTTAGATGATGTGAAACTGTTCGGAGTGTTGGAAGAAGTGAGAATGCAGAGGGTTTATTTGCTTATTTGTTTCACATGATGCTAACTGCTTCAAAATGCTTCTGATTTGGAATTTCTCTGTCACACTGTAGAAATAGTAAGGTTGGGGTTTTTTCTCAAGGATTTACTCATTAGCTTATCTAGCTTGTTGCCTTAGCTGCGTTAGATATGCAGTCCGTACATGTTCTGCAGCTGACTGATTCATAGAAGATTATTAAATTGAACATGCATGACAGAAGTCACCAACAAGTGTGCCATTAGCTGCTCATTTGAATGGAAGCTGTAAACTGTCCTTAGATTGAATAAGTAATTAGAATATAAAGCAGTAACGCAAGCAGATATCAGATAAGACACGCTCGAGATGAAGGAGAAGAAAAAACCTACTGTTAATTAATGGCCACAAAAATAGAAGTCTGGTTGCAATTTTTGTTGAGTTTTGCCATGACTCAGATAGCACTAAAAATGTGCTGTTACCTCAGTAGGTTGGTAATGTGATATTGCAGTCTTCTGATTCCTGCTTCTACTGCAATAATGATGAACATAGCACCTGTCTCCAAGTTCTTGCACTATCATTTTCCCCTTATTTTTATTATGTGGAAAATATTTTCCATGTAGTATTTGCAATTGTTCATTCCATTACCCTGCAAAGACTTTCTGAAAAAGGCAAGTAAAATTGAAAAATAGTTATAAGTTCCTAGTAAGTGGATAATACATTCAAACAATTCTGTTCTACTTAGGTAAATAAAAAAAAGCTGATGGTTGAAAAGTGGTTAAAATGACATTCTGAGTGTGACAATGCTATGCAAAGAAAACATGTCTTTATTCTGGTGAAAGTGATACAGGGAATAATTTATGGGAAGTTCTTCCATATTTATTTGTCTATGCAGTGTAAAAGTTAATCAGACCTAGTGATTATTTAATTGCTTTTCTATCCAGAAGAAGAAATTAACACTAAAAGTGGAATTCAGTTTGGCTTTTGCTGCAAGAACATACCATACACTGTTGTTAAAAGGTTATTGTCTAAATCTGAGCTCATCATTTCACTGGCAAAGATAGTTATCACATGAGAAAAAGCAACATGAAAGTGACTAGATTATATTGTTACTAAATAGAATAGGTATTGTGTTTTTATTCGTAATGAGGGTTAAAGCTGATAAAACGTATCTTTGTAGTATTTGTGTGGGAGGTTTTGCTGTGTTTTCAACAGAAGGTCTTTACTACTGGGATGCTTTCTTTCCTCTTGATAATGCTGCAAGCTGCCAATGAATGTTGTCCCCAAGACAGCAAACAACAGAAGAAAGGAACAAGTACTGCTGTAGGTTTATTGTACAAATTTAGATTTTTTTTAATATATTCATATTACAGACCCTGTTTGGACAGTAAGTAGTTTGACCTCAGAGAGAAATTCGTACAGAGAGTACGTGCCCAAATAGAAAGCGGTAAATATGCAACACAGACCAAAATGGTGAGTGTGCTGGAATGCAAAGCCAAGGATTTTATTACAAAATGCAGATTTGCAATACAGTACTGCATATGAATAGTATATAGCTGAAGACTTTAAGTGTTGCTTGGTGTATTTCTTAAGGACACTAAGATATGTAAGTCTCTCTTAAAATTGGGTAAGCTTTTTTGGGGCGTGATTGTGCATTTTAAATCTGATAGGATACTTTAATAGATTGTGTTATTTCTCTAAGCATGACTTGATCAGGTGTTAACCATAATAACAGGATAGTGTCCTGTATAATGCATTTAACCCTTTCTTATAGGGCCCATTGGGGACTGTAATAATTCTTTAGAGGAACACTTGAGCACAACAATAATCAAAAGAAATCTCAGAGGCTGTTGCTAAGATTTTCTGCGTGTCCATGAAATGGAAGATAAACTGAAGTGTAACATTTGCAATGTCGGATGAGATGACATCAAATGGATCTGTACCTACATGACTCAAATTATTAGGTAGTGAACCATGAAAGAATAGAGCTACTATTTCCTTAGAACACTCGAATTAATAGTATTACTTTGTCCCAAAGTAATGCAAGATGTTTGTGATTTGCCTTCCTTGTAAGGCATGATCTGGAGAACAGTTTCCCAATCCATTGAAGTACAAGAAAATTTTATGTTTGCACATCAATGTCTTTCGCTGTTTTTTTGGTTTTAACTGACTTTATAAAAAATAATGAAAACCTTATAATGATTCTGTGCTCTTTAAAATTAATGCTGTTGAGATCAAATAAGAAGAAAACTAGCCCAAACCATAGTGAGAGCAAAATAATGTGTTCTGAATTAAATTTTTTTCACAGATAGGGATAGAGCCTTCAGTTTTATAGAGACCTGGCCTTTAAGCTACAGAAGGCATTTGTTTGCACAAAAATGCATTTGAATAGAAAAATATGTCTGCAATCAGACAAAGCCAGAGACCATCACTGAATTCTGCAAATCCCAAGAAAATACTATATTATTTAATTCATGGCTTACAACCATTTGAATGAATGAAAGAAGAATTTAAGTTTTGTTCTAAGTGAAATTGTACAGAATTAAAATTTTCTTCTATCAGGGTCCCTCAGTTCTTTCTGTGAAGCAACTTTGTAAAATTCAGAGGGACTGAATAAATGTACAAGCCTAACTGTACTCTCTTGGTCATGTAGGTACAAGTTAATCCTACCAGCATTGAGCAATGTTGCTCATATGGACTTGGACCTAATGTCAAAGCTACTCAAACTTAAATAGATAGATAAAATAAATGCACAAGCAAATATATATGTGTAGAAATCTAAGACTTTTCTTCCAGGAATTCATAGAAATAAGTTGTTCAACAACTGGCCTTGAAGATTGCTTGGCTGTTTACCCAAGGAAAGCAAACCTAGCTGTTTCTCTTTTTTCTAGCTTCTGAAATGTTTTGTAGGATAGCAAAAATAGTTACATACTTTAACCTCTTGCTTATGTTTTAGAAATTGCTATGTAAGAATGGATTAATTAATGAGTCACACAGGAAGATGCTTGTGTGCAAGGCAGCACTAAAGCAAAGTTAGTATCAGACACAACTTGAGACAGGGAAAAAGGAAGTGGTACACATTTAGAGCAATAACTCCTTGGGATAAAGGGTGGGAGAAAAAATGTATGACTTCATTGAGTCTAGATGCCATTATCAAGGAGATTTCTCCCATTCTTGGTTATACCATTCATCAGCGTCAAGCTGCTGAATAGTGATGCTTACTGCTAATAGTTGTTGACCGGTGGAACTGACAACAGATCTGTAACTGAACACAATTCCATAGCTCCAGGCAAATGAAAATATCACACCTTTCCTTCTCTTTTTTTATTCCAGTCCAGAAGTCAGCTCTCTTCTGTGGTATGCCTGATAGAATGGGAAACCCATTTCTAGTTCATTGCAAGACAGCAATTTTAAACTGAACAAAATTATGTAAATTAAATTCCTCTATGCCTAGCGTATTTACAATTATTTAGTTTCTATTAACAAGAAAATTTAAATTTCCCTATAAACCGTAAAACAAAAAAGATAAATAATTCCTGTGATTCTTTCAGAACCTTGTTTCTGGACAGAGTTACTCACACTTTGGTGATTTGCTTTCACACAAAAAGTGAGAAGAAAATAAAGAACAGCAGTCATGACACAGAATTATGATTAAGGTAGACTTAATCCTTTCCTTCCTGTCATGGATAGAAAACAAGTTGCATCTGCAGTAGCAAACACTATTATCCAATATACAGATAGAGGACCATGCAATTTCAACATTGGGTCTGGGAACAGGGTTTTTAGTTTGCGATGTGAACTAGCATGGACTTACTTAGGTAACAAGAAAGTGAGTTTGTCGGCTGGCTTCTGTTGGGATGTCTAGTTCAGATGTCAATAACTTTTTGTGTTCTCAAAACTTTTTTCAGTCTATTCAGACTAAGCAGCCACTCCATAGTGTCCACACGGACATTTGAATCTCTCTTGTGAAAAGGCACTGAATTAGTTATCAACCTATCTATGTACGAGTAGGTTAAATTGTTCCTTCAAAGTACATTCCCTTGTACATGCTTAAAGCAAATGCTTCACCCATCATTCTGCTGGCAAAACTAACAAAACTAATCTCTTGTGGACTTTTGAACAACTGGTCTTAAAAGAACACCACACCTACTTTTTTTTTCAGAAACAAGAAAATTTGTTTTATCTGTACTAATTTAACGTATTCCATGTTTCTTCCTAATACTTTCCTGATACTCCAGCATCATTTCACCTTTTCGCATCCCAGTCTTTTGTTACTGAGCTGTTTGTTATGATATCAGACAAATTCCAAACAATACAAGATACAAGTGTATCTTGCCTTTTCGGTTTATTTTTCAGTAATGGTTTTGCACACTGCTGTTGATTTTCTCTTCAGTCTGCCTTCAGTGATAGCAGCAGTCTTATTCCAGCTTGTCAGAGACTAAGTCTGTGACAGAAATAGTGTGCCTTAAACCAATTGTTTCTGGGCATTGAACTGCAGAAGGAGCAGGTTACGTGGAGGTGGGGCAATGCCTCTTTCTGTGCCACCTTGATTTTTTTAAAAAATATATGTAAATCAAACAGGATGACTCTTAAGAAAATATGATATTTTATTCCCATAGTGTTAGCTGGAGAAATTTGAGTAATTCAAGAAATTTGAACATTTAGGGTTTTTTTTTTTTTCAAGGACCTGCTTTTATGTCAGATGTGTAAATAAGTGTTTGAAAGTAGAAGAGGTTATTTTGTTCAATATTCAAATGCTCATATTTACTAAAAAGATGACTTTAAGGCATGTATATGAAGTAAACCAGAGAACTTCCCTGTTTGAAGAACCTCTTTCTTGGTGCTAGCCAGATGCTGTGTGAAATGCCCTTCATCTCCTCCTATCTCTCACATTTGCCTTTGCCACATTCTCCCTCCTCCTTCATAGACCCCTACTCAGGAATGCTTCGTTAATATCTTAATTATGGAATATGGAGAAAAGCCCTTTTAGCCACAGTGAACCTTTGTTCTAGTTTCTTTTTTCTCTGTAATTAATAAATAAATATTATATTTGAAACTTCTAGATCTTTTGCAAAAGTCTATTCCCATGTCATTTGCTTAACAGACAGTAGAAGTGTACTCTGGCTGATGTATTTCTGTCAAACATTGTTGCTGTGTTGTATGTGATGGATAAGGAGTCATACACCATCATCAAAACCAAACGGGGCAACCTATTTGTGGAGTCACAGAGAAAGGGCAGGAGAGCCTCCAATAAAGAATGGACAGTGCTGCGAATTAGTGAGGCATAAATAATAATTAAATACCTGTTGCTCCCTACAGTCCAACCTTTTTTTAGAAAAAAATAAAAAAGTTTCTTATAAAAATGAAATAAAGTGGGTCTAAACTAGAATGTGACTTGTCACTCCCTATTGAGGGTAACTAAATATTTAATGAAGACAAAGTTCTGAGTTCATCAGTGAGTTCTTTAAGAGGGTTTGTGCTTAGGTTTTGGTTCATGCTCCTTTCTAGCATGAACATTTTAAGGCAATAAATTAAGCTGCAACAAGATAATAATTGAAAAATAATAATTTTTTACTTCTGGTGCCTCACATCCATTATCACACCTTAATCAAATAGCATAAATCATGGGGGACAGACCTCTTTGTTGTGGACAAAATGGAAGCAATATAATTCCATATCTCACAGGCTTTCTCTTGTTTCTTTCCATGATTCCAGGGTATTTTTGTGCAGAACTTACAGAAGCGTGTGGACATCAGTGTATTTTGGTCTCTAAGTTAGAGAACATAAAAATAAAAGTTGAGGTTGCGATACTCATAACTGAGGACTAAAGTAAAAAGGGATTTTTTTTTAATCTTTGCCATTCAGCGATCAGGTTTATGTTGACGCGGAAGTCACGGACTCGTCACACCATCAATGTGGTCAGACAAAAGCTGAGTTTATTGCTTTACTGCTAATGGTTATATAGTCTATCTTATCTACTTTCACACATAACAATAAGAACGATTGGTTAACCTGTGCTGTTCACTCGAATAATGCTTCTTTACAATCGGTCAGTCTCTACTGTCCATCCGTCTCTGTTGTAAGTTTCAGATCCTGTTCAAGGTCTTAGTTTTAATCACGTGTGCATCGCCCCCCCTTTCTTGTTTTTCACTTGCTAGGCTGTTTATCTTGCCAAATTCCTCTTGCAGGTGTCCTAGCAACAACATTCCTGCACAGCCTGCTGATATCTCTGTGCCCTAGCCAGACTAAGGTCCTGCTGCTCTGGATTGCCCAGAACATGCCCTTGGTCTTCCAAAACCCTGCAGGTTTATGTTCTGCTTAAGGCAACATGAATTCAATGTGTAAGACAGGCAAGTAGAATACAGCATAATACCTTCTAAATAAGCTTGCAATAGCAATACCTCGGGCAGATGTAGAAGTGAAGCTCTGTCAACTCAGATAGTAGCAGAATCAAGTGAAATGGAAAAGAACATATGTGACTTGACAGTACTAAAAATCCTAAAGGTTGCTAAGTGACCATGGCATCAACTCTTGCTTTTTGTTTCATCATAATTTTCTTTGTTGCGAAAAAATTTATGGAATGTCTCTTATTTTTCCTCATAGTTCTTGTTTCCAAAAAGTTCTTAGATTACCGACTAATGTCCCTGAGTATGAAGAATGTATCTGTATTCCTCTGTGTTTTCAGGACCTACAGAGGGACTGTAACTCTGCCTGCTCTGGCCTGCAGTGACAATGCAGTTAATGCTCCTAAATTGGGGCTACCTGTGACATCACTTACTCATGCAAAAGCTGGAGGAGTCTTCCTTCTAACTCCAGATTCCCTCTTGACAGAAAACTACAGACATCTGCTTTGTCTCTCATTCTAAGTAATCATGCTGGTCTTCAGGTGGACAGGCGAACATTTACTTCTGAAAGACCAGTTTGGCTTTCTGTATTTAGTTTTTTCATAGAGCATTCCAGACTCTGGATTACTCTCTTTGGAGTTAAGACTTAGGCTTAGGCCCCTGCTTTAAGGGTCACTGTGTCCTAGCCCAAGAAATGAAAGGGCAGCCACTGAGTCAGATCCAAAGTTGGATCCCCAACGTTAAAAAGTATCTGTCCTTCCATTAATGACAGACAGGTATGCGTAAGGATAAATACTGAAAGGCAGTGCGAAGGTTGATGTTACTTACTTAAAAGAGGCAATGTTTATGGTAGCCTCTTATTATTACTCGTGTTTGGTTTACCAAACTTTGTTTTATTCACTATAATAACGTTTGATATTGGGTTAGTCTTAGATAATTGGGTTAGTATGGGCATCTTATGTAAGAGACTGACTTCTGAGTCTTTTTTTTTCTCATTGCTGTCATTTGCTATGGTAAAGTGTACTCTGAATACTATCTGTCAGCAAAGGATGTACTAGTCATAATGCAGACATTCTAGGATTCATATCTATATGGAGTATATATATATACTCCATCTACTGAAGATAAAAAACAAATTTTAAAATGCCATAGGAAAAGAGGTCCATAGTCTTGTGTTCATGCTGAGGCTTTTCAGTGCTAGGCAATTTGTCCAGTAAAAAGTGTTTCTTTAAAACTGTGTTTAGTTAGCTGAATTATTTTATCAATACCAAGTACTTGGATAAAGAAATACTAAGCTTTCAACGAGTGCAACAGGACACAACCCAGGATACTCAAGCCAAGGGAAAAAAATAACCAAAACAAATTTGTAAGACATCGGAAATTATTTGCTCTTCCATGTCTTTGAAAGTGATGAACTTCCTACATGAAAAGAGAAGAATTAATCAAGGGATTTAATTTAGCATAGATAGAGAGTTACCTGGAAAAGAACGGTTGTTGATATTAAAGTTCACCCTGTTCTTATGATTTAAAATCATCATTCTACTGTATTTAATCTATTTTTACATTTCATCATCTTGTTAGTATGGGAGAGGATGACAAATCACAAAGCAACATTCATTGTGGTTTTTGACTGTATTCTTCTTTTGACTCGAAGCAAATACTTCTTCAATGTGAAACTCCAATACGGGTACAGTAAATGATGACCTGACTTTGAAACCCAGTCTTCAGTCACTCTCACTTTGAAAATAGTTTCATTTGCGCATGGGGAAATTTTCATGATTTATGCTGCTGAACTGTGTCTGAGGTGTTCTGGATGATAGTTCTAAGGAGTAAAGGGCCAGTTCCCATTCTAGCCAACTGTGCTACAATACCAAAAACCACTTGCAGTAACTATGCAATTCTCTGTGTTGCTTTACTGTACAAAAACCTCAAAAGCATAATTTTATGACTTAGGTCTACTTGTAAAGTCTCTTGCTGGACGTAACAGTGATAAATTATCTACAGAAACACATGGTACACCTAAATGACACATGAACTATAACTATCTCAAACTATTCAGCTATTTATTTCTTGTGCTTTGATTTCATGGTGACTTTTTCCTTCTTAGCTTTCCTATTGAGTTAGCTCAGTAGTCTTATCCTGTCAGTGGTCAGTCAGGAAAAGATGTATGAATCAGGATCCTGCTAAAAGCAATCTTTTTTTTTTTAATATCAATTACTTGATTCAGTGCTTTATTGTTGTTATTGTGTCTGAAAAACTGTTGTTTCACTTTTTGAAACAAATTACTAAGTCATGTCTAAATGTGCATTTATACAGAATTTACAGCTAAATTAATGACTCAGTGCATTCGTTCTAGCATAAAATATTTGTCCCTGGAAATTTACTGAAAAGTTGCTATTCTGAGGGGTGGCTGTGTAAGGAAAACAAAACATTGTTAACCTGCTCAAGTCAGATTTGTGAATCTGACTTAGTCAATCTTAGGCTCCCTCTAGCCTCATAAACAATAAGGTTCTCAGAAGGTTATCCGCAGAAGGATGATTCACTTAAATTTTCTGAACTAGCCTTTGTAGCAAGCTTCCTCCCATATTTATAAAGGGTAGTGGCTCAAGTGGTAGCAAAAATAGGCCTTTAATTTGTGTAGTCAGAATATCTCTGTGAGTCACTCATGTACTAGAAGAAATTTGACTTAAAAGCAGACACTAAGAGGGAGGAAGAGAAAGAAATGGAGAGGAATGCAATGATTGCTGGTGTGATAGACAGGTTGGTTTTTGTAGTTTTGAGATGAAAACCAAGGATTTTTTTTTAATTGTGATAGTATTTGTGAAGTTAATGATTTATAACAGAAAATACACTTCAATAAAATTTAAATTCTTACTTTTATCCCAGAAAAAATCTTTGATTTTCCATAAGTGAAAGAAAAATGAATTATGCTCTTTTTTCTGCTAGCTTTTGCCCAATAAAAATAATTCATTGGAACGATATATTTGTAAGGTTGGGAAAATGTGGTCTCAGAACTTATTTGATCTGTCAGTATCTGTAAGAGCTGGAGGAGAGTAAGATTTGCTACTATATTTGCTGGTCTTCCTGAATACTGTAACTCCCTTGAAAAGAGGAAACTGTTTTCCTCAGCCACTTTCCTCATCCATTTAATGTCTACAAAAGGACCAGTCCATTGTGTGGTACAGATGAAAAGTGTAACTTTCTCCGCAATGCAGTGGGTTATTCATTGCACATCGCTTGTTTTGTCTATTTTATTGTTATTATCGTTAGCTTTATTCTCTCTTTCCTTTCTTGTCTTATTGAGCTATCTTTATCTCATCCCATGAGTTTTTCTTTTTTTCTAGATTCTCCTCACCATCCCGGGGAGGCCAGGGAGTGAGGAAGAAGCTGCGTGGACTGGTGGCTGGCTGGGTTAAAACCATGGCATTATCTGTTTAAAACATGAATGCCATATTTGATCTTTACCACTACTTTAAATCTACTAAGTTAAAATTAAATATCCTAACTGGGATTTTCCCTCTGGTAAAAATATGTTAAAAATTTATGACCTATCTACCTCACTCCAAATCAGAATTTTGAAAAAATGTATTTTTTCAAATGTCAGAAATAACCATTGGTCACAGAATCACAATTGGTTTTCCATTCTAATTCAATACAAAGGCCTTTTTTTTTATGCGTTTTTGGCTTGAATGTCCCTGCAATTTCTCGACTCATGTTGTTTCAAGAGCAATAGGAATTTGTGTAGGCAAAAAAAAATAAAGGTCCTCCCAATTTCTCGCTTCAGTCCCTGGACATAATTTTACTTTTCCTATTTTTTTGTACAGCTGTCTTACACTGCAGGATTGTTTTTTAATTAGTTTTAATATTCATAGCTTCTCATTGTATCCCTTCAAATTTTTCTTTGTATTTGGTGATTTAAATATCAAAGCCAGTGGGTCAAGATGACTACACAAGGCTTTTCATATCTAATTTCAGTGAGGTTCTGGCTGTAGTGCTTTTTCTTACTGTACAGGGTTTCTTTTCCCCTGTCTTCCCTCCTTTGGCCATATTGGCTTTTTAAACTCCTCATTTTATTGCTATATGTTATGCCTTCCATACCCTTTGGGCACACTTTAATCTCATTATACACATTTCAGTTTCTCTCTACTGTTTCCTCTCAGCTATTTTATTGCACTCAAGTGCACTCAACCTGTGGAAATTTTTCCCCTGAACTCTGTTATTCTGAAAGGCAGTATCTTCATTTCCCCCCTTCAGCTTTACTCTAGATGTAATTTTACACTTAACCAGATTAAAACTACAGTGCAAAGCAGATTTGGTTACTTTACTTGTTCCTTAAACTTTATCCCAAATGCTGTCTGGAAATAAAAGAAAACAGTACAGTGAGAAAAACCACAGAAAACAAAACCACAAAAAAATATTATGTGACAAATACATTAACCGTTCAAACAGATTGAGAAGTGAGAGAGATATGTTTGACCAGAAAATAAAACATGAGAGTAGTGATGTAAAAATAACACAAAAGTTACCAAACATGACATAGATAAGTAATATTATCAGGTGAACAATAAGAAAGAAATAAGCCAGCTGGGACTAAATGATTGCAATAAGAAAAGAAAGATATCTTGTTGATTTCACTCACTGTCAGTATCACTAGCTCCTTCCTTCTCCCTCATCACCCAGATTCTAATGTCTTATGAAATTATCTGATAGAGATTCCCAATTTCCAGGAAGCAATTAAAGGTATTCACAATTGAAATTATCTTTTTCTTCTACGCATTATTCAGAGGTGGAGAAGGTAACTTCTTCATATACCACATAAACATGACATTAGTCAGCTGTGACACATCCTTACAGACCATTGCTTTTTGTATAATCTGCACTTAATGATGGACTTCTATGTAATACATTCATTTGCTTTCACACTCCATAACGTTATTACTAATTAAATTTATACCAACTGTGGCTGCGTCCTTGAATATGCTTTTCTTGATTTCCAAAAAAGCACTATTTAATGAGAGCAAAATTAAGATTTATTAGTGTAGAGTCTGACCATCAGCAAGCTCAAGAGATGGAGCATTTGGTATAAATCAGAATATCCAGTGGAAGAAATCACTCCTTTTTCTTCAAACATCTGAAAAATTATTAAAGTAATTACAATTTATTTTGATTGGCTTCAGTAATTTATGATTCTGTTTCTCTACTTGCAAAAGAAATTAATAGCAATAAAAAGTTTATTGCTTTACAAAAGCTATTAACTTGATTTTGGTTCTCATTAGAGTGTTACTTCATATTAAAATTATTTGTCATGTCTATGCTTCTATGTGCTCTTACTTTTCCATTTTTACCTTGCCACTTTGATTCCTACTTTTTCTTTCATTTAAAGATGTCTTCTAAGCAAACTTCAGTTAGACGTTTCTAATATACTGTTATCTCTTCATACTGACTTAAGAAATATGCTGACTTGCCTTTTTGATGGATGACTGTATGTCCGAGCTTTTTTTGAGTTTGTGACACAAGTATGAGCATGTTCTTAATTTCCTTGTAACTGTCTCGATTAGTGGTGGGATGCTTACTCTGGTATTGTTTGATTTTTCTATTAGGGATATGCCAATGTATTTTATTTGATGTTTTCTAGCCCTTCAGTGTCTAAAACTCCATCTGTTTATGTATCAGAGGGAATATTAAATAGGCTTATATAACACTGCTTGGCTGTACATATCTGTTGGAGACATGGACAGTGGGACTGAGTGCACCCTCAGCAAGTTTGCTGATGACACCAAGCTGTGTGGTGCAGTTGACACACTGGAGGAAAGGGATGCCATCGAGAGGCAGCTGGACTGTGGCAATCCCAAGTACAGTTACATGCTGGGTGGAGAATGGATTGAGTGTAGCGCTGATGAGAAGGACTTTAGGGTTGCTGGTGGATGAGAAGCTCAACATGGGCTGGCAATGTGCACTTGCAGCCCAGAAAGCCAACCATATCCTGGGTTGCATCAAAAGAGTTGTGAGCAGCAGTTTGAGGGAAGCGATTCTCCCCCTCAACTCCACTCTCGTGAGACCTCACCTAGAGTACTGCATTCAGTTCTGGAGTCCTCAACACAGGAGGGACATGGAACTGTTGGAGGAAGTCCAGGGGAGGGCCTCCCATACGAGGACAGGCTGAGAGAGTTGGGGTTGTTTAACTTGGAGAAAAGAAAGCTCCAATGAGACCTTCTAGCAGCCTTCCAGTCCTTAAGGGGGGCCTACAGGAGAGATGAGGAGGGGCTCTTTATTAGGGCGTGTAGTGGTGGGACGAGGGGTAAGAGTTTTCAGCTGAAAGAGGGGAGATTTAGATTAGCTATTAGTAACACATTTTTTACTGTGAGGGTGGTGAGGCACTGGAACAGGTTGCTCAGAGGAGTCGTGGATGTCACATCCTTGGAGCTGTTCAAGGCCAGGCTGGATGAGGTTTTGAGCAACCTGAGGTAGTAGAAGATGTCCCTGCCCATGGCAGGGGGATTGGAACTCTATGACCTTTAAGGTCCCTTTCAGCCCAAAACATTCTGTGATTCTATATATATCAGAGTTTGAAAAAGGAAAACTAGATACCCACTTTTGCTATAGATGGAAAAGGTGAGCCTACTTTCCATGTTTACCACCTTGTTACCAACTTTTACTATAACATGCAGCTACATTTATATAGCAAGAATTTCATTTCACAATTAAACTTTAAATTCATTCTGCAAGAATTTTCCTGTTGATTGGTTTGGAACATTTTTCCAAACCAGGCAGTATCATTTTTTGGTAGTCAGTCAATAGCAAAATTAAAAAGTTTTGCAAAGTAGACAAGTAACACTATTCTGTATATAAAAGACTTGTATTCCATATAATTAAATACTTTCATAAAAGTATTAACTACCTGTACACTATTTCTATCTGTGTTTAGAGGAATTTGAGAAATCTAGAACCAGAAAATTATATAGCTAGAGTACTTTGTATTTGCTATGCCTCCAGCTGAACTTGGAGGGGGAGTTAGGTTTTAGGGGTCGGTTTTGATGTTGTTTTCTTCACGACCAGCACTTGCAGGGAAATGAGTTTTATATATTGTTGTCTTGTCAAGAATCAGAAATGTCGAGAACCAGAATTCTTGTTCCGAAGTCCTTTTTTAAGTTGCTCATCTTCAGAAAAATGCTTATACATAAGTGGCTGCAAAACTAAAAGGTCCTCAGAAGTGGCAGTTGTATTATATTTGGTCACTTGATACAAATTAAATTCACAGAAGAGTGGATAGACATCATCTTGAAGGAAGAGGACAGGAAGGAATAGAAAGACTTCATTCCCAAAACAAGAATATATATATATTTGTATATTTTTTAACACTCAGATATGTCTACCTTAGAAAATAATGGAGGCAAGAATAAAACAGAGCGTGGGTTTTGTTATTTTGTAGACTTTTAGCACTGCAGTCCTTCTTTAAGTATATGGAACAGTTCAGATTATTCTCAGTTGTATTTTATTGAGTGATTTATGAGAGACACTGCTTGCTCCAATACAGTACTTTAGCATACTATGATTTGAAGAGGATGTCCTGCTGAGAAAGTCCATTTAAGTTGGAGGGAAATGTTGGTGATTAATTGTGATGAATTTAAAAGCACCAAATTAAGTGTGATGCCCTTAACAAAAATGGATTTTGTTCAGCTGCAATAGGACCATCATAGAAAATGTAGAAAAATCATTTTGGAACTGTGACCTCGCTAAGAGCAGCCTAAAAGCGATGAACATTACTCTTAACTGTCAGATGTCACCATCTGAAGGAATGTCTAATTTTCAAACATATATTTGGTTCTCTGAATCTTTCTTTTCTTTTTTTTTAAACTCCTACTGCTGAATGCCCTTCTGAAGCTACTGATTTTAAAAGACTGATGAATTTAAGGACATGTAGGATCTTAGACATGAAATTAATATTAGGACAGTAAAGAAATAGAAGCATAGAAATGGAATGGGTATGCTGCTAAGAGAAAGGATTAAACCAGAGGGGTATGCTCATTTATCAAACTAAACCATAATATTCACTTGTTCTTATATTTCTTTCCCCTCTTTCAGGAATCAGAATGTTCTTACATGAATAACTGGAAATGTTGATACTCTAAAAGGACTTACTAATCATTAATGGACCATTCCTCCTGTCAGGTTCTTGGTAATTGCATAGAAACAGTGATATAAGAAAACACTCTGTGAGACAGACTTTTTTTCCATTTCTGCTACAATTTGTTTAGTTGGAAAATTCGTGTAAACATGCTAGTCAGTAAAGAAAGAAAAGGTATTTGAACAATTGTTTTAGAACAATAGTAAATCCATGGTGAATTTGTCATACTTAACGACATAAAAAATTTATATCAGATTATATTTTCATACATGTACAAACTTAATTTAAAAAGGGACTAAGGGACTTTCTTATTGCAGAAAATATTCATGGTCATCAGCAATAAAGCACAAACTAATTTAGCATTCCCTTGATTTTTGTACGCGTTATTATTAGAATTTTTTTGGTGCTCATACCATTTCTGCATATTTTTCAGCTTCTCTCTCTCTGAGCCGTTACCACTCCCCCCCTTTTTTTTTGCATTGACTTTTCATGAAACTTTGTGGATTACCATCCTACATTTGCCATTTGACATAAGTTGACCTAACAACATAAGCATATGACAACTGAGAAGCTCAGTAATCAAGTATTGTTCTGTGCACCAGCTACTACTTGAAGTAGAACATAAATGGCTCTGAATGGACTGTGTATCAGTGTAAATGATATATAATTCACTTAACTATAACACACAGTCACCATTTATCCCATAACTGTCCCTGGAAATGTTTTGTTTTCAGATATATTTTTCATTTATTAGATCGATAAAATATTAGGAGATTAAAAACATCAGACCAGAAAATCAGATTATAAACTCAGTTTAGGGGATGGTCACATGTGGACATGTGAAATGCCTGTGATCCTTTTTTACTACAGATTGAACTGGTTTACACTAGAGTATCCAGTCTGTCTTATTTAGTTTACCTCATAACTTCAGAGATTTAACTGCTCCCTCTGATTGAAAGACGTGGCCCACTGATCTGATTTGCACATTGTGTGAATATTCTTTAGAGAAATCCATTCCTTTTTCTCATACACCCTCCAAAGAAATGTACTGCAAGCTGTTGCTGGTTCTGAAAGTTCTGTGCTTGAAGATGGAAAGGTACAATGAGAGACCCCCTGGAGGGAAACCGTGCTGCCTTGGAGTGCAGACAACACACATATTTGCCCTAAAGATTGCCTGCCTTCTGCAGAGGCAGAAGGAGAATATGGGAGTCACTGTGATTTGATGTTCAGCTTCCCCTTGAAACATAACCCTCACAGGCCCTCATAAGCCTCACATAGGCTCACAACAAAATATTAGCTAGAACTGAAGGTGCAGCCCTGTAGTGCACGAGACAGGGGCTAACAGAACTTTTTCTCTCTCATACAAGGAACTGAGCATCTATCTGATCAGATATGTAGATCAAAATGTATTTACCTCATTGTCAGGCAAAAGCAGAAAATAAAGAAGTACGGCTCAAAGTGTAGGAAACCTATGGGCTACAAAGCTTATATAAGTGTATTTGAAGGCATTATGTCCATAATCTTTAGTCAGCTAATGAGATGCAATCAGAGAACCAAAGCTGGAAGCCAAACTGAAGCTGAAATTCTGTTTCAGTCTCTAGAACATAATTTACTTCTGGATACCCTCTTTTACCAAGACCCATGAACTGGGCAAAGTGGAAACTACTGTGTCTGTACATTATAGTTTGGCAATTTGCCAGATTGCTATCGCATATCTGTCATCTATTATTTTTACAGACTGAGAAAGGGAAGGTAGAGCTCATTATACTTCAGGATTTGATCTCATTAGTAGAAAGTCAGGGATTGCAACTTTTTCTGGAAGGTGTGGAATCATAATTTAGGTCAGAATAAACCTCCGGAGATCATCTAGTCCAACCACCTGCTCAAAACAAGTCTAATTAGATGAATTTGCTCAAGGGCATGTCAAGTCAAGTCTGGAACATCTCCAAGGACAGAGATTCCACAACTTCTCTTGGCACCTGTTCCTGTAGCTAACCAACTCTCAAGGTAAAATGTTTCAACATACATCTGTTGTCTCTTCTCTTGTCCCTGTGCACTTCTGAGAAAAGCCTAACTTCATTGTCCGTGTTTTTCTATAAGGTAGTTGTAGACAGCACCTAGGTTCCCCTTGAACCTTCTCTTTTCCAAGCTGAACAGACCAAGTTCTTTCAGCCTCTGTTTGCATGTCGTATTCCCCTGACTGAGGTCCCTTGCTGGACTTACACCAATTTGTCAATACCTTTTCTGTACTGGGAAGCATCAAACTGGACACACGTCTCCAGATGCTGTCTCACAAGTGGAAAATGGAGGGGAAGGATCAATTCCCTTGGTCTCTGCTGGCTAACATACTGATACAGCTCAAAATTTAACTTCTTATCCACCAGGAACGACCCCACCCCATCTCCTTTTCTCTAGAAAGAACTGCTTCCCACACAGTCAGTCCCTGCATGCATTACATCAGATTATTCCAACACAGTTGCAGAACTTCACAATTGCTTTCATCAAATTTCATGAGGTTCCTGTCAACCCACTTCTTTAGCTTTCCTAGGTCTCCCTGAACAGCAGCCCTACCTTCCAGCATACTGACTTTTGTCCTGTTGGCTGTAAAGCTGGCATCCCACTGTCCTGATTGATGAAGAGAGTGAACAGCACTGATTCCAGTACTGACCCCTGAGAAGCACCACTAGTTACTGGGTGCAGGCTGAGTTTTGAAGAAGCGATAATAACTCTTTTGAACCTGGCAGTCCAGCTAATTTTCCCCCTACCTTATCTATTTATCCAGCTCATAACTCACCAATTAGTGATAAAGAGATTATAGAAGACTTTATCTACGGCTTTGATAAAGGTCAAGGTACATGGCATCTGCTGCCCTCATCTTGTCCACAGCGACACTCATCTTAGAAAGCAATGACATTAGACAGGCATGATTTGCCCCTCTTTAAATCCTGCTTGATGCTCACAATCTCCTTCTTGTCTCATGTTTTAAGAAATAGCTTCTAAGAGGCTTTGCTCCACAACCTTCCCAGGGAACAAGGCTGACCATTGTGTAGGTCTTTAAATCCTCTTTTTTGCCATTTTTGAAGGTGCGTGTGACATGCTTTATTTTCAGCCACCAGGAAGCTCTGATGATTGCTGTAACAGGAACCTCACGACACAAACAGCTCCATAAACTTCAATCCCATGGACTTGTGTATGTCAAAGAGAGTTAAGTGATTCATAACTCTTTTTTCCTCTGCTTTCTTCACTCCTACAGATTCTGCTTGGAGGACCCAGGATGCCTGGGAGCAAGCTCTTTACCATTGAAAACTGAGGTAAAGAAAGCAGTGAATGTCTCGGCCTTATCTCTCGTCATTAGACTTCCTGCCCCACTCAGCTTAACTTTCCTTTCTCTACTGAAGAACTTCAAAAAAACTTTCTTACTACATTTCACCCCTGGTTTTAGTTTCAAATTCACCTGAGCTTTTTCCTACATGCGGGCGATGTCTTTTTATTCTCCCCAAGTAACCTGTTCATGTTTTTTCCTTTTTGTGTTTAAGGTTACGTCAGGAGCTCTGCTTGTGTCAATGCTAATCTTCAGTGTTTGCTCAGATTTCTGCAAATCTAAATCCACTCTTCTCAAGTCCAGGTTTGTAATTCCGTTGTTGATCTTGCTCCCTCTTCTTACAGTCTTAAACTTCACAGCCCTGTGGCTGCTGAAGCCAATGCTGCTCTTGACCTTTACTTCATCCAGTAGTTCTTGTTTGTGAGAAGCATATCTAAAAGAATATCCCTTCTAGTCAGTTTGTCAATCACCTGCATCACTATCCTTTTCCTTGTTATGTGGATATAAGGTTTGGGCTAAGCTGATCTTAATGAATCTTAACAGGTCTTGTTCTTACTACTGCTCAGAGCTGCAGCTCTGCAAGTGGAGTACGAGCCTTTTTTCTGCTGCCAGAAACCAGGTGCTTCCAGCCTGCCCTGCACTGACAGCCCCCATACTACCTCAGGATGGACAGTAGAGCACGGATGGGCAGCAGCACACTACTGGGAGCCTAATCAGACTGACTTTCCTCGCAAATTTTCTGTTTCTGCTCTTACTGTTTACAGATCAGGTAATCAAGCTGAGCAGCATTTTCAGAGTGTTTCAATTCCGTTAGTTTATATAATGGCATTTTGAAGTGTTTAGTATTGCTCTCATCTCTTACACAACCTGACACCTTCTTCATTTTCTGGCTGTTGTGCTCTGAAGTGATGTTTTCATGAGCTATCCACAGTTGCACTTGTGTCCAAGTTGTTTCAGCTCACTTTGAAAGCTGTCTATGTGTATAAATCTGCCATTTCTTAAAATCTTTCCTAGGTGAGACTGACTTCAGCAATTGGGTTGTCTGCAGATTTTGTTATAAGATTTTGTCTTTCTTTTCTCTCAGATTACTGGAAATACACTGTGTAAGATATATGCTAAAATGGTAAGAATATGTAAAGGTAGATGCTATATGCAGAAACTGGAACTCCAGTATCATGGTATGTTTGTGATTGCATTTATGATTATGTTTGTTATTCAGAAGAAGAAACAAACAGAAAAAGAAGTGACAGGCAGCAGGTAGTCTGACCAACAAAATAAATAGTTTCTTTGTACCTAAGTCAGTTTTAAAAAATTCTTTTTAAACATTTTGCTTTACTACTGGATGTCCTGCTCCTGATACATTTCTTTTATTGTGTATGAATGATACTTTTTATTACTAGAAATGGAGGTACACAAACCACTACGAACACACTTTTAAAATAAGGCAAGTGAAAAACATTCAAAATAATGAAATAACCAAAGGAGCTAACTTATGTTAAAAATATGAATTATATACTCTGCCCTCTGTTGGTCTGCTCTTCTCCCCCTTCCCTTTTATCACACAGACAATACCTGCAGAACCTGGCAGTTTTACAGCATGCATGCTCTAATTTTTGAGCATTACTTCATCCCGTCTATTATTTTTATTCCTTTGCTTCACCCGAGCCAGTTTTCTGTCGTGCAGATTGCCTTTTTTTGCTAGTATTTTTCTGTTTAAGTAAATTTTAAATATTATCAAAAGCTGCTATAATCCTCTTATGATAAGCATTATTTCAGATACAGCTTTTGAGATGCTTCCTGCCTGAAAAGGAGGGCAAACTTCAAATTGTTTAGAAGGCTGCTTGATAAAGTCCAGTGGGAGACGGCTCTAAATGACAGAGGAGCCCATGAGGGCTGGATGCTCCTCAAGATGGAAATTCTGACGGCGCAAGAGCATGGCTACCCCCGTGTGCTGTAAAATGAGTCGGCAGGGAAAAAGGCCAACTTGGCTTAACAGAGAGTTCTGTTTTGGTCTAAGAAAAAAGAGGAAAATATATGAGCTTTGGAAGAGGGGGCAGGCATCTCAGGAGGACTACAAGGAGCAGGTGAGATCATGTAGGCAAAAAATTAGAAGGGCTAAAGCCCAACTAGAACTCCATCTGGCCAGTTCAGTGAAAGACAACAAAAATATTTCTTCAAATATATTAACAACAACAGGAGGACCAAGGAGAATCTCCCTCCTTTACTGGATGCAAGAGGAATGGTAGTAACAAAGGATGAGGACAATACAAAGACACATAACGCCTTCTTTGCTTTGGTCTTTAATAGGAAGGTAAGATGTTCTCTGGGCTCCAAGCCTCCTGAGCCAGAATTCTGTGAAGATGAACCCTCAGTGTTCCAAGAAGACTTGGTTAGAGACCTGCTTGGCCAATTAGATGTCCACAAGTCTATGGGGCTGTATGGGATACACCCAAGGATATTAAGGGAGCTGGCGGAGGTCCTTGTCAAACCCCTTTCCTTCATCTATCAACAGTCCTGGCTGACTGGGGAAGTGCCGCTCAACTGGAGACTGGCAAAAGTAATTCTCCTTTACAAGAAGGGTCAGAAGGAGGATCTTGGGAATTATAGGTCTGTCATCTTGACCTTGGTACCGGGGAAGATCATGGAGCAGATCATATTGAATACTATCACACAGCACATGCAGGATGACCAGGTGATCAGACCCAGTCAACATGAGTTTATGAAAGGCAGGTCCTGCCAGACCAACCTGATCTCCTTCTATGACAAGGTTACCTGGTTAATGGACGAGGGAAAGGCTGTGGATGTGGTGCACCTGGACTTTTCTAAAACCTTTGATACCATTTCTCACAGTATTCTGTTTGAGAAACTGGCTGCCATTGGCCTGGACAGGCTCACCCTCTGCTGGGTGAAAAACTGGCTGGATGGCCTGGCCCAAAGAATGGTGGTAAATGGAGTTAAACGCAGTTGGAGGCTGATCACGAGTGGTGTTCCCCAGGGTTCAGTGCTGGGTCCAGTCCTGTTCAATATCTTTATCAATGATCTGGATGAAGGGATCGAGTGCACCTTTAGCAAGTTTGCAAATGACACTAAGCTGGGTGGCAGTGTTCATCTGCTTGAAGGAAGGGAGGCGCTGCAAAGAGATCTGGACAGGCTGGATCGATGGGCTGAGACCAATGGGATGAGGTTCAACAAGACCAAATGCCGAGTCCTGCACTTGGGACAAAATAACCCCATGCAGCGTTACAGGCTTGAGGAAGACTGGCTGGAGAGCTGCCTGGAGGAGAAGGACCTGGGGCTGGCGGTTGACAGCTGGCTGAATATGAGCCAGCAGTGTGCCCAGGTGACTAAGAAGGCCAATGGCATCTTGGCCTGTATCGGAAATAGTGTGGCCAGCAGGATAAGGGAGGTGATTGTACCCCTGTACTCGGCACTGGTGAGGCCACACCTCGAGTACTGTGTGCAGTTCTGGGCCCTTCACTACAAGAAGGACATTGAGGTGTTGGAGCGCGTCCAGAGAAGGGCGACAAGGCTGGTGAAGGAGCTGGAAAACAAGTCCTATGAGGAACGGCTGAGGGAACTGTGGTTATTTAGCCTAGAGAAGAGGAGGCTGAGGGGAGACCTCATCGATGTCTACGGCTGCCTGAAAGGAGGCTGTGGCAGAGCGAGTGTTGGTCTTTTCTCTCAAGTGACAGGTGGTAGGACAAGGGGAAATGGCCATACGTTGCGCCAGGGGAGATTCAGACTGGACATTAGGAAGAATTTCTTTACCGGAAGGGTGATCAGGCACTGGCACAGCTGCTCAGGGAGGTGGTTGAGTCACCATCCCTGGAGGTGTTTAAAAAACGGGTAGATGAGTTTTCAAGGGACATGGTTTAGCGGAGGATGGGTGCGGTTGGACTCGATGATCTCAAAGGTCTTTTCCAACTGGAAGATTCTGTGATTCTATGATTCTATGAAAATCTTTGCTTGCTAAAGAGGTAGGAGACAACAAGTGAAGAAAAGAGGAGTCTTAATCACTTGGCTGACCTGCCAGTCAAAACGATGTGCATATACCAGTCTGTCCAGCAGGTATTAGGCTGAGTTTGTCAGATTTCTGGTATTTAATAAATGTTAGTTCCAGCCATTCCCAAATATACATGTATAGCATAGGAGGAGATAATAAAAATCCTACTGTTTTATAAAAATCTAAAAGAATGCATTCTTTGTAGTATGCATATAGCAAAACAGTGTGTGCTTCTTTTGAAATCAGCTGTTTGGAAGTGGAAGTTTTATGCTAGAAAGTTTTTTTGTAGGCTCCAAGTGCCTGAGTTGTCACTCAAGCAAAGAGGTAATTGACCAGTCCTTTGAAGTCAGAAAGTTACAAAGGGTTTTGAAGTTTTAAGATGTTCTGTTCCCTTCCTGAGACACGATAACACTGCCTTTACAGCTCTTTTAGTCAGTAGAAATTGCGGGTAGTTCATGCTGTCTGAATATTTAAAAATATGCGTCAGCATCTGTATTAGTATTCTGCTGAAATGGTAAAAGGTATTCTTGTCAGTACGTGCCTGTGCCTCATCAAAGAACACAAATGCAATATATATTAAAAAAAATATATATATAAAATGTTTATATGAACTTTTCTACATTATTATAATTTCCTCTATTATTGAAAAGTTAAAAGCACTTATTTACAATGGATGACTAGTCAAGCAATAACAGGATAGAGCATCGGGTCTGAGTAAGAATATTCCGATACTACATGATTAAAAAAGCTAGATATAGTCTTGATGTGCAATAAATTCATGTGCTTAGTGAGGAAGTGTGTGATCATCACACTAGTCTGATAGAAATACTTTATATTTAAAGAACAGTGGTAAAAATTGTAAAACCTTTATGGAAAACGGATAGAAGTTATGAGAAATCTCTGACGCTTAGAAAAGAAACTGTGTAATGTTACTGGACAGCAGGGCCAAGTAATCTTGGGAAGGGTATAGGGACACTGCCCGGTCCCTGTGGTGTCAGGAAAGCCAAGGCACAGCTGGAGCTGAACTGAGTGAGGGATGCAAGGAATAACAAGGGCGTCTACAGCTATGTAAATCAGAAAAGAAAGGGGTGAAAGAGACTGTACTTGTCCTGATAAGTGAGACTGCCAAGTTTGCAACAACAGAGGAGGAGAAAGCTGAAGTATTAAACAAGTTTTTTGCTCCGGTCTTCATTAGCAACCTTTTTTCCCACACCTCTCGAGGAAATGGGTTACAAGATGTGTTCTAAGAGAGCAGAGTCCCTCCCGCTGTAAGAGAAGATTGGGTTTGCAACCACCTGGGGAACCTGAATGAAATCCATCTGAGAGTTCTGAGGGGATTGGCTGATGTAGTCACCAAGTCACTCTGCATGATATTTGAAAAGTCATCGCAGTTAGGCGGAGCCTCTGGTGACTTGAAAAAGGGTAAGAATTGCATTCATTTTTAAAACAGAGTAGAAAGGAGGACCCTGGGAACTACCAGCCTGTCAGCCTCACCTCTGTGCCTGGGAGGATCATGCAGCAGATCCTCCTGGAAGCTATGCTAAGGCACGTGAAGGACAGGGAGGTGATTCAAGACAGCCAGCACAGCTTCACCAAGGGCAAGTCCTGCCTCACCAACCTAGTGGCCTTGTGTGATGGAGTGACTGTATCAGTGGACAAGGGAAGACCCACAGATGTCATCTGTCTGGACTTCGCTCAGGCCTTTGGCATGATCAGCCCCAACATCCTTCTTTCTAAATTGGTGAGATATGGATTTGATAGATGGACTATTTGGTGGATAAGAAATCGTTTGGATGTTCACACCCAGAAGGTAGTGGCCAACAGTTCAATGTCCATATGGAGATCAGTGACAAGCGGTGTCCCTCAGGGGTCTGTTTTGGGACCAGTGTTGTTTAATATCTTCATCAATGACATAGAGGATGGGATTGAGAGCACCCTCAGCAAGTTTGCAGATCACAACAATCTGACTGATGAGGTTGACACCCCTGAAGGATGGGAAGACATCCAGAGGGACCTTTATAGAATGGAGAAATGGGCTTGTGAAAATCTCATGAGGTTCAATAAGGCAAAGTGCAAGGTCCTGCACCTGGGTTGGGATAACCCTCAGTATCGATACTGGCTGGGGGATGAAGAGATTGAGAGCAGTACTCTGGAGGAGAAGCTGGATATGAGCCAGCAATATACATTTGCAGCCCAGAAGGCCAACCATGTCCTGGGCTGCATCAAAAGAAGCGTGGCCAGCAGGTCGAGGGAGGTCAGTCTGCCCCTCTGCTCTGCTGTGGTGAGACCACACATGGAGTACTGCGTCCAGCTCTGGGACCCTCAGCACAGGAGGGACATGAACCTGTTGGATCAGGTCCAGAGGAGGACCACAAAAATGATCAAAGGACTGGAACCTGTGCCAGTGCTTTCCCACCCTCAATGTGAAAAATTTCTTCCTAATATCTAGTCTAAACTTTTCCTCTTTTAGTTTAAAACCATTATCCCTTGTGTTATTGCTACAGGCCCTGCTAAAAAGTTTTTCCCCCTTTAAGTATTGAAAGGCTGCAATAAGATCTCCTCGGAGTCTTCTCTTCTCCAAGCCGAACAAACCCAAATCTCTCAGCCTCTATTCACAGGGTCAACTCTGGCTACTGCGTGCAGATATTTAACTTCTTTGTTTTAGAGACCATGGCAGTAATTTCTTGATTTAGTTTTTTTTTGTTCCATTGGCACAATCCCTGATTCTTTTAGAAGTTAACTCTTTGCATCTCTCTCTTTTCTGCAAACATAAACATACGTGGCTTCTGAAAAACAATATGTGTTAGATTTCAAACGAAAGAGGTTAAGGCAGAAGTTACAGTTGCAAGAGGGAAATGAACAATATCTTACATTTTGGTTAAGGCCCAGTGAAGTGTCCTTAAAATATTTCGCCAATGAAAATTGAACCACTGTTAAAAACATTTTGAGTGATTTCTGCCTCCCTTAGTTTTTAATTTATTTCTAGATGAGCATCTTCTTTCTCAACAGTAAGGTAAAAATGAGCAGCTTCTCAAAATATAGCTCAAATTAATCTCCGATATAACTCTGCTAAGTGCCGCCTTTGCCTACTATATGAGTGGAAAGTAAGGTTGGTCTGGTGTAGAGTGTATGTGCTAGTGTGTAGGCATATATAATTTATAAAACACAAGCTGACGTAGGTATATAATATTTGGGGGGAAAAAATACATATTGTGACTATATGAAAAACATGTGATATCGTATCTCTTACAGTTTTTCTCTCACAAGTACTTTCTCTCCCCACAGTCTATTGAAGTATGGCAACTCATTCACAACCATTTTCCCTGTTGTCTTCTAGGTGACTTCCAGATTTGACACAATGTTTCTATAATATTTCTACACTATTTCAGTTTTAAAAAACAACCAAAACAATATAAAAAAGAAATCTTCAGTGGAGATTGTAGCATGAAATGAAACCAGTCTAATTTAGAAGTGGTAGCAAGAACATCAGCACCAAGGGCCATTTTAAAAAATATATATTCTGTTTTATCTGTAGTTTTAATACTCTTTATTAGTAGTCTAAGAAACTGGAATTCTGAGAAAATATTGTTATTTTCTTAGGAAAAATAAGTAGAAAAATAGAGAGCTTTGAGGAGAACATTAGTGCTGAAAAGTATAATTTTTGTGTGACAAAATAATCAGAACATGGCATTCTAAAGATTCTACCATAGTGTAAATGTTAATCAGTATACATTGCTATTCAATTGGGGGAACAATATTTTTACCTTCAGAAACACATTTTTTTATAACTCTGATTTTTTAGGTGAAAAAAATAGGTCTTTCAAGTTAAAATCAGTGCCACTTGTTAAACATAAGGCAAAATTCTGATTGGACTATATATAAGCCTAAATACAGATAACTGTAAAAAGTCCGAATTTGATCTAATATTCTAGACCAGCTAGTTTTAAAACAATATTGCATACAATTGTCTTCTTATTATAGTTTTTTGCATACTGGTACTGTGGGTTAATGAAGATGAGTCCACCTGTGGGAACAGGCTGTACGTACTGTATTGATGCCAAATTGAAAACCTTTTAGCAGATTCTTTCTTTACTTGCCATCATTATTAGGGCTGAAAAGAGTTGGAAGATTGCATACAAAACAGAAATTAGTATCTTTCTATATCCTTTAACAGCCAGTATTCCTTTTTCAGGCCTTTCTTCAAACAGATGGATTTTGTCTTAGAGTTCCCTATCATCCTATTGAAGAATCAAATAATTATTGTAGAATAGCATTTTCATACCTGCAGTTTAGCTTCTACCTTGTGGTTGTACTTGTTTATGTGAGCCTTAGTATGGGCTTAGAGACGAGCATTCCTCAGGAATTCATTTCTGAACAGAGCTTAATAAATACATTGTCTCTGACACAGATACCTTGGACCTGCCCTCAACCCATGTATATCTGATGAACCAGCAGAGGACATGATCAGACTTTTGTAGTCTTCTGTCCTTGCTCTGATTCAGGTAATCCTCGGGTCTTACAGGGGGATTTGAACAATTTCAGTGGAAAGGGCTGAATGTGTTACTGCAGATCAGTCAGTGGTGGTGTTAAGGAAGCTTCCAGGAATAGGGAGCTGTAGCAGTCAGTAAGGAGGAAGAGGGAATTAAACCACTCAGTGTATTCTAGCCCCTGAGCTACAGAGTGAGAATGAGGATCGGCAGATTCTCCCTCACGTTTTGAAAGAAATTAATATTTTTTTGTGATGTAGATTAACTCAAAGAAGACAGATCAATCTCCAGTTTCAGTGGTTTTTAGCATAGACTGTTCCCTTGAAGGCATAAATTGTTTCTGTTCTTGCATATGTTTGGAGCTCCTGGAAAACTGAAAATGCGTTAACTTCTGTAAATACACAGTAACACAAATTTCTGTTAAGTTACCTGATTTCATTATGTATTCTTCCTTTGTATAATGAAATGATAACGATCTTATAAAATTTATACACACTATGGTGGTAGCTGAGAATGTGGTTTGAAAGAATTCATTTATTTTAGAACAGTACCATAAAATACTCTATCTTTCTTGTTATTTAGAACCATTTCAAAACCAAGACAGTCAAGAACACAAGTGATTAATTTTCTGCTGATTGTGCTGAGATATAGAAAGTAATAAAACCAGAGGAGAGTCGAGCCATCTATAAACCTGAGAAGAGAAATTTTAAAAATTGTTCAGTATTTTTGCTAGGAGTATATAAGTATTACATTACTGGAACTCAACATGTTATAAAAATACAGACCTTTCAAAGCTGGCCGAATCACTGCATAACTGTTTTCATGCTGACACTTTTTTTGTTAACTAATCATATGTGAATCAGAACTTCATTACAGATGTGTCTGATCTAAATCAGGGGACACAGAGAGAACTGTTCAAACCACTGCCAACATCATTTCATTCCAGAATCTAATCATCCATATAAAAAATACCTGCTTAATTCCATAGAATCATTAGTAATTCGGTTGGAAGTGTTCCATAAGGATCATCAAGTCCAACTCCCTGCTTCTCACAAGCCTATCTGAAACTAAACTATATGACTAAAAACAGCATCCAGATTCTTCGTAAACTCTAACAGGCTTGGTGTCATGAAGGCTTCCCTGGGGAGCCTGTTCCAGTGACCAACCCACCCTCTCAGTGAAGAACCTTTTCCTAATGTCCAACCTGAGCTTCCCCTGTCGCAGCTTCATACCTTTTGCCTTTATTTTTCTCCAAATTTATCATTTAGCCATTGGCTCCTGTGTCATATGCCTTTTTTAAAGAAGTTTCGTTTTTCTGCTTTTTACCTTGTGAAGTTGTGAAAGTACTATAACAAAAGTCATCTCCCAATTATCTTCCTGAGAGGTAGAGAAAATTTATTTACATTACTACACAAAATAGTTTTGTGGCTATCTTTTGGATACTCAGCTTTTTTCATCTCCTCTCAAACAAATTCTGACTGCAGTTTTGTATTGTTTGCTAATATTCATGTTACCACTGCAACAGACATCTACAATATCATATCCGTATTCCAGCTGAATAGTTAGTGATTTTCACAGACTGCTATATTAGTTGCTCAGGTTGAACCCTCTTCTATTTGTGCTTCACCAATGTCCCATTCTGAATAAAAGTGTAAGATCGTATTTCTCTTGACAAAGTTTAGAAGAAAATAATTTCTTTGTGAACTCTGTGCTTAGCATTCTCATCCCTGTAGGTTATCGTTTCTGTGTATCAATGATTTTATTGTGTGACCTAGACTTGCAACAGACAACATAGTTCTGACAGTGTGCTAGGGGCTAAGTTAAGGTCATCAACACAGCGCCTTCTGCCCTTATGTTTATAAGTTGCTGCTGTAGCCTCTTCTTCCCACAGCACGCTTCGGAATAGAAAAAGAGACGGCACTAAAACTGTGAACTATTTAGAGCCTTCACTTTTGTTGAAATCCACCTATGCAATCCATCTACAATAAGAAAATTTCATCTCCCTAGAATGCACAATAGAGTTATCAGTGTATCAGTTAATTAGATGTATGCTAGCCTTGGAATTAAAGTAAAAGACTTCTTTAAGTATGGCACTAATTTGGCCATAATATGGCACTAATTTGGCGGTTAAACAAAATCAACTGTGTAGTGCTTCTCTACTGTGTTTAACAGTACAGTTTTTGAGAAACATTTATTTTTCACAACTTCAGGGAACAGGTCAGGTAAATTTGACTACGTTCTCAGAAAAAGAATAGTTTTTCTTAAAAGAATATTGATAAAAATGTAATCAGTTATTCACAATGTAATTGTGGATAACATCTGTCTCATTTCAAACCTTACAGTAAGAGTTTGGAAATTTAAGTGAAAATATGCTATGTCAAAAACTGGTTTTGCACGTTGCACCTGACTGCAGGCATGTTACTATAGAGACTCTACTAAAAAGAGTCTTTGGCCTTCATTGTTTCTTCGGAAAAAGAACTTTGAAGTCTTTGGTGGTAATTTACAGGAAAACAACACATTTCAAAGGTTCCTTACCTTGTTCCCATACAATAATACTGAAATTATACCCGACTAAAAATAATATTGCATTATCAGACCCAAGGATACTATTACAAATTGAGAGAGGGCTAGGATGCCCAAGATGATATTTTTGGAAGCCAGATGCAGCTACCACTGTGTTTTTACCAACCATAAATATATAAATGCATCCTATGTCAGGACAAAGGAACAGTGCATGCATAGGGTCCACCTTGACAGGCCATCTGTGGTTTTCACTTATTTATTCTTATTTCTACTGTTTCTTTTATTTTATTGCTGTCATACAGCTGTCAGTTTCAGAAAATATGATTTGATTTGTGCAGTGATTAACTGGACCAATTTGGAAGAAATCCAGTGAGTTGCTGAGAAAATGCTGCTTGGGGCCTAGCAGCACTTCTGTCTCCAGGGCAAGCAAAAGTTTTAAGCAGTGCAGACATTCATGGTTTGTTCACCAGTGTTTAGCTTGCCAGGGCTTAGCTCTCTGCTCAGGCAGTTTCTGGCTAGGAGAGCTTGGTGCTCTTTTTTGTCTGCTTTCATTACAGTTGTTTTATCCAGGGATTAAATATCAGCGGTACAGTTTTATGGCAAAGAGAGAGAGTTTGCCATTTATGGAATATAACAAAGCGTAGCAGGAAAATGCAGGGTTTTATAGAAATCATAAGCAATTGCACAAATAAATCTATATTAAATTTAGGGTTTGTCTCGAGTCTGTCATTGTGATTGCATCCTTGAGTCTGTCATTGTGATTGCATCCTTAGCTTACATTTGCTTTTTAAAAATGTAAGCTCTTAGGGCTGAAAAAGATTTTTTTGAGAAGGGTATTTTGGATAGTATTTTCACAGCCATATTTGCATTCAAACTTTTTTTTTTAAAAGCAGAACACATTAAATACTTACAATCCTGAAGTCTGTTTTAAAATTTTATTCAGGCAAGATGAAATGAGTTTTAAAACATCAGATAAAAAAGTTAATTTATATTGGTTAAATATTTCAGGCTTTGGATAGTGGAATTTTGCAGAGTAATAAAGCACCAGTCCACAGTCAGAAAAATCAGTTCTAGGCAATTGCTAATTTTAGTAGTAATCTTTGGTGTGAGAAAGCAGAGTTCTGGACTGAATGTTCATGATTAGAAATAAATTTAAAAAAAAAAAAGGCAAGCAATTATCTGTGGAGAGTATATATTTTTAACTAACTGGATCTATTTCTTATTTTTCTTACCCTTTGGGACTTTCTAATGCTCTGGATTAAATCATGTGTAGCTTCATTGAGTTACATTTCCATTATGTCAGTTTAATATCAAAGAGATTTGATCTCTGGAGCAACCAGTGTACAACATAGTTGGCGCGTATGTTTCCTTCCTTGATCCATGAATTTTACTCATTACATTAGCCTTTGCCTAGAGGATCTCACATGCATGTTGATGTCAAATGCCTTTCCAAAAGCAACTGTCAAGGGAAATATATACTTTCAGAGTGATTGACTCAGAAGAAAACGTACAGATAATAAGCAAGTCAGCAACATACAATTTTATTTTCAGATAAATGGCCTGAAATTGGTGACTTGCCCTCCCTGAGAGATCAAAAGGGATCATAAGATTTAGTGAGTAGGAAATACAGAGTATTTTTTTTACTTCACGTGCTAACTTCTGGGGTCTTGGAGAAATGCACAGTGGTCTTCGCATTTATTCCCCAGCAGGAACATTTGATTGATAACATGTTTTCTGAGTAGAAACAGTTTATTAGTAAGAGTCTTATCATAAATCTTGTCTCAATATTTCTGAAAATTAAGATATTTGAAACACTGGTAAAGACAGATGAGGTTAATGTAATACGAGGGCCTTGGAGAAATCTGGATTGTCACAAGATTAAAGATTCCAGACAGCTTGTGATAATCAAAATCTATGTAGAAGATTTCCCTTTAATTTCACTTCAGTGAAGCAGTAAGAGTAAAGCAGTGCTCCAAAGGAAATTTTCCTTGTGAACTTTGGCATAAGCAACACATGCGTACACATAACACCCTTTAAAATGTACTGGCTGGAAACCTCTTTGAAAGTCCTTTTTCTTTTATAAGGATATAAAAAACTAAAATGAAGGGCGTATCTCCAAGATTTGTGAATTAGCTGTGGAACACCAGGGTCTTATGGATCCTAGCAGTGTAGTGAAAAGTGACTGCTTCTTTTGGTCGCATATGTTAATGTGAATCAAACATTAGTAGTTATTCAGCAATATTTTTTTCTGTTTCTGTCTCCTAACAGTGACAGAACTCTCAAAGGAGAATTAGTGAGCTTTTTTTTCCCTTTTATGAGAGCCTGGGATGTCTCCACTAAGAGTTCTCATTGGAATAAAAAAGATAAGTAACCAAGTGTTTGCCATGTTCCTAGGACGTTGGTAAACAATTTTTGCAGTGGAGTAGCCTCAGATTGTAACAATGGTAGACCTTAAGTGGGAACACTGCGTGCATTTCACTGCTGAATTCTTCATGGTATGTGTAATATATTTGTTTACAAATTGTTCTCATGTAAATTATCTTGTGGTAAAAATTGCGTTTATTGCTAAACCATAAGGGCCAGATTCTATTAGTTTTACTAAATCATGAGGCATAATTATTATAATGATGAATAACTGAGATCAGTAGCAATACAGGCTTTGGGGAATTTCTTCTTTAACATAGTTCAGAAACAAACACATTTCATAAATGTTTTATGGAAACATCTGAATGCCATCATGGTCCTCAAAATAACACCTGGAGAAAAAAAACCCACAAACCTGATTCAGTTCTATCTTCTATACATTTTCTGCTTTTCAAAGTGTCTTCTATTTTTTCTCATTTAATTGTGAAATGCGATCAAATTTGGAAGTTCTTAGCTCCACCAAGGCACACAAAGTTGATTTGTATTTCCAAACGTTGCCTTCCACTGTCCAGGCACTTTAGTGTAAGCATTTGCATCTGAAAACTGATGGTGAATGAGAGTGAAAAAAACTCCAGCATATGCAGGTATGTTGTTTACTCCTGCTATTCAAGTTGATTTTAATGTCTGTTACATGTAAGGTTGACTGAAATTCTTCTTCAAGTGCTTGTGGTGCTTGAATTTAGTTCTTATTCTGGTTCTTCTTCTATTTGTCTTTGACAGAAGATGAAGATGGAAAATACCCAAAATATTATTTTTCTTCTCTTTTTTGAAAAAAAAGCACCATACATTAATTAAAATAAAGGGAAAGAAAACAGGTACTTGTGGGCAGAAAGCAGTGAAAAGATTTTGAATAAACTGGCACAAGTTTGTGCACTTTAATAGGAAGTGCTAATCTTGCCTTTCATCTGGCTCTGCTGACAATGGTGAGTAAGTGATACTCAATTTTAGGCTGATGGTCTGTTCATTCTTTTCTGGCTGGCAGTGTCACTGCTTTACCATCATGTTAAGGAAAACTAACTGTGTGCTATAGTGACTAAGCTTGGAGCAGAATGTTGCAGGACTTAGTTGCAGCTGCCAGTGTGCTCTGGTATTACGAAGCAGTATCTACTCGAAGGACCTTCCTTTGTATCCGCTTCTGTAACTTCATGTACCGTATTCTTTCCATGTACATACATGCATTTTAGGGCAGTATTTAAGGTAATATTCATTAATGTCTACCCAAAACATCAGGCAAGAGCAATACAACAAGAAAGTAAGTGGATAGTTACAAGAAAGTTAAGTCACTAGACTCTTCCCTTCATTGGTATATTTGAGACTAAGCAGTGCGTTTCTCATGATTACCACTTGCTTCTTTCTTTATTGATAGTTCTTCGCAAATGGATAAATGTTCAATGCTGCTACTTCCTCTCTGTTGTAAATTCTCAGGGGTGCAAGCTTTATGCTTGTCCAGTCCCAGAATAAATGTCCTTGTAGGCGTAAGAATTTGTATTTGATAACCTTCAACAGCTTGAACTATGTAGCAGTTGCTTGTAACTCAAAACGATTAATTCGTAGTTTTGTTTGATTTGTTGGTTGTAATTTGTGAACAAACTGTGAGCAGTTTTTCATGTATATCCATTAGATAAAATCTGACAAATGGATCCTGTTGTGTATCTTTTTCTGATTGACTCAATAATATTTTAGATAAAGTAATGGCATTACATTCTCAAGCATAAATTTGAAGTTCTGTTTTAAATATCACCATTTGATAAAGATGGTGAATTTGCTTTGCAGGCCAGTCTTTTAAGCTGAGAGAATGTATGCCTTGTTCCACTAGAGCCTTGCTTGTGCTTGGCCACAGCTCAAAGCCGAGGGAAAAGCTGGAAAAAAAACCTTGTGAGAACAATATTTTCTTTTCTAAAATTTTCTACAGCTATCCCTGACGTGAATGACCTTTGCAGGGATAGGTTTTGTCCTCCGTTTTCTTTTAACAGCCTATGCATATTAATACAGTTTTTAAAAAGCTGGTGATGATATTCTATTAAAAATAATAATAAAAATTCTTGTAACTTGAAACAGGAATACATTCCTTTGACAAATGAGAGGTTTTTACTTAAGCTGATGCCATATATATTCAGCTGGACACAATCCAGACAGGAGATTGCTCAAAATAATTGTAGTCCAGTAGGATATGTTTAATTAATTTTTTAAAGAAAAATATCCAACTGGGTGGAAGCTTGTGAGCTTTATCTCCTCCTTGCTTTGCCATTTTCAAGACAGCAATCAGATTTTTCCATAATGAAATTGCTTTAGTTAGACTTGTACTGGTACTATGATGTGTGCACGTAGCAGAGGATCCTGAAAGTGTTAAACAATCTGTCTGCCCTCCTCTGACCACCCTCATCTATCATTTTTGTACTAATAAATATAGTACTTCTGAAAACAACTTACTCCTTCTCATTCACTTGAAAACCACTGTAATATCACTACTCTCACAGAATATTGCTGTGGTTTAAGAATTCTTGTCACCCAGAAGTATATCATGGTTAAATCATGGAATATTAAGATTTCTTCATAAGTTTAAAATGCAGTGGACTGTGTTACCCAAATGGAAATAGAAATGAAAAAACAGGTTTGGGTTTGGTTTTTTTCCCCATAATAATATTTAGCATAACCTCAGCAGTTGTAAATTACTATTGTTCCGCTAACTTGGATGGTGTTCTAATAATTCACCACAGCTGGGAAACTTTCTCGAGATTTCAGGAATAGTTGATAATCCTCCATTGGATCTTAGGAACTGCAATTGATTGTGGCGTGTTACAATCTGTGTAATTAGTATGTTGCTCTGAGTAACAATGTTCTGAGTATTATTTAGGCTATCTTCATGAAAACTTGTGGTAATTAATACATCAGGGACTTGAAATGGTATGGAGAAGGGAGAGCGTACAAAAATGTAGCTATCTGCTAATTCCTTATCACAAGATAATATGCTAATGTAAAGGGCAGAGCAGTGTAACCTGATTCATATAGGACAGTGAATAAGGACATCTTCTCACTTGAGGAAAACTGTAAGTTGCTTACAGTCATACAAAATTAAATATCTGGTAGTTCTTCTGTGTAGGATTTTTATTTTCTTTCCTGTCCATAATAGAAATCATTTATCCTACTGTAATTTGGTTTCTTGGCATTGGTGCAGACGCTTTTTTGTCTAAGAAATAGTTACTCTTCAGGAGGAAGTTTTAATGGACATATTGGTGAGACTGGATAAAGTGAAATGAAGGAAGGGGGAGTGGCCTTTATAAAGTGGTAAAAAACCCCTACATCTATCAGTCATTATTGAACACTTTCTTGACTTGAAGATGTTTGGAGTTTCCATGTTTGTCTATGTCACTTAGTGCATATACGCTCTGTGCAGGATGGTTTTTCCTAATCTTCACTCTTGAACATCTTCATCAATGCTCATAATTCTGACTCATCGATTTAGGGTTGAGACAAAACTATGTGTGGGGATACAAGAATTGTGGTTTGCCTCTGTTTATTGTAAGGTTCATTACAGCTTGATGAAGATGAGTGGGAGTGAAGTACCTCAGTACACAGAAGTATTGAGTCCTAAGGCTATTTATATGTCTAAGCAAAATTGCAGGTGTCTCCAGTATTTCAGAATTACTTAGTTCAGTAGGGATTTGGCAGCTAATTTAGCTGTCCCAAGTTAACCATCGGTATGTGGGTTAAAACTGTAGAAAGATAAAGCATGGTCTTTAAAAGACATGTATGTGTATCTCTTCTATTGGACTAGATGTTCCATCGCACTATTGAAATGAACCCTCAAAAACTTACTTTTCTCTTTAGTGTTGTATTCGGAATTTGAAGATTATTTCTGCTGGTGATGAAAATTCAGCAGACAGCTTTATGGTAGTTACTTTTCTGGAAGGCAGTCTTCCACATAGGGGAATAGAATCATTCCTGATTTATAGCAAAGTCACTTAGGTCAGGGTGGATTGTCTTGTTTGTGAAGAGCAAGACTAAGACTCAATAGGTCTGTATTCATGTATTAGTGCTGCCCAAGATAACTTAATTTTCCCACTTTTCATTTTTGTCTTTGTAAAATTATGCTTCACTCTTCTTGTCTGTTTACAGTCAAGTTGGAGATGACTACTGTTTGGCCTCAAAAGTTTTGCCAGCAGTCTTCCTTTTACTGGGTTTGGGGCTTTTGGTCATTTTGATCTATACCATTACTTGATTTTTTTTTTATTACCCCTTTCCCAATTATTTTTCCTGTTACAAAAAGTATACGATAAATAAACTAGACTGATTGGTTGAAAAGTATTTTTCTTTCATATATTGCTTCAGATGACATACATGAGATCTAATTGCTGTCAGTGTTACAGTGATTGGAGTTTGATTAAGACCGTTGACTGTTCTTAAACTTGTCATGTTGGTTACCAAAATTGCAAACCATTGTCTGGTTCAGAATATTTCTTTGTAAATGATCTAATGGTTTTGTTCTTCTATGTTTGAAGGAAGCATCCACCTTCTATACTATTTCTTCATAAGGAAGTGAAAATCAATGCAGAATGTGTAATTAATTTATGAACTATGTCTGCAGCAGAGGACATTTGTCTTGCATTAAATTTCACCTTAATATGGTGTCAGAGCATTTAAGATATAGATCACTTGCACTGTGATTGCACTGAGGTTTCCAGAGCAGTGTACTCTGTTTCATCAAGCACAGTATGCCTTGCCCTTTTTCAGAGGATACACATGTTCAGGATAAAGATATTGGAAGAATATTTATTAGGGCTGCAAATAAAAGAGGCTGTGAATTACAGCACAGGGAGCTGGTTTATCTACAAAAACTCCAGTGAGGCAGCGATAGTTTAAACAGGACACCTAAAGTCAGTGTGTGTTACTTATAGCCAGGTGACAATACTTCGCGGAGTGTTTATCTTGTATATTTGACTTCTTGCAAGGTCAGAGATAACCCTGGTAATACTGAGACTGTTTGGTCTGGAATTCTTTTCCAGTTGCTGAGAGAGAACGGTGTGGTCTCCCACACAAAAAAAAAAGCGATATAACTCTGAGACTGTCAGTAAAGGGCAAAAATTATATTATATGCAGATTTTTCTGTTGATGTTTTTTATTTTTCCTTACTCCCTTTTGCACATGATAGAAATTGCATACAGAAACTTCTACTTTTTAAATTATTGAGTTCTCCCACAGCACGTGCATTCAACTTTAAAAAGTGTCCCTTTCCTTTGTCAATTCCAGTGTGGCTTTAACAAAGAAAATATTTGGATTGTTTTGAAATTTGTTCAAGAGGACATTTTATTCACCTTTGGAATGCATGTAAATTATTAAAGCCACCCCTGAAACTCTGCAATTGAATGAGACTTCTAATCCTTGTTTGAAAATATAAATTATTCATTGTAGGATTTAATTTAAAAGTTGGCTGTGTGGCTCCTATGGTTGTTTACATTGCATTCTGGTGCAATTGAAAGCACAAATGAATTCCACTGGATTTTTTTGAGACCTTCTGACTAAGTATATCTGAAGGTTGTCTATTTCTTTAAATATATAATTCCTTTAGGTTTGCTTCCTGTATCAAAATAAAATATAGATAAAATAGAAAGTGTCTAAGTCCCTTCAGCAGCAGCATTTCACTGAATGCTGCCATCCATTCACACTGGCCGTAGTTTACTCTGCGATGAGAAACATCCAAGGAAAATGGATATCTGAAGAAGTAATACAATTATTTTAGTATATTATGTTATGAGCAAGAAATGATCGTATGTGCTTATACCCTGATAATTTAGAGATACTGAATAGTCTAGGTTTTTTTTGAAGAGGAGTAATAGTGGTTGTGGGCTTTGTGAGTTTTGTTTGGATGATTTTATCCAATGTAAATGCCCTGCTCCCCCGGCTCTATTCCATTCTAGTGTCTTAGCAACATTTTTGTTATAGCTTAATGGTAAATTTACTGAAAGAGGTGAGCAGTTTTTCTTCTCTTTTTTGCTAGTGTTGAATGCACTTGCATTTAAGAGATCAAACGGTAAAGATCAGTACCTAGTGCCCCTTCTCCAATACACAATGATGAACAAGAGCTAGGTCACACATGTAACAATTTCCTAGTGACTGTTACAGCAAAGGAGAGAGGAGTCAGGGGATTGTTATGATCAAGCTCTCCTTCTTTTTGTCTTTTAAAAAAAAAGCATGAGTAAAAAATGAGCAGAAAGTCAAGGACAGAGAAAAAATAAATAGTACACTGCGTCCTAACCCAAGAATATACCTTTATGTTAATCTCATAAAAAGTAAATGTGAAAAGTAAATAAATGAAGGAGGACATGCTATATGCACTAGAGATTGTTTTTCTGATGCTACTAAAAATTGTCGTACATTTTTATATGTTATTTTTATTGCTTTAGGAATATTATAAGTAAGAAGGGCTGTATTGTGCTACTTCAATATATATATATTTTAAAATAGTATTTATCCCCCTTATTGCTGTGAAAATCCTACACCTCAGAAACAACTGGCCCAGAGAGCAGAACAAATTGTATACCTTGAATATATAGGATTATGAAGCAGAGAGAGGCTCCCTACAGTTTGGGCTACACATGAGCATGACACTAAGACATGATATTTCTGTGGGAATCTAGAGGAATTTGGTCAAAGCAGCCAAAGTGAGGTTTAGTTAAGATCAGAATATGGCGTGCTGTTGGCCGAGTTTGTTTTCTCTGAGTTCACTCTTGTGTTCTGTTTTGAACTCATTCCTGTTCTGTTTCTGATACAATTTCAATGCTTGCCACTTCTGTAGTCTGATGTTATAGTATGGGGGTTTTGGTTAATGCTTAGTTTCGAATTGCTACTTCCTTTTGATCATCCATACTGAAACACATTTGTGTTTGTCTAAAAAGTGCCAAGTTGCAATTGGCTGTCACGCCATCAAGCAGATTCTCATGCTGCGGTCCTATGCAGTACCCCTGCTACAGGCCAAAAGCAACTATGCACAGCCATTTTTTATGTATCTCTGTATTTTCACATCACTTTAACAAGTTTGCCTTTCCTCCTTTTTCAAAAGAAGCACTTTAGAAAAAAAAGTTTATTCAAAATGTCAGCTGAAACAATCAAAGATGTGTGGTTGAGGTGTTAGTTATGGGAACCCTGCGAGATTGTTTTATGAGCCACCAAGTCTGAGAACTAAGTGAACTTTTGGGGTTATTGTTTTAATGCTTTAGTAAAACTTTATTTTGCTAAAACATAAAACAATAGAAGTGAATGCTTCTTGAAATCTTTCAGGAACTTGTCTCCTTTAAGATACATCATTCTATTAATAAATATGACATTCAGTTTTATTTTTCTAAAAGATACTTCTACTGTATGCAGCCTCTCCCTCCACAGTCTCACTAATGATATTTACCTCTGCAGTATTCAGGAACTGACAGAAAATGTCATTTTCTTCCCCACAGGATCTTTGTCAATTTCAGTGAAATATGCTTAAGTAGCTTTGCATGGGGAGAAAAGAAGGGAAAACATTTCTGTCCTCAAAAAATTTGTACAGAAAGGATGTGATGGCAAAATGAAGAATGCAGCTTTAGTGTAAGAACAGGATCTGAAAATGTTTGAGTTTTTTGTTCATTTTTCTTGAACATTCTGTAGATGAGTTCTTAGTTCTGTCAAATATTGTGGATGAACTCTGCATAGATTGGAAAATGGTTCTTTTTCATAAAATCATAAAATGATCTGGTTTGGAAGGAACCTTAAAAATTTTCTCTTTCCAATGCCCCCCTGCCATGGCCGGGGACACCTTCCACTACCTCAGGTTGCTCAAAGCCTCATCTAATCTGGCCTTGAACACCTCCAGGGACAGTTCATCCATGACTCTTCTGGGCAACCTGTGCCAGTGCCTCACCATCGTCACAGTAAAAAAATTTCTTCCTAATAGCTAATCTAAATATTCCCTCTTTCGGCTTAACACCATTACCCCCCATCCTATCACTGCACTCCCTCATAAAGAGCCCATTTCTCCTGTAGGCCCCCTTAAGCACTGGAAGGCTGCTATAATCTCTCCCCATAGCCTTCTCTTCTCCAGGCTACATAAGCCCAACTCTCTCAGCCTGCCTTCGAATGGGAGGGTCTCCAGCCCTCTGATCATCTTTGAGGCCCTCCCCTGTCTTTCCTGTGATGAGAACTCCAGAACAGAATGCAGAACTCCAGGTGAGGCCTCACAAGACAGGAGTAGAGGGGCAGAATCACACCCCTTGACCTCCTGGCCACACTTCTTTTGATGCAGCCCAGGATGTGGTTGGCTTTCTGGGCTGCAGACACAGATTTCTGGCTCATGTTGAGCTTCTCATCCACCAGCACCCTAAGTCCTTTTCTTCAGGGCTACTCTCAATCCATTCTCCACCACACCTGTAACTGTGATTGAGAATGCCCTGATCCAGGTGCACGACCTTGCATTTGGCTTTGTTGAACTTCATAAAGTTCTCACAGGCCCACCTTTAAAACCTGTCCAGATCCCTCTGGATCGGATCCCTTCTCTGCAGTGTATTGACCACGCCACACAGCTGGGTGTCATTGACAAATTTACTGATGGTGCCCTCAATCCTACTGTCCGTATCTGCAACAAAGATGTTAAACAACACTGGTCTCAATGCCAACCACTGAGGAACACCTCTCATCACCAGCCTCTAGGTGGACGTTGAGTCATTGACCACAACTCTTTGAGTGTGACCATCCAACCAATCCCTTATCCATTGAGTGGTCCATCCATCAAATCCATGTCTTGCCAATTTGGAGACAAGAACGTAGTGCTGGACAGTGTTGAATGCTTTGCACATATCCAGGCAGGTGATGTCAGTTACTCTTCCCTTACCCACCAGTGCTGTAGCCACATTGTAGAAGGCCACCAATCTAGTCAGACATGATTTGCCCTTAGTGAAGCCATGTTGGCTGTCACCAAGCATTTCCTTATGCCTCAGCAGAGTTTCCAGTTGCATCTGCTCCATGATCTTGCCAGGCACAGAGGTGAGACTGAACAGCCTGTAGTTCCCCGAGTCTTCCTTTTCCCCTTTTTTTAAAAATGGGTGTTACATTTCCCCCTTTCTAGTCAGTGGGAACTTCACCTGACTAACACAACTTTTAAAATGTGATGAATAGTGGCTTAGCAATTTCATCTGCTAGTTTCCTCAGGATCCATGGAGGTATCTCATCAGGTCCCATAGACTTGTGCACCTTCAGGTTCCTTAGATGGTATCATATCCGATCTTCTCCTATAGTGGGCGGTTCGTTTTTCTCCCAGTCCTTGCTTTTACTTTCTGTGATGTGGACAATGTCGCTTGAGCCCTTAGCAGTGAAGACTGAGGCAAAAAATTCATTGAGTACCTCACTCCTCTCCATATCCTGGGTGGCCAGGTCTCTTGTTCCCTTCTAGAGAGGACCCACATTCTCCCTAGTCTTCCTTTTATCACTGAAGTACCTATAAAAGCTTTTCTTGTTGCGCTTGACATTGTTGGCCAGCTTGGAATCTATCAATGCTTTAGCTGTCCTAACTTGATCCCTGGTGGCTTGGATGATTTCTCTATATTCCTCCCAGGCTACCTGCCCTTGCTCAAACCCTCTATAAGTTTCTTTTCTGAGTTTAAGTTTGTCCAGGAGTTCCTTGTTTGTCCATGCAGACCTACTGGTGTTTTTGCCTGACCTCCCCTTTGTTGCAATGTATTACTCCTGAGATTGGAGGAGGTGATCCTTGAATATTAACCAGCTTTCTTGGGCCCTTCTCCTCTCCAGGGCTTTATCCCATGGTGCTCCATCCAAAAAGATCCTTGAAGAGACCATTCCTTATACCTCTGATTCCAATATCTGGCGCACACCTTTGCTAACGGTTTTCTTCTGTATCTGCAGGAAACTCAGTGATTCCTTCAGTATCTTCTTCTAGCTGCTCTTTAAATTTGAATATGTCATTCTCTATACCTTCAAGCATCCATCTAGAGCCTGTCAAATATTCACCTTTTCTATCCTAAGGTACTGACATTTGGATTTTTAGGTTCTTCCTCAAAATAATTTCTATAAAAACAGAATAAGGAATGCTTTGCTTCCTATATTTATAACCAGTGTTAGGTTTACTAGGCAAAAGCTAAAGCAACATTAGAAATCAGCTCACGCACTGTAGAATTTTCCCATCTTCCTAACATAGCCATGTCTATGACCTGCGCATTCTGTAGCGTTTCCAATCTCAACATAAAACACTCTCTGTGGTTTGGTATTAATACCTATGGAATCAAAACAAGAGTTGAACAGTGATCATGCACTTTGAATGCTTTAAACTCTGAAAACGAGGGAAATTATGTGGATTTTCTGGCTTCGAGACTGTACTTTCTGGAAGAGTTTCTGTTCAAAGGTTATCATACAGTCTCTAAGGACTTGATTTATGGCTTAGTTTTCAGGAAGAAAACCTCATAAAATAGGAATACAAGATCAACAGTTACAAGTCAGACAAATCATTATCTAGCTTGTATCTTTTGGCTGATAGCAGATGCCTAGGGAAACACATAAGATCAGAACTACTACATAATGATACCGCCCTACAGTGCTCTCTCAACATCCAGTGATTTGTAGCTCAACTATTGAAACAGAGGTAGTTTATTTCTATTTAAGAGACTGTACTTCTTCTGTCTGTCCAATAGTTTTTTTTCAACCCCCGTAAGCTTCTAGTCTCAGTAATACCCTTTTGGTGGAGGCTGCACACAGTGAGTGTTAGGCTAGCCTAAGTTTAGGTTCAAGTGTGTGCGTAATCATAGGATAACCTGTAAATTTATTGAAACTCCTGTCTTCTTGCAGATTAGCATATCCATCTATCAGTGAAACTCATCAGTTAAACATGTTTTTTTCTGATTTATAGTAAATGTGCATGATAATTATACACCTCTGGATTAATATCTTGGGTCTTCCAACGTTAACTGGCATGAACATTTTTGAGCACAGCTGTACAAACATATTTGGTAACATCTTGGGCTGGGGACAAGTATTTTATCTGAGCTGAAGTATGATACAGATTTTCATCAGGAAAGCTTTTGAGGCCATCAGTGAACTCTGAAGAAAGGGGCTTGCTGGTAAAAAGGTTGGGGTTTAAAATAGTTTTGTTAATTTTTTTATTATTTAAAGGTGGAAAATCAGTATAGTCCCAATATGCTGTGAAATAAAAGCAAATTCTGAATATCTCATAGATGTTGCAGGACTGATTATTTGTATTGAGCCACACGGTTGCAATGCTTTTGATTAAATGGTTATGTCTTCTTCACTATACGCTTCTAACAAGGCATATTTTGAAATGTTTATTTTGTTGTCAGAATCGTGCTCCTCTCTGTACGTTTCAGAACAAGAACAGATAAGAAAGACCTTACATGATTCTTTAGTTTTCTCTTTTGCTCTTGAAATAAATTATGTTAATTAAATTGGAAGACTTGCAGTATATGAAGAGTTTTCATCCTCCTTTGGTTATTATACACCTCAGACAAACTACTCATTTTCCTGTTATACTGTTTATATATCTCAGACTATTTCTCACTGTGCTCTGGGATTCTTTCAGTAATAATATGTTTACAGGAACAGGGGAACCTTTTCTCTGAGTCTTTCTATCTGTGGGAAAGGATCTATCTAATAATAAAGAAACAGTGTTTTTTGCCTTTGTGAAGTAGGATTGCTGAAGTATAAAAGTAAGTGAAAGATTAATCAAGTGCTGAAAGCTGGGGTAAAAGGTCAATTTCAGGTTACATTGGGTAGATAGAGAGTAATTGCGGTCAATTTATTATTGCAGAAAAGGACTATTTTTTACTGGGAACAGCCAAAAAAAAGTTAACAAACGAACAGGGAGAATGCTTTCCTTCTCAATGCCAACAAGAAGCTACAGTTCGGTGTCAAAAACAAAGGAAAGGGTCTAAATGCTGATCCCCAAAAGTTGTAAACAAACATTAAAGCTAGACTTTTGGAAGACTTTTGAAAGTGATTAGTATTTTTATAGTGGGTAGCTATTGTAAGCTAGAGCAAGTAGAACAAGTGTTACTTGTGCTATGTCTGATTCTGAGGTACTCTTGAAATCATGGTTAAAAACGATGGAGAAAAGATTTCAGAAGCACTTATATTTCATTTTCCGTAGCAACATAATCACCTGGGAATATAAGCCTAATTGAAAGTACTTCTTGTCCTTGGAGAATTAGTACCATTTTGCCTTGGGCACAATGCAGAGATCTGTATCTAACTGTTCCACATAGCACAGCGTAACAGAAATCTGGACCCTTAAAATAATAGTCGTACTAGTTCAGCATTTCAAGGGCACAGTCATATAACAATAATCTGGGCTTCTCTTGACTATGCTGTTTCAGGAAATTGGATATGTTCATGACTTCAGTTCATATAGCTTTCATCATTGGCCTCAGACTCGTTGTGTTTATGTTTCCAGATGATAAATCCCTCTCAACATGGACTTACTATCTTTCAACTGGTTTAATGGCATAACTCTTATTGCAGAACTCCGTCTTCTATAAATCTCATATTAAACTAGAGAAGGTGGCATTGATATGACAGTTTCAAAATCAATGACAACACGTCAGATTGTGCTCATTAGATACAGTATATTCAAGGTTCCAGTATTTCTACTTCTTGATGTGAGAAGGAAATCTAAGCTGATGTCAAAGAGGATGCACAGCAAAAAAGATTGCTGAAGCTATATTTCTGAAAGATTTGCATTAGCTTACAATTCTATACAACTTGTTCTACTTTGTTAGTGTATAAAAACTACAGACAAATTTTGTAACAGAAATAAGAGATAGGATGTATAACTTAGTAAACAGGCATTCTAAATTAATTCTAGAATTGTTTTCATGTCAGCTTTGGAATCGTTTTCAGTTCTGTGCTGACTTGTGGTAACATCACTTCATGATTTCTATTTACGAAAAGTTTCTATTTCGGTAGTATTTGAGGAAAACTGAATAATGTTACTTTTTTTTCCCTCAGATTTCAGATCTGCGGGTTTTTTTGTCACTTATAAAATTCAGTAGGGATCTGAGACTAATGCTGCCCCACAGTTGTATCTGTCATCGTTACTGACGATAAAAGATGCAGCAATCAGCACTTGGTTGATGATTCTGTTTACGATAAGATAGGTAGAATAGAGTCTTTGAATTGCTAGCTGTAGGTCCAGCCAGTTAAAGCAGAGTGCAAAACCTGCCTGCATACAAAATATTTGCATTAATATTGTAAGAGTGCAAAATTTGATGACCCAGATGGTTGGTTTTTTTTTTGTTTTTTGTGGGGTGTTTTTTGTTTGTTTGGTTTCTGGTTTGGGGGTTTTGTTTTTGTTTGCCTTTTTTTAAGGCCAGAGTACTGGTTCATAGTTATTAAGTTTTAGAAGATTTGAATGCATTTTAAAATAATTTAGTTTCTCTTGCTCCTATATCTATGTAAATTAAATGAAGATATTGTATTCTTGAATACTTCTTTTGCCTTCAGGTTTGATTTTGGGATGTTTTTTATTTTTTTTTGTTGTAGGGGAGTGTGTGTAATATAAATTGTTGCGTGTTTTACCTCTATGTGGTGGTGGGGTTTATGCCAAAGAAAGCAGAAGCACTCAAATGTAGCATGTATTCCTCATGTATAGCCTGGTGGCTGATATTATGCTTATCGAAGAACTGTATGACTTATGTGGCTTGCTCTAAAAAGAATAGAATGTTGCAAATAGCAACACAAATAGCAATTTAAACATGTAAGTAGCAGAAGCCAAACAAATCCCTGATCTGCTGTAGGTCTTGCACTGTACGTAACAGAAAGGAAAATCTATATTATTATTTCTAAAGTTTAGGAAAAGTAAGAAGATGCCAATATAAGACATCCTGGAAAATCTTCTAATTTGAGAGAAGATTGGTTGAGCCAAAAAGATTAATGTAGACTTTGCCAAAATCATGAAAAGGCAGATTGTCCCAATTTGCACACTGAATGAATGTGATTGATTGCAGTTAAGACTTGTTCCACACCTTGAGTAAGAATGAATATAATTTGCATTTAATAAGGTGAATATTGATTTCCTAGGGAAAAAGGGCTCATATACTGAATTTGTACAGAGGTAAGCCAATACCACTATCAATAAAGATATAAAAGGTTGCACATTTGGAGAGAATGGTGACATTTACTACTTTTAGAAGTTTCCTTGTGGAATATATTGTTTCCTAATTAAAATACCGTCCTACATAATTATCTGGAAAAAATGAGTAGTATAGTGTTTATGATATCACTTTGAGATTAGAGTCTCAGTATTTATGTAAGATGTAAGTTGTGTATGTGTAGGCACAGTGCACTTTTTTGCATGTTTTTTTCTTATGCAGTTTTGCAGTCATTGACGCGATGATATATTTAATCTTTTTGTACTATTTACTAGATTATGTAAAAAGGAGAAAATATTTTCTTTGAATTTTTATATATCCATAAAATATATATTTTAGTACTCCAATGATGTTATACATTGCATCTAATACATTAACAATATTGATGACTTGGAAGATACATGCTGTAAATTTTTTATAAATTAGGGTTTTTTTTTCCTGAAAATTATAAAACTACTGAAATGGATTTTTTCCTCAAGATCTTAAATGTTTTCCTCTTCTGGAAATGAGCTTTTTTTTCACGATAAAATGACTTTGTTTATTGTATATTTAAATAGTTTGAAAATTAAGCTTCCCAAAATCCTCAAAACATTATTTGTATATGGAATAATAATTCATCAGTATTTTTAGTTTGTTAGGTTTTCCTAGTCATACTGGGGAAAACACCTGAACTATTATTCTTCTCTTTTTTTCTATTGAATGGGAAATCAGTTTTTTAGTTATCAAAAGGACTAGTTGAAGTTCTGCACAATTTTCAAACCTTGTTGCCCCATTGATGCTCCTGATGCTCCAACTTTCTTGACCTAGTGGACTAACCATCTACAGGAAAATTAGTTTTAATCAAAATACTATTAATTTCCTAAACTTTCTCTACTGAATTATAAAAGCTAGATTGACACTTGTCAATACAATATCTGGTCTTGAAATTATTTTATATAACACTTTATTCAAGAGTGGCTCTTTACCGATAAGCTTCTATAATGATGGCAACTTCTTACAGTCTCTTTTACCTGTGAATATTTAAAAAATCATATTTATGATGACCATTACTTTTGCTATGATGTTGCATATTTTCCTATATATTAAAAAGCTTGTTGTTCTTGCATATTATTACTCTGTAAAATAATTATGTATTTTCCATCCTTGCCACTGGTAGTATAGATGTGTTACGTGGTAGTTTTTTATTGTGAAGCATGAGAGTGCTATTGCCACTCACACCATGGCAGTTATTTGTTCTGTGGTGCAGAGTGAGGAGCACTAAACAACACAGTGTCATCAGTAGGATAAGACCTACAGTGGAGGGTTTCAGTTAAAGAAATTTATTCTCATGAATTTATAGAGCATCAGTCTAAGGCAATCAAAGGAAATGAAAGGACAAATGAAAGATTTCTTCTTTGTGTATTGATTTTTACTTAAAATGGATTTGTGACATTTCTGCCATCATCAACTTTATTTATTTAAGGTATATCTGAAGGTATTTGTTTAACTGTTGAACATAAGATCTTGGAAATTAAATGTGTCTTTGTAGGAAAATTTGGACCTAAGCCAGGCTGTTTAAAATTTAGACTACATAAACAAGAGGAAATTAAACATTGAAGTGTTCCAGGCACTGGAACCTGATAGTCATATTGATAAATTGTTGGAACAGTTTTGCCTTGGTTTTGACCTACAGGCTTGCAGATGGCTCTCAGGTGCAATTTTGGGCGTGTGTGTGGTCAGGGACAACATCCAAAAAGCAGTTTGGACATAGTCATCTTCTTTTCGAGCATAGAATAATTTACAGAAAATGCCATTTAATGCCAAGAGAGCTTCAGTGCCTGAGGATGCTCCTGAGCACATTAATTATATTTGTGTAAAAGTAGCTTTGCAGTCTGCAGCACATGTAAAATGGAAAAGAAAGGAAAGCAATGTATATGAAGGTTCTTGGTTTCACAGAGTATGTTGCAGGGAATTTTCTTTAATTTATGTAGTATTGGGTGAGTGATGTTTATTGCTGGAGACCTTCAGATTCATTGCATTTTTTTGTCTGTGTTATGTGGTGGAAATCAGCTCTATTAAGCATCCATCCTTTAAGGGCAAGTTGATGCCATAACTGCATTTCTGGATTTCAACCTGAATCCATTGTGGCACAAATGGGAAAAAATAATATTGTAAAATAGCAGATGTGCTACTCTGGAGATAGACAGAAGATGGGAGTTTCACAGAAAACTCCTTCTCTTGCTGAATGTACAAAAAGCTTACTTCTAATCCTGTGTGACTGGGTATAGCTGAAGAGCATGAAGCCTAAAGAAAATCAGAATTGGAGGTTGACTTTTTTGTAGGGTATGACTTTTTCAGGGTCAGAAGAATTTATGGTAGATTTTAGAGGAAACTGATATTTTCTGTTGAAGATAAAAATCCTTCTACATTAAGTTGAGCTGGAAAAATACCAAAGAGAAGGTAGTGTAGATACTGTACTGTAGAATATAAGTGTACAGTATACTGCTTAAACCATACTTTTCATACTTTGCCTTTGTCTCTGTCTGCACCTACTTTAGCAATCATCTCCACCTCACACAAACCTCTCCTTGTCCTATAATATTTTTTTTTCCAGCTCCTTTCAGCTTCTTTAAATACTGTTAGCATACCCCCACTTTCTTCTCGTGTTCCTTAAGTAGTGTCATGGTGTGGCATAGTGTGAGCTGGCTCCAAAACACAGGTAGTCTAATTAGTTGGAGGTATTTTTATGACTGCTTAACTAAAATTTAAAGAGAATAGAAAATGTTGAACTTTGATCACACTCCTTCTAGGTAACACAAAATTAAGCTTCCTCTGCCCTGTTATGAAATAAGTTGCAAGCAGCTTGTGTCCTTCTGCTGCTTGGTTGAAATGAACCAAGTATCAAAATTTGGGTTGGGGGGTAGGGAATGATGGACAGACAGAAATAGTCCCATGAACAGTCTGCATTAGACTGAGTCTGAAAGCTAAGGATAGTTCTTAATTTCAGTAAGAAATAAATCTGTAAATATCCAGTTGTCATTTTTACGTTCCCAGCGCAGTACAGTGAGTAGAGTCAAGAAGTGGGTCTTTTCACTGGCCTGGAGTTGTGAATGTTTTTAAACTTACAAGTCTTTTCCTCTCCTCTTTTCTCTCTCCTCTCTTCTTTCCTCCTTATAAAATCAACTTTTTCAGGTGGGTGAACTTATAAAATTTGCAGCAGCTACCTACAACTTAATCTAAAATATATACTTTCCCGAAAATAAAACAAACCAAACTTTCAGTAAGATCTCAAAATTGTGAATAGAGCATGATGGGCTGTATCTTATTGTTCATCCAGTTCGTAATAGACTTGGCAGGGACATGGATTTGATAAGTGAGTGATGAATGTTTCCTGAGTTTCAGGTTTCCCCTGGCCACAGGTCTATTTTAAATCATGCTTGTTCATTTTGTTGCGTTTGCTACATGTGATCTGTATTGACATGGCATCTTTGTTCTTGTTCCACTTTTGAAAGTGGAAAGTTTCAAGCAGCTTCATCTTCTGACAGTCTTGGTCTTCTATCGGATCAGTATCTGTAACAAATGGAGTTTTTACTACTTATCAATTGGCTCTTTGATTCCATAGTGCAATGATACTTTTGATTATAACGGAGCTTCTCGCTCGTCTACACAATTCTGTTTTGAAAGAACTGTTCTATTCTTTGATATACTAATTAAGCCATTTATTGTAAATGACTGAAAAAGACTTACAAATGTGTACTAAGAAGTGCTTGGAAAATTGTCTTGTTACAATATACAATAGGAATCTAAGTCATTCAAGAAAACATCTATAGATAATTAGTAAACTATACTCCTAATTTTTTCTTTTTCCAAATGGTCACATGCTTTAAATTAAGATTTCATCTTTTAACCTTTTCAAGCTACTTTAGAATAGGCAGATTTTCCTGCTCTCTGCTTACAAAAGATAATATTCTGAATAGCAATTCAGGTATTGGAAAATTTTTACCACAATTGAAATGGAACATTAGCAGCTGTAGTCTTAATCTACACTGTCTTTCTTTGATCTGTGAAGTCTGGCAGTCAGACTTTTAGCTCTGGATCTCATCTTGGCTCTTCCACTGGGATGAACCTACCACTGCCTTGGGGGAAACAAACCAAACTCATCCTCTGGTGTTTCCTAGAGGAAACACAGTATTCAGTGAAATTAATAGACAGAAACACAGAATATACTAATTCAGTAAGTGTTAGCTTTCAGTGATCAAGTATTTGTTACTTAATGCACAAATATGAAACCTTCTAAATAGAAGTTAGTTTAGGTACATTTTAATAATTAGGATTGAATAGTTCACTGTTCATTTTGGAAGAAAAGACCTTAAAGATTCCTGAAATGTATTAAAAAAAATCTTAAAGAAATTATCATGCCCTTTCATAACATTGAATAATCTTTCTCAAAATGTTTGGCTGTAATTGCATTTTTATCATCTGCTTATGTTTTTGCTTCCTTTTAATGCATTATGAGTCACAGTAATGTCTACCTATCACTTAAATATTTCAAGGTCTATTATAATAATAGATCCATGCTCATTTTCTGCTGCATTTTTAAAGTAGAGAGGTTTTTTTAATAGAATTTTTAATCTTCATTTCATTTATTGCATAATTGGTTGTCAGATCTATTTCCAGATGCATTCTCTTTGTTTTTCATCCACCTAAGCTCCCAATTTTCTTTAATCAAAGGCATTGCTGCCTTTCTGTGTCTTGAGTATTAATATACATGGAAAACACTCATGCAAGTGGGAGAGCCTAAGAAACTCCACCACAGTGCAAAGATCTCTGGTAAAATTTGCCCCAGTGTAGCCAGAGTTGTCACAGGTGCCTTAATGCTATTTCACATTTCATGCTATTTGAGTCTAAATCTATAATCTGCAACTGCCTAAGTCTGCAATTGCCATGTTTCCCCCAGGGCATTTTGGAACTGCAGTCATGACTCCAACAGGTTTGGAAACACTTCATAACATTTACATAAAGTTTTTAAAACCAGCACAGATCTTCTTTGGCTTGTAACAACACAAATTTCGGCAATATTCATATGAAAAAATTTTGTTGTCGTGGTGCTGAAATGATGCTGTACAAAAAGCCTTGTGATTCAATTATACATTAAATAAAAGCTCAGCCTTAATATATTATGTGTAAAAATTTTAAAATATAAAGTAACACTGGACAAAAGTCACTCAGGACATTTTTTTGGAGTTCAAGAACAAGGTAAGTTCTAACACAAATAGAGTTTTCAAAAGCCAGAAGGGAGATGATTTGAGTTTTAATTTGCTTTCTTCTGTTTACTTGTTTTGTTTTGTAGAAACAGGGTCATGACTTTTAGCCTTTGGGACAGATAATTGTAAGCCACCTGCACATCACCAGGTATTTCATGTTTTTACAGAAAAGTAGCTGTGAAACCCAACCAGAGCTTCTCTACAGCACTTTTATGCTGCTTCAACTGAAGCTTGAGCACATTTATTTTAAATTTTGACCACTAGCTAGTATGTCATCTTTTCTATACAATAAAAAAAATTGATTTTAGCACTTAGAGAGGATGTCTAATTAAAGCCTTTCTGTGGCAAGCAATTCCAAGGCTGCTTTTGATACAAGGGAAGTAGGGGCAAGGATTAATGGATTTGCTGAAGGCTGGTGAATGAAAGGTAGAGCTTAGAGAGAAGTTTAGAATTTACTGCTCTGTGTCGCTCATTTCTGCTACTGGAAATATAGAGAAAAATACTGAGGTGGAGTTCAAGACTCCCTAACCATTAAAATAAATTTGAGAAGGAAGTGAGGACATAAGTTACGGCTTTATCCAAAAGACAACCTGCCATGCAAGCCTGGATGCTTTAGCAAGAGATAATAAAATGAGTAGATATTGCAGATTTTGATGATGAAATGTAAATTTTAGTACTGAGAAGACTGAATTTTTAATTCTGCCTTTGGACAACTTCGGAATTTTTGCTTGTTTGCACGTTTGTGTATTTGCATATGCATAGATGCTTAAACAAAAATTTACATGTATGGAAGTGTGTGAAAGATACCAGGCCACTTTTGTTCTCCAGTCAGCAATGGATTGATTGCAAAAAACAGATTCTAGGAATTGCGGACTCCAACATCCTTTCACTACTCTTTAATCAGCAAATCAGTTTGCACTGAAAGGATATTTTACCACTTACTAGTCTCTGCCTTGCAAAGTGAAACAGCTTATGTGCTGTTGCCTTAGAACTGCTTTACATTAACAGAACAGGATGGAGTACTAAGAAACAGAAGAGAAATCCTACTTACCGTTCCAGATTATCCCCTCTGATCTAGGCTGTCAAGGATGAAGGACCAGTCTATAGTTCAATGGGTGCAGTTTTCACTGCAGGGTAAAGTTAATCTAGAGGAGGTGAGGACTTGCTGAATATGCCAAATAAACTCTTATTTTTAAATATAATGATTTGTATTGTGTTGGCTATTACTGCATAGTGATTCCTTTGTTATACATGAAAAAAAATGTGTCACTTCCCGCTCTTTACACTATTTATGAGCCCCTGGCCAACCAATGGATTACAAATAAATGTTCAGTGATACTGATGAGGTAGTAAGAGTCAGACTGAATAGCAGAGAGGACGTTTTCCTCTGTAGGGAAAGTTGTTGAGGTATTACTGTTCTGAAAAACACTAAAAAGCTGAAATCTGGCTCTATTTTAATATTTATGTGGACCTCGGAAGAATTACAAGTCATGTAACTTGTAAACTCTTTTATTTACACTTTACCATCACTTCTGTAAAAATTATATGCACATTATAGTGCTGAACACCAAGTATGCCTTTTCCTGGGACAAATCCATGACAAGCCTCAGGACTACTGAGTTGCATCCACAGACTCACTTCCTCACTCTAGTGTGATGAGATAATTAAACTACTTGGTAGCTTCAAGTAATTTTTTTTTTAAGGTTAAAGAATATAGTTAATTTTAAATGGCTACCATTACTACATGTAGTTAAATTCTGAATGAATATTTTCATTGGGCACAATAACCTTTAAGAATTCATGGAGGAAGGGTGGTGGTATATCTTTTAGTGTGTGAATCGACTAGGCGTGCCAAAAAACTGTGATTTATAATGAAGTTCCAGATCATCCTTGGCACAGGTAATTCAGAAGGCTTGCTGACAATTTCACCACAATATAATAGTATTAATTTGCTGACATGACTTTCATGGTAAAACTCTTAATTCTGTGAATTTGGGTTTTGCTGCATAAATCAGTAATAAAATATAACCTCTTTTCACCCCTTTCATTTGACTAATTTTGTTATGATTAGTAGCAATGTAATTTCTGTCAGTTTTGAGGATTCTTATGGCAGCGGCTGCTCTCCTTTCTGTCTTTTCTTTCCAAAGCTTTAAAACAGCAGCTGATTCAATGGGAGGCATTAGTTTCACTACCGTGTCTGTGAAGTCCAAATGAAAGAAAAAAGACCAAATGAAAGAAAAAGAAAAAAATGTACAGGAATATGACTGGTTTCAAAATTTTCCTTAGCTGCTCTCAAATTAATACTGAGCTGGTTTAATATCTGCAGCAGTGAGTCTGTGCTGGAAGTAATGGGAAATAATACTGACTGGAATTTCTTGTAAATTGCTGAAGTGATCATTACAGTGTGTCCATTAACTGCTTTCTGGAAATCAGGGACCAAATCTGAGTAAATACAAAAAACTTTAAATGTAAATTCAGACATGTGTATAGTTCAAAGAGGGACAGTTTGGGAAAGAAAGTAAAATAACTTAGAGTTGATTATTCTTTGCCTGTTATTGTAGCCCCAGACCAAGAACACACTCTAATATTGACAGGAAACCACAGGCCAATGTTCAAAACAAGCTTACACTTCTGATTCCAACAGATATAGCTGCGTAAATTGATTTTAATCCATCTTTGTATTCCACGATATGAGCTATATTAGGTCTTACTAGCCTTTCTTGCTAGTCTTACCCAAATACAAGAGTGCATCTTCTCCAAATGCCAGGACTGTTGCTTTTTTTGTTTTTGTTATTTATGGAAAATGATGTCCACACTTTAATCAGTTCTCTTTCATTTCTGCACTTTCACCTTTGCAGAGTATGAGATGCTACTTACGTTGTTGTAATACATTTGTGATTGACTTCCAGTTCTTAATTAATGGAAAATTTAAAACCCACTGAGAGCACCTAAAGATTCTATTGGAGATGCAGGTTCTTCTTGACTGTCATCTTTCTCTTGACATCCACTGCTTACAGATATACAGTGTTGAGCTGATTATCTCATTTTCTTTTTCTTCTAGAGTTTTCACCTTTGTGGAAGTTTACTTGATTTAGTCTCCTCCTTATTTTATTTTGAACTTTGGGAATCAGTCTTCATTGGTGAACTACCAACTATTGCTGTCCCTAGGAAAAATGCTTCTCTGACATCAGTTTTTTTTTTGCCCAAGTTTGGAAAGGTAAAGTACTTAAAGGTATAGTACTCAAAAATGTACATTTTATGCTTCCTGTAGCCATTGTATTCCTTTAACGATTACATGTGCAGCCAAGAAGGGCGCTTCTCTGTGGGATGAACTATCAGGTTCATTGAAAAGGGTGTATTTACAGCTGTATCCAGTTTAAATTGCTTTCTGGAATGAAGGCAAAATTATAATTTAAAAGTTAGAATAGAAAATAATAATTTTCCCTTGCCTATTGCTACCTTAATAGGCAGCTGATATTCTGAAAAAATTCTTGAATAAATAAAGCTACTGGATTTCATCCTTCTGAAAAAACGATCAACTGATCATATAAAAGCTTTTGTTAGGACAAGATTCATAAATGCTGAAGTTGGAGATGGATGATTTATATATTCAACATGGAGCAGATGAAAGAGTGAGCTTTCTAAAAGTACATGAAATGTGGTCTCTTCCAGTATGACATCACTTCCTACTTACTTGAATGTAGGGGAAGGGTTTTCTCTAGAGAATAAGTCCACATGAATGTCGAAGAAACTTTGAAAAATATTTTAAAAATGCTAGTTTTACCAACATCTTTAGGTTGGATCGAATTCTGATTTTTATTTTGAAGTAATAATTCCATTTTAATTAGTAATACTAATTTGGGAAAGGCATTTGCTTTTGAAGAAAATATACAATATGTATATAGTATATTACCAAGGAAATAATTGACTTTGCAGTCTATTGTATTTGGTCTTTGAATTATTTAAGCAACAGATAAGAGACTAGATATGTTTGTTTTCACTAATTGCTGCTTTGCTTTGTTTTCTTTCTTTATCTTTTTAGCAGGACTAAGTTGTAGTTATACATCTGTTCTTGATAGATGTTCCCTCTGGGAACCATGCAACTATGCTAAGAATCTTAGTTTTAAGTAGCATTACATTTCACAGACAGTACCTTGATTAAGATAAACTTTAATTAAGATAAATGGTGGCTGCTTAGTTGTCTGTTTGGCATGGTGAGACCTGTATCTTCAGACTAATGCTAGAAGAAATGAAAATTTTTCATTTTCTTAGTGAAAGCATAAATTATATTTTTATGGGATTGTTGCCCACCTGTCCTTGTAAGTATACACCTGCAATAGCAAGCAATTTCATTACACAGATTTTTCTCTATAATGAAGTTGGTTTATCTTCACAGTTATCCTATAAGGATGCAAGTCAGCAGTATCTGTTCTGGGAATAACATCATTTAATCAAGGTTAGGCTTAATTGCTACTGATGGAAATAGTCTGCATTTCTTAATTCATTGAAGAGTTGGACGGTAGGGTTTTTTATTTCTTTTGGAAGGCAATGCATTCAGAAATGAAGATAAATTGTTCAGTAGAGAAAAGTCACAGAACATGTACATTATTTGGTTTGACATTTGATCTTTGTTAGCAGCTTTGTTTGAGAAGCTTGAATAACAATCCACCAAAATATCATTTTGTCTGTACATACATAAGCAGGTTTGGAAACATTGGAAAATAGCCAGTTCACTGGTGGTTTAAGCCAAACAGCCTCTTATCTTTCTGAGAGCATAGTGTTATTGGTTTTAAACCAAAGCATTCAAAGGTTCCTCTTAAAGAAATAAAGAAAAAGACTATCTATATGACCCAATTCTACCATAGCTGAGTTATGCATACGTGAAATTTTTATCCAAAATGTGAGTCCTTCAAGCTTTCAGGTTCATGGAGAAAGTCTTGTCCTTTTTCTGGTCACTGAGTTGTTCACCTGGATTCCAACTTTCCACCTGGTCACTGTCTTGGTCTTTCCGAGGACTTGTACATAAAAAACTTGGCTCCAAACGAGGCATGGAAAATAAAATACAAAGTTAAAGATGCCAGTTGCCTAACTTTTTTTACACTTTTATGGTAATGGTGTTTGGGTTACCTGTGTATTTTGGCTGATAACATGGATTTGTTCTTATCCATATAGATATGAGGATTTATATTGGAATACAACTGAATCAATGGATATATTTTCTCCTACTATCTTACAATGCCATCCTTACAAAGGAGCTTAATTTCTTCTCTCGTGGGCAGTAATCTTACATCCTAAATGTATGATTAGACAGACCACTTAATATGCATAATAAAAATTGTATACATGCTCTTCAGGATCTCACATTTCTCATTACTTTTTAATAAATTGGCAAAAGTAATAAATAACCTGTAAAACACAGATCCAAACTAATCTTGGGCCTGATTTATTATAATATCTTTGTTAAGAAAGAGATTATGACACCTCTTTACTTGTGTAGATATGTTTTCTTAGTCACAAAACCAAAGCAGACTATCAAATATGGAAAATAAAACTGTACTGCAGAAAGGCATATTCTCTATTACTATTAAGTATACAATTTCCTTTTTCACCGTGCTAGCATAATCTGAATCATTCAATGCAGCTTTTGCAAATCTAGATGCTTGTTACTGTAGTCACAGTATTAAATTTTAATATTTTCCTGGTATGAGTAGTCATACAAAAAGTTATTAGCAGTGAAGAAACCGCAGAGTTCTACTGTTGCTTCAGCTCCGGTTCAGAAATAGAATATTTATCTCAGTTTTTGTTGATGCATGTTGAAAGCACAACAAGCTTTTTGGTTTTACATATCTCTAATCTTGGATAGGTAGGATTTTTCAAAGGATATTTTTGTATCATAGGCTTCAAGTAGTTGAGCAATTGTCAGTGATGATCCCTAACTCTTGTAGAATACTCTCAATACAGCTTTTGAAGTGGTTCAGATAAAAATTAGTCAAACAATATTCTCATATAATAATGAAATATTTTCAGTCCACTTGATTGTGAAAGCATGTTATATTCACTAACAGTTTAAATAAAATCTGAATGGAGTCTAGAATTTTACAGAAATGTGTATTTTATGAAATTCTACAACTGTGTATTTTTTGACTTGGCTTTAACTGTGTAGCATTTAATACTAATTGTTGTTTTGCTAAATCACTTTTTGTATTCAAAGACCATGATAAGGAGAAGCAACAACCATATAACTTTAAAAATAAGAAGCATTGTTATATTGAACTATTAGTAGAGAAGTAGAAATTATATGTGAAAGTTGTACGTAGAAAAAAACCCAACCATTTAAATTTGACCTCTTTTTCTTAGGAAATACAAGCAATATATTCCCAGACTGCTTTACTCATTTGAAATATTTGTTAAATATTTACACTCCATTATTCAGTTGCAAAGTGAGATTGTACTGCAGGAGACTCAAAAAACTGAATAGCTTTCAAGTATGTATAAATATTTATTGTCCTTAGTTTATGACAAATGACAAAGAGTATAGCTTTAGAATTGCGTAGGTCTTGGCATATTTTTCTCTTTTAAGTGAAAGACAGGAACACCAACTACAGTTTTATCCAGTGTAAAACAGGTATGGGTAATAATATAATGTCTGGTTAGGTTTTTATGTTTTCTAGGTTTCCTATTTATATCTACTTCATAAGCAGAACAAGGTAATAAAGGCAGAACATTTTGTGACAGTGTGAGGCTGTTCAGACAGAATCAAATAGGTCTCAGAACCATGATGTGAAAACTTCTTTCTGCTTCTTGTCCTCTAGTAAATATCTGCAGTCTTCATCTTTCTTACAGGGGATTTCTAATCTTCAGTGCAGAATAGCATTTTGTATTTGATGGTAGTCTTGAGCATGAGCGTCTCTATTTCAGTGAGATAAAGCTTTATCTCTTCAACTTAAAGAATCTATTTCTAGAAGAGATGTGGTTTAGGAAGAAGGTTCGAAACAGCTGTTTTTCTAGCTCTGTCAGGGGCTTGGAAAAACATACCTGCATAAAATGGCTTCCCACTCCATTTCTCTGGGCTGTGTTATACGTTTTTTTGTGGATGTTCTTTCTTCATTCTCCCCAGAAATGTTGTTCTGAGGTACTTGGAAGATTCATATTTGTCTGGGATTTCAGTATATCTGATAGCCTTAATAGACTTTATGGTACCAACCAGGATATAGCTTATCTGGAAATGCTATATATTATGGCCATGTCTAGTAAAGCCATGTTTAATAACGTGGATTATTTTAAAAAGCATCAGATGAACTACCTGTGCTTATAACTTGGGTTCAAACTGCTGTATCCAGATAGTGCTTGGTACACTGCATCTGCTCAGCACCAACATACCAGACTGTGCTTCCGTGCAGTACTGCATACTCTCTACAGACCGTGTGGCCATAATTTCCAGATAAAATTTGGTTGGAACCTCTCTTCATAGCTCCAGAAACATCTGCAGAGGACTGGACTATTTGAATAAGGGTGAATATACTGAAATATGGGTGGCTCATAATTTTATGGAAAGGCAGTGAGAAAGCAGACAGAGGATAATCTTTAACACCTCAGTTGACGCTAGGTTCATGTGTAGGCATCTGAACTGAGCCCCAGGGTAAAGAAACAGGCACAGACTGATTCCAGAAGTTCTGCTGGGACTTCCCACGTGTCAGTTGTAGAAGGGTACACACAGCATTATATCTGTATATTTTCTATATACAGCCACGATGACTTCCTGTAGTGTGTGTTTTGATTTGGGGTTTTTTTTTTAATAGTCTATAAAGTTGCACTAGTTGAAGCATATGAGTAGAAGTAACTATCAACTAAAAATGCCTTTGTACTTAAATACTTCAACTTGGGGACATGATAATGAAAAATCACTTCATAAACCTCAAGTAGTCTCATGAGATAATGAAAACTTATTGTTCTTACTAAGTGAAACAAAGGATTATACACACAGTACTGAAAAAACAAATGGATTTATTGGTTCGGTTTTACAAAACCAAAAGAAATAAAATGTGATGTTATAAAAAGTTTTAAGCTTTGAAGCAACATCTGCATATCTCGTTTCCTGTGAGCAGAGCTTGGTTTTAGTTACATTTATTTGTTCATTGACTTAATCTCATAGTTTACTAGTTTTTCCCTCCCATTCTTGGCAGCAGGAGTACATGCTGTGCAGACAATAGGCTGAAATGTCTTACTTCAGTTAATAAAAGCAAAAACCATCTTTTTCTTCACAAGGTACAGGTTTATGTTTTTGCATATAGAAGCAGTGTTACAGAAAGAGTCATATTAAAGGTCATGAGGCATTCTTTTACAAGAAAGCTGAGCAAGGTGATTCTAGTTCTTCTTGCTTACCTGTGTAGTAAAGTATTAAATTAAAAAAGCCAAGAGACCACAAACAGATGAAGTATTTTTGCTAAAGTGTAAAATTATTAAAATATCTTTTAAGACTTTGAGACTGTTAGCCAAATAAGGAAAAAAAAACCAACCTAAAAGTCAAGTATTTTTGCCAAATTACATAAACTCCGAGGCAAAATTTGAAGCCTTTTGAGAGAAAAGGGAGGGAGACAGGGGAAAAACCTTGAAAAATGTTATGAAAGGCAAAGTATTTGAGGAAAAATTTCCAGTGCATTTAGGCATCCTGAGGTTTTTTTAATTGCCTGCTTCCTTTTCTCCTTCACTCCTCTAGAATACTTTTGATTTTCATGTTCTTTGGCAATCCAATTGTTCTGAGCTTTGCATGATGATTTTTTGATGCATCTGTTCGTTCACCTAAGTATTTGCAAGCTGCTTGTGCATAACCATTTTCCAACATCTCCAGGGTATGCTAGTTTACAGATCATCATTTCAGTGACACACAGCGTCTGAACTATACAACATCCAGCATTTGCTGAAGATTTAAAAAAAAAGTACCCTGCAGTTTAGGTAACAGAAGTACAAAGGTCTGGACAAAGCCATGTACCCAGGACGTCCTATTTGGGATTTGAATCAATTACCTTTCAAGATTAAAGTCTTCTGCCAGGCATGGTACCTCCTGCTTTCCCTCTAAAAAGAGGAGCTCACTAGCAGTAAATTCCTTGCAGTTTTTTCTGGTTCCCAGTCAGGAAAAGTTCTGTAGTATTCTCTTGGTATTTTCATCTCCTATATCTTTGCATTGTCCACTTCTCTTTTTAAGTTGGATTGCCCTGCCCTCTTCTTTTCCCCTGCTTTTTAGAATTAACTTTGTTTTTTTGGGCCACTCCTTTCATCCCACCTATATCAGATTAGAGCAGACAGGGATGTGAATCTATAGTGGTTGATAATGTGCAGAACCACATCATCTTGTATTTAGCTCACTACATACAGTTTTATAAACAGCTTTAAAATGTAAGAATATATCACAGATTTTAAAACAATTTAAATATAATACAGTTCATAGGTATTTTCATTATTTATTATTTTTTAGTCTATCTTTTCTGGTAGAAAGTGCGTGTGTGAACACTGGCATTTTATTCTGCTCTTACAGCACATCTATCTTTGTTGTTTTCTGGTACTTATGTTGGCCAGGATGGCATGTACTATTGCTGCTACTGTGGTGAATTTTTACAAGGCCCACGCACTTTATCTGGTTATAATACCTGCAATACTTCAGCATCAGTTGATAGAGAATGAGTTCTACAATGATAATAATAATAATAATCACAATAACGATGATGATGTTATACCTTTACATGGACTCAAAAATTCTGTGTGGTTTAGGCATAGAGGAAAACATCAGAAATAATATTATTGCTGCTGGATTTCATTTCCATGACGCAAATGGCATTTGAGAGCAAACTCCATGAGAAATCACCTGTATCTTCCTCAGTGTCTCTGCGGAGTGAAGTGCTGGAAGGTATCCCTGGCTAACAAATTATCAGCTTTTATGAGCTCTGAGTTGTGATTGTTAAAGCAAGGGCTACTTTCATTGACTTTCACAGTGTAGCAATGTTAATGAGGTTCAGTTATTGGTATAAATGGTCATTCAATATAAAAATCCTGAAACCATGACAGACAGAATGAGAGCTGTCTGTCTGTCTAACTGGTGATATGATTTTGTTGCTTTTGTGATGGAACCTCATGCGTTCACATTGAAAGTAATAGTTTTGTACTATTTCTAGCCTTGTTCTAAACATACTCTTGGAGTAATTTTCACTGCCTGTTCCAAGTTTATCTGATTGTCACAGTAAGCCTTATAGAACAGCAGCTGACATCTGTGGGTGCTTTGCCTCTCACAACCAATCAGCTAAAATCAACTCAAAAAAAGTATCTGCCGCAGCACAGATTTAGTAGAGGAGTTGTGGGTCACAGATTGATTTAAATGAGTGAGGAAAGAATAGGAAGAAATAAGTAAAGAAAGAACACTACATTTTGACGGAGGAGAGGGCAGAAAAGAGTGTTACTTAAACCTGATAACACCATTACTTCACAGTTTTATACGTAAATTTTGTTTTAAATGGCAATTGCTTGTTGTTCCAAGTAACTCACAGTGTTCAGGATTTTTCTGTTTGGATGGGGAGTTTGGGGAGGAAGGAGGTGACTAAATTGGCTGCTTTCAGGAGGGGAACAATGCTTTTGGAGTAAATATTGCACGCTTGGCCAGTGAATGCACTTAACAAACAACAACAACAGCAAAAAATCCTACCTCCTTGCCCAAACAAACTAAAGCAAAACTGACTATGGTAGGACCTACAATAGGGGAGACTAATACAGCTGGCCAGATTGTTATTAATTGTTTCTCGTTGCACGCTAAATAAGGCATTTCTGCTGCATGTTTTCAAAACACAATGTTGCTTTCTAAGTCTATTAATTGATGACATTAACAGTTTCTTCTGACTCAAATTAAAGTAATTGAGGATGGTAAATAAAGGAATATATTCATAAGCAAGAGAACCCAGTGTCTATTTTATCAGACTAGCAAGAAGAAAGTCACTCAGTTACGTGTGCCTTGGGGTTTGTCTATCTCTTTGGATTTCATATAAAGTTTTCATACAGATTTCTAAAAAATAAAGACAGTGTAGTAGTCCTTTAGGCTGATGCCCAGTAATATACTGAATCGTCGCAACCATTACCTTTGCACTGGATAAAAAGGTAGCTGGTGTCTTCTTTGTAAATAACCCAGTATGTGGAGTTTGGAGCAAGTGTAGGATAGATGTATGCAAAGAGCAAACGATATTTCTTATTGTTGTCAGATGTCAGCCTTCAGACTGCCGGAATGCCTAAACTTTTATCCTGGAGCAGGGGCAGACAGCAGAGCTGCCTGCAAATGGTGTGCTCAGGTGGAGGAGATCCTGCAGCAGGTGGCTGAGCTGCAGGAGGCAGTGAGAAAGCTGTGCAGCATCAAGGATGCTGAGAAGGAACTAGGTAGCTGGTTTCAGGGGCAATCTGCAGTGGACTCCCAGCCAAACAGTCAAGAACTCCCCCATTAGCACAGACAGAAGGGAGGGGGGACAATAATGAAGAATGGAAGATTGCTAGGACAAGGATTAGCAGAAGGAAGAGGCTTCCCCTGAAGCCCAAGTTGCCCTTGCAGAACGACTTTTTCACTTTGTATTCTAAAGAGGAAACATTCTTTGCATCAGGAGAGACACTGGAGCAGAGTAAGACAGCCCAATCTGCTCCATGGATAACAACCAATGCAACTAAGAAAAGACAATGGATAATAGTAGTAGGAAACTCCCTTCTGAGAGGTACAGAAGCACCCATTTGCTGATCCTACACACTTTCTAGAGAGGTGTGCTGCTTACTGGGAGCTTGTATTAGGAATGTCATCAAGAGAGTACCAGCTTTTGTACAGCCTGCTGGCTACTATCCTCTGATGTTGTTTCATGTGGGCACCAGTGATATAGCCAGGAGCAGTCTGAGTTGTATGAATAAGGTTTACACACTCTGGGACCAATAGTAAGAGACTCTGGAACACAGGTAGTTTTTTCATAAATCCTCCTGGTCAAAGAGATAGGGTTTGAAATGCCCAGTCGAGTCTGGCAAATCAACAAATGGTTACAGGACAGGTACCAGAGCCCAAGGGTTTGGCTACTTGTGGACCTTGAGACTTGCTTTGAGAAACCTGGTCTACTGGCAGCTGCATCTGTCAGAGAAGAGGAGAAGCATCTTTGGTCTTAGGCTTGCTGACCTGCTGAAAACTTTAAACTAAAGTTGCCAGGCAAGGGGAACCTGAGTCCATCCCACTTCTACCAGTTTGATGGTACTTCCAGCAACAGATGCCCAGAGACTGAAGAAGGTTCACAGGCCGTCAGGATAGTACCTGAAGAGCGATACAAAGGATTTCCAGCCAGTCAGCTTCATCAGGGTACAACTTAAATCCTCTTGTTTATTTCTCATGCTAAGTGTATTTGCATAGAGGCATTTAGAGACATGCACACACCTGCAGAATTATGATCTCGTTGGAATCATGGAGACATGGTGGGATGGACCTTATGACTGGAGTGCTGGGATGAAGGAATACAGGTTCTTTGAGAAGGACAGGCGGAGGAGACAAGAAGGGCGTGTCAGTCTTCGTGTCAGTCTTTATTTCAATGACCAGCTGGAGTGCATGAAGCTCTACCTCTGCCACTACTGAATGGTGCAGTTGACATGCTAGAAGGAGGGATGTCATCCAGAGGAACTTAGACAAGCTGGAGAAGTGGGCCCACATGAACCTTATGATGTTCAACAAGGCCAGTTGCAAGGTCCTACACATGGGTTGGAGCAATCCTCAGTTTTAATACAGGCTGGGGGATGATGTGATTGAGAGTAGCCCTGTGGAGAAGGACTTGGGGATACTGATGGGTGAGAAGATGGACATGAGCAAGCAATACATGCTCGCAGCCCAGAAAGTCAACTGTATCCTGGACTGCATCAAAAGAAGCATGGCCAGCAGGTCAAGGAAGGTGATTTTGCCACTCTACTTGGCCTTAAGTGAGAGCTCACCTGTACTACACCCAGCTCTGTGGCCTTCAGCACAAAAAGGACATGGACCTGTTGGAGCAGGTCCAGAGGAGGCCCACAGAAAGATCTGAGGGTTAGAGAGCCTCCCATACAAGGATAGGCTGAGAAAGTTGGGGTTGTTCAGCCTGGAGAAGAGAAGGCTGCAGGGAAACCTTATAGAGGCATTCCAGTACTTATGGAAAAGATGGGGAGGCACTTTTAACATCCTTGGAAACATTCAAGGTCAGATTGGATGGAGCTCTGAGCAATGTGATGTAGCCGAAGATGTCCCTGTTCCTGCAGGGGCATTGGACTAAATGATCTGTAATGGTCCTTCCAACCTGCAGCATACCATGTGTCTATGATTCTGAAGGAATGCCTGTGGCTAAAGGGCTTTATCATATAGTTCCCATGCTTTGTAAAGACTTGAGGTTAACCAAGATAACCAGGTCCTGATCTGCTTATCCAAACTGTCCCATTGAGGCAGGTGAATTATTCAGATGAGAAAGAACTGAATGATAGGGTGTCATTTCTTCTGTACTATGTGCCTATCTTGAAATTCTTCACTGTAGGGGAAAAAACAAACAAACAAACAAATAAAGTATGTGGAGACGTAATTACCTGTAATACAAGTGTTTAAATTGAAGCTGAGTAGATGGAAGACATTATGGAAAATATAGGGCTAAATCACAGGTGCTTTCTAGGTCAGGCATAAAAGCTGTCCTAAAGCAGTGGTGGTAGTCAGAGATGTGCGAGAGCACTCTGAATCAGGTTTCAAAGCAATAAGCACAGGTGAAAACTTCCTGACTCTTTCCACAGACTAATAAGTCTCTTGGTTTTTAATAATGCATGTTTGTAGGGATTTCAATGAAGAAATCTCAGAAAACATCAATAAAATTTGGAACCTCAGTGATTAAAATGCACAAGAACTTATATGTTACTCTTCATTCCAAATATAATAGTTTTATTATATTGGTACTCAGGACACCTCAGCATTTTTTTTTCTCAACCTGAAACACACAAGTGAAAATTCTCAGTTGACATCACCGTAAATTCTTCTTATCTGTCGTGAAAGGCCGTAGGAAGAATTTACTGAAATTGTAATTATAACCTATATATGCAGCTAATCTGTAAAAAACACAATTGATGTTTTTACATTCTGACTTGTCAATTATATATTGACTTGATGAATCACTTTTGAATTAATCAGTATATACAGTGCCACACACTAAAATCATTTGACTTCTATGAGACGGTGCCTTGGAGGAAACATTATTTTGGGAAAACTTTATGGAACCAGTTCCTGGTTGCTGTGGGTGATAAAACAGTATAATTATAGTGTTCTTGAGTAAGAACATACATGATGCAATAGTGAGATAACTGCTAGTAAATATTGATTTTTAATTAACTCTTGCAAATTAGTGTATGGTTGTTGTGGTTTGAGTTAAATTGGAGTCAGTTTCCGGACTCTAACTCAGTCTTGTCGGAAATAACTCCGTTTTCTGAAAGCTAACTGCGTTTTTTTTCAGACGGTTTCTCTCCAGAAGTGATAACATGGGACATTGGTATGCAGAAAGGCCAATGTTTATAGCTGTTCCTCTGCTAAACAAGGCCATCCTCGGACTATTGGAAAAGACCTCACCTGCAGGGAGGAGCAGGCAGGCCAGGTGACCCCAAACTGACCTGCAGAGCGTTCCATCTCATACATGTCATTCTTGGTATAAAATTGAGAGATTGTGAGGGTCTCAATCTCTTCTGCGATGGCCAACATCCAGTGAGGACCTCATCTCTTTGGTTGCTCCTGATTCCGGATGCGTGTGTTCCTGAAACCAGTTCCTGAATTCAGCTCCCTCCTGTCCATGGATCCATTCCCTCGTGTCTGCTCTACAGCACTTGTGGTGACGTAGTCATTGAGGGGTGGGTTGGGGGCACAATCTCACATCTTTGTACATATTTCATTACTTTCTAATTATTTTCATCATCATTGCTTGTAGTAGTATCATTTCATTAAATCTGTAGTTCCAGTTTCCAACCCACAAGCTTTTTTCCTCTCATTTTCCCACCCCCGTTCCCCTGGGGATGGGGGAGAAGGGAACTGAGAGCCCAACTGCATGGTTTTAGCTGCCAAAATTAGCCGGGCCAGGTCAAAAACATGACAATGGTAAAGCGTGTAAGCAATACTTGAAAATATGATGTTGGAAAAATTATGGTGTGACATTAACTTTCTCTTTCATCAAATGGGAATGTAAGTTTAGGGGGAAAAAATTAGCAACAGACAATTCTTGCACACTATTTTCAATATAAAAAGCATATAGGTAAAGAATGGGATTTGTAGCATAGAAAGTTTTTAACCCTTCTAATTCAACAGAACCTATCTTCTTTCTTGCAGCAGTGGCTATAAATGTGTTTATTTTTGCACTAAATTTAGACTGTCAGCAAACATTTATGTGAATTACTGAGTCTGACATCTAATTAACACAGTCTTTACAGGTTTAATGAGCAGTGATAAATTTCTATCCTTTCTTTGGCACATTTTAATTAGTTGTAATTATGAGTGGAGTGACCCGAAAAGCTTGTTGTCCCTTGGATTCATCATAAATTTGTGTAATTTATATATAGAGAGACAGAATGAGTTTTTATGGAATTGAAAACCCAAAGGTTATTTAAACCATTATATTAGTTGTATAATATAAAACTCAAGTAAGCAAAACATTAAATATAAATATTTGAGTATGTTGCAGGTGTTGCTGCATAAATTAAATCTATTGTATTTTTTCTCTGAATAAGTAAGCATTGACATCTGTTTCACCTGCTGCTCACTACTGAAACATTGACTGCTGACATTCATCTTTAGTAGTATTATATTTTTCAAGAAGAAAGAGTGTGTATGTATTTAAAATATTTATTTATAAATATAGAATCATAGGACTGCCTGATTGGAAAAGACCTTCAAGATCATTGAGTCCAACCATACCTGTCCAGTATTGAACCATATCCCTGAGAAACTTGTCTAACTGTGGAATCCAAGGCATATGGCGTCCGGCAGGAGTCACTGTACTCCATGCTGTGAAGCACGATGTCCTTTCCAGGAGGTGGGTCTCCTGGTAGTGTTAGTTTTTTGGCACCTTTCATCCTAATTCTCCAAGTCTGACAGCTGTTACACCACCGTACAAAATCTCTGAGGATACGGAAGACAGGAGAGAACAGGTGGGGGGTTTTGATATAATTGTGAAAAAGGGACCAAAAGAAATCTCACTTGTTAATACAGTGAAAAAAACATTAATATTCTGCATCTAAAATACTCATATTCAGAAGTCATAACAATGTATGATTGTATATTGTTTCCACAGTTTGGGCTCAAACACTCTTCCCTGTGACTGCCAAAGCACTGGACAAATTCATAGCTTTTATGCTAGCAGCAAATTGGTGATTCCTTTGGTCTCTCTTGTTATTTTCATTTGGGACAATACAGCTTTAGGCAGCTTCTGCTGAAGAACACGTTTTATGGTAAAATTGCTGAATAAGTTCTTCTTTTTAACCTGCATCTCATACATGGTAACCTGGGAGTGGTGGGGGTGGAAAGGAAGCAGTACAAAATACCTTGGCCTTTTCTTCCTGATCTCAATTCCTTTGTGTTTGGTTGTTTGAAACTGCTCTGAGATCTAAAGTGTAGTCTCAGTCAACACAAATTATTGGACTAACCTTAGTTGAGGAGAACTCAAAAATGAAGAACAGCCACAGTAAAAAGAATAAGGGACTAGAAGCTGAAGCAGTACCTGGACTGGAAAGCTTAAAAATTTTGGAAAGATATTGTTTCCTTAGAGAATCTCTTGAAAATAATAAAATAAAAATACAAACGTCACTGTCAAGATCAGTTCTTAGTTTGTTATAGTGCCTTATTTTAATAAACTTGCATCAGGAATGGTGCGGTCAGCAGGACTAGAGAAGTTATCATCCCCTTATACTCGGCGCTGGTCAGGCTGCACCTTGAGTACCGTGTCCAGTTCTGGGCCCCTCAGTTTAAGAGAGATGTTGAGATGCTGGAGTGTGTCCAGAGGAGAGCAACAAAGATGGTGAAGGGGCTGGAGCACAAGCCCTGTGAAGAGCGACTGAGGGAGTTGGGGTTGTTTAGCCTGGAGAAGAGGAGGCTCAGGGGAGACCTCATTGCTCTCTATAACTACCTAAAAGGAGGTTGTAGGCAGGCAGGGGTTGGTCTCTTCTCTCAGGCGATCAGTGACAGAACAAGAGGACATGGTTTCAAGCTTCATCGAGGGAGTTTTAGGCTTGATATTAGGAAGAAAATTTTCTCTGAAAGGGTGATTGCCCAATGGAATGCGCTGCCCAGGGAGGTGGTGGAGTCATCGTCCCTGGAGGTGTTTAAAAACAGATTGGATGAGGTGCTTAGTGCCATGGTTTAAACGATGAGTGGGTGCTGCTGTTGGGTCATAGGCTGGACTGGATGATCTCAGAGGTCTTTTCCAACTTGTGATATTGTGACACTGTGAACTTCCTTCTTTATTCAGTTCTTTTATAGTGTTTAATAGCTTTGTTGTCTGCCTTCATTTTCACTGCATTATTTCTATTCCTTTGATAAAAGATAACTAAATCATTTTCAATAATTTTGCATAACGATTGATGGCAGTGTCTTGTTTAATAATTTTTTGATGTTTTTCTGTCTGTTGGGCTACACAAGGAAGTACAACATTTGTTAATGGACAGTTTACTTTTTTACTGATGAGAAAGTTGCATGAGGTCACCTGTGTAGCTATGGACTTGTTTCCTACTGTTGTTTTACTAGGCTAGTTTTAAACAGCAAAAAAGATAAAGTTTTTGTCTGTTTCCTTTGGGAGCCTAGACTAGACCTGATCAGGAGAACATTTTCTCTCTTACAATCATCTTGAATTTTCTTCTCGAGCATGGTTTGTGCATTCTTAGAAATTGAATTGAGAATTAATATTTCACTCAAAACCAGAATTAAAATTCCAGAATATCTTATTCTGAAAGCAGTTTATTAATAGCCGATTATTTCTTTACCAAGGATTGTTAGATGGTCCTTAGAAGACAGGAATATGCGACCTCATATTTTAAGAATTTGTTCTTTTGAGGTCTCACAAGAATTTTTTCAAGATCTGGTCCATGTTAGCCATCAATAACATATCATTCCAAGGACAGTTTTCTCCCCTGGTAAATTTAATCTGTAGAGTTTGAGAGTTTGATCTGTGACCTTTCCTTTCATGTAATTTATTTTGTCTAGTGAATGGAAGTAATTTCACCTTTTACTTAATTTAAATTCAGTTTTTCTTCTTCAGCAGCACTACTCTACAAAATGAGTAAGTCAAGAGGAAGTATTTTTGGTGTGGCATTTTGAAGCTGAACTATGACGACATAAATGAAACCCTCAGCAGATGAACATCAGACATGTTTTTGAGATAGAACATTGACTTTTCCCAGTAACACCTTTGAATATAAAGGAATCACACTTTTGTGCGTCCGTTTGTTGAGCTGGGTTTATTTTATTCTCTGCTAACCTCAGCAGGGGCAAGAAGGTGAGGTAAAATATTACGAGAATCAAAGTGAAAATTATCCAACCTGTGAGTCTGAGGCAGATTCTGGAATATTTATGTTTTCTCAAGTGCTGCTGCTCATGTCTTTTCCATTGCTCTTGCAACTTATACTGTCATCAAGGATTAAAAAATAGTTGAGTCCTAAACCTTCTTTACTGTATATATGAACAGAGATCATGAAAATTTCTTGGACTCCATTTGGGGACATAATTTGACCTTTCTTATAAATTCTATCAAAACTATTCTGTAAATGGAGAAGGAATGATGACAGAGGATATACTTAATTGTCTTTACTAAATCTGCAGAGACTACTCAGGAAAGATAATGATGACACACATTGACTAGGACAAGTATCACTTTGAAATGGTGGAATTTCCTTTTGGGAAAGTTTCTAATGCATTTCTGGCTCAATACGTTGTCTGAAGGGCCTAGGCACGCTGTTTTGGACTGAGTATGTGTATATATATATATATACACACACATACCTACTGTGCAAGTAAATATGTTTCCAGTTGCAATCGTGCAAAGGGACAATGTGGTCTAAATGATGCATGAAACTGAATTAAACTGGTATATGCAATAATGAACTCAAATAATTTAGCTTGTAGCATCCCTAAGAAATTAATAAAAACACCATTTATCATATGTAAACTTACCCTTCCACATGCACAGTTTTTTTGGTTTTGATTGTTTTTATATCAAACCCGTGTTAGTAAAAAGATGAATGAATGAAATAAAGCTTTCCACTTAAAAATGATCAGACCCAGCCAGACCAATGAAATCAGTGAAATGATGAAGAGGATAGGAATATCTTTAATATTGGAAAATGAGTACAGTATATGTATTCTAATGCATATTTATTGCTTATTAAAAAGTAGCATGAGTCTTTATTCTTAAAGGTATTTATTCAGCTCTTCAGAATTTGACTGACTTAATCTAAATTTCATTGGCAATGGGTGAGATTGAAAGCTAGAGCTAGTAAAGGATTTAGGTACTGGTTTAGGCATTTTAGTCTAAAATTGTTATTCAGAAATTCTACTTTTATTGATGTGATGGTTCAGGGTGATTTTAAAGTATTTAGATGCCTTCTTTATTAGTTTAGTTGGCTCTAATAGAAAGCATTTCTAGTGTTATTTAGGCCCTAGCAGAATCCTATAATCAAATGACACTCCTCTTAAATCTTCTGCAGGCCCAATTATTACACTTCTTAAACACAGACAAGGTCTTGCTCCTGAGGAAATACAGCTGTGGCCATTCTGTTTCAGGAAAAGGTCTATGATGATGTGTTTCATAAAACAAACCATTGCATAGACTGTTTGTGTGGAAAATATGAAAGCCAGTGATTGTAAGATAAAAAGACCTGAATGTTTTAGCTGCTAGAAGGCAGAATTGTTTATTTTCCTTATGCTTTTTGTGTGTTTTGTCTTATAAAATTCTCTTTCCCAGAAAGTAATATACCAGTTATTTCAAATGAGACTTATCATGTACCATACTTAAGGATGCTACCCACCTCAAGGAGAATTTCTGCCTTCTTGGATGTGTCTTTTTTATCTGTTATAACCATGATAATGAAGTGGACAATAACCAAGTGTAAAGTAAACTTATGTACAGGTTTTTTTATTTGTCTTCATTAGAATTAAAAGGAAGGGTTTTAGACAATGGAAATTATGGTTATATGACAAAATATTACTTAAGCACTATGTTAAATGAACACTGTCCCATGATGCAGAAAAACTGTCTCAAGAATCCTAATCTCTAGTTAATATTATTGGTTAAAAAAACCCAAAACACAAACAAGACTCCCCCCCCCAAATCTGTGTAGAACTCTATTTATTTATTGTTTTCTACATGCGGATTATTTTTGTTCTGAACAAATTAGTTCTTGCCTTTGTGGCTCTCCTTGACACTAACAGAAGCTATGCTTGTGTAAATAACTGAGAGCAGGAATAGTCTTTTCTGTTACGGTAAATGAGAGGAAAGAAAACTTTTAAGTACCATGTGATAGAATATTTTATGTACTGTGGTTGGTCCCTTTTATAACAACAAATTTGAAGATCTTTTTGCTCTGTTCTCTCTGCACTGAAAGATATAATATTAAGAGAACTATAAAATGGTATGGAAAATGCACATAGAGTCCTTATCTGGCTCTTTTAATAGTATTTTGTGTTTTCTTTTCCAATCATATGTGCCAAAAAAAATTTGAGTATACTTTAAAATCTACCAAGAGCCAAAGTACAATCACTAAATTAAAATATATCTCTACATCTGAACTTTGTAATTCTTTCTCTTGTGTACTAAGCAGTTATAGTTACAATAATCCCAGGTTGGACCTGCCGTATACTTTAAGTTCTTTATGATGCTGCTGTGGTTGTAAGGAGCAGGATCAGCACCCAGACTGATGTATTGTGTAGAAACTGTGGTCTATGTACAAAGCTATGTGGGGTTTTTTATAAAGCTATAGTTTTTCTCTTTGGCTTCAACTTGCAAGTGGCTTCAATGGGTAGCTTTAGTTAGCATGCATTCTAGCTGCTGTGGAAAAGACCAAGATACAGTTGATTTGTGATGAGGATTGCACTTAAAAGAAGTAGAGGCCTTGTCTCTTTAAATCAAAAAGAAACACAGCTCTCTTCGTTACAATTGCCTGAATGTGCTGGGCAGCAGACTCGCTAATAATAGAGTACTATGTATTTAATTAGTGTTTAGCGTAGGCTAAATAAAGTTCCACTCCAAATTAGATCCTAGTGTGCAATTCTGATAAGTAAAGCGAGCTGCTGATACATAAAAACTACAGGGCAGAAATACGAGTTCTGAGCAGTTCTGGTCCTGCAATAACTGGAGATCATTTTTTTACTCTGTTTTCAGGCACACTTTTGAAAGAAAATGTTAAATTCTGTGGTATCTTGATCCATATACAATACATGTAGATCCTCTCCCCCACCCCATTCTCCTTCTTTATCAGCTTGGTTGACGTCCCAGTGTCAGGGTGTAGATTTTTGATTGGTGTGATTATGGCAGTTGCTGTGTTAGCCTTCCTACCTGGCTATACTGTATCATCTCCAGTGCTTGTATCCTCTCTCACGCTGGCTTTTCTGCTGCTGCTCTTTCTGTCCTTGCGGTTTTGCATGGAAAACAAATACCTGTGATTAGAGATCTGAAGTAATTTACTAAGACATTTTAGTGTCATGTCAGGTGTAAGGGTTGAATTCACTGTGCTAGCTCTCTTTCTTTGCAGTAGATAAATAAGTAAAATGTCACTCAAAACAGACGAAGAGCAATTCACTGCTCTTCATTAAGATGGTTGGGATATTAACTAGGTCCAAAATAGCAAAAACTAAACCAAGTCAAGACTTCAGGGAAAGCTGAAATAAGGCTAGAACATGGAACAGAATCACTACTGAAGAAGAGAACTAGGTAAGCGGAGGGGAGACTTCTTGCACAGTCTTTTGCTGTGGTCAGAACTGGGGTCACTTACAGTAAAATACTACTTGAGTAGTATATAAATATCACCATAAAAAGATGCATAAACCACCTTCTTAATGACTTACCAGGAATGAGGTTAGATGGATAACTTATGTATTTCCATCAAACATCTTTGTATTCCACCCACATAAAATAACTGAAAACAAACATAAAAATGAATCTTGGTGATCTAAGGTTTATTCATAGTGCTGAACATTGCTTAATGCTCTATGATAGGCTCAAGTAAAAAATACACTTCGGTATATACAGTACAGTGGAAAATGTAGGGAGATTCTACAATGGCTTCCAGAATTAGTAAAGAAAAAGTAATTTAATTACGTAGGAAAATTTGACTACGGCGTGCTGAATGATTAGTGTTCAGCTGGGTTAGGAAAAGCCAGAGTGAATATGATGATGATACAAGATTTTCCCCCCCCAAAAGAAAACAGTGTTCTTTCTTGCATGTAAGTATTTCTAGTCTTTAATGGTGCTTCATTCATACTTAAAGGAGTACACTGGTGAACTGTTTAAAATCCACTCAGAAATACATTTCAATGGAATGGATTTTTCTAAATTTTTTATAATATTGTACTAGGGCTACCAGAATGAACTGTAGTAATTTAAGAGAACTGAGGTGTAGAATTTTTTTTTTAATCTCCCACTTTAACTGTTGGGTCTGGCTCTCATTAAATTTTGACAGATGTTCAAAGCAGAAGGAGTAAATTTAGTGTGTTTAGTAACAGAATGCATCATAATTCAGGATACTTGCCTTCAAGGAGGTTGAAAACAGAGGTGCATCTTCTTCCTTTGCATCTTTCAGAGCCGCATATGCTTTCCAAGGTACAGAAAATAAATGATGACTTTTCCAGAGAGAAGAAATGAACAAATATTCTCCAGGGATAGTAGGTGAAGAGGGAATGCATATGCATTATATGTCAATAACATTAAAAGAGGTTCACTTACACTTGGAAGCTGCTGAAATATGAGCAGCAAACACAAAGCACAAGGCTTGAACTGATTTGTGTACAGCAACTGAATGCAGATGATGGTCCGTTCTTTAACTGAGCAGCTTTCTGCTTCTTTCCAAAAGGGACTGCAAAGAAAGGAAGAGAAATGATATAGCTATCTTAATGCTTAAACACAATCTAAAGAATGGAAACAGCCATTGGTTTTACAGTGTTAATTAATCTGGCTGATGGAATTATGTAGTTCAGAAGTTTGTAAAAGAACTGCCTGTTGAATGCTGGATAGAGCAGGAGCTGGGGCAAATCTCTAATAACAGTTATTCCAGACTTTTTTTGCTGCAGCTCTCACAGGCAGCTGTGGTATACAAAGGATACTGCAACAAGTGAGGGGTTAATGGTCTTCAGTGGAGGCAGGAGGAAAGAGTAGGACATGGGAAAGTGTCGTGAGATCTGTGGTGATTTCTGTATGTGATGGGGAATCATAGGAGCGGCAGAGCCAGATAAAAAAGATAGAAGGTGTTAAGATGGCACCTCAGGATCTGATAAACAGTAGTAGTTCATTTACCTTTCAGGATTCTGTGGAAAAAAATTGTATCAGATAACATCACTAAAGTTTCTACTACCAATTGTATGTATGTGGAGAGCTACTTGGATTCTACCTTCTCCTAATTTTTGGTGGTTTACTCTGAAATCATTGTAGTAATATAACAGAGTTTTAAAACATTTAATTGCTACTATTGAGTTTTAATAAAGTGACATTTGCGACCATGGAAAAACAAATGCACTTTTCTAAATATATGTAGGAGAATATAATCTGAACAATAAAAATAATTAATTATTTTAAAATCATACTTACTTTAATACAGAGTCATAAAATCTTTCAAGTATAAAACTGATGATGTATACCATACAGGAAGTAATAAAACGTGGGAGCAAATGACACACTGCAATAAATAAAGTCTGAACTCTTGAAATACATGGTTTATGGGACACTTGAGTAAGCTTCCCAAATTATGAAGCTTAAGCGTCTTTCAGTGATTATTTTTTCAGACATGACAACTTTTTAGGCATGTCAGAATTGTACCTGCCAAAGAAAAATAAAATGAAATTAATAATGACAGCATGTACCTTTCTTGTCAAAATAAAAAAACAAAACAAGCAACTAATGGGAAACACTCTTCTGTGTATATGAGGGGAAGAAATCTTCATTTATATATGAGTGCAAAATGAAAAATATCTATTAAAAAAATCTCCGCATGCTGAGGTATGACATGCTATGGGATGATGTTCAATGATTAAATGCCATCCTCTGAAATCTTGTCAGGATTTTTGCAAAAATCAGCATTTTTCTCAAATAGTAGTGAGATGTCACTGGCAGATGAGACAAGCAAAACATATTATCAGAGAAAACGACAATTAGAGATAAATACATTACATGGTATTTGCTTGAAAGTCTCTTCACTTTTCAGCAAGGAGAGTGGAGCGCTATAAGCCAAGCAAAACTGAGTTTCTTACCAGCTTTGCAAAGATTTTCCACCGTTTGTATTGTCATATAATTAGAGGCTTTTCTCTCTGTAGAAATACCACTGAGTATAACCTAGTAATGAATGAGCTGCCAGACAAACTGGCACAAAGATGATCCCTCTGCACTTTTTTCTGAGCTATTGAATTTGATATGAATTCCTATTCAGTTTGCTTTAAATGCCAGCACTGTTAACCACATCATTTGGATTTTGGATATATGGACCTAAAATATGTATACATAATGGAAATTATCAACTCAGGTGCTCTATAGATAAATGCGTACTTTAGCAAGTGAGCCATCCAAAACAGTTGGGTCATATTCAGTTTTCACTCACAGGAACAAACTCTTCTTTCTAGTCTTTCTTGTTATTAATGCAGAACTTGCCCCTGCCATGTATTTTATTTTTGTGACTGTTCTTTTCATCTGTCCTGAGTAATTTGCAGACTGTAGAGTAGTTTTTCAGTCTAACAAGTTTTACTAGCTGAAAGCTTTTGAGATACTACAGGTGACCCCTTTTATTTCATTCCAGGTGACATCTCCTCTCCAAGTATATAGTTTGCTGCTATGTTTCATAAAGTAATTTTTATCTTTACAAAAAGCCCTTCTCGTTCTTTTACGACAGTTGTTTTCTACATGCTCAAATTTATTTTCCAGGAATTGAAATAGAAAAGCATGTTCTTAGTGCAGTTTCACCAGTGTTATATGTTCTAGGCTTGTTTGATGACACAGTAGTTCTGCTTTGTCACTCTTTTTTTTCATATCTGCCAATTTACATGTGATTTTCTCTTCATTTCCAACATATCAAGACTGCTGTCCTAGTTTCTGCTCTTCTATAAAAATTCAGTTCAGGATCCTTTCATATCTTTACCAATTTCAGTATTTTCTTAGCTTGATATTAATTTGCTTTACCTGTATTTCTAGTGTATCCTATAACTCATTTGTAGATTTCTGTATTATGACCTGCTAATATCATCCATGGATTTAATTTGTACTTATATAAGCATATTAGGTTTGCATTGCTAGGTTTTCTTATTATGGGGGCTACAGGGGTGGCTTCTGTGAGAAGCTGCTAGAAAATTCCCCTGTGTCTAATAGAGCCATTGTCAGCTGGCTCCTAGATGGAGCTGCTGCTATCCAAGGCCAAGCCCATCAGCGATGGTTGTAGAGCCTCTGTGATAACATATTTAAGAAGGAAAAAAACACTTCTGGGCAGTAACAGCCAGGAGAGAGAGGAGTGAGAATATGTGAGAGAAACAATTATGTAGACATCAAGGTGAGTTAAGGAGAAGGTGAAGCAGGTGCCCCAGGCAGTCGATGGTGAAGAACATAGTGAGGCAGGCTGTCTCCCAGCAGCCTCTGGAGAACCCCTTGCTGGAGCAGATGGGTGTGCCTGATGGATGTTGTAACCCTGAGGGAAGCCCGTGTTGGAGAAGGTTCCTGCTGGGACCTGTGGCCCTGTGGGGAACCCACACTTGGAGCAGTCTGTTCCTGAGGGACCACAGCCTGTGGACGGAACCCACAGTGGAACAGTTAACAAAGAACTGTTGCACATGGGAAGGACTCAGTGTTGGAGAAGTCTGTGGAGGACTGTCACTCATGGGAGAAACCCTACACTGGAACAGAGGAAGAGTGTGAAGAAGAGGGTAATGCAGGCTTTCTAACAGTAGACTGGAGGTTGCCTCTGAAGCGTATGGACAGTCAGTTTGAATATCTAGTTGACTTGTGTCAGCATCACAATGTGTTCTAGTGGGTACTGAGCTTTTTTTAGAATTCTTTGCTCTTTTCAGCACTATTGTTAAAGGAGCTTTCAGTGCCGAAGGTACCAGCTTCAGTCCTTTCTTAATCCTCAGCAACTTGCAGTTCCTTACTCAGGAAAATCTCAATTCTAACTGTTCTCAGAAGTCATCAGTGAGAGTCATTGGAGGAGAAGGTCAAGGAACACTCCCTCTACTAAATTTGCTGCATCTAGCAGCAAACGTGTTGTCTGTGGAGTTCTTTCCTTTGACAGGGATCTTCTGTTTGGTTACCCAGAATGATCTAAAATAATCAGTGCTCTTGCTATTGTTTGTGGTAAAGCCGTACTTCAGGAGACTCAAGTACTCATTTACATGGCAAAGCACCATCACAGAGCATGATAGACCCTTTGTCTGGAAGGTGACTTAACGTTTTAGTAGTATTGTTAGTATAATTACTCAGGAAAAAGAGCTATGTTTTTCAGGATGGTTTACCCTCAGCAGCCACTGGAAGAGATTCTAGGTTTTGGGTCTTGCAAGAAGTTTGCATTTTCTGTTCTTTTTAAAATCCCCTGCCCCAGCAGGAGAAACCTACTTCTTCCTAAGCAGGTATTCTTTGTCTGAAACATAGATGTTTGACAACCTTTCCTAAGCAACACCTTACCAGTCCCACACAGGTATCAGTCTCCTTTTAATATTCACTGCCTGCAAATTACCTTCTGTATCAAGAAGCCACTGATGCATATGAATCAGTCCTTCCTCTTGCCACAAAACACTAGCATTAGTGGACCTCTCTCCAAGCTGGGATATGGTAGGTATTACAAAAGTTGGGAGAAAAAAACTGGGAGAAAAAAAAAGTGGAATTTCATAGACTCATAGAGTCTGTGGAAAGACGTTTAAAATGTAACCATTAACATAACACCACTAAACTATGTCCCTAAGTGCGACATCTATGTCTTTTAAATATCTCCTGGAATAGCGATTCAGCCACTCTCCTGGCAGCCTGTTCTAAATATTGACGACCCTTTTGGTGAAGACATTTTTCCTAATATACAATCTAAACCTCCCATGATGCAATTTGAGGCGATTCCCTCTTGTCCTTTCACCTCTTACTCAGAAGAAGAGACAGACACTCACCTCACTACAAACTCCTGTCATGTAGTCCGGTGAACTGTGCTGATTTCTATCAAAGAAGGATATCTTTAAATGCTAAGCTGTTTTGTGATGAACAGTTATGAACTTCAAGGTCTGAATGAACTTCATTCAGCTCAAAGGAAATTTCTCTGTACAGTTTTAATTCCAAACAGATGCTGTGCCTGGCAGGGATCTTTCCTGTCTAGAATACAAATCACAGCAGCTTCAGGGACTCTCCTTGTTCCTAATCTTGTCCAGTGGAGGTTACCATATAGGCTGGATGAGCTTCTTCAGCACCAGAATGAATGGGTGAGTATGAAGAGGAAGAGACAGAAAGAACAGAATGGGCTTCTTGTGAAAGAGGTAGAGGATAGTAGCATGCTTTTAGGCACAAATAATTTAAAAATTTCCTTTTTATAAAGTATTTTCAGTGTTACTTCATTTGTTTAGTTAGGAATTATTTTATATCACTCCAAAATTTTTCATAGATTTATTAAATGGTAATTCTGTAAAATATTTGGTTCTTCCAGATATTGTTCCTTTCTCTTTCATTTTCAGGTTTATTCATATAATGTGGAGGATATATCTCTAAAACACATAATAAGAATGTACCAAATCTTACAACAGCTCGTGATTCTAAATGCCTTTAATGAATATAGATTTAGGTACGTTTGTTTTTTTCATAGTAGAATCCATTCAATGAGTATAACTCAGAACAGATCCAGAAACTCAGATTCTTATCTATATCTAAACTTAGTCTTCAGCATTTGATCAGAATTCTCCTAGGAGAGGGTGCTGAAAGATTATTCACTATTGTTAAAAAAGCAACTCTAACCCTCTGATCCCTTTCACTTTCTCATGTAATTCAAGCATTCTGGATTTGGTTTGACCTGGAGAATGATAACACTGTAAAATTCCTAAGATTCAAACTCATGGTCATTTCCTCAGGGGAAGTAAATATAATCCTTCGATGCTTCCATTAGATTAAAACCTGAGCTTTGGAGTGACCATTCTGTGTCCCATGTTGCATCTCCATCCAGGAGTATGGAAGTGCCTGATTCAAGTCCCTGCTTTGCCTGCTTCATGACAGAGTTTTGAAACTGGAGTTTCCTATTGCCCCAGCCTTTTTCTACTACTGCTTCAAAAGTGACCGGGGAACCCCAGGACTCTGTGGGAGGTACCTGGTGCACAGTTGGTAAGTCAGCTCCTAATATCCAGTGCAGACGCTATGAAACCACTGTAAGGCCACGTGAAACTGCACATTGATCTGACCTTGCTGAATCTAAATATGGTATACGTGAACAAGACCAAGTGCATAATATATCCAGCCTGCCAGTCAGTGGCATGTGTATAAAATTATTTAAACCACTTTTTCCAGTCTGTGGGTTCATATGTGTTAATACTTTACCTGAGATCGGAAATGCGCTTTTGAAGCAAATATATTGATCGCTCTGATTTGCCAACCTGATATGTTGTACAGTAATCCTTCAGAACACAAGAACACATATTTTCTTTATGTGAACATAAAAGAGAAAATATGCTGTAGGAACACACATGGTGTGATCTAAACGCTAATAGTTATTTGGTCTGTTGAGATCAGACTGGAGCTATGCCAAACAAAACACACTGAATTGTTTATAATGTAGATGTCAGGTCCTTGGCCTGAGGTTTTTTGTTCTCTGGATGCATTCCATGCCGCCTTCTAATGTCTGTACTACCTCCATGCTGCCACACGATCTGCTAATACAACCATACACAGCTTCTTTGTTCATAGGTTGGTTTATATGGAAGTACCTTTTGCCTGTTGAGGTTGCAGAAATTTTCCAGAAATCTCATCAACTTCAAAATAACATTTTTTTTATACTTCATACCTTTAGCGAAAAGGTAACCATCAATAAGATATAAAGGCTATCTACTCTTTTATTAAAAATGTTATTAGTCATTATTATTGAGATCTCTTTTTTATTATTATTTTTGCTCATGATTTTATTCCATTACTATTTGAGCTGCCAAACACTTTTTTTTTACTTTTTTTTCCTCCTTCTTCTGACAGTTTACTGCAGACTTCTGGGCCATCCTTTCTACAAGTAAAAACGGGTATTATTAGCCTCGCAGAAATAGCTTAAGTACATTGTGGTGTGGGAGTAGGACCGGTACTAAAACCAAATTATCCGTAAGTGTTTCTTCAGAGTTGTCTTCCCAAGTGAAAATAAATATTGATTAATTTGTTTAGATTATTGGATTTTTCAGAGGATCTTGGTTTTATCTATGTTTTTATCTTTGGGAACAGAAGTTAGAGGCTTCGAATTAAACCTGTATGAATAATGAGCTTTGATTTTACTGGATGGAATTAGCATGACTTTTATAGTGTATTTTTTGACAATAGTTTTTCCAAAGTTTCTATCATTTCAGTAATAACTGACTTCTTTAATAATCATCAGTCACATAAGGTTTTTACACGCATATAATGTAACACAGTGGAAGGTCAAACAACTTTTTCCTAAATTAATTGACAGGTACAGCATGTAATGAAGCCTGAAATTCTACAAACAGGAAAACAAATAAGAGAAAACAACTGTCCAAAACAACCAAAAGGAAAAACACTCCCAAATCCCAATTGTAGTGCACTAAATATTCACTGGAATAATAAAAGGCAAAGAATTTCTAAAGCAAAAAGAGCAGAACACTATCCTAAACTCTGCTTAGAATAAGGTCTCCATATGCTATATGCAATTCCAATATGTAAGATAATAATTACATTCAAAGAACAAATTACACTTATTTATGCCATTTCCTTTTATGCTGAAATAGAGGGGGAAAGCTAATTGTAGCTCTACAACTCTGAAGAAAGTGCCTGTAAGCATAGCTCTATAATATAGTTGCCATGAATAGTTTCAACTTCTAGAGGTTTCAGATTTGTATTCCAAGAAGTCCCCTATGCAACCACGAGTATTGTGGTCTCATGGGGATTTTTTTCAAGCATGAGACTGTCCCGTCAGTGGATTATTGCACTGTTTTGTTTCTTTATTATTGTTGCGGGGTTTTTTTTTTTGTTGTTGCCCAGCTACCTTAAGGTCTTCCTGCTGTCATGTGCTGCTGTTGTGAGTGTCAGGAATAGCATATGATTTGTCAGGAGGATGTCAAGCAAGAATATTTACGGCAACTCTAAGTGTGTCCACTTTAAATGTTCTATATTAGATAGTCTTTTTACAACTGTGCTTTGGTTCACCTCCAAGTGTTTTCAGAGTGTTCTAACTGAGCTCTTTTAGGATAAGCCAGAACTGGTAAGAGTGCTGTCCTGTAAGAGTGCAAGTACTGGAGTCTAACCTCTGATGGGCATTTAGCTCACAGGATCAAAGTGAAGCTAGTCAGCTATAACTCTTTCAAATATTTATAACGTGGAGTGCTGGTCTTTTGCAATAAGATGATTCACTCTACAAATTTCACTCTCATTGTGCCATGCTACCTGCTAAATTAGATATAGTCTATGTTCATCCTTCTTCTGTTGTATTTTCTACTGCTTCAGCAACAGCAGTAATGTATCTTCTCTAACTCGTATGACTTGGAGAAGATCTGTAAGGGGAGACACAGCTTTTGAACAAAAACAACCGTTTTTAGATCTAGTGATCTCAGCTGGATTGAGCTTCAGAAGTGTCAAGGACAACATAAGACAGAGATAAAAGCAGAGTGGATATTTGCAATTTAACACACCTATTTTAATTCTGATATCTGGTAAGAAAGCTATGTCTAAATTCATTTTTTTTGCTTGGTAGTAAATGCGCATTTCACTGATTTCAGCAATAATTATATGATAAAGACAGAGTTCATCCTTCATCCAAAAGTCATTTCTGCCGTGTGGGACATTCAGTTTAAACTTTCAATCCAAGTAAACCAGCACGTTTTAGATGTTTTTTTCAACCTGACAGTTTTACAGATTGTAATTTTAAACTACTGCATATTTGTCAAGCATGCCAAGGTGTGAGAAATTCACTAGGGAAGAACAGAAGTATAATTTATTGATTACAACATTTTTCAAATTATTTAAATGTTATTCCTTTCCTGTCTTCTTTCTCTGACTTTACTACACTATACTTTACTGAGGACTAAAAATGCAAGGTTAAGATGAACACTTCCATACAAATGAGTAAATTTCTTTTATTATTCAGAAGAATGAAGGGCACTAGAAGGTCTTTATATTCCCAGAAATAAATCTGTATGAGGTTTGATGTGGTTTCCCTGTCTGTGGTTATAACAAAGACAGCATTAGACCCATTACGTTTGAAACTGATTAAGTCCTGTAGAAGAACTATCGCTTCATTCATGGCATAATGGCAACACGGAATAAATAGGGCTTCCTAAGCTGGCAACCTCTGCCTGCTATCCTTCTGCTCTTACAGAGATCCATTCTTTTCTTTGGAAGCTGACCTGCTGTGGCACTCCCAACAGATGCCAGAAGCAATAGTTTACATTTTTTAGTTCCTTGACTCCAAACTCAGTGGTCTTCCAGTGCTTTTGAGGCTTTGTTTCACCCCACTTGTGGTCCTCAGTAACCTTGACCCTGCATCTTCTGAATTTCCTGGGAACTTCAGGCTTGTTCACTAGTTTGGGGTTCACTGTTTTGACACAAATTTTAGGCTTGCTATCCTCTTAGTTAAAACTGTCAGGTCAAATATTTGTTTGATTAAAGGTCTTGCTAGGGCCACCACATATTCAGGGGAAGATGGAAACAGAGGAAAGTGGAGAATCTAGACAGGATGTTGCAAGAGCTATTTACCCATTCTTTATCTTATGCTAAATTTTTTATTAATGTATTCTTGTGAAAACACTTGAAAAAATAATCCCCAAAACATTCACTTTAAACATTTTTACTGCTTTTGTGGAATTCCTGAAAGAGGTATGTGGTATCCATTGTGTCTTGTTTAATACATCCTTTAGCAATAACTTTCAAAGATGTTAGACCTGTGATCAAGATATAATCTTGGCTTAGAAACTAGAAAATGGCCAATATTAAGGGAGAAAAAAATCTGCTGCTCTTCTGCTGGAAAATTCTGCAGATAGTGACATAGAACAATTGCCATTGCTTTTTTCTGTGTTTTTATTTTTAATTCTGGGAGCAGAATAAAATATCATCACCTTATAAAGTACACAGTGTGGTCATCCACTGTGAAGCAAACTTTGAGGGAAACTGGATGACCACTCTTGTTTACTATATGCTTTGCCAACTGTGTTGCAAATTAATGTACTGAAGACTGCTGGGCAAAATGGTTTGCAGATTTTCTGTACGAGTGTGAACTGTTGCCATAAATACAGGTTTATAGATCAAATGCTTGGCAGCGCTGAGAACATTGAGAATGATGGCAGCTCTCCACAGAGGGAAATGGTGTTTTGTGTGACCTTCCAGGCATCTTCTCTGTGGATTAACAAAGGCACAGTCTCTGGATTGATGATACCAGGCACAAGATCAGGAAGAAAACTATGTGTGTTTATTACTGGAGGGTAAGGGGCGTCTTTGAATCTTCACAGTAAGTTGTTCCCCCTCTCTCAAATACTGTTTTTTTCCTGTCTACCAGCTTCAAATCTCAAAACTGCCCTTGTATAAAACAGGTTCGACTAGCACGGTAGCACTTACAGCCTGTGTAAACAGGCTAAGAATCTGTGGTGTTGATAATGAAATGATGTTTGAACACAGGCCTCATTCTTCAGTGCATTAGGACTCTCTGTTCTACTAAGATCAGCATTTTTTGCAAGGAATTCAACACCTTGCAGAATTAGTCTCTGGCTGAATTCAGATGGGATGCACAGAAAAGGTAATTATGATGAACAAATATCAAAGAAATATTTCACATTTCAAGATACAGTAAAAGAGATGCTGTTGACAGTAATATCTAGAAACTGAGTTGAACAAAGATTAATTAATTATTTATATATTTCTGTAAATGCCTTCATACATTTTTAAACCGTCTTTTGACTAATACCTGGGATCGTGTTTTTGGGCTTCTCTTTTCAACAAAGTAATTTCTTTCAGTTTTAACATAGACTGGAAATGCACAGCCTGGATGTCATCCTTTAAATGCAGGCTACCCCAAACAGTGCAATTAAAAAAAGCAGAAGCTTTCCATTTAAAAAAAAAAAATTAAAAGGAACAAATCTGGAAATCCTTGTAAATCTTTCTTTAGGAGCTGAGGGCTAATAATAAACTATGATAAGTATTGAATTAATAATTTAATTATTTTTGTTATAATGCTTTGTATTTAATTAAACTATATTCAGTTTCTAAATATTTATTTTAATAATTCAATTATAATAAAAATCCAATCATAAACATTGGGTATATTTAAACAGCATGATTTGTCCCAAAGTATCCTATGCAGAATAACTTCCAACTCCTACCCCGCCCTCTTCTTAGTTCTCATTCAATATGTAGGCTCTAGTGAAACTGCAAAAGTGAAAACATTGATTTATTTTCAGTGCTGATTAATATGTCAGATAACGTTTTCTCTTCTTAAGTCAATATTCAATTTTTTAAAACTGCGATAATGGAAACCTAAGTAATTTTGGTTTAATTCTTGCAACTCTAGTTACCAGTGCTAAACTTAGGATATCGTTTTGCTCTATAATTTGCTATAAGATAGGAGATGAATGCCATTTAGCATATTTTCTTCTTCCTTTACAAGACCAGTTTTTCTGGTAGGCAGTTATACCGTTAATAAAAAATGCTGTGTAAATTCATTCTTATAGCTACTTTCCTTCACACTGAATGCAGGTAGAAAGCACTGAAGAAACTGGAGAGCCATCGAGTGTCCCCGGAATTCACTGAAAAGCAGACTGATTCTACTTCATATTTATTAATACACCTAAGAACTACAATAGCTTGTTATGAGTTTCAGAATGATGTGGAGGGAAGTCTGTAAAGTGTACATGAGAGAAAGGGTAAAATTTACAAACAGTTAGTTAAATTAGAGTCAACCCAGTTCACCTCAGAGATGACTGAGGAGATAGCGCTTGTTACCTAAAGGACATATAGTTGGTTTTCATTATTCCAGTTAAAAATCCCTAGAATTACTGAAGATCGTGAATGAGTAATTGATGCACTTGATGGTAGGTGGAGACAATCATTGAAAGCTTTGCTTTTTGGAACAAATTAAATGAAATGGCTAACTGCCACCTAAAGTCGGATGTTTGAAGGCATGCATGAAGAAATACAGGGCAGAGCTGTTTGCTAAGAAACAGCTTTTCACTCGAAGTGTAGCTGAAATTACAGTCTTATTAAAATTTGTGTGAGAATGCTTATGAAAGATTGTGCTAACCTAGGAGTAAGTCGTCTTTCAGCATCACTTATTGATATTGGTCGCCCCAAAGACTACTCTGCATATTGCTCAGGCTCTCTAGGAGTAATTGTGAAGCAATTTAAGCTCTAATCAGAACCTTAGGTTTAAAGCTTTATCTGCCTTTTTCACCATGATGAAATCTGCCTTGCATTGGGGCAGGAACTGCGCCAGTGCCATTGCACAAAGTAAGTCCTAGTCCAGAGGGCATGTACAAATGTCAAATTGGGAAGGCTCCAGCTTGCTTTATTTAATCACTCTCAACCCCCAGACCTTTTTAGGCTGATATTGCTGCTTATTTTATCACTGCCTTTATAAAGGAATGTGTTTACAAGTTTTTAGCTTCACTAGTAGCAGCCTGCCACTTAAAAAAGTTGTCAGGTGCATACTTGAGAATGAATAACGTGCACAGTAACGTGGTTGAGTTGAATTCAGTCCAAGTTAGCATGTTCAAGTGACAAGATAACTGCTCATGGGATGGTGAGTAAGTGAAGGGAATTCTTAAGACTTACTTTCTAATTCCTAATTGATGTTTATACAGGAAAGCTTCCAGAATCAGTGGTTTACTTACATTTCTGTGCTGAACTCTTCATGGATATGAGCGGTGAAATATGAGAGGAAGTTTGAGAGGAAGTCTTCTGTTTTGGACTAGACATGCTGCATTGGCACGTGCATGTGCATGAGCAGGAGAGAGGAGGAAATAATATAGTAACTTGATTTTTAATGTATTTTGAACAGTGGAATAGTTCTGTGACACATTTTAATTTCTTTATAAACATTGACCCTTAAAACATAGTATTGCTATTCTGAACAACATTTTTGACATAGAGTCTTAGTCAGTCAGTAATGACAAAAACTTTAAACTAGGATCAAAAAAGTTTGCAAATATTTATAGGTACATATAAACAAAAATGACTAGGAAAAGGACCTAAACCTTAATGAGTTTAGGGTTGATTTTAAGAAGGTCATAAGAAGGACAAGTAGAATAGTAGTATTGCAATCCAGTAAATATATTAATTGTTTCTACACTTATTTGAGGAGTAAGATAAATAAACAGGAAGAGCTGAAATCTTAATTAATGATCACAACAGTTACTCAACTGGCATATGAGACACTCAGTGGGATAATTCACGTGCTTAGAATATTAGTGGGTATAATTTTATCCAGAAACATCTGCAAGAGGGGAAAATGAGACAGTCTATCACTTTGCATGGCAAGTGCATCTACAAAAAGATGAGATACATTTTGTATGAGATACACAGCTGTGAATTGCCAGTTACGATTTGATTCTTGGGGGAAACAAGAATTTTTCTGGAAGAAAATAAAAGACAAAAATTTGACCTGTGTAGACATTGATAGTAAAAACTTTTTAGAACATAGATAAAGCAAGACACAGACTTTCCAATATGTTTTGGAGAATGAAGAAAAAAAGGAAACTAAAAATAAAACTAGACAAGTAATTCTAAATATTGTGGAGGAATGGCAGAAAATGTGAAACTAATAAAAAGCCTGGCTAGGTATGACTGTGAAAAGAGAATGTTTACAGTCCTAGGAAAATTTAAAAAGCCCTACAAAATAAAGTTTAAGAAAGTAGGCTTAAGAAAATGTAGAGAACTGCTAGGAAAATGTTATGAATAGCAAGTTTAAGTAAGAAAGGAGTTCAGAGAAGTTCCATCTCCTTAAACTAAGTCAAAGACATGCATGTGTTTATCCAGAGACAGAAAAGGACTAGAAAATACAAGCAGGGATGAATTTGATAATATAATGAAATCCAGTGATCTCAGACAAAAAGGGAATGTATGTAATGTGGAAAACGCATCAAATTATTAAGGACATTAAAAACAGCATAAAAAAACAGGCACAAAATCAGAAGTGTCAAGGTAGAAATGGAGATACTTCTGGCAAACTTATGAAGGGAAAAAAAGAAAATACTGCATAAGTGAATTTCTTCCACTCAGAGCAAAGATCAAGACTAAGAAAGGAGTGCATTTATCAATGAATAGGAAGGAAAACCTATTGAAAAATAACAGTTGCAGTTCATTTAAAAGGTTTTTTTTTTGGTGACTGCTTCATTAAAACTACCTTTTGTATCTCAAAGGATTGGGTCAAGTGACTCCTGAATCTTGAATTGTTATTCCTAGGAATACAAAAAAAAAAAGATAGGATTTCAGAAAACTGAAAAACTACTCTGCCCATAGAAAGATAAACAAGAAATATATGACAGCCTCTTTTCCTTCCTAGAAAAATATTTCAGCAATAATCAACTATCGAGCTATGCTTATACCTGAAAGAAAAGGAGATAGGTCTAACATCAGTTCACCAAGTAAAAGTGTTGTGGCACCAATCTAATATTTTTCTTTCTGTATCAAAGTAGAGGGTCTTGCAAATAGGAAAGATGCAGTAGAAATTTTATCCTTTGACTCCAGTAATTCTGCTTTCCTGTCTTATTGAATTTCTGTAAGAGAGCTAAAGGAACACAGAATACATTAAACTGCCAATATCAGAGGAGATAAAATGTGCTTAATATACTAGGGTTGTTTAGCTCCAAAAAGAAGAATCCTGAATTGGGAACTGGGATGTGGATGAGAAAATTAGTTGACAAAAGTAATCAATGAGGAAAATATTTAAGTGATAAAAAGTTAGATTTTTAACATCAAGAAAAATTAACTTTCTGATGCTGTGGACAGCAACCTACTGGAATGAACTGTGTGGGACAGTTGGAAGTTTATAATCTGTACATCTGCTAGAAATGATTTAGGTATTACTGATCTTCCTTGGGGCAGGGAAGTGCTGTAAGTCATTGTCCCAAATCCCCTACAGTTATTTCAATGACATCTAGCTACACAAATTATCCATGGCTGATTGCTAGTTTACACTATGTTAAAGTTACCAGAACTTGTATGTAGTTTTTCCTTTTCCCTCCTCAGAGAGGGTAATTCCACTACCTCACACAAGGTCTACTGAAAAATTTCAGATAGACTTATGTTATTTTCTTTGGTTCTACAGGAGGAAAATAGAAACATTTATCTTTAAATTGTTTACAGCATTAGGTAAGTTGCACATCTCTGGGTAAGAAATAAAATACTATCAGCACTTTTTATCTTCCTGAGTGGGAACATTTGTACCCTCCTTTGAAAAAAAATCAGAATTCAAAATATACTTCTTGTTCTTTTTCCTGAACATTAGGCTTTTTATTTTGCAATATAATAATCACTTAGGTTGGAAAAGAGCCTTACGATAGTGAAGTAGCCAAGCCCAATTTTCCATTGTCTTGTCTTGGCACCCTTTTCCTTGGGGAGTAGGTTGTGGATCTGGGAAGCACGTCTGATGAGGCTTCGCCAGATGAGGTGGTTCTTCACACAAGGATTTGTAGAGAACCTTGCCTGAGTTTGCTGAAGGTGCTAAAAGCTTTCATGGGCTCAAGGGAAGACTGGACAACTTTTTGGAAGTGATAAGCACTAAAAGTAGTTACATACTTCGAAAGACATGTCTGGCTTAGGAACTAGTTGGCGCGTGGGAGGTAAATAAGAAGTACCAGATATGTATGTCCTATTCTTCCCACTGCTATCATAATGCTTATGGTCTTTGCTGAAGATATGATTCTGGCTTACGGGGATCATTGGTGCAGTTCCGTCTGCAATACCTGTGAGCCTTGACCTCCAGTCAGTAGATACTCTTCCTGCTGCAGGACAGCATTATAGTATCTCTACTGTTCCCAGGCAGATACAATGCATCTGGATGATCACAGAGCTGGAAAGAATTATTTGGCTTCCATAGCAAGGCAAAAGAAATGAATGAAATAGAGGTCGGCCTGTGAAGAGCAGTGTAAGTTCTTTAATTTATTTTTTTGTTTGTTTGAAACTTGACAGGACACTTTTGTCAGGTATTATAAAAATGCTTTGCTTGCATATACAGTACATGAGAAAAGTAATATGTTAGACTTTTGATATTATCACAAATTGATCTTTTATTCTCACTCAGTATTTTCTGTTCATTAGAGTTATATTTTTTTTTAAAAAGAGGGTGGGGAAATTCTAGGCAAGCATACTTGCAGTTAAATTTGTTTTGAATTATATTCTTTAAAGTGTAGATACAGTTTTTCGTTCTTCCTCGGTGTGCTGAGATTACTAATTACACAGCAGGTTGTTAACAATTGAACTGGGAACACTTGCAAAAAAATAGTTCTTGAGGAACAGATATAAATTTAAAAATTTTAACTTATTTCAGTAAATTTGGATTTAATATGTTCTTACCCTTGAGATCTTACTTTATTGTGTTATTATTCTTAGGTTATCCTTTGCTATATTAATTTTGTGCGTACCTTCTAAATATGTAACATTTTAAAAAAATTAACTTCAATTCCATGTTACAAGTTGAAGAGCGGAGCCTATATTTTCATCACAATATTGCTACCAGTTTTCCTATCATGTTCTAGTCTGCTACTACTCCAGCACTGCAAAACTCCAGTTGCCTGAATAAACATTGTCTTTCATATCATTGATAATTAATTGCTGATGCAAAAGGAAATGGAATAAAGGGAGCCATTTTCCTGCAAGAAAGTACAAAAATCATATTTCTAATACCATCTTTAAACTCTTGGGTCTGTTTTCTGTGTGAGTGGATGTGGTGTAACGCACTATGTAAGATTACTGTGTCAAGTGTGGTGTTCCTACGATGATAATGCCAGAACAAACAGCAATAGTAAGGCATGTCCTTTAAGCTTTTTATCAGTCTGATATTTCCAGCTCTGGTAAATAACCAGATTTCATAGTTTCACTTTGCCCTCTTGTTCCCAATTCTCCTTTGTAGAGGAATTTTGGTTTTGATTAGTTGCCGAGATAATTGCACAGACTCTACCTCTCTCAGTCTCATGGCCTAGAAGAACAACCCAGAGGTGTTCTGAGGTGTTGTGGTGGAAGGTTGTCACTGCCTATTTGTTAGGAAAGAAGAAAGGGGAAGTTGGCCATTATCAGTTCTTTTGTAGCAGCTTCTGTTTGAAGGAAGCAGGCAGGCAAAGATGGTGCAAGGAACAGGGCATCAGATGCAGAAACAATGCAGAGAAGCTTACATTTATTTTACAAATAAGGTGCTAGAGATAACACTCAGAAATGTGTAATAACTATTTATTTCATCTGTATGGATTTGCAGCTGATTTGCTGGGTGCATCTGCGTTGCCGGTCCAGTGTTAATGACTGGTCAGACATAGCCCAGTGATCCATCACAGCTGTAGTGCCATGGCAGTCCAGGATCCAGCTCTGGATCAGGAAGTTATGTGGCCAGGAACAGTCAAGGCACAGACGCAAGTACCGAGGGGGTGGCCTGAAGCAGCTCCCAAACAAAGCAAGGACAGATATGCCCCCACAAGCCTTTTAGGGCTCTTTCTTGAACAGCTCTTCCTTCACAGTGGTGTGAATTAAGGTGGTTGCCACATCAGAGAGCTGTCCTTGAGTACAGGCAGCTGAGCTACTGGGAGGCAGGGAGGTTCAGATCTTGACAGTGAGCAAAAGAGTGTTGGTATGCGAGACATTATTGAAAGGAAGAATGATACAGAAATATTAACAGGCAAGACCAGTTACTGACAAAATCTGTAATTGCAGGAAACAAATAATTGCTTTGTCAAACTTTATGATTCAGAATAACCTGACTTCTTGTGAAGTAGTGTTATCTGTAATCTACTTATGTCATTCTTCTGTGTGGAATTAACTGGTGGAAACAAGACAGTGATCAAGATTTTAACTGTCCTTCTAGAAATTTTTAAACAATAAGATGGGTTTTGACCAGACATAACTATATTTCTCCTTCAATGTGGAAATTTACATTGCATCCTTCAGTTTATCACTATACTACTTTACTTAAAGCAGTCATTATTATACTGCAAAGTTGGTAGGTCTCGCAAAAGCAGGTTTGGTTTAGTTTTCTAGGCCACATGTCACAGCCTTTGTTTTGTATCAGTTATTTTGCAAAGAGTGCAGTGACATGCAACATAAAGCTTTTAATTTGAAATATCCACAACAAAAAGCAGACTCTGAAAAGATTAATAACCATTTTTAATTTGCAGAACCATTGTATTTCTTCTGCTCCTTCATTTATTCTAGGTATTTCCCCTATGAGCGATGTCAAAAGAAAATGTCTGTTTAGCCTTCATAAGGGTACCCCTCCTGCTCAGAAGTCAGGGCACTAGTTTTAAATATAGTATAAAACACAGTGTGGACAGCCCATTCTGTGAAATGCCTTCCTCTCTTACTGGCTATGTTTAGGTTCAGTTAGTGAGAATACTGAAAATAAATGTAGTTTGAGATTTCAGATTTGTGCAGGGAGGGTTACTATCACAATTATCTATAGAGAGAGTTTATAATCCTGTATTTAGACTACAGATATTAATCCAGTACATTTATAGGCACATACAAAGATGTTCTAAGGATATGTTATGCATACATTTTCAATGCTATTTCCAGCATGTTTTGAAATATATTTTCCATTCAGTATGAAAATATGGCATGAGGGGGATTATGTGCTTGCTGGTTTTACTGTTTTAGTCCTCTGTGCCTCCCCATCACTCAGCAGTTCTTAAGAGTACGTACTGCTTATGGGAATTTTCTTTCATCACTGCTTGCAGTCCCTTTGCCAGTTCACTTTCTCTATCATACCTGCCTTGTAACATTAATTCTCAACTTCAAAGTATTTAATTTATCTCCTAATTTATAATTTCTTCAAATTTCCATCTCCTGTTCCTTATTGTGTTCCTTTATGCTTCAAATCTCTCTGTCTTACAATTGTTTTCTTGCATGTCCTTCATCATTTCTTCAACTTTTCCCATGTCCAGAGGGACACAGCAGGAGGTAGGTAAGGGGAAGGAATTGCATTATTGAAGTTATCTCTCCCCTGTGTTAAATCACAGCCTAGATTGATTTCTTAAATAGTGGTCACAAATAATTAGTGACGTAATTACAGAATTACCTGACATATCAAATATATAACTTTCATTTACAGAAATAAATTAACACTTTTTAAAATATTATTGCTCATATCATATAATAAATCAGTTTTCAGTCAAGTAGTGATGACTTTTTGTGGGCAGGTTGTATTTTTATTGTGTCCAATTCCTTATTGTTCAGTCCACTGCTTGCTGTCTTATGCTTCAAATATCACTCAGATAATATAATTCAATAAATTGAATAAAATAATAAAAAATAATAAAATAAAATAATATCTTTATAGTAATTTATTCATTAATTATTATGATTAGTTTAAGGATTATCTTGGATACACAACTCTTGAGAATGAGGGCCCGAATCTGGCTAGTATCTTCACATTGTGATAGGTGAAATCATAATTACAAATATAACCTGTGTGTGATCTTTTGACACTTACTGATCGGTGAGTGGCAGCCAATATGGCAGAAATTCACATACAAATATTTCCCAAACCTTTAAAATAAATTAGGAATGAGTATAAGCAATAAAAGTAGCACTATCTCAGTGTTACTGGAAGGGTGGGCGCTGCAATTCACCATTAGCATTAGTTTCCTGTAATAAGGGGGTTTATCTCTTGTAACTTTGCCAAATGATAAACTTACGGATTGACATCTTCCATGTTATATACCTGCCCTAATGTTTAACACTTAACCCCACGTGGCTGATCTAGGTATGAAAGCAGGATCAGGTTGAAAATAAGGAAATAATTCTGAAGCTCTGCTTAATATTTCTCAGTTTATAAGCAATGTATTTTATTACTACTACATTCTTTCCTATTGTTATATGCAGTATAATTCTAGCATTTGTGGTTTTGTAGTGAGAATTTAAAGCTTGGCAAGGAAATGTTTTCTGTGAGGAAGTGCCTTTTGACTTGTGTAGGATCTACTCAAATCTATCTAAGCCAAAAAAACTTTTGAATAATCCTGTGCGCTTTGCTAGAAGCTAAAAGGTTTGAGGGACTCTATTATTGGCAGGGAGTGACTTCTACCAGTTCTCTTTCAGCTCCCACTGCAGACAAGACAATGCTCTGTTACCACAGAGAAGCCAGACAGAAATGCAGTTGGAAGGAGGATGGAAGTCTGCTTCTCCTCTGCTAATAATTGAGGCTGCTGAAAATCATACACATTGAATGACTTTCAGTTAGAGAGAAAGGGGTAGGTTGTGGCTTTGGAAGCCCATGAAGATAAAACTGGGTCAGAAGAGGATAAAAGTTAGAGAAGGAAAAATGGAATGGAGAACGGGAAAACAGAAAAAGCAGAGCCAGCTGGACTGAAGAGTGGAAACCTAGTGAGTTTGATAGAGGGAGAGATGATACCCATTTGTGATTCAGATGCTCTGTTTAGCAGAGCTCAGGGAAAAATTGCCCCTGAGATATGTTCCCAGGAGATCAACATTTAAATCCAGATAACATAAACAATACTTTGAGAATGCAAAAAATTTAGACTTTTACATTGAGGTGACTACTTTTGAAGTGTTTAAATAATAATAATAGAATCATAGACTTATAGAATGGTTTGGGTTGGAAGGGACCATTCTGCCTCGTCCAGTCATTGCTTGTCCTTGTGCAAAGTCCCTCCCCAGCTTTCCTGTAGGCCCCCTTCAGGTACTAGAAAGTTGCTATAAGATCTCCCTGGAGCCTTCTCCAGGCTGAACAAACCCCACTCTCTCAGCCTGTCCTCATAGCAGAGGTGCTCCAATCCTCTGGTCATCTTTGTAGCTCTCCTCTGGACCCATTCCAATAGTTCCTTCTTATATTGGGGGTTTCAGAACTGGACACAATACTCCAGGTGGGGTCTCACGAGAGTTGGAGCAGAGGGGGAAATCACCTCCCTCACCCTGCTGGCCTCACTTCTTTGGATGGAGCCCAGGACACTGTTGGCCTTCTGGGCTGTGAGCGCATGTTGCTAGCTCATGTTGAGCTTCTCATCAGTCAGGACCCCCCCCCCAGCCCTTCTCTGCAGGGCTGCTCTCAATCACATCATCCCCCATCCTGTATTGAAACTGTGGATTGCCCTGACTCAGGAGTAGGACCCTGCAATTTGCCTTATGGTAATAATAATATGGCATTCTAAGGATAAATTAGAGCCTTGTTTTGCTATATGATTTAAAGGTTTATTAAATAGTTAGAGCTCTTTCTCTAGTTCTCTTACTATATATTCATTTTATGCTAGCACGTATTTAGAATTAGGCCAATGCAGAACAATACCAAGAAATGCTGGTGTTGGAAATGTAAGCTGACAGAATCAATTCTGCTTGCAAAGTGCAATGTTAAATTTAGTTCATGTGCATCTCACATGTAAATCTGTGGGTGGTGGCAAGTGGGTGCACAGTTAATGGTGAGATTAGGATTGAAATACACTTAATAGTCCAGCCAAGCGGGGCACTTTGGGAATGAAGAGAATATTCATGAGCTGTCTGCTGTTTGTCTGAGTGTCTTAGGGAGCATCATGCTGACCAAACTTGCATGTCTGAGCTGTCAACACAGTAGTAAGCCTATTTTTATTCTGCAAGTGCAAGACCATTTTGTCAGGTAGCAAAGTCTCTTATTGCATTGTTTCCTTCTCTCTCTAACCTGACCCTAGTGAAAACTAAGCCTTTATATGATTGTTTGAGGTATTTTTTTCTTGGAGAAGATTGCCTGCTAAAAAGTTCAGATGAAGCAATGAACTTCACCTTTTGCTTTAACTGCACGAGTACAATTAGGCTGGAGTTTGTGAGGCAGAAGAAAAATAAATACATTTTCTTACTTGAAACAGAATGTTCTACCTTCCATTCAGCCTCCAATACAACTCTCAGGGGATCCAAATGTTTAATATGAACATCCATTTCCTTAATCAGCCAGAGGTGTTGCCAGTGTTAAGCCTAGAAAGCAAGAAGCTGGAACCTGGGAACCAGCTGACCGGAACACTGTGTATATTTTTAATTGAAAGGGAGCTGAATAGAATCTTTTACTTGGATGAATATTGCTCAACAACATCTGAAACCATTGCAAGGCAGTCTTAAAATTCACTATCTTGGGTCCTTGCCTGCAATTTTAGTATGTGTGATGGAAGGCAAAAGGGGCTACAAAATCTCTGCTGCTGAGATCTCGGTGATAATTGCAAATGTTATTTGATATGGTAGTTTCACCCACACAAGGATCTAATCTTTACCAGGAAAGCACATAAAACTGCACATGCAAAATATCCCTTTCTTCATGGAAAGCTTTTAACTGCTGGTTCCCTTCTGAGCTCAAGACACAATGATGAGTTGTCAGAATATCTTAATTTGTTGTCAGCTGCCACTCAACAACTTCAATCAAGATGCAAACTTGTGAAAACTGCCTTACTGGATCCTGTAATTGGTTTGCCTTCATTTTTTTCAGAGCTTTCACTTCCAAATCATCCATTGCTTTCCTCCACTTGACAATAAATGTTTATTAGACTTCATATCTAGTTTAAAGCTCTGTTGATGAGTCCTATTAAGTTCTTGGGAAGCATCCCTTATCCCCTTGAGGACAGGTGTATCCCATTATATGTCAGCAAGCCTGGTGCTGTGTAGACCAACTCATGATCAAAAGCCCAAAGTTTTGCTCCTCTCACTAGGTTCGGAACAAGGTATATATTTCCTGGCCTTTCTTGCTCCTTGCCTCATGATTCCCTGTAATAGGAATGACAGAGATCACTACTTGTGCATCCAGTCCCTTCCCATTTGTCCCAAGGCTCTGAAGACCCTTTTAAATGCCCTTAGGTTTCTTGTTGATGTTTTAGTACTTCCTAATTGAAAAATCAATATTACATAATAATCAGCGGGCTTAACCAGAGTTGGAAGTTTTCTTTGCAAATCTCTAACCGAGGCCCCAGGTAGGCAGCAGACTTCTTCATGCAATGGGTCTGGTCTGCATATCGGGCCTTCTGTTCCCTTCAGAAGGGAGTCCCCTATGACAGCAACACATCTTTCTTCTTTACGGAAGCCATTTTGATGGATGGCTTAGGGAATCTTAACCTTGGAAATGTTTCTAGGCTGTGAGACCCACCATCTGCATTAAGGTTCACTTGCAAGCACTTTGTATCTGTTGTCCAAAGGAACCTGGGAGGCTGAGGCTAAAAAAGTGGAGACACACCTCCTGCGCTGGGCAGGAACCTTCTGCCACTCACCTTCATCTAAATTTCTCTCTTCAGCTGAAAGGAGAGAGGATGGGGAGTCCTCTGTCTCATGAGGCATGCCTGCCTTTTGGGTCTGAGTCAGGGAGCAGAAGGTTTTGTTCCAGTAGTCAATCTCCCTCTCACATTCCCTGATGGTCCTCAGCCGGCTCACCTCCTCCCTGAGTTCCGCCATCAAGCAGAGGAGTTCCTCCATGTGAGTACATCTCGCACAGGTGAATTCCCCGCTGGTGTCTGATACCAGTGCACACTCTGTAGCCCAACATCTAGGTGGCAACATGCACTCACTGGGGTGTGTCTGGGAGGCTGCATCAGTCACAGCTGGTGCAGAGCTTGAAGAGGCCTTAATTCTCTGCTGAATGGACACCCACATGAGAGCTGCTGCTTCTGTGAGTCAGGAATCACCTGCCCTTGGCTCCTTCCTGTGCTTCTTTCACTCCAGGGAACACCTGTCTGCCTTGATCTAGCACTTGGCTGCAGAACTTACCATCCCTGCTGCCGATTCTTGCTGAGCAGTTGAGTGAATTTCCAACAGTCATCTTTTTTAGAAATCTGTAAATGAAACATAAATTAATATGATTGACTAGATGGCAAAACATAGCTACTATTCAGGTTCAAAAAGAAAGATAATTGCTTGTAGTACACACCTAGAATTCTCATCTCATCTCACTTTAGCTCATCACATGCATTCCTTAGGTTTCAAATGAGAAGTCCTGCTTCTGATGGGTGCGTAAGGTTATCTAAGGACATGTGAATGTATACATATATATATTATAAAATTACAAGATGCACAAAGCATTACTTCTGATCACCTAAGCACCACATGTGCAGCTGTACACATACATATCTTTTAACATTTTCTGTGCTCATATGTTGTTCAACTTCTCAGGATGACATGGAATATAGAATCCTATACTAGACTAGCTTAAAGCTCACAGACATTTGATGTTACAGGCATAAGTCTAGTAAGATGCTACAGACTAAGTCTATATTGCTGGGATAACTTCACTGGGGAAACTGCATTAGAACTGGAGCTTGAAAAATTCCTAAAACATGGCTTTATAGACACGATTTTAGAGATCTGCTTCCAATGAAATGAAACTGTCATCAAAGAAGTGTTCTTCACCAGAAAAATAAACTATCCATATATATATTCTAGCCCCTCCTTTTCCCCTAAAGGAAAGCATTTGTCAAGTGAGGAAGACTTGTGCTGCGGTTTGACTTTGTCAGGGGAAGTTTAGGCTTGATATTAGGAAAAAATTTTTCACTGAAAGGGTGATTGGCCAATGGAATGCGCTGCCCAGGGAGGTGGTGGAGTCATTGTCCCTGAAGGTGTTTAAAAACAGATTGGATGAGGTGCTTAGTGCCATGGTTTAAATGACGAGTAGGTGCTACTATTGGGTCATAGGTTGGACTTAATGATCTCAGAGGTCTTTTCCAACCTTGTGATACTGTGATTCTGTGATACTGTGACAGAAATTAAAAGGATTGTGCTATGTACAACCGAAGGAATGCTTTTCCTGCTGCTTAAAAGCCTGAAAATTCCTTTTCATTGGACGGGAGGAACACACAGTTAAAACTAGCAGACCTCAACCCATAACCTAATCTAGCAAAAATTATAGTGCTCATTTTTCATTCCTATTTCCAATTGGTTCAAAGTTGTTGACTTGTGTAAGGTACTCATTCTATAAAACCTTTCATTAAGAAATAGAAATCAGGTGTTCAATTAAGGGAGTGTCTAAGGGAGAGTTAAGTTGGAATTTATCAAAATAAATGTTCATCTAATCCAAAGACACGTAAATGAAAACTCAATAAAAACTTCTAGGGGAACCCTTTTAATCCAAAGTAAAAGAAGCCAGATAATTAACAGGAATGACTGGATGAATACTTTTATGTGATAGAAATAAAGGATTATTGCTACATATGAGAGGAGGTACCCTATGCTGGAGAAAACAGGAAATGAAAGAGTGATAAAACAAGTAAGATATTTCATATCGTATCAATGAAACTCATTTAATATAACTCAAAAGATTAAAAACATTTTATAAAAGGAAAAAGAAACCACAATTTATTTTTTGAGCTAATATGTGTATCAAACAGGATTCTTATATTTTTGGAGTGCCAAACTTCTTCAGGTTCTCCATCTCTATTTTGTGTTTGTGTTGTGTTTGCATCACTTGCTTAACCTCTAGCATGGTCACCGAAGAGCACAGTGAAAAGCTTTTGTCTTGAAGGGCATCTTGATTTTGCCATACTCTCTTCTGTCTGCAATAGAGGAGGAAACTCTTGAAATACAAGGACAATCTCTTTTTTTTTCTTCTCAGCATCAATTTTTGTCTCTGTAATTCTACTAGCTTTTGCACTTGCCACGTGATGTGCAATGCCTTTGTGTGAAGAGCTCTATTGCTAGACAGGAAATCAAAGTACTGTTTCTTTTCAGAGGGAGATGACTGCATTTCGGATTAAAATTCAGAGAAAATAGATCTGCAAAGAAAAATGTGGGAGCAAGTTTTAAGTTTCCTTGGGGAGTCCTACAATGTGCAAATTTATTCTTCAAGAATCTATGAATTTTTCAGATGATTTCAGGTTTCCAAATGTCTTGCTAGACCTGTTTGAGACCAGGAGATGCATTCTCAGATGTGTTAGATGTAGTTTTCTTACTCCTTAACATTCATTATTCCTACCATGTATTTCAAAAGTTTGTAAATCTTTACTGCTACCAAGATGACTATGCAATAGCAGTAGTTTCAGAGTTAAGGGGAAAAGAGACAGCAGTTACTAATCTTACTCTCTCTACTTACTGAAAATAAGCTGTGGTGTTTTTTCCCAAACTGACCTTTTGAAGTTCAAATAGCAGCATCAGGTACTTTCTGATATTGTCAGCAAATATTTTAAATCTTATTTTCGTATTCCTCAATTCATATTACTAAGAATACTTAAAAAAAGAAAATGCTTTTATGTATTTTATTTCTCTTTATTCCCCAAGATTGTATTGGAGTTTCCTCATGTGGAACGAGACCAAAAAAATATATACTGTGTTTCTACCGAAGACATATGATGGGAGACTTCTTGTAGTGCAATATTGGTTACTGATAAGGTTCTTAGAATTTCCAGGCAAAGCAAACCATGTTATCCCAGGAGTATTGATTCTTGGAAACTGGGAAATCAAAATAAATAACTAATAAATATTAAATAGTTCTGCTCCTAAGTCTACTTCTGCCAGACTCAGCTATTTATCTATAATTAGAATTAATGTAGCTCACTTCTACTACTTTTACTTGTGCTTAGATCAATAAAGCTTTTTATGTCTGGAGAAGTACATTTAGAATGCAAACTAAGTTGTCTTCTACAGCAGCTATCATCTTAAAAAAGAAGAAAAATGGCAGAATGGGGAATGTAGTAATTTTGTATGGAAACTCAGGGTAAATTAATAATCTTCTGATAATCAGAATACTTCATAAAATTATCGTGTATGCCATGTCACTGCCAGAAGAACTGAATCTGGACAGGAACTGAGTTAGGAACATTGTATTTAAAGATGTGACATAGCCAAACCTAGCTTCAGAATACTGGGCTTACATACAGTTTACGTGTACGAGGCTCCCTGCGGCTGCAAACCCCAAAACCATGTCAGGCTATTGATAATAAATACTGAGCTCTAGGCTGCTATGGCAACAATGGCAGCAGTGCAGGAGTCAGCTAATTTTAGACTAGCGTGGGTATGTCTACAAAGATTGCATTTACACTATTGTCTATAGTGAAAATATAATATTAGATTACGTCAGCATCTTAAAACATGAAGCAAATCTTGAAGGTCCAAAAGTGATATTAAGATGGATGTGATGAGTTAGTGAGTTTTAAATTTTTTTTTCTGTTTTTTCTAAGGTGTTTTTCATTAATCAAATGTGAGGCATTATAAAAAACATTGGCCTCCATGACCAGAATATATACCTCAGGCAAAACCAATCCATTTCAGATTTGTTTTGATACTTAGTAGATTGAAAATCCAATAGTCTTGTTGACAAGAATGTTAATGTCCATACTTTTTCACCTGGGAATCAATGGAATTTTTCAAATTGGTGTAATATTCTTAGGCAATAGCTATGATAAGAAGATGGGAATGGAACATCTAATTTTTACACCACTAGGGAATAATACACTGCAGAGTTGGAAGTCACCTGGAATTACAACAGGTTCATGTCACAGACTTTTCTGGTCTGAGCCGAATGACAAAATTCGTTGTGCAGTGGGCTCAAAGATAACTTAAGGCCTTCAACAGTCCACTTTCACTTTCCCTGCTAATGGCATGGTGAAATTAGCATTTACTTGTAGACTAATATTAGTAAACTGTTATAGCGACAATTAATGATACCACGATGCCAAAAGAAATGAATTAGAGAATTGAGCTGAATACTGTCAGTTTCAAAATACAATACCTGCTGAAGATAAATACTTTGACACAGATAAGGATTTATTTTTTTTTGTATTATGGGCTGATTTAACAAAATGTGCTGGCAAACCTGAGTCATCTTAATGTTTTTGATGCACTGTATATGCTTCCTATATTGGAAGGTGCTTGAGAAACTTTTAGGTTGAGTGGCCTAAAATACAAATGTTTGGTGTATTTGCCTGACACTGCTTCCATTATTAAAACATGATTCATTCTTGATCACTGCTTCATCCTCAGATGGGATGAGGAGGGGAATAAAAAGAAAAAAAAGACAAAACTGGTAGTTTGGGATAAAAACAGTTTAGTAGAACAGCAAAGGAGTAGGAAAGTAACAATAAGAGAATATACAAAGGGAGTGATCAACCGCGCACCCCTTGGTGAAAAACGGTGCCCACATGCGCTCCTCAGCTATGATCTCGGTGTGCTGCTGAAATGACTCGCCCAGCGACACTCAGGGCCACCCTGCCTGGCCAACTAGGCCCTCTTTCATACTGGACAGGACAGAGGTGTCATGAAATATCTTGTTGGCCATTTTGGTCAGCTGCCCCGCTTGTGTCCCTTCCCTTATTGTGAAAGCTAACCCTTTCCCTGCCAAAACAGGGAGATTAACTTCTTCATAGAATCATAGAATCTTCTGGTTGGAAAAGATCTTTGAGATTGAGTGCAACCGCACCCATCTTCTGCTAAACCATGTCCTTCAAAAACTCGTCTACCTGCTTTTTAAATACCTCCAGGAATGGTGACTCAACCACCTCCCTGGGCAGCTGTTCCAGTGCCTGACCACCCTTTTGGTAAAGAAATTCTTCCTAACATCCAGTCTGAACCTCCCCTGGGGCAACTTATGGCCATTTCCCCTTGTCCTATCACCTCTCACTTGAGAGAAGAGATCAACGCTTGCTCTGCTACAGCCTCCTTTCAGGCAGCCATAGACAGTGATGAGGTCTCCCCTCAGCCTCCTCCAAACTAAACAACCTAAGTTCCCTCAGCCATTCCTTGTAGGATTTGTTCTCCAGCCCTTTCACCAGCCTTGTTGCCCTCCTCTGGACGCGCTCCAACCCCTTGATGTCCTTCTTGTAGTGGGGTGCTTCCCTGCCAAAAGAGATTAACCCTTTCCCAGCCAGAATCAGGAGAGCTACCTTGTTCATAAAGAGTTACCTTTTACAAAGGACTTCTTTTAAGGTTTTCTAATAAAACACAAAACCAAAATCAACACTATTTAACTTTTACAAAGGCATGAAATAAACAACTTGATTTATAAAAGGCTTAAATTAAAGCGTTGCCTTGGTACATGCACGCATTCCCACAGAGGAGTTCCAAATCCTAGCAGAAGGTGGTCTAGTGTGATGCATCCTAAATGACTCAAGTGACAACTGTTGATAAACAGCACATTGTTAAGGTAGAGAATGCAATAGTGTCCACTGAAAGCACAAACAAATGAAACTTTTCCTAAATATTGGATATATATGAGTTATTCCTCCTTACAGTAGCAGCAGTGGGATTGGCATTTATCATGTAGGGGATTCTTTTTTCCTTACTTTGTCCTTTGTGTAAAAGTGTTGTTCCGGTGTGCTGGAATGTATTTTATAGCCTCTGAGATACACCTTGACTAAATACCTTTAGAACTCTAACATTGGTTCAGCTTTGGGGTACTGCATCTAGTAACACAGGTACTCTTTCTCAGGATCCCTGTTTTTTTTCAAGTTTACCCACAGTGAGAAGGTGGTAGGAGAAATGGGGAAGTGACTCTGTATGCAAGAAAGGAGAAGGGGAAGTTTTGTTGCTCAGAAAATGCAGGAAGTATAATTTCTTTCTCTCGCTTTTTCTATTTCTTTTTTTACAATGCATTTGTTCTCTTCACCTCTTTTCACCAAGTAGTTTCTTTGTGGATTTAAGGATGGTCCTGACGTCTTTTTGATGATTATTCAGCTGATGTTACTTGAAAAATGTGGGTTAGTCATATATAACTATCATGAAAAAATGGTTTTTGAGAAAAGATGACTCGGTCTAGCGCTGACAGAAGAAAGGAGTTTCAAAACCTGGCTATCAGAATGGTCATGAATCCAATTTCAGGACTAACGTAACTGAAATTATTTCACAGAATTTGATGGAACTTACATATGAATAATATTTTTCCTACTTATGCTATTAGCACATTTTTAAACTTAGTTTTCTAGAAATAGGGATATGTCTGAAAAGATGGTGAAGACAGGAGGCAAGGTGGGTGTCAGCACACAGAAGGTAATTCTGAAGAGTGTACTGACTACTGAAAGAGTGAGTGCCCAACAGACCATTACATCAGATGAGGAAATGTATTGTCTCAAAATTAACTTGAAAGCTGCTGACGTGCCTATGGAGCTTTCACTTCAGGATTAAAACCTCGAAACTGATCTTGTGTCAGCAAGATAGCGTGTTAGGAATATTGGAACAACAGATAACATGGACAAGCCCCAGAACAGCAAAATGGCACCAGCAGTTAGCAGAAAGTCCGAGCTGTTATTTTCCTTAATATGCATGCTTAGAGGATCTGTAGAAACGATTAGAAGTATTTTCCTCTTTGGAGGGATGAGGTGGCATTACAGCCCGAAGAACTTGTACTGATTTTGAAGTAGTAAAATCTGTGTTTGATCCTCCAGAAACTGGTAGGAGTTTTGCAATAGGCTAGCACAAGCAACTAATGAGTTTTGAGATCATAAACAAGAAATTAAAAGATGAAGTATTGCTGGTAGACAATGAAAGAAACCCTGAGACGTAAACCTGACTTCTGTTCAGATGTTTTTCTGTACAAACTTGCGCAAGGTCACTTCTGTTTATGCCATGTCTCTCATTTGTAAGAATAATACCTGCCTGTCTTAGATTATTTATGTTGAAGATTAATTAAAATCCACAAAAGCACTTTCAAAATTTAGTGTGGCAAAAACACTAGAAGATTTGTAATTTTGATAAAGAGGAGACATGTGGTGAATAATAAGAGGAAACACCTCATAGTAGACAGCTAAGGTAGTTAGAAGAACTGCCAAAATTTTGTTCAGTCTTTGTGATAGACTGTTTTCTTGAATCTTGTACCTTTTTTTGAAGGATGGAATTTTTAAGAATTATTCTTGCTCATTTTTTCTTGAAACAAAGCTGTTAACTGTACAACAAAACATTCACAGCATAGAGATTTTAATGAGAGGCTGGCTAATATATATTCTTCAGTATTTTAATATTTTAATTTTCATACTGTGGAAGTCTAATTATGGCTTTAAATTATGGGTTGGCTCAAAGAATCTGAGCAAATTATAATGTGGGACACTAACTGTCAATTACAGTGAGACTCCATTTTCCTTAAGTACTCGAACCTGAAAGGAGTATTTTTGCAGGGGAATTTCCCTTGCACACACTGTGGCTTTCTTCCTTGTCAGGAAAGAGGAAACTGACTGCTTAAATGTTTTTCCATATACCACTTTATGGTACAGATGCCAGTCACGGTCTGGGCTTACATTTTTGGTCACAAATGGAAAAGATATACATTGTCTATAATTCAAGTTGGTTCTGGGGAGATTTGTTTTGTGCTTATTGCAAATATTAGTGTATGCTCTGGATGAGAGTCGCTTCACCTCCTTTGATGCCTTGTGATGCGATCTTGTGGAGTTATACAGATGCTTGAAATGGGTTCTTGTGTAACCGTTGCAGAACAGTGATGAGGCATTTTGGTGGAAATCTGAATGGGATTTCTTGAATGTATCTAACACTATTCAAACAAAAACACTGCCTGCCAAATTCTGATGGTCACCCAGACTCTAAACATTGCAGACATAAAGCTCAATGAAGGAGGTAATGATACTTCATAAATAGAGCACATTCGTAATGTCACCTGTGATGTGTGTTCTTGATAGACATCTGTTAAATTCTAGTTTATTTTCAAGCAGAATATCTGTTGAAAATATTAGATTTTTTTAGAACGTAATTTAAATTTCTTGGAAACATTAATTTGATTATCTTGAGGTTGTTGCATAACATCTATAGAATATGCAGATAATACTGCTGAAACAAATCTTTTTTTAAAAAAAACGACTGAAGAATCCCTCAATCAATGTGTGATCTGTTTTTACTTGTAAAAAAAAATAGTGTCAGCTTTCAGTCTTGAACAGGATCCGTGCTTTATAGTAGCATTTCAACTTGCTTCCTTGTTGCATTTTTCCTTGTACTTCCATGTAATTATAGTGTAATGTAAATGTGAAAATATAATGAAATAAAATGGAAATGATAAGAAATTATAGTGAGAAATCAGAAATATTTTTCAGCAGTAAAAATATTCTCTGTTAATTCATTTCATATACCATGCAATAGTACTTCTCTTTCATTTGAAAGGTTAGTTGAAAGAATGTTTAAGTTTATTACATCTAAAAGTCTTAAATATGCTCTACTGTCATTTAAAATCACCTCCCTATCTGTATATTTTAAAATTAAAGTTAATAGTAGTCAACTTTAAATTACATTAAAAGTTTTGCTACCTGCTCTTTACTTCTTACAGGATTGTGAACATCATAATCATACTTCATAAGAATAAAAACATGCAAATATGGGTGACTGACAAAGGAAGAAAGCCTCATTTTATTAAGCCTTTTAACGAATAGTTAATAGTTATCATCAGTCATATACTTAATTACCATCTTAATCTTTTCTTATATCCTTTTCTTCCACTGGAGAATACCCGCACATGTAGACGCATCTTCTTTGATTACTAATTCAGCGGTACAATGAACATTCCACAAATTATTCCTTATTTGTTTCTTTAAATTCTTCTTGGCCTTAAAGTTCTTCGCAGTCTTTTTCTTAGTGCTGGAAAGAGGTTCTCTATTTTTTTAATAAATGACTGGTAGGCTTTTAAAATAACCCGGTCATGGAGATGGTAATCTGTACACTCCCCACATCTGTCACATGCACTGATCAATTATTTCTAGGCATGCTACCAATTCAGAAGTAACTGAAGTGAACATTTGCGAATGATGGTCGAGTGAGTTTTGAGCAGCTTTTTTGCACTCTCCGTAGCATTCATGCTTTATAAAGTGTTCACACATAAGAACTACTGGTAGACAGATGTATTTGTCACAGAAGATTCAGGAAAAAGAAAATTCTGTCAGATTAAAAAGGAAATAAATTGAAAGAAACGCGCCTCCTTTATGTACAGAGAGTGAAATTCTAGATTTTACTCTGAAAAGTGTCCTTGTTGATTTCAGATAGATGAATGCATATCATACATACTTGTGTGAGAATTCCAAGGTAGACTTCGAGTGTAACAGCTGGAATTCAAAATTAATATTTTTTTGGAAATTATTAAACTGAAGTTAGAACTTCGCTTGATCCTGGAAAGCGAGATGGAAACAGAGCAGTCCTGTGGATCACAGAATTTGGGTACACAGAATGCCACATTTCTTGTTCCATGAATCATATGTAATTAATTAATTGCAATTATGGAATGTATATTTGCCTGTATAGGTCGGCTCAATTATGTTAACTGTTGTTTAATAGAATTGACCTCTGTATAGGTGTAGAAGTTTCCATTTTCTCTTACACATTTTCTCTTAAATAGCAACTAATTTGCCTTGTTTCATATAAAAAAAATGCCTTCCTCTATTTTTCATGTAAACAGTCTTTCATTAAGGCTTGATTTTTCTGTGAAGTTTTATGCAAATCTGTTAATTAGTTTCTGAGTTCCAGTCAATTAAATACCAGCCTAAAATAGTTCCTGGTCTCATGGTATTTTAAGGCTCTGCAGAGTGAATGTTAGACTGTGCAGAATGTGAAAAACTATAGAGCAAATATTAGTTAGTCTCTTTGGGTTACATAATTATTTAGTTACCTACCAAAATAGGAGAAGTGCTTGCTAAAAGAGAAAGCTTTGCAACAGCTGTGTGGTACAGCACGTGTCCCACTAGTTCAAGCACTGTAATAATAATAAAAACAGACACACACTTTTTGTAGTGTTGAAATGGCTCTAGTTGCTGTGAGGTTTTGTTGTTGTTGTTTAATATGGGGTTTAGTACTGTATCGGTTTTAATTTTGCAAATACAGTCTAAAGTATTTTTTAAATTTACTGTGTCTGCACTTCTTCCTTAGTACAATGCATGGTGTTCATTTTATACCAGTTCACATCAGTTTAACATCAGTGTAAACAATTTTATTGATTACAATGGATTATCTGATGTTGTTGTAGGTGGAAGATGTAGCTAAGACTGTCTCAGTAACAGAAGGTGGAGGTCTTACTCTGTTGTAATATATTCAAGGAAAGAAGAAAATAAACTTAAGGCAGACAAAAAGCTTTCTGTTGTACTTCATACTAGGAAACAATGATTTTATGACTTAAAATAAGAACAGAATCATTGGTAGTTCTCATATTGCTCAAACTCCACAAATTGTAACCGAAACCCACCGATCTGAATTTTTGTGTTTGTTTTACTTCTTGCAGTACGTCTGTGTTTAAAAGAAGTCAGTATTATCGTCTCCTATCATTGTTGTCTAGTATATTACTGTTATTACTGTTACTATGTTTTCTTTTTTAGTGAAAAGGTTCATGAGATACACAGTGCATTTTGCAAATACTGACCCTCATATCATTTATGTTAATAGAAACTAGGAATAACTAAGCTCAACAGAATGTAGGTTTTTTGATGGATGTTCTGGGACAGGAAATTCAGGTTGTGAAAGTTTTACCAGTATTTATTGGATATAAAACTTCTGCATTCGTGTTAGAAAAGAAATTGTTCTCTGCTCTAGTGAAAGCTAAGGTTTTTTTAATCAGGGCAAGAAAGATGTTTAGAATTAATTTTTTTCCTTCTACCTACTCTTTTTTTCAAGGCTTAGGAAAACTGAACTTAGACATTGTGGACGCAGGCCGAGGGAGTTGTTTTAGGATTTAACATAGCTGGTGAATAACTTTTAAATGAAATGGATACTTCACTTCTCTATACATTTGCATAGTGTCTGGGTTTATTTTGCTTTATTTCCTTTTTTAAAAAATACTCCTCCTGCCTAGCTTATTGACAAGATCAGGACACCAGTTTAGGAACTTCAGTGGCTGAATATCTGCTCCCTGAGTACAAAAATTACTGAGTTCTGGCTTCCTACGTTCTGTGTCCATTCTACTTCCATCACTGCTGCAATATCTCTAGGTCCCCCTAACCCCGCACAGTATTGGTCTCTTTCTGCTCTTTCTCCTAGCTCCTGCTGGTCTATGAACAGCATGGGCTGTAATTTGTTCAAAGTCAGGTGCTGAGGGCCATCTGGTAGGCTTAACAGAGTAGGTAAGTCTTGAACTGTTTAATTGAATGTGATTGGAATTTAATTCACTCCCAGAAATTAGCTTGCAGAACTCAAACAATGCTTTGGAAAAGAGAACCTGATTGAAAATTGTGAGTTTGTTACGACAAATAGAGGTGTCAAACTCAGAAATGGAGTTTTGGATACAGACCCTAAAAAATAAGTTTAGATATGTGAGAAAATTTGGAAGTCATCCAGTCTGAGGACTCTGGTTCTACAAACTGAGTTAACGCATTTCGTGAATTCATTTGTTAGAAACTGCACGTGTTTGCTTTAGTTACTATTTAAAACTAAGCAATGTTGCATCACTCTTCTATCCTTGTCAGTCAATCAATGTATGCAGGTAATTGTATTTCAATTTTTATATTTTCAACTTACGCAAAACACATAAAATTATTCAACTGCAATTCTGCTTTTTTTTACCCTTTTACAAAATATGAAATTCCAGCTGGGCTTGTTCTAATGTTCTTATGTGTACCTTTTTACTTGAAAAAGAGATGTCCTTTATATTTGACATATCTTTTCCTGAATGAATTAAAATTGCCTAATGAAATTGCTCGATACATTGGTATGGAAAACTGCAAATTGAACATTATAAGTAATACATTTGTCTTTTACATATTTCTTTGGTAATTTTCTCCCAGTTTTTACCTTACATTGCTTTCTTCTTGTTATTATGTATTTTTTTTCCTTCTTTCATTTGGCTTGCTGTCATACAGTGATTAAACACTCTAGTCAGTGTACTAACAATTATTTAGGAAAACGTCTGGTCTAAATGAAAGTTCAGATACTCATTTTTATTTTTTATTTTATTGCTGATGGTTAGAAATTCCATGCACTTCTAATAATAATCTGGCAATAAGAGTACTGGTCATACAGGCCAAATTCTATAAATTCTTGCATTTAAATTTAGAGTTGGGAGTAAAGAAACTACTGAAAGTACGTCTTATAGTCTCACTTCATTATCTTTAATTTGTCTTCTGAGAATAACTATTATAAATCTTCAGAAAGCTTAGCTGGCAGGACTGCATGGAGCTTCACAGTCTTTGCAGTAGGTCAGTGGAATGAGACTGGGAATATGTTTCTTTAGATTGAAGCAGGATAATACCCTCTGAAGAGCTGATAAGCACACATTCTTAATGCAAACAAATTTATTTCTCAGATGAACACTCATATCAGCATCAGTTTTCATATGCAACTTGACTTTGTTCTTTTTATAGTATTCCTGATGCTGCCCCTTGATGGTGTGATGTTTAAGAAAATGAAGAAAACGTGTAAGTTACCAGCCTTCAAACACTTTCAGTAAAAACCTCAGTAGGTACTTTCAACCGATGAGGAGCTGAGGGGGTGGTCAAAATGGATTCACCAAGGGGAAGTCATGCTTCACCAGTCTGATTGCTTTCTATGACAGCATGTCTGGGTGGGTAGATGAGGGGAGAGCAATGGATATTGTCTGTCTTGACTTCAGCAAGGTTTTTGACACCGTCTCCCATAATAACCTCATAGGTAAGGTCAGGAAGTGTGGTTTAGGTGAGTGGACAGTGAGGTGCATTGAGAAGTGGCTGGATGTGGCTGTGATTCCGTGATCTAGTGGACAGCTTAATTACAGGTATTTGTGGTAAAAGGTGATTACAGGAGCTGAGTGAACCTCTGTGACTAACCCAGCAGTTATTTTACATCATTTGAACATGAGCTGCTAATATATATTTGTTTCGCCAACTTAAAGGCATAGGGGTATGGATTGGTTGAGAGGCTGATTAACCACCTGCGTTATACAGTTAACAAGAAATTAATATTAGTAGATTCCAAAAATCCCAGCCAAATACTTGAATGTGCCAGGAAATTCTTTCTCATCCTTTGAAATGGAATCTCATGTTTAAACCTCTTTTGGATTATGCCCATTAATTTACATGTGTAATTTTTATTTTATTGCTGCTGTAGGTTAATTTAGCATTCAAATATTGAAGGTACACACCGTCTAAAGTGGTCAGCTTAAGATATGCAACTGTTCAGTTTAATGCTATGCTTCTACTTATTTAGAAGCTCCTCTTGAAATGGTCACTCATTTGTAATGCTACCTTTTGTTATGTCTTTAAATACTAGAACTAAGAGCATTTTATTTCACCAATACTTTTAAATATATTACTCGAATTGAAGAGATTTGCTTATGTATTTCATAATAAAAGCACAATCTGGAAATAAATTAAGAGGTTGAAGTTTTAAAAACAAGCAGGTAAATGACAAAGGCTATGAAGGAACAGTATTGAAATTCTTTTAAGATGTTAGAGATGACTTCAGATTACCAGGTTTCTGGGATGAGTGGCATTCAGAAGCTTATTTTTAAAATGAAATGCTGCATTCTGCGGCATTTTTCTGCCTACCATTTTTTATTTAGATGATTAACTTGAAATAATTATCTTATATTTAGTTTAGGATGAGGCATTTTTTTTCATGAGGTGTTCTTAATGACAAGGTATATGTTTTAATTCTCAGTAGTTACTCAGGCTGATCTCCTCTTTCAGGACCCATGTCGCTACCGAGTTTTGTGATGAGACTATGTACTACCATGGCTTTGTGCACTCTTACTGTAATTATGAGCCTTAGCAAAATATTACAATTACTATAATTAAGCTAACACAGTCTACATTTATTTAATTTTGCATATTAACAGAAACTAGTCCTGTCAATCACTGTATTTATTGAGGCTGATTAAGTAACGCACTTATAACATTTTGTATATGCATAAAGGCATATTTGCAGGATTGCAAGCAGTCATTTTATTTTAAAAAAATCTAAAGAAATTACAGCTATTCAGAAAGTATATGGTAACTCCCTAATCATAACCCATTGCAATGACAAATAAACATGGATTAACTTCTGCAACCCATACAAGAAAACTTGACAGCTGAAGAGCTCACCTACAGTGGAAGATGTGGATTTGGGAAAGACAGGCAGCTCTCAGAACTATAAATGTTCCAGGAGCTAGTTTGAAAGAGGTGCAACAGAAGCTCGTCTTCTACTTCTTTTGTAGTTCAAATGGGTGCTATTAATTCAAAGTAACATGCTATACATTAATTACTTTCCTGTTAATGGTTTTGTCAAGAAGTCAACTTTATTTTTGAGAGAAACCTGGTAGTGTTCTTCCTATGAATAGCAAATGTTCAATGGTATCAATTGAAAGTTTTTCATTTTGTCTGGCAGCAAAAAATGATTAGTGTAACAATAGTATTTACCAAACTGTCTTAATAGGTGTATTAATGAAATTCAGTATCATCCAGAATCTTAAGGTTTTTTAAATAATTTATATTTTCAAGCATTTTTGGTATGAAATAAGTTTTTGTATACAAGTAGCTCATATAAAAAGACTCTTTTCATTGATCCATCATTAGAGTTTTTGTGGATTGTGCCAATGCCATTGACCAGGGAGGCAAAAGAAGCTCTCTCTCAATAAAAAAAGAAAAAAATTATTAAACAGCATCAAAACAAAAATTAAAATTGAACTAAAAAGGAAGTCAAGTAAATCCTGTTTCCTCTTGGCATCTAAGGAAATCTAGTCCTTGATTCATGCAGTCATGGTTTCAGCAAGCGTATAAAATCCTCTTTTGAAAAGGATGGGAATTTAACATGCTCAGAAATTTTGGATAAAAATTGCACCATTGTACAGTATTTTCAGATATAAAATAAGAGTAATCAGTCAACTAAGGCTGATTAATCATGACAATTGATATAAAATCTTGTTCATTAGGTTAAATTTTCATGAAGAACACATACAGCTTATGATGGGTACGATAATAAGATTTGATTGTGTTGATTCTAGAAATAAAAAAGCTGAGAGAATGAAAATAGTGAAGTTCTTCACTACTGTCCTGATTCTTCATAACATAGGGCATAATCTAAGACAAAGAAGAAAGCAGCAGAATGTAAATATGAGTAGCTTTTCATAACATTATTTATTTGGCCTATGTATTGTTTTGGAACTGAAGAAAGTGGTATGTATCACACTATCTCTTGATTTTAATAAGGATCTTCTGGAACTGTTGTTCAGACACCTCTTTTTTTATAATATTTTCAGGCCATGCAATTTCCCTTTTACAATAATCCATAAAATCAGTGACAGGAACTTCAACAGAAGTGTAGACAGTAACCAGCTTTGTGTTTTCATCATTTAAGCATTTCCTGTGAACACCAAAGACTTTGGAAGGACAGAGGAGAAGCACTGTTAGTGATTTTAAACATGGACACAATTAGTTGACTTGTGAAATACCATGGAGAGCTGACATTATCACTTGAATTTTTGATTCATCCAATGTAAGAAAAAAATAACTTGTTTTTTTGTATGAAGACAGTCAACCTTTGCTGTTACCTATTACTAAAGTATACTCTTGCATAACATAACTATTAATCATTTCCTCTTGAATTCAATTCTAAATATTGATTTTATACGTGGAGTTCTTATATTACTTTCATTTAGTAGTCTTCAGTTTTTCTGCTTTTGGGGGAGGTTCAAGCTTTGAAAGCTATAATATATTTTACTGTTTGTTTTCAATAACTATATACTCTTGCTTTTCTTATCCACATCCTGTGCAAAAATTACTCTCATTATTTATTTTAAATTTGTACCTCAGTTACTGAACAAGACAAAGAAGGCTGCCAACAGCGTTTTTTACAGGATATGGATATCAATTTATTTAAAATGCTTTCTAAAATAAATTAGAATGCACTGTTCTATAATTTAAATGTGCTTCTGTGTGGTTACTCAGGAACCTGTTAAAAAAAAGAGGAAAAAAATAATTTTACTCATACCTGCGGGATAATCTAGAATAGTAGTCATTCATATTAAATTTATATCAACTTTATGAGGTTTTTGTCATCTTGACACATTTATGAAGCTGTTAAATTTTTGCTGCTTGGGGGATATAATGTACTTGATGTGACCCCACTTATTAAATCGGGACCATGCAAGTAACATTGATGACACGTCATTCAAGAATAAAACAGAGTCAAACCTTCTCTAGTTCTAGGGGAAGGACATATTTGACAGAGAAATAAGTAGGAAAAAAGGTATTATGATTTATATCAAGAAGATACTTAAAAAGTGAAAGAATGAGAAATGTGTGTGCATTTAATCAGGTGTCTCACAAAACTTCTACAATTGTTCATGGGTGATAAAACAGGGTATGAATGAGTCATGCTATGATAGCCTGAAAGACCTTCCGTTGTCCTGACATTAAACTTCGGTGGACAAACAGATTTACAGGATTTGTTATACATTTTGAATTTCCATGCTAATATACTTTATAGAATAATGTATTTTGTATATGGATATGCGAGTGTGCATACATCGTACTGAGATCTTATGTTATCACTGTGTTGTCATCATTGCCTCAGAACTCCCATAATCATTAAGTAGAATCAAATTCAGTTTACCTATAATTATCTGTGGAGTAAATACAGAACTTTTTTTAAGGCTAATTTAGTTATGTTGGAACTAGATCCAAGAACGAAAAAAAACACTATCTACTGTAGTTGAGTGAGATCAAATGTAGAACTATTCTATCTAGAATAGTTCTGAATTAGGATCAGGAAGATTTCAAGCTCATCAATAATCAATTAATTCTGAAGGAAATGGTCATGTTTCTTCATCTGTAAGCTCTGTACTTTACTCTTCACGAGCACTTAATGAAAAGCATGAAGTCATTTTCAAAAAAATATGTCCATATTTATACCTTCATGTACCCTAGAACACATTGTATTTTTTATCTAAATTTTTGGGCCGGAAGAAAACACTTCAAGATTTTTAAGTATCTTTATTGTCTAAGAAGTTGTATAACAAAGATGTTATGGGTAAATTCAAATTAAAAGTAATACAAATAATTTTGTTGTTGGCTATTTCTTTTTGTATTATAACAATCTAAATGGCTTTATATTTGAAATTTTAGAGTTAATTTATGAGTTTATTTTCACCAGTTCATTTCTTTTTTTTTTTTTTGTAGTGGGACTCATTCTTCTGGTAGCAAAATATATTCTGTGTTTCACAGCCAAAATCTTTCTCTTTTTTACTAGGCACTAACTGCAAGGTTGCACACACATTGCTGAAAATCTCAGTAGGAGATATTGGTTATATAGCTTTTTAGCTTCACTTAGGGAAATCTGATGGTAAATACTCTCATTTCTAAAGATAGCATTATATGGTATTTACTGAATTGAGTCATAGCTATACAGTTTTGTAATTCATCTTTTGCGATGACCTAAGTCCCTGCTTTTTACATTTTATTTTATGTGAAGTTGTCAACACCCTCCTGGTTCTCTGATATAAACATTGTGAACCTATTTACATTGCCAAACTGGTAAAGAAGTTTTCAAGAATTGTGTTCTGATGAGCATTTACTGTCAATTGTTTCTGCTCAAATGAAAAGTGGGGCAAGTATAGCATCTTCTTTAGTATTTTGTCACTTTAGTCTTCTAAGTGAAGAAATTCAATGATACTTGAAAGTATTTATGAAAGTTAATTGAAGTTTTTGTCTACTGGGGCTAGAGATTCAACCTCTTCTTATTTTTTCCATTTTTCTTGTTATTACTGTTGTCATTGCATTGAAGGACTCACAAATGGTGAAGCCCAAATGATGGTTTATTCTGCATGCTACATCACATAGGCAACAGGTAACAGTACTTCCTATAAGTTTTGGAGTGTCCCCACGGGTCATGGACTTTAGATCTTAAAGAGATAAGTATATTCAATATTGATACTGACTGGGGGATGAAGAGATTGAGAGCAGCCCTCCGGAGAAGGATCTGGGGATCACGATGGATGAGAAGTTCAACACGAGCCAGCAATATGCGCTTGCAGCCCTGAAGGCCAACTATGTCCTGGGCTGCATCAAAAGCAGTGTGGCCAGCACGTCGAGGGAGATGGTTCTGCCCCTTTACTCTGCTCTGGTGAGAACACACCTGAATTACTGCATCCAGCCCAGGAGCCCTCAGCACAGGAGGGACATGAACCTGTTGGATCAGGTCCAGAGGAGGGCCACAAAAATGATCAAAGGCCTGAAGCACCTTCCCTGTGAAGAGAGACTGAGAAATTTGGGGTTGTTCATCCTGGAGAAGAGAAGACTCCAAGGAGACCTTATTGTGGACTTGTAATACTTAAAAGGGGCTTTAAGAAGTTTAGACTAGATATTAGGAAGTCTCTTCCAACCCAAAGCATTCTATGATTCTATGATTCGTAAATATTGCAGAGCTAACTATATCTTCACTAGTCCAACTAGCGACATTTAATAAAATCCTGAATGTAGTACAAAGCACATGTGGTGTTTTTGTTGTGAACAAGATAACCAGCTATGACTAATTGTAAAGTATCCACAAGGTTTTCTCACGAGTAAATTTTTTTGCTAAATAGCGAAGAGACAGGCAACTTCCACAAATGTAGTTTAATTCACAAATATTCATAATAGATTGTAAATTATAGCATCCAGAATTTTTCATCAGGGAGATGAATGAATGAATGAATGAATGAATGAATGAATGAATGAATGAATGAATGAATGAATGAAGATAGTAACAATGGAATTAATATTATGACATCAAAGATACATATCCAGTAATGTGCCATATATAACAGGGTTTCTTTCTGTCATTCATGTAGATATATTAAAACCTCAGAAAATTGCTTGAGAAGAGCAGTGGATATAATTTTTGTATTAAACCCATTTTCACTATGCCTTCGGTGACTATTTTATTTATTAAAACCATACCGGCAATTTAATTTAGCTAGTTTTATTTTTATCATATTAGTGGGATTTCTTGATTGTTCTTCCAAAAGATGTATTGCAATTTCATTTGCAACAGTTTCCCTGTATAACTTTGGGCTTGGCTTGTGAGGACAATATAAGAATATTTGATGAAAATTGAAAAATCTATGTATTTTCACAACTAAAAATAGAATATGTATCAAAAGTAACGTTTTCTACATACATATCCCTGTGTTTAGGAAAAGAAGGCCTTTATTACAAAGACTTCTCTATTATTTTTTCAGACTAATCATAGAGTTTCCAGGATTATTCTGCTCTGGGCCACATCTGTCTTGTGTGTCAGGAATGAAGGTAGAGGTAGCACAGATAAGTGCAAATTTATTTTGAAAATCCCACCAGAATGATGTTTATATCATGACATAACTTTGTACTTATGATATGGCCTAATTAAAAAAATACTTCAATATTCTATTTCTAACAAGGCATACAGATGTTAGTATCAAGCATTTTAGAATATAGGGCAAGTAATTTGAATTTTACTTGCTTAGTCATATCTGTGGGGGAAAAGATCCCTCCACGCTTCCAGTTGTTGTGGAGACAGGTCAGTCAGGCTTGGAATGTGGCAGTATGAGTACAACTCTCTCATGTACAAGAAGCATTCCCAGTTGCTCTCTTGTGTCATCTTAGCACACCATCTGTTTTCTTTAAACACAAATCCAGCACAAAGTGGGCTTCAATATTGTAAAGGGGACCTCAATTTAAAAAAAAAAAGGTCAGTGTTCATTATGCATGATGGCTGTTCCCTTTTTATGTTATTCATTCCATGCTTTCTTGCATTCATCAATGCATATTTTTTACCAGCAGATGGGCTTAGCTACAGTCTTATTTTCATAGTTTTTGTCATACTTAAACAACAAAAAAATCTGCTTAGTAGAAATAATGTATTTATAACAAAACTGCGAACCACTGAAGAAAACTAAGCCAGAAGCATTTTAAGGTGTGCACATCACACAGGGATGAAATATGCTACCCTTAAAATACATTACTAGCTTACCAAGGATTAGTATATCAGCAATATGCAAAAGTACTTTATTGACTGCAGTAGGTGTATCTGAAAGAGATTTTTATCATCTATGGCAAGAAGTTTCTTTTTATAGTCCAATATAAGGAAAAAATAACTTTTATGTTTAGATTCATCTAGAGGAGCAGTTGCTCTTCAGCTATTGACTCTGTACCTGAGTTACAAAGTGTAATTGGAATTTCAGCTTGAAATTTGGGTGTATGGGATGACTTTGTTAATGTGCCAAAAATATTCTTATGAGATATAGAAAAATGACTGTTCTGAGCAACAGAAAACTTGAGAAACTTTTTCTATGACCTGATATTTTGACAACTATATTACTAAGAGCTTCGAGTTCCAAGATTCATACAGGGTTCAGGCTATAAGTAAATTTATCTATTAGCTATTTCATTTTTTTCCAGTCTGTGTGCCTGCTATTTATCAAAAGCCAGTCAGACAAGATGAGACTTCCCCTTAAGGTAGATAAAGTGTTTCATTACAATTTCCATTATCATTGAAATAGAGACAAATCATACTGAACTAAAAACTATGTCAAAATATTTAAAACAAATATAAATTGCAGGAGTTGAAATATTTAGCTCATCCTGCTTGGATCTGATTTTAAAGCCAATTCTTTGTGGTTTTTAAATAATCTGTTCTGTTAGGGTATTCTTCATGTGCAGGACGTTTTATTTCAGCTACTTACCTGTCTTCTCATTCATTTTGTTACTCAAGGGAAATCCCCTCCTTAGGAAAAAAAAAAAAAGGAAAACTGCAAATGCATCAGCTTTTACAACACTGTGGTGGTATCAGTGGCAAACACCACAGTAAATAAGTTGTTGTAGTGGACTTTTCAAAAGCTAAGCAAAGGAGTGCCATGACAATTTTAGGTGAAATAAAGCAAGTTTATACAGGAAACAGACTTTTATCACTTGGATATTGCAGAATCAACAAATAAACAGTAAAGATTAAGGGAAAAGAAAAAGACCACATTGTGGTTTACTGTCACTAGGAGCACACGTTAATGTAAGAAGGTTCAAAAGTTATATATCTGGCTTACTTTCTGCATTGTGTGAGAAAACAATGCTTTTAATAGTGATATGAAATGGTAATTTGTGTGGCAATGAGCCTGTTCCTGTCCTGTAGTAGCTAACTTCTAGTGGAGGGCAACAGACAATACCTAATACAATCGTGTGAAATTCAGGAGAGATAGTCCTATTTTTGTGGATTTGAAGGTAGGTATATGAAAACCCTGCAAAATGTATTACTATATTTCAAAACTCCTTTCCGCAACATAGCAAAACCATGTTTTTATTTGCAAATATAAAACACCGGCAAAAACCTACTAAAAGTATGCTTAAGGATTACTGTCAAATTAGAGCCAGTATTTGACAACTTAAGCAGGAAAAGAGCTATACTGAATATGAAATAGAACTGAAGAAGTACAAGCAGTGATTTTTCCTCCCTTTTGCTTGGTTTTAAGAAAAAACCCACATATCTTAGAATAGCATTGACTTCACAGTAAATGAAGGAGACAACATAAGTACAATCACAGTATTATCTCAAAATTACTACAGTCCACTGCAGGTCATTCACTCTGGGGAAATGAACCACAAACCCAAAGTTATATAACTGACTATTTTTTTTTTCAATGCCAAGGTTTTTTGGAGTGCCTGCTGGAACCAGTAACTAGTGATGAGCTGTTGAGCATCCAGTGTCATTTTTGGATGCTCAGCACCTTGCTGAATGTCTTTGCATATTCGTTTTCTGTCTAATTATGGAATTTTGTTGTATTTAGGCACGTTGTCTTGTTCTTAAAGTGGAGTGATATGATTCTGGAGCTGCTGGGTGGGTAGATGTACTGAATGTACATCAGGTTTAGATATTGATCTGATTCCCAAGTAAGTGAAAGGAGAACTTTCTTGGAACTTCATCAACGAAGACTAGATATAGTGTCTCAATAGGGAATGAAGAAGAGCCCCAGAGGTGCTATTTTGTAATCTAGTCACATTATTTTCATGCTTTTAGTTGGAGAAGCACGTTAATCTGGGTGTTTGTGAATGTATAGACAGAAAAATCTATTTTAAGATTTTATTTTGAAAAGGAAAATGAACTTGAAGAGGCACTTGTACTTTTTCCAATAGTGTTCAGCAAAAAAATTGATTTTTCAAACTGGTCTGTCCAATTTATAGTACTTGTAAATGTATGAAGTTTAACAAAGTGACTATAAATTGCTTCTTATGTAGCATTTGAAACTTAAAGATCACTTTTACCATGCTACTCAAAGATTTGCTTGTATGTAAAGGCATAATTAGATTACAACAGGAATATTAAATTATAAACACACAAAAGCAAAAAAAAGCCAAATATCACAAAGATAGAGAAATAAGGGACTGGGAAAAAAGAAAAAATTTATCTTCCTCATTAATTCTTGTTCTCACTCTGTCATGCAAAAATATTTATTTTGAAGGAATTCTGGCCAAAGAAAGGAACACAAGATGCTAACTGCAATTCAAAGCAATTAACAAATAAGTGGAAATTAATTTTTCCCAGACATTTTCTGGGTTGTACTTCGTTTCAGTGAGTTTCAAATTACAAGTCTGTCCATTATACTTCCAATATTAAACCAAAGGTTTCTAACAGTTAAAAACCTCATTTTTCATGTTTTAATTAATGTTTAACAAATATACTGTTTCTCACAGTCAATAATCACTATTTCATTTTCCTGAAAAAAGTAGGGAGTTCTCTGTTCTTTTCGTCTCTGATGAAAGTAGTACAGATTCTAGACTAGATAAATGTGAACTTGGGGCTTGGTTCTGTCTTCGTTACTGAATTATTCCTCTGGTTCCAATTTGTAAATCAGAATTTGAAATTTAGATCTTGCATGCAAGACCTCTCTTTCCAGACAGCTTGGTGCCTAAAGATACTTCCCCTGAATCTACAGTACAGGAAGCACAAGCTGTAGTTTTTCTCCAGTTCTGTATTTTCTTGGCACTGTTTCTTAGGCAATAATGCAGACTGGTGGCCACTGGCCCGTATAATTCTGAAATATGTGAGCTTGGCATAAGTAGCTCTAACACCGTAGAATGATTCCTTTCAAAAATAAAAGAGCAGTTCAGATGTACGTGAAGTAACTGCATTTAAAATTTTCATGGAAGCGTATAGAGACATCCAGTGACATATGGGAAAATATATTAGATCCAGCCACACTGACCACTGAGAGACCAGCGTGTTATAAAAGTCATTGTTTGAAATTTCACAGTTAGTTTGCCTGTTGAGTCTTGTAGTTTCTGAAAACTGTACATCCTGTCCCTCCACGGAGAGATATCTCCTCCTTCCCCGCTTTTATTTGAATTGCTCGGTGTGGTAGATTCAACAATGATATGATTTTTTAAATCCAAGAAGAAACAATATAGAATTGAAAACAGGTGAGTAAACAGGTAAACATCCTGATCTTAAGATAATTAATTAAAATTAAAAGATGATTATCTAGTTCATGGTGTGCTGAGGCAAGAGGATAACCTACCCTGTCTGTACAGGTAAGGTGGTACGGCCAAGTCTGGGGCATTCTGTTCTCTCAGAACACTACCAGTCCTTCCTTTGTGATAGAAAAGGAGTGATGCATGCTGGAGGGAAAAGACAGATTGTAACAACTGAAAAGTGTCTGTATGAGGTCAACCCAAGACAAACTCTCTAGCCAAGCTTCTGAAATCCCAAGTACACTTCTTCCAGCCCCCAATAATTTGTGCCTCAGGCACTCATTATGCCATGCTGTTTTCTCAGCTTTTTGAAAGCCCTTACATTCTTCAGTTCTGAGGTTTTCTAACCCACATGAGATTTTAGTATACACAACATCTTACAGTAAGAAGACCCACAGATTAATTAAACAGGTAATGATGTAGTTAAAAAAACACCACCTAAACAAAAGAAAAGAACAAAAGCACCACATTTTTTTTTCTATCTGAATTCTTGTTTAATTTGATCTTCAGTACTTCTTGGAAAAGACTGATAACTATTTTTTTCCTTTTGCCTCCCTTACTTTTTTTGTGATATACAGCCACCCATCTTTTTCCTATCAACTGTCTCGTTTCCAGACTGAGTAAAGCCCAGTTTTAAGTCATACCAGTTGCTTTTGTCCAAATTTTTCTGATTTCTTCCATAAACTTAGTGAGCTGTAATCCAGCTGCAATATTCAAGATACCAGTGCATTATGCATTTCCATGACAGCATGACATTTACTATTTTGTTCTTTTCTTTGTTTTTGTGTTCAATTATGGTTTTCTCAAAGCTACTGAGCTTTGAGCTGTTGTAGTAAAAACCCTAAGATACCACTCCTGAGAAAGCCCGGAGTCCGTTGTTTTCCCCCTGAAACAGTTCACAGTTCTCTCCTGTCATAGTTATCCTGAATAACCTTGTATAGTCACCTTCCCAGACAAGCTGTGAATACATTGAACAGAGCAGGTACTGGTACAGATCCTGAAGCATTCTCTTCTGAACGGTTCTCATCTTTTTTTTCTGTTTTTTGACCTTGGATTCATCCTTGCAGAATCTTCCCATTTAATCTAGAGCTGGAAGAGGAACTTTCTTGAATGCCTTAGACATAGGCATTAGGTTTTTCTTTTCCACATGTTATTTCACGATAGCATGTTCCATAATCAAGAGATCTGGATGTTCTGTTTTCCAAAGAAAGCCTGTGCTGAGAACGACAAAGGTGATGTAATCATGAGTGTTGGCAATGAAAAGTATACAGAGTAAAACTAATGTAGATTTAGTTAATTTAACACAGAATCATAGAATTCATAGAATCATCTTTTATTTCTGAAACGTTCAGCCATTTTCAAAGCATGTAGCAGTACAGGTTGTATGTGGTTGCTTGCATTGTCCTCCTTTTATAATTTTACTCAGGATTCCAGCCAGGAAGTAACAAGTGGAGCACATTTGCCCTTAGTCATTATATATCATAAGAGATGCCAGAATGCTGACCAAATGATATGTGTTCTACTTAATGTATTACTTTTTGTGCTTGAAAGTAAATAGATTTATTAATAAAATTATCTGGCCAGCATTTAAAGCTGAATTCTTTCTCATTCTTTCATTCATTCTGTTCTTTGTGCATTCTTAATATTTGCAACTCAAATTTTGCCCTCACGTTACACTGTGTTCAATCCAATATGTAGTGGACTGACTCTAGCATGTGAAAAATACAAGTAATGTTATCTGTCTTAGAAATTGAATGCCTGTGATTACATGCTACACTCTTTAAGGACGGCTGGGGCAATATATTCTAAACATCACTAACGAAACAAGTTCTTTGTTCTTGGTCAGATTTGAAGAGGGACAACTTTTATGTGACTGATTTACAGTACTCTGAAAGCCACTATCGCTCCCAATGGCAATTACTTTTGTTTATCGTGTGTGTATATGTATGTTTTAATAAGAGTTGCCTTTTGAAATCAGCTCCCCCTTACACCTAATCTAGGAATACAGCCATAATGCCAAGTTTATGATATCTTAGTGTGTTGCCATGGAAGTGATATTAGCAATATTAGAAATTGAGCACTGTGGGTTGTGTAGCAGCAGAATGTGATAGAAACTGAAAGTGTGGATGCAGTAGAAGCAGCTTTCGTTTCAGCACAAATATCTTCCAGTCTTTGGAAATTCATCAGAGAGAAGAAGACAGTCTAACAGAGGAAAGTAAGTATATTTAGATGTTACAGTTTATTTTGATGAGGATGTCTAGAACGTAAGACCATAAACTTCTTGTCAAACAATATGTTTTGAAAAAATAAATTTAAAGGTTAAAAACACTGCACAAGGATTAATATTCTCATTAAGAAAATAGAAATGGGGGGGTTACTGTTTGCTGTTGTGGTCATAGGCTTATTTTTCTTTCCTATTTTCTTTATTTTTTCTTTTCTTTCTTTTCTTTTCATTTTCATTCTGCAATATGAAACAGACCAAACAGATGGTAGCAACCTACTTCTGTTCCTTTTTTTCTTTGATTATTTCCAGTGACAGTTAAGGGTGCCTGGTTCTCTCTTTGGCCCTTTTATAGCAAGCCTGTTGATACTGAATGATTATTGAACAGCTCAGTAATATGTATTTATGTGCAATTTAAGGTACAAAATGATCAGTTGAAGTTTGTTACAGTGTGCTTAGATGCATGGAAAGATGAAAGACTGAAAAATGGATCAATAAAGTCATTACTAGATGGAAAATGCTATGAAAATATATCAATGATGTATGATTAAACTAAAGAACGAAAATCATATACAACCACTGGTTCCAGCTTTTGACAGGAAACATGAGCCTTTAGGCATAAATGACTGTAAATGGCAAAATGCAGCTGCTGCCTTCATTTGAATAGCCTAAGGAAGACAGGAGAGCAATCAAAACATGCTTCAGCAATAAGCAATCATTTCAGAGCTTTAGCTGACTTAAAAAGCAATAGCAAGTTAGACCCTGAAGAGTACTAGACAGTATCCTGTGATGTTGTGTTGCCAACCCCTTTGGAGGAGAAACATTGAATAAAAGAATATTAATGAGAAAAGGGACGTTCCGTAGGGACTTAAGCAGCTGCAGAACCCGCAGTCTCTGCATGAAGCATCACGTACGTTCCAGTTTCTGCAGCTGCCCTTACGCCTCTCTTCAGCTGCTGGAACACCCAGCCTTGCCTCCCTCTTCCTGATCCAAATGCACACTCCCCAACAGGAGCCCAGAACTGTTTGCATGCTCTGCAGCAATTGGATGCAGTGCTACTAAAATCTGTTCTCAAGTACACTGTTTTACATTTATTGCTTCTTTTTTTCTTTTTTTCTTTTATTTTACTAAGAACTCAGAAAGTGAGTGACGGTTGCCCCAAGAATATGCTGGAGCTGTAGAGATGTGCACAGTAACGATCAAAAATAAATCTCCTTTGTGAGTGCAATCTAAGTACAACAGGGCTTTCAGGAGGAAAGAGATTCCAGAGGAGGTGCAAACTAGATCTGGTATATCATCATAGTCTAATGCAGTGCCATTTTTTGTTAGAGTCATGGACATAATAAGAGCACGGGTCTTGAAACAATAGGACCATATTAGCAACACACTGTCCCAGCTAAAAGCCCATTTTTATTTTCTTTCAGGTATCGAGGCAAACTTGATCAGCAAGAGGTTGAAGATCTGTCCCAGTGTATTTTGCCAACGTGCCCACAGCTATCTCTAGTCTTACTGACATTAAATAAAGCATTTTGGGAGGAGATGAGAACAGGTAAACCAGTGTAAAATATAAAAATAAATTATCTACATTTCCAGAGGAGCATATTTTGTTGACTTAGCTCCAGGTTTTCCTGCTTTGCATAGCTCTACTTCTCTTCATTCACCATTCTCCCGTTTATTGCATTCCATAATTGCGAGAAACAAATGAAATCCAAAAATTCTGTAGAGAAAAACAAGTTAAGCACTGCCAGCTGTTTGCAGCAGCATGAGCTACTGCTCCATTAATTCCGATATATATGTGCACAGGCCTCAAGCACAGCCTGGCTCCAGCAACTGCTAGGAATGCAGAATTATTGCTTATAATAAATCATTGTAAGCCAATCAGAGCTCTGGATACCCTGGTGTTTTGACGCATGCTATGTTTGTGAAACTGGCATTTCAAAAAAAAGCTATGGGACAACTTCATTTTGTTATTGTCTTTGTTGAGCTTGCTTTTGACTTCTGTCATCTTAATGTTAGTCTTAAAAAAACCCCTGTATTAACTTGGTTTAAACCATGCCTGTGTCACCATTCAAATACTTGTTTCCTGCAAATGAGTCTTCTATGAAGGCGAAACAAAAAATAACTCTATGTAGCAGAAATAAATAAATGACATCAAAGATATTGTAATTATTTGTGTTGCTGAATGAGAATAAAGAAATAATCATTTCCAAATCTTCTTGAAAGGTATGTTCGTCAGTCATATGGCACTTTTTCTGTTTTTTCCCTAGCAGATCATTTCACAATTACTTTTTTTGCTTAAAATTTCATGAAAAAATGTGGCAAATAACTACACCAGGTACTATGTCACACTTGGAGATCATAAGTAAGAAGCTTTTTAGGTGCATGTAAATCCTTATATAAATATTCTAATTTATTTGGATTCACTTAAGCTGAATTGAACGCTCATGTATAAAACAAGCCCCATTTCTAATTAAGTAATTTTCCTTATGATCTTTTGCACTATTTATCTATGTCAATTTAAATAATTCATTTTTTGACTGAAAGGCGTGAAGGTAAGAAAAGGGATTTTTTGTTTGATTTGCTTTTAAAAGAAAGCAAAAAGCCTATTTCTGTTTATTTACCTTACTCCACTCTACTATCCATCAGAATCTAATTTAAAACAGCTCCAGCTCCTTTAGCTGCAATGAGAAAAATTCAGCTAGTGTTTGCAAGTGGATTTCAAATTGCTACTGATATTTTGTGGTTTGTGTTCACTGCATAATTAACTGGACACTTTATCTGGGTTGTAACTCACCCCAACCTCATCATACACACAAAGGAGTTAGGTTTTAGTTTACTCAATTATTTAGAAGGGAATACAGGCAAGCGTCCAAATGTTGCCTTCCAGCTGAAACACACTAGTTAGGATTCAGAATGTCAATAAGCAGAGGATAGTCTTCCAATATTAGAAACTTGGCTGTCAATCACCTGTATACACAGGGCAGTGAGAACCAAAAGTACATCGTGCAAGTCAGCATAATGAAACATCAGAGCTTGTCAATTTGAACAATCCAGTGAAAATGAGGCTGGGAGACAGTGAACACAGTGGTGATTTGGGACTAAATAAATCTGCTTATGTGGGATCATTACTAAAGAGCATTCCAAACGGTGTTTACAATTTAAAACCTCACAAAACTTCCCATACATAAAATTTAATCCTGAGTTTTGGGCAATGTATGGACAGTTTCTATACAGTGGAGAAATTCATGTCATTAGTATTTACCTGAAGATACAAGCCTTGGTAAACGTGCCCTGCTAAATAAACAGGTAACATAGTAGTTTGTGAAGAAATACAAAATAGTGCTGGAGAAATGTGATTTCTATTATCTCTTAATAAAAAAAAATTTTTGGAGTAAAATATTAAAACTGCTGAGTAAACAAAAGTCAGTGATAGAAATACCTTTGGAATATGAATGTATTTGAAAATAAAATGTATATGCTTTCAGGTGAAGATAAAGCACGATTCTGTTTATATGATATCTTATTTTATGAGTGATGTGCCTTAGGCTGTAAATGTTATGTGTTAAAGGAAATCCACCAAAATTGGAACTACAGAATAATAACACTAGGATTGGGAAGCAGTAATTATGCAGTTTATTTGTCAAGTGTTTTGTAAAGAGAGTCACAATAGGTATCTGCTTATTAACCAAATGGTTTGGGTATAACTGGTCTGAAAAAGGAAAAAAAACTTGAAAGAACAAGGACTAAACTTCCAGAAGAGATATTGTGGGTGAGATAACCTATTATTCTTTGTGAGAATCTTTATTGGAACACATAAATTATAAAGTAGATTTTCACTGTGTTTCTATCTAAATGTTCTTGCAGGAAACAAAAGTGCATGTTTAAAGTGAATGCTTAAAGTACATTTAAAAAAAGAAAAAAAGCATAACCAAACCCACCCTTCTTTCCACCATAGCTTGATTGTTATTTCTTTACAGGATGTAGAATAGCTAGAAAAAGAGCAAAGGAGAGATCTTTAGAAATACCTTTGCATACCCATATGATGTAAAGCATGCATAATAAGAGTGTGAAAATTAATGTGTTTCTTCACTGGATGGGAAAGATTTAGAAAATATATAATTTATGGCTCCAAAATGTTTAAAACATCTGTTTTCATTCCACTAGTATTTAAATCCTGGATGGGAAAAAAATCATCCAAGTGACAGGGCTCTGCCTCAGTTGCTTTTAATTTAAACTAGTTTACACTGTAGAAGAATCTTTGAATAAGTCTGAGTGTGATGCAGATGAAATATAGGGAAGTAAGTCTCTATCCAGTGGATGTACCTGTCAGAGAAACAATGCTGTGGAATTGCTGTGGTGACAAACTGAGTAGTTTAGTTTAAGTCCTGTGTTACTAATTTTTTCTCTTAATTCCTTTACAGAGACTGGCTTATTTCTCAAACTGAGCAGTGTTGGCAATCAACAATCCAAGGGAAAAGAAAAAAAAAGATCATTCTTTTATTAATTCAAACCCATTGTAGCTAGAAGTGAATGAGGAAACCAAAACAAAACTTGTCTCCTCTCAGTTCAACATGAGCTTTATTGTAGCTTGAGATTAATCTGTGGCAGTTCTACAGCTGGCTACATATGACCTTGAGTTGATTTTGGGGAACTCATGAAATTCTGTATCTGTAAAATGGGTGTAATTTTTATGCTTCAAATGGATGCTGCGAGACTTAATTGGCATTTTTTGCTTATAAGAAGCATGAGGGTCTTCTAAAAACAAAGCCTATAAATAGGCAACGCAGGGCTATTATTGTTGTTATTAATATTGTTATTATTTGTTTAGCTTTGACAATATTTATTATACTCTTTTGATTATACTTTAGTAAATTATTACTTATATAGTTGTGACCTCAATTTTTGTATACTTCTATACACATACAATGGGTATATACCTTTGATACAAACTATCTAATAATTGCTTGGAAAATTAAATAGTTGATTGCTTGCAAAATGTTTATAACAAAACATTTTTTTTCAAATGTTGAACAGGTCAAGTTTAATCATATCCTAGGTTAAAAGACACTGAGTTTGAGTTAGCACATCATTGTATGAAAACATAGATGTTATAACATATTATCAGTTCAACGAGAAGTTAGTCTGTTTTTGGTATTTCTCATGTGAATTAGATTACGTGTCCAGAGTGTTTTGAAAGTACTTCATCAATCCAAAATAAAGTAGGACTTTAATGTTTACATGAGTTCTAGAATACATTCATCCTATAGAATCAAAATGTTTTATAATAGCTATACTAAATCATAATTGGATTTTAGTCAGTAATGGCGTCAAGGTACTGATCTGCACTGACTTCTGTCCTATGACTCCAGAACACAGCTTCCTTTTCCATTTGCCTTACCCTGAAATTCCTTTTTGATACTCTTCTTTCTTCTAGCAATATGGATAAACTCAGCCATGAAAGTCTGCCTTTCTCAGTTCCCCAGTATACTAGTACTGGAGATGTACCTCACACAACAAGCAAGATGCTGTGGGATGTACGTTGTGTCATACGCCTCTTCATTGGTTGTCGTTACTGCATACCTGTCATATACACATGACAAACTACATTGGGGTCCCTACACCACACAGCTGACCATGTCTCCATTCCAGGCATAAACCGCTTCCTTTCTTCAATACTCTGCGAAGGACATTTCCTGGGAGGGAACACTGATGCATCTGTAAAAAAATGATAGCCTGGCATCTTCGTCCTCCTTCTCTCTTTTATCCCTGCACTACAGCAGACTTTATGAACTCCCCCTTGGTAGTGACTGTTGTCTTCAGGAACCCAAAGCCAAAAATGCAAACAATTATGTTTTTGGGGTTTTTTTTTAAATCATGAGGAGGCTTAAATGATCTTATAACATCAAGATATTCATTTCAGTGTTAAGAGCAACAGTTTTATATTAATTTAAACCCTTTTGGTTCAGTACTGAAGTTATAACGGGGGGTTGGTTTGAAGATATGTTTCTCCATTTTTTTGTCCACTAATAGCATCCGCCAGTAGTTTTACACAAGGACCCATTAACTGGGTGCCCAGCTGATCGAGCAGGATTAAAGCTATTTATTAATATTAAAGCTATTTAATTCTGAGTAGATAGACTTCTGTTCGTTATTGTTTGATTTTCCAGCGGTTAGTTGGTGGCATGTTTTGTCTGGTTTAAGTTGTGGTTTATTCTCTGCTACCTAATGTTCTGCTATGGACACCATGATTTACTGCATTAATTTAAGTAAAGATTTAACTGAGTTTTGAGGCTGTTTGATATTTTCTAGTTACAGGGTTCTCTTTGGGTGAGTGGTTAAATACTAAACTGTTACCATGAGTTCAGCTAGAATGGGATACTAGTTAAATGTTTCTACCAGTATTTCCTAGTATTTTATATATCTTTCAAGCTTGTAACTTTTCCAAATCAAGTAGAAGTTGTATTTATCATGAACAGAATTTTTTTTTTATCAATCTGGAGGAAAATATGAAGCTATCTAGGTTAATTTGTGGGGGATTGACCTTGGCTTAAGTAAGACACTCATATTCATTATATTTAGGAAAGGTAATAAATTGATTGTAAGACTTAGACCCCATCATTTATCTTACATCATGACTTTGGCAGTTACACTATGATTCTAATAAAAAAGTGTCACTCTGGAGTTTAAATCTATTTTTATCACCCAGAACATCTCATCTGTCAATATTTGATTAGAAGTCCTCAGTGCTTGAGGTTTTCTCTGTCTGACAGATAATCTGAAGCTCTAAGACCATCAACTGAAGCTTCTTTTCTAGGAAGAAAAAGACAAAAAAAAAAAAAAAAAAAGAGCTAGGATATAATTTTTATTACACTTCAACCTGTGACTTCTGCCTTAAGCCCAATAGAAAAACTGAATCTTGTCTTATCACTGCAAAGACAGACTACTCCAGTATTGATTTAGACATAGAAGTTCAAATAAGTTCTAGCTTGATTATTTCTTCGTAGCATCTCATCTAAGTTTAAGGAAAAATATTTTTTTTTTGTAACTTTTCCACTTCACTTTTTCTCCTTTTAATTTTCAGTGCAGCAGAACATGTCACTAGTCTAACACAGGCATTTGATATGCATGTCAACAGTGCTACACATAACATATGAAGATTTCTGTTCAAGCGCTGTCTGAGGTAATTACTTCATTACCGTATAGTGACTGTCTTGAAGAGTAAAAAGAGGCTAAAATTTCAGTCGAACTTATATGTAAAATCTGAAACAGATAAATCGGTTGTTGTTGGATACCTGCTATAGTAACAAGTGCTTGTCTAAACTGTTCACAAATACGTCTTTTGACAAAATATTGAAGTACATTTCTTGTACCTGTAAGAAAAAAATACTGCATTTAATGTTTACAAACACTCAGTTTGGTTGACAAATCTGTATTTGATAGTAGGTAGCACAAGTATATTTTCCCCACAACACAATTCTGAGTGCTGAAAAATCAGGCATTTATTTAGCTATGTACTATAAATACAGGAGTAGCTTTCTACCTTTAGTTATACAAGTAATTCTTTTAAATCTAAATGCATAGCTTACATGTGTTGCTTACTCTTCCTAGAAGGATAACTTGTGAGTTCTTCCTTCTGCTAACATATTTGGATGCTGGATAAGGTAAATTCAGAGTCTAATAGGCAGAAATGTATTAGCTGACTATACCAAAGTTATTGTGCATATTTTATATTTTTATGTTCATATCTATTGATTTGAAATTTGACAGTATTCTAGGTTTGATGTTATACCAGATAGAGAAGTGTTGGTGAAAAGTTAAGAGAAAAGTGAAACTTTGCTGTGTCTAGTAATATAGCATAGACACATAAAGAGCTAAGCTTTTTGTCTGGTGTCAGAATGAAAAAGTATTGATAGAGGCCAAAACAATCAGCGACAGGAGTGAGTATCTGAGATTGCAAGACATCTAAAGACACAAACATACTTGAAAAACAAGAAATACAACCATGAAAATATTGCCATAAAATTATTTTTACAAGGAGCTCAGCTCTGTTGACATTCACGTTAACAGGTGAGATTTCAAATATAATGTGTAGGTAGCTGGAAGCCAACATAGGACTCAAAGGGTTGTTCTTGAATTGAGCTGTAAGTTTAGAACAATTACAGAGACCATTGGTAAGAGGTTTCCAAACAAATGTATCAGAGATACCCACAATTATTGGATACTTATCTAATTAAGATCTTCTTTGGGTTTCTGTGCTAATGACATGATTCATTTTGACTTGCAGCTTTGTCAATTATGTATTTTCCTCTTATAATTCTGTTTTTGAAGTAAATTCACAATATGAGCAGAGAGTAGTGACTTGCATGCATCATGGAAATGCTATCATTTGCCTTGACTGGAATGTTTCTTAATCATTCTTGTAAAATGCAATATTTTATCTACTTTAAGTAATCTGAGATTTCCTTGCTGATTTAAGTTTAGATCAATCTGCTCTGTCAAAACCCTTGGAAAATAATAGTTTAGATTTGTTGACAAGAAAAGGCAAGAATTGTTAATTTTAACAAAACTTCATGTTGAGTCTAGAGACTTTTCAAGCCTTAAAATCAAAGGAGCAAGGAAGAGAAACGATCCTGCTCAGACTCCTGCACTTCCAAAAGCTGCCAGCTGAAAAGCAGCAGGTAACTTTAACTTAGTAATGTTGAGTGATAAGATAACATTCAATGGCAATGTGTATTTCCCAGCTTCCTGAAGAAAAGGATCTTGGTTATCATGACAGCAATTATGAGTTAGCAGCAAGGTTAAAGTAACAGGAGAAACCTCCTCCTTTTGAAGAGAAAGGAAGATGTTTATAGTGACAGATACACACAAACCACTGTTTGAGCTTAGATTTAAATGATGAGCAGAGATACTGCAGAGGAAGAGCATTTAATTCACTTTTATTACTGCAGGAATGAAAATGACATTTTAAGTGACATATTGAATCTGCTGCATATTTAATTTCTAACAACCATAACACTAAAAAACATTAGTTAAGAAAGTAAGTTAACAAAATTCTCATGCTTGCACCAGTCATTGATACTATGTTAAAATACGGATGAATATGCAGCAGTTAAATAAACATCAAAGATTTTCCCTCTATTATGCTCTGGAGAGCAGGTAGAAGAATATAAGTCAGTTTCCTTTCTAAATGCTAGAAAATCCTGTCCTAGAAGAGAGAGCTAGATTGGATTATGTTTTCCTGTGTTTTCATTTGTTTGTTGATGTGTCGTACATCAGTTGTGAACTTCAGTAAGGAAATAACATCTAGATTATTAATCATTTATTCTATTATCATATTATAAAAATGCCCATGGTATTTTTTTATTATTTGCTTTTCCTAAAGGGATTCAAAGAGTTCAAATTGGATTGGATTCAGCAGATTAATTAGTGAATTTCTTTTTGCTTTTCCCTACCTCCATTTGTGTTCTGTCAACATATTGCAACTCCAGAATTTCCAACATCTTTCCTTGCTTTACTATGGCAAACATCCCCACTCTTTTTGTTTCAAAAACTGTTATTATAATATTGCCTTGCAAGATGAGAAGGTGACATACTGTCATATACTGTCACACATGGAGATTAAGGTCAAAATACCATTCAGTTTGGTTGACAAACTGAACTACCCGTGACCTGCTTTCTACACTATTTAGCATTACAAATAGCTCAATATACAGTAGTTTAAAGCAAAGCTTCTGCTGACTTCTCTTGCAGGTGTTACTATTCAATATGTCTGCCTACTGGGATCATAGGTCAGAAATCAAATGATCACTAATTATGTGCCCATATTTAATATCTCTCCACGAAATCTCTTATTTTAAATAGCTTGTTCATTAGCACATAGGCATTCAGTAGCTAAGGAAAGAATGTGATTTATTTCTGTGGGCTTTCGTTCAACCGCTATAATTCTGACACTTTCTGTGGTGGTGGTGTAATCCCAAATTTAACCTAAGGAAGCTAATATTGGGGAAGGAACGCTGCCAGGAAAATACCTGGTAGTCTCAGTCTGAAGCAATCTTGGTACAAATGAATTTTATCAGCTAAAGTAAATCTGTATTTTCCAAGCACGTGAAGATTCCCTGATATATATTTTAGCTGCTTGCTTTGAAAGTATCGAATTTCTAACCTTTCCAATAAATATTTCATGAGAATCAATCATCAATAAAGATTTCTTTTAATGTTAGGGAACAACATAGTTTCTCTAAACTTTTTTTATGCTAAAATCAAGACAAAAAGGATTAAAGTAATCTTTCATGGAAGAATTCAGCCTTAATGACTCTATCTATTCTGTCAAAAGTATAGATAATCTAAACCATTGCTTTAAAACAAAACAAAACAAAACACAACCATGATACACCAAAAGTGATACAGTTTCACAGTTCTAATATTCAATGACAGAAGTTAAAAGAGGAGGGGTTTGTACACTGTACTCTGAAGCACCTGAAGCAACCTGAAAATCTGTCACAAGTTGTAAATTGGTTTTGAATAAAACCGATAATGAAGCCACAAAATAATTTTTACAGACAAACACTCTTTATCCTTTTTAGGATAAAGCTAGAAAAGTGTTTGCTGAAATGACATTTGTAATCAGAAATTTTGCATCAGAAACAGCGTGATCAGCAGGACCAGGGAACTGATTGTCCCTCTGTACTCAGGTGAGGCTGCACCTTGAATACTGTGTTCAGTTTTGAGCCCCTCACTACAAGAAAGACATTGAGTTGCTGGAGCATAAGACTGCCCAAGAAATACTTGTGTTGTGTTCTGTTCTGAGATTTGTAGCTAAGTATTCTACCAGTTTGGAGAAATGACTATATTTTTGTGCCAGTGAGATGGAGATCATTCCATAAAAATTTTATTGCATGCATCAGTCCTTAGTTGTTATTATGGAAAATGTTTCTATTCTCTGAACTGCTTTAAAGACAATGTGAGCAGCACTTTTTTTTTCAACACACGCCAGTGCAAATTCAGGAAATCAACGGTATCATGCTTGTGGTCGAAAGCTGTAGTTCTGAATTTATGTTTGAAAGATGAAATAAAGGTATACAGTAGGACTAGATCAATGAATTTTATTCATGAGCTTCATTGTTTTCTTTGCTCTGGCTAATCCACTCAGTGTCATTCTTGTCTCCTCTTTACTCTCTTTGGCAGCTCAGTAAACCTTCTTTCCATTTCATCATCAAATCCATCCTTTTCTCCTTTCTGTTCATATCCTGGTGGACAATTTGTCCTTTCTTCCTGTCTAAATTTGAATATTTGATAAGTTGTCTTCTCCCACACTTTTTCTTTTCAGCTCTGGGTTTTTTTTGCCTTCTTCTGTCTCACAGAATCAAATTCAATCCCTTTGCCAGTTCTTTTTTTAATAAAGGGTATCGCCTCACATGTCTAAACTAATAACAGCCTCTTTTTTTCTCTATCTTCTTTTGCTTCACGTTACTGGTTTGTTTTTCATAGCTACTACTCTTTCTTCCTGTGATGTGAATAGTCATTCGAGTATATCCTTTTGTTTCTAAAACTTCCAGTTCTTATATTTCCACAGCAAAGGTCTCTGAAAGCATGTACAGGATAGTATTTCTTATTAGCAGTGATATTGATAAGTTAGCGTATGAAAATGAAGAGTAAGTGATGTGACACAAGACTGACTGAACTGGTAATAGGGGTTCAGATTTTCTGACCCTGTTTTGGTTGTTTTCCCTGACCTGCTACATTAGTTTTACAGCTTCAGCTGTTTTAGATATAATGATTTACAAAACATAGAACATCAGCTGCCAAAAAAATGCCAGCGAGAAATGATTAATGTCCCCTTTTAGCAGGGAGGATTTTCCTTTTTTTTTTTCTTTCACTTTACCCTTTCAGACATAAATTAATCTATGGTATAGTAAATGAGTATGCTGTTGGTCTCTAGATTTTCATCAGTAATGAAGACTAAGAGTAAAAAGCCCTGATCTGAAACAAAACCTAAATGATCCTTCTTACAAAAAAAAGATATTAAAGGAAACAGGAGAAATGTAATAAATAAAATCGCTCCCATCTTCATCCTTGAAATGGCTAGTCTTGAATATGGTGTGCCCTGCAAAGCCTCAGTACTCATGCCAGAGTAAACTGAATTAATAGTACTGAAAAAATAATTATTTCGTAGTATAGATTTTGTTTTTTTCCACTCCAGTCTTTTTAAAAATAAAATAAAAAATCATGAACATTCTACTATGAATTATTTTCTTTTTATAGTTTTAACTTCACTAAGCCATCATTATGCATGTCATTTCTGATGGATAAAATATCCCTGCAGCAGCTGTACAACAATATAATTAAACATGCTTCCTACTTTTGATGGATAAATTACTGGAAATATTTATATGGTGGAACAACTGCGCTAGCCATCATTTTTTTGTCTGCTATATTGCACTAGAGAGCCTCATTCTTACATATATATACACTACACCACAAATTGTGGGGAGGGAAATTGCAATCAGGATGAAATAGCTGATAGCAGTCTTTTTGGTTTTGACTGTGGGGATTTCTTGAGGAGTGATGATAAAACATTGTTTAGGAAGTAAAATGTCTGGTTTTAGTTTGCTTGAAAGAAAATTAATATATTAAATATTGAATTTACAAATTTGATTTTAGTGTTTCAAAATTTGAGAATTTTTGTAAATATTGTGTATTTCAATATTTATTGAAAATTCAATTATAGGAATCTATTGTTGACCAAGCGCCACAACTTCCAATTGAAACATTTATGTAGGTTTTCTTCACATTTAAACTGCATTCTGTAAGAATTTTACTCTTCTATTCTCAATGGGTTCACTCAGTCCTACCTAGTCTGTGTTTTCTTTCATACTCCATGAAGATCTATCTTATATGAAGCACAGCAATAGTTCATTAAGTGTGGCTTAATGAGACATCTTACCAACCTAAATCTTAAAGACAAACAGGGAATATGAAACATCTGGGATGCATTTCCTAAGAGACATGCCTACATCTCTACGGAATGCATGTATAGCCTACGAACTCAGCAGATTTACAGTGGGGTGGGTTTGCATTTTTTTTAATTTACACCTTCCCCCCCCCCCCTTAGATGTCAAATTACTCTTAAGAGAGAAATAAAGGTAATAGGGTTACCCTACTCACTTTCTATTAGGAATACTTCTGGAAGACTGATAGGAAGGAAGAAGGAGTCACACTGTTACCTCTGCACCAACAGAGGTATCAGGGAACACTGCAAGTTGTATAGTGCATAGCTGGGGATAATTCCTACTTCTATGTTACAGTTTATGGCTACTGTTCACTATAACTGCTTTGGCGTGCTGCCAGACGAACTTAGAGCCACTGTGGCATTACACAACGGACACAATGCATCAGTTAGAGATTGCATTTGCTGTCAAAGGCAAACAGAACTGCAGTAACAGTTTTGGGAAGGGGTGATCTGAATTGTATTTGCAATACCTTTTATAGTACCTGAGTGAGGAAAGGACCCATCTTACATCTCTGTAGATCATCAGTAAGGTAATCAGTAAATTTGACCACTTAATTTAGCGAAAAAAGCTTGTGTGTTCTTTTTCACTGTTGTTTGAACTTTTTTTCCTTCTCTTCTTGGACAATTGACTCTAAACACAAGTTTGCCTGAGTCCTGTCCTGAAATTCCTAACCTACAGCTTCCAAAATACAGAGTCATAAACCACGATGACGAGGCAGTTCTTTGAAAACTGGCGTCAATGTGACTCTAGGTGGAAAAACATTGACTTTTTCTCTTTTTTATAGGACAAATTCTGCTTGCCACAGCCCTGTCAGTGTTCTACAAAACAGTCAGATTTCAAGCTCCATTAAAATATTGCTTCTGTTAACCCTGGAAATTCCTTTAGAAGGAAACTTTTCTCTCCATTGAAACTACATTTCTAAGCTGTGTGCACAAAGTATATACAGACACTCCCATAGTCACCGAAGTGTTTAAAGCAGAACAGGCCATTTGAACTAACTGGGAGATTTTCTTTATTGTTATTTTGATTTTTTTATGATAATAAAAGGTCCTTTCGATGAGATGGTTACCAGTGGAACAAGTGAATCTTACTGGAGTCTTGGCTTGGCACCATGCCTTTATAGGTGATACAAACAGCATATAGGAGAAAAGGAACAAAGGTGACAGATAGAAGGAAGTACAAGGGAAATGAAAGAGAGGGTTTTCTGGGATCAGTTCCTGCATTAATAGCTGAAGCATCAGTTCTAGAACCCAATATTAAGTCCACAGAACAAATATCATTGTTTTAAGTGAGTTTCAAATATTATTTCCATTTCTTTTTTAGAAATTGAAATTTTGTTTGTACAGGTCTCTTCTTATTAGCTCCCGTAAGTGTATTCCTAAAACTAAAATGAAATATTAGATGGACAAAACTCATCCATTATGTTTATCCTTGATAATTATGCTTAAGACTGTTCTACATTAGCGGAAACATCTATGTTCTGCTGGCAAAATGTTCAAGCAAATGAAGACATGCTATCTGCTCTGGGAATTTCCGGGAACAAGCTGGATACTTAGATCCTGAAATGTTACAGAGGGCTTCCATCCTTCAGAACAGCTAGTCTTTTCAATGGATGCACTTCGCTATCTAGACATCTTTCAGTGAACTTGCGAGAATGTGAAGCGCATTTCTGATGTTTAATTCAGTGTAAAAATGAAAGCTGTGTTTTCTTATTCTTTTTACCCCTCTTTATATAATCTAGACAAAAGTATGGCATAGTAAGGCTCTAGATATGCTCTGACTATACTAAAACTAATGACAAAAAGCTGTATTTAAAGGAGTTTGCTAATATCTTCATGTTATAGGCATAAAGTAAATAAATAGAGATTAATGCTGAGCTAATATGCAATAGAATGGTAAACAAACAGTTGACAGATACATAATTTCAAAGACAGAGTGCATTAGAACCATCAAAATGCATGCAAGGGGGTATGACCGTATACCCTACTGCTATCTTCCAACACATTGTTTTTATAAATTCCATAAATTAGGGATTTTAATAGTTGATTGTGTAACCTTGAGTAAAGCATTCACTGTATTTTGAAGCCTAAGTATGATGAGTATGAACATTAGTGTACCTGCAGAATAAGATTTGAACGTAATGTAACTTCAAGCTCAACAAATGTATTCAAGTGTCTGTTTTCTTGTGTAATTGTGCCGGAAAGATAAATACCACCTGCAGTTCCAAATAAGAAAACTGAGCATTTTAATGCTTTTGAAGGGTTATGTTACATATTTTTCATGTACCATAGTGAAAAATTAACATTATTTAGAGAAGTGGTAATTAGGGATTCATGCCATTAGTGAGGGAACCTGGCCATGTGCTATTGAAAGGTGCTGGTATATTATTTCACTCTCCAGTGTATCTTGAAGCATATATTTTTTACAGCCCTCACTGTCTGTCAATACTCTCATTCTTTCTGTCTCAAGGGAGAGTGATAATTTTTGTCACTTGGTAGTGTACCTAAATGGAGAAGTGGAAAAACAGGTCTTTGGCCTACATAAAAAGAGTTACTTCTGTTGCTAAAGACAATGAATAATGGCAAGAGCGAAAAAAATACACCTTGCCTGCCTGAGCTGCCTAAATATTTGTTTGTACCAGAAACACGGTCCAACAATTAAAACATTTGGTTTAGTAATTAATATTTCTCTGCCAACTACTTTTTTTTTTTAGTCATAGCACTTCACTGATTGTACTACATTAAAAATTATGAAGATTTTTTTTTAAATATTGTGAGTGGTTTTACTTTTGCATGTCTACTTTTTTCAAAAGCTGATTTCTGATTTTTTTCATGTAGAAACATGAGCCCAAGAGATAAAAATTTTGGAAGGTTGTTGGTGATGTCAAGGGTTGAATTAAAGAAATTGCATCACCTCTGCTCTGCCCTGGTTGCCACTTTTTTGCCTGATATAGTTGTAAAGAAAAAATGTATGAAAGGTATTTTGATCATTATTGTCTGGATCTATAACTGGTAAGCTGTCTTTATGTTTCTAAGATGTTGATTTTATAGGATTAGTACATTAAATTTAATGGTAAGTGGGACTCTAGGACTTAAGCTTCTGTCAATCGGTCATTTTAGGGTTGGCCTTAAAATCTAGTCTTTATTTAAATACTATGTAAATAGGCACAGTGTCGAATAACTACAGTAAAATATTTCTTTTTCATTAAAAATGCAGCTCAGCAGCTTTGTGATAAATGGTGACATTATGTATATGCCAATCCCTTCTGGAAAATTGGAGTGATTCTAGACTTTGCCAAGAATTTGACATGCCATCCTAAATGTTTAATCAGGGATGCTGTGACATTCAACGCTCCTTGTATAAATGTGTCAGTCTAATTTTTATGAAACCTCTTCAAAATGAAACAGAATCTGCTTCTGGAAAAATAAAATCATGACTGAACTGAAATAATGCTATTAATATGTTTCTCAATGGATATGATATAAATAACCTAAAATTAACTATGATCCTCACTCCACTGAGCACAAACTTCCCTAGTAAAAGTTTTGAATTGAAATAGAACTCAGAGGAGTGCTGTGTCAAATTAATGATCATGAAGCAAGGCTCACAGAGCATTAGTAGTCAGCTTCTGCCTTGGGTGAGACCAGGGAATAGATGCCATTCAGTCATCTGAACAGAATTTCTATGATAAAATCTGTCCTTCAAAAAACCCAGAAGACCCTAACAGGACTTCCCTTTGACTTCTTCATCAGTTGATTCTATTCTGGCCTCTGAAAATGCATATTGAATTTCAGATAAGCACCAGAGAAGCCAACTAAAAAGAATCATTATTAATCTCTTGGTACAGCAGATTAAAAAGGCTACGCAAATTGCTAGTTCCAATAGTAAAAAACTGTGCTTATATGTATTATTTCTTAATTTGTGTATATAGCCTGACTTTGCTCAGTGAAACTAGCTGCATAGTTTAGGAGAACTTAGCAGAATTTAAGTTTATGTGTATGAGTTAAACGTCACAACATGGAAAATATTTTTTTATCAATATTTCTGGTTCATAATGATGCTCTTACTGGTGTTACTTCAGGTTGTTTCTTATATACATTTTACTTGCTATTTATCCATCCTTTGATGTTAAAAGAAAAAGGTAATTACGTTCTCGTTTGTCATCAGTGAGGGACAAAAGTTTTATTACAGCCAGCTCACCCAGGGCTTAATTCCTGGTGCTGAGAGAAAGTAGTGGGCTCTGTTGTAGTTTCTATATTGTTTATTTTTACTGACATAGGACACTGGGACACGGGGCAGTACTCAGAATAGAAACATTCTCCGTAGGACTGCAAGGTAGAAATGTGTGCACAGAGGGAATAGAAGGCTGGGGGGCTGTGCTGGTCAGTGTGATAAGCAGTGGTTTTGGGTGTGCGTGCTCTGAATCTTCTGAAATTTTACAGAAAGCTTGAAACTGAAGACAAATCACAATCAAATTATTAAAGAAAGAAAGGGAGAGTTCTCTATTTTTACACAGAAAATCTCCCAGCCAGGTGTAAAGGAGATTCTCGTACAGCTGTTTTACTCCCACCATTTTCAGTAAGAAGGGGTAACCTCTTTATTTTTTGACAAAATAAGGAAGTAAGACTCTAATCCTTGACCGGCGCTGGATTGTAAAGCTAATGACTTGCACTTATTTAATCAATCCAAAATTACAGAGCTGTTGTATTTGCTAGTATTCTTTCTTACCTGGAAAGCCAGTACAGGCAGAATTTCCAGAATCCTATCTAGTTACTGAATGATTATATATGTCTAGCAAATATTGTTGTTCTATGTTTTCTTTGATGTAATGTTGTGTCCCACGATATGTACTGCAGTGTTTCTACACAGACCTGACATCTACCTGTGCTGTTGGGCATGACCAAAGAGTAAGGCCCAGGTTTATATCCCCCAGATTATGTTTAAAAAAGGGCATTGGGTGCTCTGGAGCTTATATGGCTCCTGTATATCCAAGTTTCTTTAAAGAGAGGTGGTACTTAGCTTTTACTAAAGAGATCCTACAGTTTAAGGTGGTGTTCATGGCTCTAGTCATGGTTCAGCTAGAATTATGTGATAGACATATGCTCAGAAACATATTGTTTATAAATATAATACATACAGTATAGATTTCTAGTGTAATTGCAATGAAATAGCCAGATCAATAGGAACACAAATGTTTCCATCATTACAGACAACAAATTTCTATAGCAAGAAGTATTTGGGGGGTTTAAGAAGTAGAAAAAAATGCTCATAACTTACCTTATATAAGGTCTACTAAAATACAAACTTTCTTATCTGGTAGACGGATCTTATGTACACAGCCATCATTCTTCTTATGTACCAAGTCATCATTCTTGCATCACCAAGAAGTAGCTGGTGTACCCAGTAATCAATGAAATGCTGGATTAACCCAAAAGAGGAAACAATTAAATATGGAAAAATAATCTAATCTTTCTTAAAGTTTTAAGATTCCTTTTGTCATGTGCCATGTGGCTGAAGCCCTAAATTTAGTCACAAATGCATTATCTTTCTCTGCTTAGGAGGAGATTTCTGGAAATTACCCTATAACAATTCCAGAAAATAATAGTCCGCCTATTTTTTCTCCCCACACTCCACCCAATGAAAATTCCTTGCCTCCCATTACTAACATATATTACTCTGACATATGGTTAAATCATGACCTTCAGCCTAATTCATTATTTAAATTAAGGGTGAGGAGGCCTTAATGTAGATGTTGAGGGCATTATACTGTGAAGTGTTGTTGATATCATTGGAAGAAAGTATTGTTCATTACGATACTTCTTTTTCCCCCTTTCAGCACTTTTAATTTTCTGTTTCTCTGTGTTTACATGTAACTCTCATAATTCTGGAACTATAAGTATTTCCAGGTAAAACCGAAGAGACAGTCATGCAATTTATATGGTCTCTTTGGAGAACAGTGGAGATTTGACTAGACAAAATAGTATTGATTTAGTATCCAACACTATCTTTGAAATATATACTCTTGTTTACATGTAATATTAAGAGTAATGCTCCAAAACAAAAATCTTCCCACTAAAAATGTGAGGAATAAAGGAACTACAAAGGGGTTTCTGAAAAAAAAAAAACAACCCACCAGTGAGAAATCAGGTAGAAATATATAGGGAAGTATGTTTGATATTAAAACTCCCCATGATCCAATCATTATGTTTAGCAACTCAGGAAAAATAGCATTTATATTTTATATATTATAGAGGGAATGAACAGCAGGAGCATAAAATACGGAAATGACTAGGCAAAATGGTCTTTTACTATAGTGCACAAAGTAATGTTTGTATTATAGGATGAAATAGCAAACGACTGGAGAGCCCTCTTAATCATAGTAAAGCCCGTGTGGTGATATACCAAGGCCGCAATGTTGCCCAGTTACTGCAGCAGCATGGTAATGTTGCACTGGCTATTCATATCTATATAAGCAGTAAAAGCAAGAAAAACTTGCCTTGGTCTTGCAGAGTTGAGTCATTCATAACTTTAGGGTAAGAAAAAGGAAAAAGAGATGATAAAAACTATGGAGTCTTCAAAGTTGCCTGAGATGTCCTTTATGGCAGAAAGATTCCTAGTCTCAGAGTAAAATGACTACTACTTAATTGATGTATTTCAGAAAGCCCTTTATTCTGTGATCTTGTGGAACATTGTTTAGTTCGTAATTTCTTTTTAGAATGTTTTATTCCACAGTATACTCATAAAAGTAATTGCCGCAACTTTAATGATGTTTTAATATCATGAGATCTCATTGTAACAGTCTGCTTATTCAGTTTTCACTGATAGGTGAAGTAAGAATGTCAGCTGTTCTGCTTGAATTACTAGGCACATGGATTACTAAAAAGAAAAATAATATCACCATTTTTCCTTTTTTTTTTTTCCTATTGAGTAGCATTTAGAGGCTCCAGTCAGGATTAGAGCCTCACTATAATAGATGCTGTATAAACATTAAAGATGGCCTTACATGGTAAATACCGCATGCTGTTATCGTTTAGTTTAAAGATGAAACAAGCTGGTTTATTTACAGTTTCAGAAAGACAGGTCGTGTTTAAAAATGTTGTTTATATTTAGCCAAACAATTAATTCAGTCTTCTAGAACCTGCATACAGACTAACAAAATGTATATCTTAGATCTGAAATTACAATGAAGACTATCTAAAACCTACTTCACTGATTTTGTACTGGCAGCCTAAATACTGTATTACATACTGATCTGGGGATGGGGAAAATTAAGTAAAACACATTGTTTTCCATCACAAAACAACAGGGAGTATAGTAGCACTATTTTATTTACAACACGGATCTTTATTTAATCAATTTATTGGTAGCAATCTAGAGCAAATTGAACAAAGTTGAAAATATATAGCATTTCATCACAGACTGGAAGAAAAGAACGTGTTCAGATATGTTGCAATTTACTGAAATTTACTGCATATTGAAATATATTATATACCACAGGAAAGATAATTTATCTTTATATCTTATGTTATTATCATGTGTGTCAAACAGAAGTTTAGTTTGTCATATGTCGAAAAAATATAGGCTCAGTTCAGGAAAGCAGTAACCACTGTATATGTATGTCTGTCGTATTTATTTTTGAGTCTTAACCATCACCTTGCCTTGATTTTTCTTGGAATGCTAGAAAGAAAAAACAGTAAGATCTCTAAAAATGATTGTAGCATTAACTCACATAGAGTATAATGTAGAGGAAAACAAAAAGGCAGAGCACACAATGATCTAGGAAACACTTGGAACAAACCTATTCTTGGAATCAGTTAGGAACTTTCTCATGTAAAGAAGGTGTTAAAAAGCATCATCAGTAGGTCTATCTAGTCTTTTCATTTTATGGCAGTGATGAATATTTTTTTCTAACTAGCAGATTAGTAAAACTACTTGTCCAGTACTAGGCATCCATAAGAAGCCTTTAAATACCACAAAGGCTCTTAAGAAAAACACCCAATAAATCATATAAAATTTATCTATTAAGAATCCTTTGGGAAAGGGAAGTTTCAGAATTTTGCCCAAATTTCACATCTTATAAAAAACTTCCATATTGTTTATGCTCTAAAACCTTAAAGAGCAAATAACTTACTTTAACTATACTAGTGTAATAAATATAAGGATAGGGAGCTCTCTTTTCAGTTATTAGCTACAAGGAGAGAAGCTTCAAGTTTATTAGACTGGGGTTGGAAAGGTCTTTGAGGATCTAGTAACAAGTCAAATAAGTGACTGGTTTTCTTTTTGCTTTGGTAAGAAACCTTGCATTTGAAAGAAAAAATACTGTTTAAGATTATAGTATATCTACCTTGTTTGGGGGTTTGTTCTTTATTTAAGAAAAAATGTTTAAAAAATAAGATGAGAAAGTAGATTATACTCCGAAGTTTTTTTCATTTTACATTCAGTCTCAAATTTTCTTATAACTTTTTTTGAAAATGCGTTAGTTTAATTTATATTATTGCAAAATCTTCATGTCATACAGGAATAAGAGTTATCCGTGATTCCTTGGGAAAAAATGAAACTCATTTACATATACTGATAGCCCAGAGGAACTCAAAACCATAAAATAAATATCCATAACATTATAGCAGATAAATGTATCTTCTGCAGAAATTACTTCCAGGGTTTAATTAGAAATGGTTATTTTTTGAACAGAAATCTTGTGGTTTGAATTAACAAATGTATGAAAACATTCTGAATAGGAGTTAAAAATATGTTTTCCATCCTTTGAGACAGGACTTAAATGGGAATGAAATGCATACAGAGAAATTTTTACTGTTACTTAGCAGTACATTAATACAATCTTCAGTGTAGCAAACTTTTTGTATTAGTATATGGTCTATAGTTTAGTGTTATATTTACAAGAACAATACCGAAAATCTTTGATCAATGCAGTATTTTCCAGAACCACCTCATCACTTTTAGTAACAAGTCTGTGAGTACTGTAACCAGGTAGGGCCAATATGGAGCACAGAAAGTGTTTTCTATATTCAGTTGGGGTTTTGACATTATCACATTCTTTCTGTGATAAGGTGTGAAGAATTTATTGCCTGTCAATAAAAGCTCTGGCTATTTTTTTATATAACCTAAGAGAAATACCAATAATTCAGTTACAGGTGATTAACTGATATCCAAACAAATTAATGTCATTTTGGGTGTCAAAAATTGAAGCTCAGCATAGTAGAGAAAAATCCAAGTGTAATATGTTTGCCTGTATCAGTCAGTCATACTGGTATTTTGCAAACCTTTTTACCCCTATCATTTTGTCAAAGGTTATACATGCAACAATATTTATAAATGCTCAGAAGTCATAGCAAATATTTCAATTATAGCAAAATTATATTTTGGTAAAAAGGGGTAACACTTGCAATAGCTCACTGTAAGAAGTTTGAGGGAGTTGACAAAGAATAATTTTATACAACACACAGGCCAGTGAAAACTCAATCAGTGAATAAATTAGATCGTTGTTGCACTTCAATGCAGTATGATTACTGATTGACAAGTATTGCAGGGTAACTTCCATAGTATGTAAGCAACCAATTCTCAGCCACCATACTTCGGTAACTATTTGTATTTTCCCCTTTCTTACCTACAGCTGATCCATTTAGTCCTTACCTGCTGTTTGATTCCTAATGACAGGAGTTGTCTGGCAGTGTGCACTTTAAAACACTTAAAATTTTATTTTATCCAGCCAAGCAGCTCCTATCTCTTTTTTCCTAATTTCCTGTGATTCTGAGCTTTAGGATTAGGGTTTATGTTTTGGTTGGGGTTTTTTTGGTTGAATGGCTAGTGAGTGAATAAAGTAGGGACAGAAAGAGAATAGGTGGCAGTTAGTATAGTACATACCTGTCTTGAATCGTATGATAGTCCATGCAAATGTCCTATTTGTTTATTAATACACCTTGTCTTTCTAGGATGCCTAGACAGAAATGTTAAGAGAATGTGATCAAATTTATTCTCCCTGAATTTGAGCCCCAGGGTACTCAATTTCTACCTTGCTCATCTGATTCAAATTCCAACAGATGAATAAGGCCCAGCACAAAAAAGATGACTGTGCCTGTAACTCTTTTTCTTTAACAAATTAAGAAAATTAACTATGATCACCTTCAAAATAGTTCCCTTCTGAGTTGACACACAGCTGTATATGATGTTGCTGACATTCAAAACAATTCCCCACATCATTTTCTAAGGCTGTTGAAGACCTCTTGTCATTTTTGCTTTCAAATCTTCTACTGAAAAAAACCCAGGTTCCTTTGAGCACTGACATGATCTTTGGGATCTCTTCACCATAAGCCTCAGCCAATACTTGAAAAGTTTCCAAGAAACTTAACATTAACTCAGTGTTCCCTCTTGCACACCAACATTTTCTGACAGAGGGTAAGAAAACATCTATATTTGAACACACAGCCACTCAAGCTGACTGAAGCGATCAAGTTGAGCCTTGTCTCTCTGTGACAGGTTAGAACATATACTATAACCATCTCTTTGTCTCACCTTTTCCATTTTTGGTTCTGAAACTATAGGATTAGCCTCTTTTTCATGTGTGTGCGTGTTGGACCTTGTAGAGCATGGCTGTATTACAAAAAGTTATATCACATTATCTATGTTATATTTCAACAGGCAAACACAAGACACTGCTTACTGGTGGAGCAACAATATCCTCTGTCCAAATGTGGCAGCTTAGATGCTGAGAAGAAAGATGACTGAAGCTTTCTAAAACTGTGTCATTTCTAGCAGACAGGTAAAAGGATGTGCAAATCAAAGGGCTGCTGTCATTTTTGGCTGAAGGCCAAATAATTTGGAACAATTTAGCAGAGAATTTGAATTGCTCATTCCATCATCTACAGTGGAATAAGACTAACAGTCAAAATTCTTTTTTAAGTGATCAAAAATTTATGCCATGATAGGCTCCAAGTGTTGGAGACATGCCTTGTGTATTAGGAGTTAAAACATCAGATTCAGATGCTTCTGGCAACATCTTTGTCTAGTGTTACTATAATTTCAGTAGCACCTGGCAGCTGTAATAGAGATTGGTGAGTTATTATAGAAGTTTCTTATTGTGTAGCTTTGCACTGGAAGAATACTTAGTGAAATCAGTGTCAGTTAATAGACCGTGAAGCCCTTTGGCAAATCTAGGAGGAATTTAAAATCTAATAAAGAAATAATATATGTATCTCACCCTCCTCATCCCTGCAATGTATAAACCTGAAATATCAGGTAAGACTAAATCTCCTATCTAAGCTAAAATAAATTTTAATAATGAATTAGAGAAGTATTGATATCTCTTCTGAAAACCTGATAGCAAGTTGGCCAGATTATCATATTCAGATAAACCTTAGACATACGTATCTTTTACCAGTTCATCTTTCCTATTGTCTGTGAGTGGCTTGACAGCCACACAATAAAAAGGTACAGTTTTCCTCCATGTTTATGAAAGATTATCTATCCTTATTTTCTCTAGATATTAAAGCACATCCTGGTCTAATTGAAGGAAAATACTGATTGTCTTGGTTGTATCTGGGGAGATTAAGGAAAGGAAAACCAGAAAGTTTCAAAGGTTATGTACCGAGTATGGAAGGTGAGAACTGGGAGTGGGTGGAGGTGGGAGAGGAAGGGCTGAGGAATTGAAATCGCATCACACAAGTGGGGGGGATGCTCCATACTAGGCAGAACTCACCAGGAGGCTGCTGCTCTTGATGTATCAGTGTGAAGAGAACCATCTTAATAAGCTTTAAAGGTCTTCCTCCTCTGCTCATGACAAGAACTGGATAACTGCCTGTACATTGGGTTATAGCAGCAACCAAAGTTTACTCGGGCAAGACAAGAAACTGAATTTTACCTGTGTTTTTTAACGTATCTGACCACTCCCCTGTCCAAGTTTTATATCACACCAGGACGGAAATTCAAGCTCTAAATTACAGTAAGATTAAACAAAAAGTTTTCTGTTTGGTTGGGGTTTTTTTGTGTTGCAAACTGGCCTAATTAAAGAATGTTTGATTTTATTAAAGTTAGATATTCACTGTCAGAGTTCATACTTTTCAGAATACCTTCGATGCTGATAAAAATAATATTAGCAAAGGTTTTCTGAGATGTAAATTCCATGTGTTTACTTGTGTATTTCAAACCTAAATGTAACAAGTGGTTTTCTTTTAGCATTAACATTCATGCTGGTTTCATTTTTAATCTGCTGAGAACAAAAAAAAATCTCAGTGTGAGTTGCTTTATCATAAATAGTGGACAATGGAGCCAACATGTCAAACCATCTATTAACATGTCAGTCAGAGTGTTATTGTACTCCCCCAAAATAGTAGGTCTACTATGAACAAAACTGTAATTTATGACTCAGAATCACAAGTACTCTCTTTCTAAGCTAGTAAAGAAGACATCTGGGAAGAGCAGATCTAAGCTTATTCAAATCTCAGAGATTTTACCATTTATAAATTCAAATTATCTTCCTTCAGCATTGAAATAATGTTTCACAATGACAAAAGGAACTGATCACTGGTGTACAATGCTGATTTAGCCACAGGCTTGACTGGCAGTGTGCAAGAGAGGTTTGTAAATGTGTCATTGAGAATAACTGGCGGTTTTCTTGTATTCAGTGTAAGCAAGAAAACAAATTCAAGTGAAAATAAGTGATAGTCCTTAGATCACAGCTCCTTATATATTTAATATTAATAATTATACTTCTGAGAAAATTAAGGAAGTGTAAAGGCTATTGAATTCAGATTTTAGATCAAGCTTTAAGAACCTTGGGGTTTGTCACAAACAGAATAAACAAGGGCAGCTGAAGGATCTTCATACACCAGAAGTGAATGTGGTTGCTGCAGAAACCAGAGTGGAAACGAGATCACAACTGGCGAGCATTCATGAAGCCATCAGGACATGATATGAAGTTTGGTGATGGTATTTTACACACTGGCTTTGCACTGAGTGTAAGATCTGTAATAATAATGTGATGAATAAGGAATCTGATTCCAGCATATTTGAGGGCAAAACTTTAATTGACTTCAGTTGAGCCAGGAAAGCACCAGTAAGCATTTTTGCATGTTGTTGGAAATATAACGCAAAATGTAGGAACTGTACATTCTGAGATGTGGCACAGTGTATTTCTGCTTCTTGTCTCTCTTTTCTACCTGACCACTCTTGTACAGGAGGCAGAGAACTGTCTCTCGGAAACTCTTAATTCTGCCCACCACTGGCTTCAAGTAAGGGCAGGATTTTTCTCTGGAAGAGGCACGATATAATAATTTTTTTATGTGAGAAAATGGACACTTAGTGTACATGATTTTATGTCCTCAGTGTCACTTAGTGTACATGATTTTATGTCCTCAGTGTCACTTACCTGAGGTCAAAATCTGTAATTCATTTAGTGTTTTATAAATTGTTATTTTGGAGTTGGGCCAGAAATTAGAACAAAGATTGAAATTACTATATTATTTTTTTAATAAGGAGTGCACATATGAAATGAAGGAACCAAAGATGTAATTCAGACTCATTATAAATAGCAGTTTAACACTGAAATGTGCAATAGGTGAACACATGCAATAAATGTGTTAAATGTGAACTTTTTCATAGAAACAGAATGTTTACACTGTCCAGAGATAGATTTAAGGTCCACTGATAATTAGAAAATCCTGCAAATAGTACTATGGGACATTAAAAATTCATATAATAATATTTCATCACATGATAGGATTTGAAATATAGGAAACTGCACACACTTTCCTTTTAGGACCATGTATTTCAGCAGTTTTTAGGTAAGCTGCTTCTAGAAAGCTATATCTTCTAGGCACTGGTCTCACGATAGTTCTGCTCTACTCTAGTTCTGTAGCAAATCTGATTTGCTATTGAAATCCTTTCAGGTTATTTGGAGTATTTATGTCTCTTGCACCAAATGAAAATTAATTTGCTACATAACAAAAGTTCATCAGAACAACAAACTGGTATTACAAATACTCACTTACTCTGCTGTAATGTTCATTCTTGGAGACTTTTGGTGTGTACTTCATGGGAAAAATGAATTTTAAATGAAGAAGTAATTTAGAGTTAAAACAAAGGTTATGTGACAAGTAGTACACATCCAGTGACAGAGCTTGTTACTGAGATAGTGATGAAAATATATTAAGGTCAATGCAATGTTTAGTTTTTAAAAGCCATATAGTTGTAGCCTTTCTTGTTAGACGCTGGGTTGCTTTAGCACAATATTGCAATTTGCTGTGATCGAAGGAGGCTCTTATCACTTCAGCAATGTGTGCAATGCATTCAGATGGCATACGGTATCCACTTTCCCTGTTACTTTCACTACTCTAGGACACATTTGAGAAAGGACCAATTATGTTTTTGCATATTTTCCAACTTTTGAAAAGGTTCACAGGCTACTATGGGGCCACGTTTTTTTCTTACTCTTCATGGTGTCAGTTTCCAGTAACATCCACAGAGCTTGGCCATTAGAGTTATCAGAAAAATACAGAGATTTTTATCTATTTTAATTACAATTCTATTCATCTTTATTATATATCTTTATGCAAATTTATGGATAAAATAGAGATGTCCCTGAACTGAAATGTTGATTCGAAATACTCTCAAGAATTTCAAATGGATGAAGTACAGATTGAAATTTTGTTTCTCATGAGATTCTAGTTAAATGGTAATTATTTCTGCCATAATTACTATTAATCCCAAGCTTCTAAATATAATTCAACCCTGAAGTCTCCTCAGTAGTAAAGATGTGCTGTCTGTCATGACAAAATGAACATTGCTGAAAATAGTGGTTCAAGAACAATAACAGTTATTAGTCAAAATTTCCACTCCAGAGACTTCTTGGCAGAGTTTGCAGAGCACTGATCTAACTCCGTCTCAGCACTATCCAAAGAAGATATAGTAGTTTGTGGCAATAGGTGCTGCCGTAAGCTGGATCTTTAACAAATTTCAAAGCATTAAACAGGGTCCGAGGGCCGTGTTCTTACTCCTGATCTCGTTGGAGCAGGAAGGAGGCAAAGGCTGTTCCAATAAGTGTGTGGTGGCAGCTCTCTGTATAGATGATAGATGATAAATGGTCTCTAAGCACATCAAGAACAGCTGTTCCTGAGCTTTTTTGTTTCAGAGAAGGACGCTTTTTTTATTTTACCTGCTTATGTACGCTGAATACACATATGTGTTTCAGGAGCATAGGAGAACCTTGTGGAATAAGTAATCTTTATTTTTTTCTTCCTTGATATTTTTTATCCATAAGAGGTTTTTTTATTTTTTCTTGTTGTTCTTTTCTTCTTTGTTAAGGGGGATTTCCATTTACATTTAACTTCAGGTTAAAGTCAGGCTCCACTGATTAGAAGGAGTGTTTTTGTGGTTTGTTTGCTTTTTTTTTTTAAATCTCTGAGACAGCACCACTTACATAGAGTGTTTTGGACCCTTTGTGATGTTACATTATGGTGAATTTCATAATTATTTACTACCACATAGAGTGCTAATAAATGCCTCTCTAATAGGCAAATACTTTTATTCCTAAAATGTCGATTACTGTAAGTGATTCAGTAATCCTAATAAATAGTTATAAAGAAGTAATTTTGAAAATGAGTTTTTGGAATGCATGAAAACACAAAGAAATGCAGCTTGCTTAGGAGGTACTGATACAATCAAACAAGTCCAGCAGAAAATTGAGCTCTTGGACTTGACAGGAATAATTTTGTTAAGTGTGAGCACATATGACTCCCAAAAAGAATAAGTATCCAAATAAGAGGCATTTAATCTTACAATAAAATAGTGCTTGATGCATTTGCAAACATTCATCAAATGCTTTCAGTATGGGCAAGGAATATTTTAGGCTAGCTTGTGACTATCCTTCCTGGCAGAATTCAAGTTGTGAATACAAATGGCCTCTACCTAAATGGCTGAGAGTAACAGGATAGAGGATATCTTAAGATCAGTGTTGACACTGTATGTCTTTACACCAACGGTCGGCTTGAAAAGAACATGAGGAATGAGGATGTCACAGGTTGCTTCTGGGTATGATGATTCTTACAGCAATGGTTAAATTTCTAAATTTGGCTGATATAATTTCCTGGTTGATATGCCACAGCTCAGATCTGCATTCTTATGCATTTCGTCCCTGGGTTCATTTCTTTTGGAGAATTTATTTCTTGTCTGGGTTCAGTCCTAGAATATCATTTTCCTGTCAAGCTTTCAGTAAGTCTCCTGCTTCACTTGTCCTCTAAGTGAAAACTTTATTTAATATTACAGGAGTCTACTGTGTTTCTGGTTTCCTTTTAAACTTCAGGTGCCAGGGAGGTTGGAGTTTATTTTTTGGTTTGGGTTTTGGGGCTGAGGGGTTTTTTAGGTAAAAATATCAGCCTTTGTTTCTGTAGTATTTTTTGAAGTTCTCTCCAGAGTGTCAGAAAAACCTTTGAAACAGCTTCTGGCTTCCTACTTTTCTTTTTCTGCTCTGCACACAATGAACACAAAAGTTTCTCAGGTTTGTGGGTTTGGTTTTTTTCCCCTCTGTGGAAGGAAAAACTTCAGAAAGGCTGCCTTTCCATTTGCTATCTAGTTGTCTCAAACATTGTTTTATTTGAAGTATTCAGGTAGTGCTGAGTGAAATGTGTTTATTCTTTCATTTGCTTTCAGGTAAGACTGGATTATCTCATGTTGCCTCGCATTAAAATTTGAGCTATAAAGGAGGATACTGCCTACATACTGAGCCCTGTGTGCCATGATGCTTTAGGATATGATGTATCTGATGTGCAAACCCTTCTGAGATTCTCTTGCACGTCACACACCTTCTTCTGTTCTCAGTTCATACTATACATATATGAACATCAGCAATGCCACTGCATTGTGTTCAGGCTGTGGATCCTGTATTGGAAAAAAGTGATCTTTTAATTGCTAATGTTAATCCAGAAATTACCACAGAAGGTGTTTTAGCCTGTGAAATGAAGACAGAATTTGAACCATCAACTACTGAAATACAAATGGTTCACTGTTATGCCTGTAGTTTTACTGAAAAGGTAAGTTATCCATTTCACAGTAACACTTCCATGCTGGCTGCTGTGTACATAAACCATCCCTGTGTACATGAGCCACCATCCCTGGAGGTGTTTAAGAAACGGATAGATGAGTTTTTGAGGGACATGGTTTAGCGGATGATGGGTGTGGTTGGACTTGATGATCTCAAAGGCCTTTACTAACTGGAAGATTCTATGATTCTATGATTCTATGACTCTGAGCCCCATTATTGGTAACACCTCATATATATCTGGTATTCTGAAAATGGTGAAAAGAAGTCATGGCTTCACTACTGAGAAGGAAGGATAAAGCTTATAGATGGAGAGGGAGCACTGGAGATCCTGGAATTTCCAGACAAGTATTCAGCACATTTTAGATCACAAATTAGTAGCTGATAATCAAGGTATTTGATTGTACTCAATTTTAGTAAAATTTAATAATAATGTAATATTTCTAAAATACTAAAGAAAGTTATTCAGACATCAATTTTTTTTCAGAAAGAAAAATAATTCTTTCAGTGCAGACACTTCTGGTAACATGGAAAAAATACATAAATCACATTATCAGTGGAGGAAGGAAACAATCCTAAAGGAACATTCAAACTCTCTTTTTATATATACAAAAAAAGAACCCTTACTACTTTAATCTGGGGTTGCATTGGTTTCAGTTTGCTCCAGTGATGGATAAGGATGTGATTATTTGTGACAAATATGAAATTTCTTGTAGGTATTTTATATAAAATCACAGAGAAGTGACAAGTAACGTAATAGGCATTCAGGCCACAGGGGAAGTTTAATCTGGCTTTGAACCATGTTTTCTTCAGTAGGAGTGTCTTGCACTCATCTCTGAATGAGATTTAGTTATTTTGTGAACAGATTATGATATCACCACAATAAGCATGACAAATGCTCCAATTTGAGCTGGAATCCTATCTGAAAGTTGAAGAGTCCTTTCCAGGCATTGCCTCTGGATTTCTGCTATCCTAGCCCAGTTCATTACAAAAAATACATGAAACATCAGCAAGTCCGTATTTTAATAAAGAAATGGAAAGAACGAAAAGCATCCAATTAAAATTCCTGTGAGAAAAGGCTTCTTTCCTATAAACACAAAGATACACCTGTGCACACACATGCCTCTCCCTGTTTCCCCAGAATAGAATTTTTCATTGTTTTGAGGCTCTCTCTGGTGCAAAGTCTTCATGGAGGACTTAACCAATATTGTGTTTTATCAGGTGCTCCTAATAAGAATTTACTGTAAAATTCTCTGTAGGATGGATCAAGCAGGTGAAATCTGAAAACACCGAATCTGGTCTGACAAAGGGGAAAGTGAAGATATTTGCTGACAGCAAAAAGTTCTTTCACAGGGAAATACAGGTGAAAAAAATTAAGGGTTTTTCATCAGGTCTCAAATGTATGTACTGGGCAAGAGTGGCTGGTGGTTTGGAGCGTCAATTGGACTGTGTTCTTTGTAGTCACATGTTATAAAGTATGAGTTATAAGACCTAAGTTTTGTTAGCAGACTGCCATGAAAGAGCGAAATTTCTCCTAAGAATGTTGCATAAGTTAGTTGTCCTTACTAGTTGTTAGTTGTGTAAAATTCAGCTCAATCACCAAAACTCTGTTTACATTTTGGCTAAGTTCATGTGATACACAAAATTATGCCTTTATACATACACTATGTAATCTGTATTTCCATTTGTAAAGAGACTTTGATTAACTATTTGTTGAAAGATGACTGCCCAAATGCTCTCTTATTCTAACAGTTAGAAAAGTTTAACTGTACTATCTGTTTAGTAATAAAGGTGAAGTTATTTATTAAGAAAAATAAGTCTTTTTTAATCGGAAGTAATCAATATACTTCATGTAATCTGGCAGTAAATGACTGTGCACCCACAGGGCTACTTATGTTCAAAACCAATTTGGTATCCTTCCAACTGGAAATTACAATAAATTAAGGTCATTTCTCCAAGGAATGATGTAAACACTTAAGTAATGGAGCTCCTCTCTTTATGTTGAATCATATAAGTAAAATTAGAGGTTGCTTAATTACATCTATTGTTGAATGCTTCGATCAGGCATTTAAATACCTGCAGTGGGGCTCACAATCACATGTCTCCTTGCTAAACTGGAAATATTAAATCCCCAAGCAATCAGGGCAGGCATATCTTTTCTGCACAAAGGGCAGAGGAAGAAAACAGGCTAACTAGTAAAGCTACCAAAAAAAAAAAAATGCCCTACAGATTGTAGGTTTTTACATTTCATATTAAAATCTGTGTTTCTCTCTATTATGTTTTCACACCACAACATTATAAAAAAGAAAACAATAAACAATTATTGATTGCTCATAGCAGCTTGCAGTTTGTGTTTTATTTTTTTCAAGAGGTACAAAGGCATTGGATATAAGAGTAAGTTGGGTTTTTTCCTTTTTTTTCTCTGCATCTCCAGGTAATTTTGCAAGATATACTGTACCTTGAAAGGACAGGCTGATCAGTGTACAATACTGTGTGGGACCACACGGCTGGATTGTCTTCAGCCTTCTCTGAACTCCAAAAATGATCATATGTGAATATGTTATGTTCTAGTTCGACTACATGGAAAAAGTCCTTTTGGCATTCTGAATTTGCCTCTTGGCATTTTTTATTTATATCACCTATAATCAAACACCAAAATTATTCATGACACAAAACCAGATTTTTGGAAATAAATTTTTAAGCAGATAAGTCCTTGATGTGATTTCCATGTTTCAGTCCTGGTAGCCTGACTATGGTTTCTGAGATTCACACAGGCTTTCTGATAGTACTACCACACTAAGATGATTCAGCTTGAGGCCACCGTGTGCCTCCTGAGAGAACAGATGTGAGACTTTTGGGGTGATTCCTTGCTGTTCGGTTTACTCAACCTACTTAGCTCTCCACTCCACAATCGCTTGTTTTCCTTCCTTATTTAAGCCAGTAAAGACCAGAAAATGCTTTTTCATGAGGCTTGGAGAGGTAGAAAGGAAAAACAATACTGCACTGAGTAGAAGGGACATTAAATTTACAAACACTTGTGAGTTTCATGTTTTAATTTTTAAAATTCTTGGCCTGTTCAGGTAAAGTGATATGCAATAAGTTGACTCAAGAAATGCGAAGAAGAACTACATTCAGATGGATCAGATGAAAAAGCTTGTGTAAAGTGTAGTCGATGTTGACAAGGAAACTGTGGAGTCTGTGTTTCATTGAATTTTTTTGGTTCCATAAATTATGAAAATGACAGGAGGAAATGTATTAAACTTATACATATGGATGTTACAGTCATGCATGAACATTCTGGACATAAACTTCTTAATAATCCTTCTCAGATAATAGTATTTGATGTTCTCAGAAGTACTTTAAATATAAGCAGATAGTAATAATAAAGCAGGAGAATTGAATTTTAAGAGAATTTTTATTTAAGTTCATGAATATGCATTCATGTATCTTCTGCCTCTGGGCTAGATAGCATGACCATAGTCCTAGGTAGTCAGTTAAAAAACCTATTATCCATAACAACATATGAATAAGACAAGACCTTCTACATGGTTACAAGTCTATATTGTTATAGTTTACATTTTATTTCATGTAGACAAAATTAGATGTTTCTGAACAGTAATTATGCTTTTGCAATACATTATCATTGGATAAGTAAAGTTGAAAATGTTCAATTTTTGTATTTTGTGGAACCAGACTAGTGGTAGGTGAGAGATATTAAAAATACATGAAATCAATTTCTCTTGCTTATTTCACATGGCCTTTTATGGTTTGTTGTGTATTTTTAATTAGAATATGTATGTAAATTATACAAGTGACAAAATGTTCACTTTTTAAAGACACATTCATATTAATGTTTAATAACTGAGTTAAAATATTTAAAAGCTTCCTTTGCTCTATACAATAAGAAAAATAAACCAAAACAAAAAATAGAAAAGATGCATTTCAACCCTTCTCAGCAATTAAACATTTTAAAAATATTTATACTCCTAGTATATGGCATTATTAGTGCATGAAACATGGGGTTTTCAGAAAATGGAGGAGAATTAGACAAATTTATTCTTTTGCAAAGATTATGAAGGACTTCAAATTTACCTAACCCTTGCTTAATGGTTTGCAAAGGCATTTTTTAGCGGTGAGGTGCTTGTTTCATTGAAAGAAAAAAGTTTTGCTGTTGGCTTCAGCAGAAAACAGATTTTTTTCCTGTGAAGTTCAGAGTAATGTAGAGATTTTATTTATTTTCTGAATTGGGTGCTTATTACAAGATATTAGAGAACTTTTCCAGATCTGTACTCAAATAAATTTCACCCAGTGGTCATTGCATAGTTTATCTCACTTCGATTTCATCAAGGATTGGAAGGGTCTCTGGACTAATTATATGGATTTTGAGGGAATACTGAAGCTTAAACAGGTTACATAAAAGAGTATTTTCTTATAACATACTTGTTGGCTGAGTCCCATTGGCTGAGTCCCATTATCACGTGTCTAAAAGGTGAGTTTGGCTTTGAAATTGCAGATGATGACCAGGTTTTCCCTCTTTCCAGTGTTTTGCTATTAAACTGCTGCTGCCAGAAACAGCTTTTCCACTAGGCTTTTGTGAATACCTCCCTTTAAGACAGTTTTTTTCAATTTTGAAAGTAAGTTTAAAAAGAAAATTGGAAGAAAATCTCAGAAAGATCACTCGCACATATCATATGGTGTAAAATGGATATCACTTTAAGTATCTATGTAGTGAACTAACTTTAACTAACATACAGTATATCTATTACAGTAGCATCTGTAGAGCCTGTTTGATCCTCTGCTCCTCTGTGGCAGACATTGTGCACGGTACATTCCTACATCCAAGAGCTTATGATCTTAAGGTCCTGGTCTTGTAATGGATTCCAGTGACCAAATGGAGCACAGAAAAGCCTGTAAGATTCAAACTTACAGACCTTCGATTGCAGAATTGTAAAAGAAACAAGCATTGTTAACACCAATAGGGAAGAAAACTTTCCAGTTTATAACAAGGATCCTTTCAGCAGTGTCTATTGTGCCAGCTAGCAAACTAGAGTCAGAGTACTTTAAGCAATTTCATTATAAACCCTGCTATTGAGAAATTTATAAGACTGCTATAAAACTTCTTTCAAGGCTGATCAGTGCCAAAGAACATTACTTTTCCACTTAAAAATAACATGTGGCTGCTGTTTGTAAATGATAGGGTTGCAAAAGTGGAGAGAGAGATTTTCAAAGGCATAAACTGGGATTGGACACCCATTCTCTGTTTCTTGGAATATCAGTCAATAAATTCAAAACAAAGGTGAGGCAAAGAACTTTTACACAATTCCTGTGTAGCAAAGCATAAATGTTGATGAATAGGAGGAAGTAACAACGGAAATTTGTGTGCATACATTTTTTTCTGCCTCAACAGGCTATTTTTTCCAAACATACCTTTTAAAATTATAATTAGATTTTGGATTATGTTCTTTTGGTGATTAAAACTTTAAAAGGACAAGTTGCTAGAGTTTCAAAATTATCTTCTGTAACTTCTCCTTCATATAATTTTATACCTACCCATATTGTCACTTTAACAGCTTCCTGCTGTGATAAATTGTAATGACTATCTGCCCATGATCACCTGTCAGCTATAAAATATTGCAATATACATTTTGAAATTGGACAAATTAATCTTTGTGTGATAGACTTTTCCACTATCTTATTTCTTATGTACCTCTATAATATTTCTTCTTCTAAATTTGGCTGTCTTCTAATTAATAAAATTAAATAAGGGAAGTTAGACAAAGGAAATTAAATTCCAAGTTGCCAAAGGACATAGAGATTGAGTAATATAAAAAGAAGTGTTGCACCTCTTTTATTCAAGGATTTACAGACAATACAGGTTGTAACGTCCCTTATTTTCTTTCTTTTTTGTGAAAGAAAGAAAAGAAGTATGTATAATGTGTACGTATGTTATTACTAACACTATATATTTGCTGGGTGTAGTTTCTCCTTTCCATCAACAACACTCTAATTTCTAGTAAGATGCAGTGGTCCTCATTGACTTGGATATAAACCCCTCCCTTAGAAGCACTCCACTTTCTTTCCAAGAACAAGTATGTCACATTCTTTTGGAGCACATCCCTGACCCAGACACACAAAACAAGATAGTGTAGCTGCAGATATGAACAAAAGGAAAAGATGATTTTCAGGAAAAGGAGCTTCTGACCACTACTCTAACATGAGCATCTGAAAAATAGCTCTTCTAACAGCTTTGCAGTTTTTAATTTTCTTTCTTTTCTCTGGTGTTTCCTTGTATGGTGGAAGATCAAGAGAATGCCACTGGTGCAAGGCAACATATTTAAATGAATATAGATGTATCACTAGTAAAGTAATATAAGTCCTAGAAATACAACTAGAGGAGAGGATGTTTTGCAACTTACCTCCAGCCTTATGAGTCCTTAGGTTCTGTGGGAAGAGATTGACTTCTGCTTACAGGTCATGGAGCATCTGCCTTCTCCCTCTAAAATCCTCAGACACTGAAATGGAAAATTCCATAGAGATGCCTCTTTGGAGAAGGTACAAATTATGTCTAGATCTTTAAAATTTCTTAAATTAAACTGTTGGCCAAATCAAAGTCAGAATCAAAGACAGCCTTGTGCCTCTTGTTACACTGGATGGCCTTTAGCTCAGAATCCCTAATTAATTTTAGAAGGGAAAAAAAGACCTGTTACAAATGCAAGGTAAGTCTCATCTCATCTAGCATTGCATTGTTATTTTCCTATTTCCAGATATAAATTGCTGCATCCAGGTAAGGAACAAAGGAGAAATAACATTGTTGGATTTCCCTGTATATCTGGTTCATAGTTCCATGTATAAAGATACTTACTTTAAAAATATTATATGTACTATATGTAGTGATGTTTTGTTGTGACATGGAAAATCTGCTTTTCGTAGTAGCACATGACAGCAGGAATTTTTTTCCCCATATATGACATAGCTCTGAAATATGTGTATGATTTTGTGGGAGAATAACATTTTAAACTATATTACATGTTTAAAATCCCAACTGAACATAATATAACTTTACTAGCTCATTTCTCCTGAGGCATCAACACTATTTATCACTACTACTGCCATCTGGCATGTCTGAACTATCATGATCAGCATTTTATGTGAAAATGAAAGCATTCAATATGGTCTCTCTTCTCTAATGCTCTAAGGTCAGATACGATACTGCTGGAGGCAGTGAAGATACAGTTTTATCATACACTTGAGAGACATCCATTTGACGTATTTTATAGTTTTCTAGGTTAAGACTAGCCAAGATTTTTCATATTTGCACTGACCTGGCATAGGGTCATTTGCTGTAATAACAATCTAAGATTATTTCAGATAAGTTTTCTTATACAGCAGTGTTAGAAGTTTGGCACATGCAGCCAAATATTTGGAGGATGAAAACTAAACCCCTAATACATTTTTTACGGAGCTTAGCAAGGCAATGAAATCACTTGCCCAACTGTTTTCTGCCCAAGGAAAGGCTGCATGTGCTTTGCTTAGCTGTGCTCTTTGTGAAGAAGCACAGTTGCTCTCCTTATGGAGGATTCATGGAACGTGGGCTGATGACTTAGTTGAGTCTTGTAGTTTAGGTTGAAAACTGCAGTTCCAGTATGTAAAAATATAGGGTTGTTCCTTTTTACACCACAAATTCAAGAGTCTCTATTAATTTCTAGGCCTTGATAACCCATCATATGAGAAACATATGTGTTACTACAAATATATTTTATCATCACTTCTGACACAGTCATTTGTGATCATTTTAAGATAGAGGAGGAATTCTGGACAAAATATTGAGTGTGTAGGTCTCCACAGATCACACCACAAGCCTTACTTTCTTCAGAATTCTTCCTAATAATATGCATCTACTTACATAATTTCAAATTCTGATTTTCAATCATTAAAATAAAGACATTGTTTTAACTGACATTATATTGATCATGAAAACTACAGGTAAATTTAGTACAGCCAGCAAGTGATGAGGACATGGGAATTTTTGGGTACATATGAAAATTTATTCTGAACATTGCCTTTTATTATCTTATGCTTATTGTTGGTTGGATGATAGTATGCCAAGGCAAAGAATTTTCCAGAAATTGTCATTTACTAGGATTAAAGAGCCGGCAACTTCATGGCAAGCACGGTGAGTTACTCAGCATAGAACAAGTTCTCTCTGGAGACCACTCCTTCTTTTGCCCATGTAAACCTACTAATCGTCACTTACAGTGGTTGTAAAAAAAATGAAAGGTTCTCCTTGCTTATTGATTTTCAATAATTCTACATTAAATCTACTGAACAGCAGATAAAGGGTCAAATTCTAATACAATAGTTAGTGCCATTGACCTTTCATTACTGTAAAAAAACAGTGGCATATGATACTACGTTACATGAAGACTGGAATCTTCCTCCGTGTCGTCTGTTTTAAAACTGTAATCTCATAAATACATTCAGAAGCCTAAAAATTACTTGATGGAAAATGTAACTTTAAAACTGCACACCCTATCAGTGAAATTTGTTCTTTTTTTTATTGCCCTTGCAAATTCCATGTTTCATAGATGCTATTCTTTTGAAAAAAAGATAACTTACTTTCTGTATTTTTCAGATAATTCCTAAATGAGAATCAATAGAATTTATATGAAATTTACAGCATACTTACAGTTTCTACCATGTTCAGAATACAGTTGGAATTAATCATAGTAGTCCCTCTTTAAAATGTAGTGATGCACAACTATGCAGGCGTTCTTACAGTGTCGGTGTTTTTCTACGGTCATATTTCAGACTGGACCTTCAGTTTAGAAACTGATGAACATTTTATCAGATATTTGCATTATTTCTTTATAATCAAGACTTGTAATAAGTCCTCAGTATCTTTCCTAAATTCAAAAATATAATTTCTAATTCTGAAATAAATTTGAAGACTTGGGGGAAGATTGCATGGAAAATTGACATTTTCCTTTAGTTTCAGATACTGCTAAGAGAAAAGTACAAAATGTAAGTAAAACAACACAAGCAATCTAGCACAATTTAAAACAAACAAACAAACAAGACTAATGTCTTAGTTTTAAGATGTTTTGGCTTGATACTTTTCTGACAGTGCCTGGCTGAGTTGCATGTTGTCTCTAATATGCAGAAAGTAGCTCAGCACAACAGTGGCAGTGGGTTGGGGGGCTTCCCTATTGTTAGTTTCTTCTCGACTTTCTTCAGTCTTAATCTTGAGAAAGCAAATAGTTTCTCTTTCCCTTTTTTCTATTGTTGTGAAAATTTTACATATTTTTAACCTTTAAAGAAGTCAGAATTCATTATCTGTATCTTTAGTCATCTCTCATCTTCCACTTGCCACCTCAAAAATTAGAAATTCACTGTCCACTAAAATATTCAGAATTTAAAAGCCCAGAGTATGAATTTAAGATTCATACATAGTACAGCATGTATATAATTTCAGATGTTGGAAGACATTAGTTCTAAAAGAGGGAATGTAAATAACTCATATGGTCACTCTCATCTCTCAAATTTCTTTCTCTCTTGTGCATTGTCAGTAATTTTGACCATAAGACAATATACTGAGGAAGAACTACTGAAAGTAATTAGCACCAGTGTCAAAATCAGGTTCTGCTCTTCTGGAATAATTGCTCAGGTAAACCATAAACTTAATATTCAACCATGTAAGCCAAGTTACATAAATATATTCACAGTTAAATAACATCAGTAAAAAGCCTCCAACAATCTTCAGTGTGCTTGGATCGTTTAGTAACTCTTATGAGTAATTAAAATAATAAACGTGCACAAAATGAGGGTCTTTGCACATTATTCATGAATGATTTCCAAAAACTTAGATATAGTGAATACATCATCTGTGATTCCTTCACAAAATTGATTCTGGTGATTACATAATTATTGTTGGTCCTTTTTGCAGGATTTCCAGTTATGATCCTTGCTATGAGTGTTACAGGTTGAAAACATTTTGAAGTCATTAATTTTACTTTGAAAATGAGGACTGTGTCTATACTTTAGAATTCATTTTAAAGAAACATATTTTTTAAAAGATAGTGAAAGATTTTCAAATACAGTAGATGAGGTACGTGTATAAAATTAAGTCTGTGAAGTTAACATTCTTTGGGTTTGATAGCTGAGAACTAAATTTGGATAATCATTTACTGGGTCATAATAGAAAAATGTTGAAATTGCTCATTCTACTTTGATAACTATTGAAAATGTGACTTCTATTAAATCTGTCTTAATATCGTCTCTGTCTTGGAATTTTATTCAGAAACATGAACGTCCCTGTAGTTCAGTTATATAATATATTTGAGGAAACTTTTTCAATGGGAGGAAGTATCTCTGTGCTTATATGAAATATGTTGATAAAAATCAGACAGCAAATTCTCCCTAGAATTTGGAGAAATTTTTCTAAAATAACTACATTTTCCTCTTAAATAATGTGTGGGGGGGGTGTTCACAGATCCTCCCTCATTTACAGAGCAAGCTAAGAACATAATTAGCCTCATGATATTCAAATCAGACATTTTTTATATTCTTCATTGCTCTGTGTGTTTTTCATAGATAATAGGGATATCTTACCAAACAATTGTTCATTTCCATATATTAAATAATGAGACGAAAAACAAATTAAAGGGACGTCCTACAATAGCTATACTGCCACTCCATATGTCGAGTATGTAACAAATAGTGTTCACATTCAGATTATTTGAATGCAAATCTGTAAGAAATACAGTAAATCAATGATGTTCATACTGGTTACTTGTGTCTTTGTATCAAAATGTGGAGTGTCTTGTTTTTATGTTATTCTTGAATTATTACAGAAAAGTCATTTTCATCATTCTTCTAGCAGAATCAGATAATGTAAGACCATAAAATCCTGTTGACCACTCTGTCACTTGTCCTTTCAGTATGGCATTCTACTGTATTTATTGAATCAAATGTCGGCAAATATCCTATGTAGTGATGGTCAAACTACAGTCTAAACTCCTTCTAAGGATGTTAAGAAAAGTAACTTAGACAAGTCAGCTCATTGTCAGTTGGTCTCTGTGCATTATTCAGGAGTCTGCAACTTTATAGCAGAGTTCTCCTGTTTGAAAAAACCATTTTTTCTATGGAGTATTGACAATGTAAAATTTGAGCAACTCTTCCATCAATTCTGTGGAGGACCTGAGACCAGTTCTCTGACTAAGATGAAGTGTACCTACTTCAGACAGGAAAAAAAAAAGAAATCGAATAAAATGTCATTTAGATGAGAAAAAAACCAACAGCTTTCTTATCCCACTATATTACAAGCAGCACTTTAAAATATAACAGTGAAAAGCAGGTCACATAAGTAGAAAGTTACCATCAGTTCAGCTATGGAATTGCAGCTGACCAAAATCAGGCAGAGCTCAAACAGATCGTAAGAACAGATCTGCTGAAGTTACCATCTTTGAGAGCAATCTTCATATCATCTACCCTATGCTAGAATGAAACAATCAGCAAAATGGAGAAAAAAAGTATCTCCTAGCAAAATCTTTGCAATAGGCAAGCTGACTCCCTACCAAATGTGCCTCTTAGAAGCTGGCAGGGTTCATGTCACTGCAAGCTGCAGAATCATTGGAAATGGAAGAAACTGCAGATGTCAGTAAATCCTTCAAAGCAGAGATGCCTTTATGTTCAAGCAGGGATACAGGAGACAACATAATGGAAGAAATTCAGAAGCAGTCACTGGGAGCACGCACATCTGAATTTATTCCTTTCATCACCTGCTGTAATACTGCTAGTCAGTATGTCTTGTACAGGGTTGTGGCTTTATTTCTTTTACGTAAGTACCCTATGAAGACCTCAATTAAAGGCAATCCTTCTGTATGTAAATCCAAGTCCAGCTTATGTTAAGACATAGCTAATGCCAGGTTAGGGCCTGAACTAAAGCCCCAGCTCTACGTTTCCACTCCAATCTGCCAGAAAACCTGACGTATATGCATGTAAATTTATGTACACCGCCATCCAAGACCATCTTTATATATAGAGAGAGCACAGGGTAAGGGAGGCTTAGTTCCTAAAAGCTCTTGATTTTTGGAACGCAGGGTTTTTTTCTAAATTCCTTGTTAAACGCTGAAACCTAGTTTAAATATCCTGTTTCAGGGTTTTGAGCACAGGAAGAACCTACCTCAGCCCAGATTAGCCACCTGTGAGTAGGAGGAAAACCACTGCAAACCTATGAGCTCTCTGGTGCAGGTGACTTCTCAGCGGCTTCCCAGCTCCTCTTGGTGCTGGCACATGAGCGACTCCAAACATGCCTTAGAGTATTCAGCTTGCTGTGAGAAAGCCATCTGAAAGTGTGACTCACAGAGGGGACCAGGAGCCTGAGACAAGCCCCAAACATACCACCTGTCTAGTGCAGGTTGTCTCGATGGTGCCCAAATCTTTTCCTCTACATTTCACTCCCAAGTAGTTCAGGTAGTGTATCACTAAGGCTGAAAGTTTTCATTTATCTTCTTGGGAAGGCTGGTCACTTATGCTAGGATAAGAAATCCTGTCAGAAAAACTTCATTTTGGAAGTAAAGTTTAGAGGTGTCTGAAAGATGTTATGTGTTAATCTACTGCTTAGTGTTGTGCTTAACAGCACAAAGATGCAATGCATACCTTGAAGAGAAGATAACAATCATGAATCATCAAAATCTGTTCTAAAATCTAAATTCAGCCTCATTTATTCTCTAACACAGACACCAGGTTTACTTTTAGAAAATAGATAAATCCAAAATAGAGGCAAGGCTAGAAGACGTTCACTGTTATTACAATTGCTGTTAATAGAGTGAAAATTACTTCTGATACATTAGCATAATAATACCAAATACAAATAAATTTGCCTTACCAACACTATCTTTCATGGATTTTTAAAATGCCCATCTCTGTTAATACTGAAAAGCTGAATATTTTAATTATATTTTTCTTAATTCACTTTCTAGCCATTAGTACTTCCAAATAGCTTATCTCAATCTCTGAAAACATGCATTTCAGTATTCATTGAAGGAATTAAAATTAGCACAAATTTGCAGAATTAAACATGACTGACGAGGATGGCAGAGTTTTGAGAAAATGGTTCTTCCCAATTTTGTAAATACTGTTGGAAATCTGTGGGAAATAACTAGTCACTGAGATTTTTAACCTAGCTTCTTATATCCTTTCATATTCTTCCCAAGAGATGAACAGTTTATACACTCTCTAAAAGGAAGAAGGAATGTTTTGATTTATTTATATTTGTTTTTTGAACTCTCAGACTTCGAATACTTTAAGCAGTCAGAACAAAAATGGAAACTCTAAAAATCAGAGTTCACAAATTACTACCATCTCAAACTAAACTGGGTATCTGTGTGATACCAGTGACATCACTGTCAGAGTTCCTGCAGGCTTCAAGTATCGAGATCAAAAGCAACCATTTCTTATAATTAAAAAACCCCAAATTCTACCACAAATATTTGCATTTCTATTAGATAAAATGAGATTAGTGTATACCAAACATGATGAAAACCTAGAAAGTGCTGAGCTATGAATATACTGTGAAATATGTCCTTTAAGCTGTTATGCCTGAGACTTGTTTGGCCCACATATCAAGCGTCTCTCCAACGGGCAAAATTGGTGATCCTGCGCAGAACATTCCTTTCTGTGCTTCAAACTCAGCACTTAACAAATAGGTCTGCTTTTTGACAGTTCAGTGCTGCTGATGTTTCTGTTTTTCTGCTTTTTTGTTGTATTTTTTTATATGATTGTGTACCAAACAGTATCTCATCAAGAGAATAATTATTGCTTATACATTTATTCGTAATTTTTTTTCCAGATTGTTTTATGTAGTTTATATACAGAATTCAAGTTTCTGTGAATGATGGGGTTGATCCACCATCTCCCTGGTGGCTTTGGAAGTTTTATTTGAGCTGTCTTTATCTCCCTAAACAAATAATGAAATGGGGAAAACAATGAAGACTACCTAAGAAGAACGTGAAAAGTAAGTGCTTGCTCATTAGAATGTTTGTGTTTAAGTACAAAAGTACCGCTTTCATAATACAGAAGATATTAGACACTGATTTATGACCATTTCTGTAATTCTTCTGCATTTTTATCGTAACAAAATTATATCCTTAGGTAGAATTGAAATGTCAGTTGGTGATTAGTGCACTGTTACACCTTTTCACTGAATGGCAATGGAAAGTGTCTATAAATTTACCTGTTAAGAAGTCAACACAGATTAAACTAGCAGTTAACTTGGGGTTTTGCTGTTATTAGGTTGGCAATTACATGTCAAATTAAAGACTTCTATTAAGCCAAATTTCAAATACTTATCAAACAGTATGCTTTTCTGTGGAAGCATCAACACAGGCTTATTTTTCAGTATTTTATAGTGATCTAACCGATGTCATTTTATAGCAGAATACATGCATCACAAACAAGCTGAGACAAGCTAAACAAACCTCTCAAAATTTAGGACATGGCATTCTTTTTCAGTGTCTGCCCAATCATTTGTACAAGCCTGAACAAAATCCATTATGTCATCTCTGTTCAATGAGGCTAGAGAAAGCAGAAACATCAGCATCACTAAACTGTCAAAAAGCAGACCTATTTGTTAAGTGCTGAATTTGAAGCACAGAAGGGAATTTTCTGCACAGGATCACCAGCTTTGCCTGATGGAGACACGCTTGAGATGTGAGCCAAACAAGTCTCAGGCATAACAGTTTAAAGGACGTATTTCATAGCATGTTCATACTCAGCTTTTTCTAAGATTTTATCACATTTCAGAGCAGGATATGGTGGAGACATGCTACAGGAAAGCAACCAATTCTGAACTTAGTAAAAGCAGGATTGCACCCTGCATCACTTGAAAAAGTATGTCTTTTAACTACAGGCAATACCAGTTAACAGAAAATACAGTTTATAATTCTAGGTTTAAAAGATCCTGCAACAACTAATGCACAGTGCCATCAAAGTTGCAATAACTAATCATTGCATACCTACACCACAAGATCTTTTCCTTGGGCTTCGAATGGTTATCTATGAAGCTAATAGCATATTAAATGAATTAAGAAGCCAATTCACTTTTAAAAGAAGTTTTGAAATGGCTGTGCAGCTGAAGCACAACATACTTTGCACAATTCCTTTATAATTGCCTACGTTTTTTGTCAGTCTATGTTGTATTTCCTTCATAGTTTTAAGTACCTGCATTTTCAGACATACAATTCAGAACACCAGAAAGACATGCAATGAAGTAAATTTTTTCTTAATTAATACACTGGCATAATTCCCATAGCAAGGTGCCAAAACTCATTTACTGGGAAAACCTTTGACTAATAAAGAATAGCTACTTAGAGGGCTTGGCCCTAGATTATGCTTTGATGTTTTTCCCTGCAATATGAGAATTGTATTATTTTCTTTCTTACATTCCCTTTACCTTATGTAAAAACACAAATAAAAACACACACAAGGTTTGACACAAAAAAACCCCAGAGACTAACCCTACAGCTTGGGAACCAAGAGTGGGAGGGGAGAAACAAAGAGATGGTTATAGAATGTATTCTGACCTCTCACAGAGAGGCAAGGCTCAGCTTGATCGCTTCTCTCAGTATGAGTGGACACATGTTCAAATATAGATGTTTTCTTACCCTCAGTCAGAAAATGTTGGTGTGCAAGAGGGAACAACAAGTTGGCATCAAGTTTCTTGCAAAACTGAAGAAATCAACAGTGGAAACTTTTCAATTTTTGACTGAGGCTTATAGTGAAGAGATTCCAAAGATCATGTCAGGGCTCAAAGGAACCCATTTTTTGTTGCTGGAAGATGTGGAAGCAAAAATGACAGAAATCCTCAACAACCTTTCAGAAAAGGGTCTGCAGAATTGCTTTGAAGATTGGCAGAATCCTATGCAGCTGTGTGTCAACATAGCAGGGAACTCTTTTGCAAGTGATCAGAGTCAATTTTCTTAATTTGTTAAAGAAGAAGAGTTATACGCACAGTTTTGGTTATTTTTTGTTGGACCTCATATACATTTGCAGTAAGATTATAAGCTTCAAGCTTTTGTGTTTGTGCTCCTTAACTGAAATCCTTTGCCAATTGAAACCTAGTTCTTACTTTAAGTGTGAAATCCTTCATTCTCAGGGAGGAAATCAGTGTCTGAAAAAATGTTGCAAAATCATCTTCCCAAAGTGCCTGGGTCCCTGTATAACTATAGAAAACGTCAGATAACCATTGTGAAGTCTAGAATTTATCCATGTTGGATCTCATGATGTTGATGCTGCTTTAAAGTGAGTAAGAAATGCTTCAATACTGTTTTAAATGTAGTGTGTCTTTCTCCAGTTATAAAAAAAGAGTTAAAGACTATTCTAAAAGAAACAGAAAATCTGGTTTGAAAATCAATTCTTAAAAGCACAGATACCAGTTTTCCCTAGCTTCTTTCACCTGCTTTCTGTTCTCGGAATCCATTTCAGATACTATGTCTTATATTTTCTTTAGTTTATATATGTCTCCTGAGATTGGATGTGGATTCAGTTATTCCTATCTACTTCATAAAGCCTACAATTAAGACTGTATCTAATATTAAAAATTCTTCTATTCTTTGGAATAATTTTGAGCCTCTACTAATCAGTAAATGTAGCAAAAAAAATGGTGCAGTACTTATTACAGATAAAAGAATGTCAGCTGGATATGCAGACCAATTTTGTTTCACTCGGGATCTTTTACAAAGAGCCATTTCTTCATTGCTTCCACTTATTTCTGTTCTCATATGACCCTCTTTTCTATCCTTTGCAGTTTTTTCTTTCTGCTGCTGCTTCTTCTCACCTTTCAGCTTTCTTCTGTTGTGTTTTTGCAAGGTTTCTATTGAAATATTTACAGTTCATAATCATTTGGATTAACATTTGATACACTCTCTCTTACTGTATGAATACTTACTATGCATGTAGCTTAATTAATATTTGTGGTATTAATAGATCATGATACAATCACAATGTTGGGATTTTTTTCTGTAATTTACATAAAGCAATTGTTCTTTATCGAGTGTAATTGACTGAGTGTTACCCAACTGATAAAGCTTGGAGGCTTTACTTTCAAATCTGTGTCTATATCATCAATAATGAAGACAGTGAAAAGTTAAAATTAAACTAACAAACAACATCATGTAGTCAGACAGTCGAATCTGGAAACTGTAAAGCAAAACAGTAATTAGTAGCTTGCTGTTTCTCTGCACTAAGTAGGCACTCAGATAGTAACAGGGCTGTGAACAATTTGTGGATTTAATTTTTCTGGAACTGCTAAACTGCCCTGAAGATGAGCCATAGTTTTTATCCTGGAAAAATTCTGATTTTGAAAACTAGAAATAAAACTAGAAAAGTAGATGTACATTTTAAACACCTAAATGAAGGTAATACCCATCAAGTTCAAAATAGAACGATAATTAATCCTGTTGCTAAGTTTAACATTCAATATGTTTGTGTTGGAAAGTAAGGGTGTAAATGCATACTTTTTTTTTTCAAATTGCAGCCACAAATTTACGCCGTATCAATCCAGTAATAGAAAAAAACTTTATTTTAGTTGTCTATAGGTCTAGAACAGTGACATTTCTTAGTGTTGCAGAATAGAAAACTCAGTCTCTGATAGCTTTAGCTTCAAAGGTTTGATATCTGAAAAGGAGTTGTGTATAAATCCATGTAAATTTTACAAAGGAACTACTTTGCTGAAATAAAAAGGATAAATAGGGATTCCTGAGCATGACATAGAAACAGCAGTGTGAAGACACTAAACAAAATAATTTGAGTGAAATAAGAGAATAGGGAAAAAGAATCCACCAGAGCTAAAACTAAAGAAATAGGTATGAAAAAACATAAACTGCAGCATATGTTCAAAAAATGTGCACAGGTGAAGAATATGTTATTTAACTCAAAGAAACAAGCAGTGTTTTTTTACACACTAGATGTACTTAACATTTTTATTTTAGTCAAACAAAAGAGATCAACTATAAACATATGCTACAAAAGTTGGTGTTTTATTATCCTTTGCTTTTTCTTTCTGAAGTATAGTGAACATTTAAACATGAACTGACTTAACATTTGAAAATGTGGAGGTAGTTCTCATGATGGTGAATCTGCTTGATGTGGCTTATTTCTCCAGGTTTCTGACAGCAATTTAGAGAGATGCTGGTATCAGTAATTAGGAGCATCTAAACAGTGAAGTTTTATCTGGGCTCTGGAGAAGATTAGTACATAGGGATTAATGCAGTTGGAATTGTATGCATGAAAAAGGGGTCGTTTTGGGGAGAGTAGGTAGACTGAAGACCCTTCCTCCTGTCTGAGTCTTTACTGTGAGCCTGTATGTATTTCAATAAATTAAGTTTTAAAAAGTATTTAACTGTTGACTGCTATCACCTCAGCAAACTCAGCAATGAAATATTCCATTAGAGTTGGGCAAAACACCAGCAGAAAGTTACCCGTGGTTCTATCAGGAAATGAACTAATGGGACTTGAGATTTCTCTAAAAGCTGAGCCGTTTCCTGTTTCACAAGCCAATGAAGATACCACCAATCCTTGTTCTACTTGGATATAAACGGTTGCATTGCAGTAGGGTTGCAGAAGCCATCAAATGAAGACTCTGTAGAGCCAGGTACTAGTCCTTAATAGGGAAAATAAAAAACTTGGTCTTTCATCATAACTGGTCTAATATAACCCATCTCAAATGCTTGCAGAGGAATTCCTATTTGTCTGTTCTAGCTGTCTGCAAGAAATATGTTTACACACAACTTGTATAGCAACTAAGCCTACTTCTTGGTAGGAAAACTGTATTTTGTAAGACTTTTCATTAAAATGTTTGGCTTAGTCACCTTATTACTTTTTACTTCTTGAAAGGGCCGTGACCTTTCCATGCAAAATAGATCAATGATAGATATGGGAATATTCAGCCAGAATGTTCTCATGTTTTCTGCAGTCAGAGACGTGGTCATTTTTTTTCAAATTAGAAAACTAGAATACAGACATGTAACTTAAAGATGTCAAGAGATTTTCTTCGATGCAATCTTTCCTTTGAAGGAAAAAGAAAAGAAGAAAAAGAATACCCACTGGCGTTTACCAGTGACTTTTTCCTTTATATTATTCTGTAAGTCCAAGTGCTTACAAATAAAGCAGAGAGGTAACAACATCCAGAGGGAGCAATACTGAAACAACGGTTGTGAATTTCCAGAAGAAATATTTATGCTTCCAGCAAGGTCATGATCATGGTATTGCTTGATGAAAAATATTCATAATTTGAATTTTATCTTCAACAAATCAGAAGATAAAAACTCAGAAAACCCAAGACTCCTTCCATTTACTTCTATACAAATAGGAGAGAGTGTGGAGGTGTGACTAATAATGCATTCAGTATTATGCGTTCGTTAATTCAAAAGAATAATTTAACTATTCTAAATGTTAAAAGTATATATAAAATTATCAGATAACTGTTAGTCTTTTAAGGAAAAGTATTTTCATAGCAGGCAAGAGAGACAACATTACAGCTTTGCTCTATGCATGTCCTTTAATGTTCAACAGAAAAATAAAAATAATTACATCTTTGGCCATGTAAATATCATCAAAATGATCTTTTGCAGGTGACTGAATTATATATTACTTTTTTTAATGCATTTTTGCCTTTCACAAAGCAGAGTAGAAAAGAAATCCTGAAAAGCTGAAATCTCTCCTCACCTTGTCAAATACAAGATAAACCAAGAGCCCAGGTTATATTTCTGTAAATATTAACACATAAAGCATTCAGAAAAGTCTTGTTTTAAGCTAGTCACTTCTCCACAAAACTTTGATTGAACCTTCATGTCTCAAACATTTAACTGTATGTCAGAAAATTGTGTGAGAGTGACTGACCCCAGTTCTTTGCTGTTCCCTTTGATATCAGATGTAATCCTGTAGACTTTCTATGAAAACACACCTCAGTTGTCTTTGATTCTTTGGTATGCTGGACATGTATGTCAGAAAGCTGTGGCACTGGGCTTCAGGAGGTAAATCATCATCTTAAAATAAGCTGTAGATCTTTGAGCTAAGGAAAGATGCAATGTAAAGGTTCATTTACAATTCCCAGCATAGACAGCATAGTTATAAATTTCTATAAAAACACCGACAAGAGAGAAAAATAAACCAAGTTTAAAGCAGTTAATCCAGATGAAATGATAGTAGTCTCTCTCAGGAGCTGGGGGTCCTGCCCTGATTTTCTTATGAGATCTGACTGTATGATTTCAGGGGAGGTTTAGGCTTGATCTTAGGAAAAAGTTCTTTACTGAAAGGGTGATTGGCCATTGGAATGCGCTGCCCAGGGAGGTGGTGGTATCGCCGACCCTGAAGGTGTTTAAGGGGAGACTGGATGAGGCACTGAGTGCCATGGTTTAGATAATGGGTTGGTGTTGTGTTGGGTTATAGGTTGGACTTGATGATCTCAGAGGTCCTTTCCAACCTTGTGATATTGTGATACTGTAAAGTTTGAGAAGTATGACACTGCACATAGAAATGAAACTTTTAAATATTTTACAGGTAAGGCAACATTCTGATAGCGTTAGGCTCATGCTAAGACCTCCCAAATTCTGCCATGGTACTGGTTTCTTGAGTAAAGCTCTTAATGGAGCAATAAAGTGACAATGTGATTTTTTAGTGAGCATGAGATTACATGGCTTGCATATAAGCATAATTTTAATCATTTAGTTCTACCATCACAACCTAATACCTAAAAAAGATTTAAGGTAACACAGCAACAATTACACAAAGTTGTAGATTCAGACTGAGTTGAATTTGACATTGCTAATTTATAGGATAATAGCAGGAAAACATATATCAGTGCTTACAGAAATTTTTATGAGTAACTGGGAATTTCAGTGACTGTAATATATGCTGATGTTAAAGGAACTGAGAAATTACAGCATATAAAGACTCAAAGCAAGACTGGAGAAGGAAAAATCTCTGAAACTGTTATTGCTTTACCAAAATAACACAATGCTATGATGGAAGTATTTTAGAGGTATGACACAAAGTCGTCACTTAGAATTTGATAATCCAAGTCACTCCTGAAATAGCAGAAAAACAACATGCTGAATCTCAAGTCACTTAAATGGAAGACTCGCAAAAAAATGGGTGGAGTAATTACCAAATAGACAAACAGTATAATTTTAGAGAGGGGATTTTAATATGCAGCTTTTGTTTCTCCTTATTTCAGAAAAGGTCAGTGTTTCTGAACAGAAGTATAACATGCCTTGTAAGACAGCTGAAGATGATTGAAAAATCTCTTGACAACAGTAAGTATGAGTGACAGACAGCACTATGCATTTCAGAGGTTAAATGACATTTAAAAATACAGTGAGTGGATAGACTACTAGATTTGGAATTACACAGCAGAGTCTACAAATTGTTGTTGTCTTATTTGCCTGGAAAAGAAAGACATGAGAGTCAAATTTATGTGCCTTTTTCAGCTAGAACACTAAAAGCTTTAATTCCATGTAAACCTCATATTTTATTTTGGTTAGATCTGTCCTGGTATCTTCATTGTTTTAGGGAGTATGAGCTTGAAACTGCAGAGGCCCATGGATTGTTCAGCCAGTATGGGTCAAACAGACCATTGAGTAAAAGGTACATTTCTTACAAGTACCGTGGATCCAAACTGATCGTGTACACAAAGGCAAAATTGATCATATATGAGATACACGCCCTTACTAAACTATAATAAAAGTAAAAATAACATAAGCTAGAGCTCTATGGTACCGCCACTGACATCCATCTCTCTGGGTGTGATCAATTTATTTTCTTAAAGGACAATAGTTTTCTTACATCCTTGTCTGCTGTAAAAGGTAGTGAGGGTTTCAAGTAGCACTTTGCTTTATGTAGCACAGAGCAATGTCTTCTCCTATACAAGTAGGGACCAAACGCCTCCAAGTTTGTAGAAAATTAGATAACTCTTGACTAAATTTGTATGGCTAGAACTCCTTGCGTTCACAAGAATAAGAGGAACATCTGAGCTAATTTGAGCAGTTTACTAGAGATTTAGGTTTTGACAGAGTTCATTATACACAGCTGTGGTAGCTCATCAAAGATAGTCCCTGTTCTCCGTGCTGCATAAACCAATTTCTACTACAACTTCATTCAATTCCCAAGTCATTTTCCTCCACCTTCTACTGGCTACAGAGAAGTGTGATGTGTTAATTACCTAATTAACACATCTTCTTTGCATTTAACCTAGCCTTCTTTTTATCCTGACTATCTACACCAGTAAGAAGGATGTCAGGTGGATCAATTTGCAGCAATTTGTTTATAAGCATATAGACAGTTTAAAACAAATAGTATGTTTAAAAGGTCTCAATAGGGAAAAAAAGGCTTTTTACCAGCTACTGAGGTAATAAAAAAATGACATTTTCATAAGAATAATATCTATGCTGTACTTTCCAATGCCCAGCATGGGAAAAGATTGTTTGCTAGGAGTGTTTGCTAGGAAAAGAAAAAAAAAAGGAAAACATGCCTCACTGGGCAGAAATAGGTAAGAGGGAAAGATTAGTCTGAAACAATCATCTGCTGGAAGGGTGCAGGATCGGAGAGAATGTTTTCAGACAGCAACCTTTGGGTGAGGCATTAGTCTTTCTTTCTTTGAGCATGCTGCTTTGCATATGTGAATCTCCTGGGGAAAATCCTGTCAAAGAGTGATTAGGAGCAAGAGGTTTGAAGGGATAGACTACTGTTTTATTTGATTGATTATGTTTGATATTGTTATGGAGGGATTTCATTTTTAATTTGTATAGTTGTGAGTGTAAGAAAATATTTTTAAAGAACTAAGGCTAATTCAGAAAAGAGAGTTACGTATTGCTTCAAAGTACTGCTACTGTTTTGCTTTTAAGTGATTGGTCTCCTGAGTGGAATCCAAAACCTGATAGGAACTGTTCAGTGTAGAGATATATTTTAAATCCATTCTCTCTCCAGAGCCTAGCTGACCTACCTACTAGAGGCTCAAAGTTTTAATTTTGCCTGCTTTGGAACTCCACTGCGGAGAGATTTGGTGGCAGACCTCCTTTAAAAAGAACATTTTTATAAAAGGAACACGGAGAGGGGGGTTAAAACAACCCAGTAGTTGCATCTCTGTGATGTCAATGGTAGCTGATTACTTCGAGAAGTCTGATCTGTAGTATTATATATATGTTAACGTTTCCTGAAATATATAAATAGCCTTGGCACCTGTTGCTTACCTTCGTAGGTAAGGTAGTTTTTCTTTCTTTATCAACTTGTAGTTGTACATTTTCTCTTTTTGTTCTCTTTCACATGGTATTTCTTTCAACTGAGTTACCATGCAAAAAGAATTGATAATTTTTTTCCCATGCTTTATGCATAGCTCTATTCTGAAAACACTAAAAGTAAATGCCATTTTTTTATATGATATTAGGCTTAGGTGGGAGTTTGCATGCTCAGCTTTGTCAGTACTGGGGTGTTTGTGGAAATACACTGAAGAAAAACTTTCAGCACTTGAGAAACTCTTAGGATAAAGAAGTGGAGGCAACAATGAAAATTTGAAATGGTTTTAGTGTGCTGGGTAGGCGTTTCCAGAACTATAAATTCTGACTTAAGTGGCTGTCTTCTGTGTAAGTAGTGCTTTAGATGCTAAAATCTTATTTGAAATCAGGCCACTAAATCTTGGGTAGGTGTAGTATAAACCCAGAAGAGTAGTAGTTCTATATTCCTTGAGTGCAGTGAAGAGCAGCAGAACCAGGCTTTGCCTGCTTCAGAGTCTCACTGCCTTATTCTTAAGTAAAAATGAGAGCTGGGTTTCAAAAACTTCCAGAAAGACTTTTCAGCTTATTTCTAGAATTTGGCCGGAATTCAGATGCAATGTAGTAATTAACTCATTCTCAAATTAGGTGGGTTTTCAAATCTTTTCTAAAGACAAGATTATTTCTATTGCAAATAAAATTTCAGAAGCATTCTCCTGAGTGCCATGCATGCTGTCTGGGAATACATGGCATTAGGGATGCAGTCCATATGCTGCTGTGTGACTCACAGTGGAGAACGCCCTCAGTGGAAGGTGATGCTGTCAGCTTATTCTGCTTTTTTTAGTTTGAGTTCATTTGCTGTAGTACTTCTGGAAACATGATCAACTTAAAAAATCAAGGCCCAAGACACCTTTAATGGATTTGGGTACTTAGCTGAAAGAAAGCAGAACCCCATGACATTTTTCACTTTGTTGCAGTCATTTGTCTGCCTGAGCTTAAGACTGAGCCTGTAGATGTAAAGCCTTGCTTTACCTGTGCGCTTACAGAGGAACACAGTTCTGTCAGATATTAATTTATGTTATTGCAACATTTACTAGTAACAGAACAGATATGAAGGAACTGACATTAATAAGCCCAGACACTCAGTTTGTGGCAGAACCTGCCTACCATTTCATATAACAATAGGGAATGGGCTTGTCAAAGCAAGCAGAGGTGCCGTTCTTGGTGTCATCTTTCAAAATGTGTCTGTGATTTGAAATGTCCTTACCTGCTCTGGGCATCGTGGCTGTGAGAACTACAATCTTCAGAGATGCTGGGGGCTTGCATCAGCTTTTGGTATTGACTCCTCTGTTTGTTAGGAAGGCTCTGTACCTTTGAATCCTAGCTAAGAGCAAACTCCCTCCAGACAGGCAGAAATTGGCTTCCTGGTGTTCCTCTAGGGATATTGTCTGCCTTACTGCTCTTCTCCCGTGTTCTTCAATACACTTTAAAGCAGTATTAGGAATTTTCATCCATACCAGCACAAACACATGTTCATTGGAGCCAGTGGGGGCCCTGCACCTGTGCTACGTCCCGCTGCTTTTAAAGTCAGCATCACAAAGTAACCATGCAGCACTTGTGGACGAGATTTCTGTGCAAGTCTTTCAATTATTTCTTTAGCAAGCACATTACTGCTCCAAAACAACAGGGATATATGGTGAGCATAGAGGGTTGTGTATTTTGAAGTTAAAAAATCCTGACCAATAGAGAGTGAAATAAACTTCATGTTATATCCAGAGCAATAGCCAACTAAATCACTCCTGATTATTTCTGACATCAGCCTCTGGGATTCCCTCTCTCCTCCTGAACTGTGTGCTGTAAGAAGAATTTACAAAATAAAAAAAATTGCCAACTGCTATTCAAATGATAAGTGGTGCATGCTAATTACATTTTATATGGTGATTAATTAAAAATAACCATGCAAATGTCTAATTCAAGAGTTACTCAATTCACTAAGTCTTCAGACACTGCCTAGCTGCCCCAGGCATTTGGTGGTTAGGCAATTTATTCAAGCTTTCAAAATATTCTCAAAATGCCTAAGATAATGAAGGTTCTTGAAGAAGTTCCAGCTAGCTTGGAATATATAAACAGAGGTTTCAGAACAGTAAAATAGCACTGCATATATTTGCATTTTTTAGCTGAATTTACTCTGTGTATACATAAAAATAGATCAGAAAGGGAATAATAGAGATTCTAAATAATCTCAATATTTAGCTGTAGCGCATATCAGACTAGTTCGTAGATTATTTCATAAACTGAAGAAAATTATATATAATCTTAGATGCAACTTTTTTTGTTAACTAGGAACCTTTTGACACACACAGAGACAGGGACTTTACCTTATTCATAAATAAATACAATTGTATCAGGACGGCTGCATCATTACTGTGACTTTGTTCAAATATAGTGAATATGCCCTTGGACCAGCTGAAAATTGTTTAATCCCTACAGCTGTTGCAGTAAATTCTGCGTTTACAGCAAGCTTATCTGCAGGAATATTCTGATACTAAAACAAAGAAAATTTACGGATTCATTGAATGGTTTAGACTGGAAACTATCAAGTCCAAACATAAACCTAACACTGCCAGGTGCATGACAAAACCATGTCCCTAAATGCCACATCTACACATCTTTTAAATATCTCCAGGAATGCTGACTCTATCACTTTCCTGGGCAGGCTGTTCCAATACTTGACAATCTTTTCAGTGATGTAATATTTCCCAATATCTGGTTTAAACCTCATCTGGTGCAACCTGAGGCCATTTTCTCTTGTCCTATCACTTGTTACTTGGCAGAAGAGACCAACACCCACCTCACTACAACCTCCTTTCAGGTAACTGTAAAGCTTAATAAGGTTGTCCCTCAGCCTTCTTTTCCGAGGCTAAACAACTTCAGTTTTCTCAGTCACTTCTTGTAAGACTTGTGCTCTAAACTCTTCACCAGCTTCTTTGTACACGCTCCAGCACCTCAGCGTGCTTCTTGTAGTGAGGGGACCAAAGCTAAACACAGTATTTGTGGTACAGCCTCAACTGCACCGAGTACAGGGGGACAATAACTTCCTTGGTCCTGCTGGCTGCACTGTTTCTGATACAAGGCAGATTGCTATTGGCTTTCTTGGCCACCTGGACACACTGCTGGCTCATACTCAGGTGGCTATTGACCAACACCCCCAGGTTCTTTTGTGCTGGGCCGCTTTCCAGACATTCTTCTGTAAGCCTGTATCATTGCATGTGTTGTTGAGGCCCAGGTGCAGGACCTGACGTTTAGCTTTGTTGAAACTGTTACAGTTGGCTTCAACCCATTGATCCAGCTTGTCCAGTTCCCACTGTAGAGCCTTTTTTATTAGATGGAAAATATAATACGTATCTTTAGCAAAATATTCTATTGCTTTTCCATCTTTTGATTAAAATCCCCCACACTGAAAGCCCTCCAGATGGGTTTCATTATAATATTGGTCAGAATTGGATACGATCTTAAGTCAAAATCAGTGACCATGAGTTGAATGTCTCCACTATGTAAAAATGAGGTATAATATTCCAGGTATTCTGCTATATACAAGTCAATTTTTTTCTAAAAATAGGGTTTGTTTTTTTATTCAGAAAAAAATGAAAAAGGTTCTCAGAAATAATTAAAATCTTACTTATATCATGAGGCTCTTTACTGTCTCCCTATAAATTTGGGGGTTTGCTCCCTTAATTTGTTGGCTTATGAAAAGTAGAAAAGATATTTTTACAAGCCTATTTTTGCATCTCATGTTTCTCTCCACATTTGCAAAGGCATTAGTTACTTGAAAGCTGATTGTTTTTGTTTATATGTGTAAGAACCTGAGGATCAAAAAAAAAAAAAAAGAATGCAGCTTTTTAGGAAATGTCTTCTACTTCAAACAACAACAAAATACATAATAATTATAGTAAAATAATAATATGTCAATATAATAAATATATAAATGTTAGGATATATTATTGTATATAATATAGCATCTATAAAATAATAACAGTTTACTCTTTCTTAGGCAGCCTGGTACAGATTGTGAGAGAAATGTCTAAATTTTCCGTAAAATGTTTTTTTTTCTAGACCCAAACAATAAATTGTAAGGATATTGTATTTTTCTGCCCACTCCTGTTTACTTCTTCCTTGGCAGTTTCCTATTTTTTCCCCTGTGTGAAATTTCTTACTTTTACTGTATGAGAAGCAGGTTCCCAGCTGTTACTCTAGGTCTCCAAGGACAGAAGACAATTGATCCCCAGTACTGTATTCTGAAGAGAGTCTTAGCAAAGGAATCAAATTAGTTAGAAGTGAAGTTCTCTAGAACAAGATGCTTTAAAAAACAAGAAACAAACCATCCAAAACAACAGAATTAAAGTTTTCAGAGAGATGTTATTCTTAAGCAAGATATTTTTTAAAACTTACATGTAAACATAGCTCTCAGAATTCTAATATTTGTTAAAAAGAAAATTAGATTAGGAGGTTGATAATGCGAGTTAGGTATTTTAATTTCATCAACTCTAATTGTATTTCTGATACCTAATGTTAGAATTATCTCTTCCCAACTGGTGTGTCCTGACTGATGGCCTGGCTGTTTTAGGTGCTGTCCTGGGAGACGGCTCTGTGCAAGGGGGGTTAGCAATGACATCAAGTCTGTTCTGAAAACAAGTTATTGCTACCAGTTCTTTTTATTGTGAGTTCCGTCCTTTATAACATACAAGGCAAAATTTAAGAACATTAAATGGAGCACTTTGGGGGATTTACTGGAAGAATGTGTGTTTTGTGGCTCTTAAGCTGAGCAGTGAAATTTTTTTTTTCATAACTAGAACAAATATAAGAAACTTGAAGATCAAAAACTCCTTTAGAAGAGAGTGTAATTAAACTGTATTATAAGATGGAATTTGAGTGAATTTTAATGTTCAAAATTTTGGACTTGGATTGTTGGAAAACTCCAGCTGTCTCCTAATTCAGATGTCTTCCTTCCTAGTGTTAACGATATATTTTTTGCAGTTGTAATAAGCATTGGTAAACTTTCTCTGTGGTATCCCACAGACACTGTAGAATATCTTTGTTCTGATATTAAAAAAAATTTAAGAGTACAGTATCTCAATGTTGAAGTTTTCTATTACTGAGACTCTTTTTGCACTATACTTTCCTACTCAGTGCAGCCAAAGATACATCCTCTATAACTAGCCACTATGCTAGTTAGCTTATCTCTTGTTCATATGCAACCTCTTTTTTGTGTTTTCTGTAACAGAATACAACCACTAACCAGAGACTCTTAATTTTAGCAATTTTACACTTCTCTAATTATGAATGTATTGACCAATGCACATGTAACAATGCTAAGAACATGGGAGGTCACCTTTAAATGCACTTTAAATGCCATAATTGCAAAATCTACAAGAGTGTCTTCATTTTTAAGAAAGAAGCCCTGCAAGGCACATACGTTACAAAGAATTTAAGAATTATATTCAGTCATTTTCTATTCACACATTTAGTATTTTGTGGATTTTTTTCATACTACACAGCCTTTTAAAAAATATTCACACTTTCAGCAATTGCACAGATAAAACACCAAAAATACTTTAGTAGTCTTTTGCTATTTTTCATTTTCATCTTATTATCATTATCTCATTTCTCATTACTGTCTAGTATGACACTATATAATTGGTCTTTAGGAGAAAGAACGCTAGCTTTCAAGTAGGTACGAGACTGTTTATATTTCCTAATATTTATCTCTGTAAGAGTAGGTCTACTGTATAGACAGTGATAGTATGTGTGCAGAACACATTATTAGTTTTTTATATATAGCATTTATAGTGCACATACATTATCAGTGTATATATAATGTTCTATTTTTTTATAATACCACAGATAAACTGCAGGAGCACTCCTGCAGTCTCAAATTTATGGTCACAACATAAAGGCTCTGAAGCCGTTACACTGATAGGTCTTTGTTTTAATAATGTGAAAATTTATCTTCTACATGTTGAGAGCAAAAGTTCAACAGTAGTTATTCTAATAGCTTTTCTGATAAGTTGTTATTGTATAAGAGAGGTATTAAGTCTTTGGTTTAATGTTTGCATTATACTCTCGTATAGTACAGTCAACAAGGGTTTAAATAGTGTATATCTGTGAAATGTTTTTATGCCTTGAAAGGGCCAGGATCATATTCAGTGACAGTTGCTCATCTCTTCCTTTTTTGTTATTAGAAATGAGGGAGTTCTTGCAACAACAAAATTTAATTTGGATTTAACTATGGTTTTCATTTATCCTAGCACACAATATAATAAATTCTGGGAAAAACAGTCACCTCTATGAGATCAAAATCTGACCCTCACATTAGGTCTACACAGAACTGTGTTTTATTCCCAATTATGTCTTGTGCACAAGTTGCTGGAATACAAGATTGTGCTTACTGCACAGTAGGGGAAAATCGTAGAATCATTAAGGTTGGAAAAGGCCTGTAAGATCATCAATTCCAACCATCAGTCCAACACCACCATGCCTACTAAACCACGTCCCAAAGTCCCATGCCTACACATTTTTAAAATCTGGATGCAGAAGCCAACAGGCACTCCTATTTGTAGAAGCCAGGCAGAGCTATACCCAGTCCAAGCCCACCGCTGTATATGTCTTCTGTCCCTGAAGCAATATCAAATGATCAATGTCATGCAGAAAATCTGGGACTCTGGAAGGGTACCAGTACAGTATTTGTAAAGGCCAGCAACATCTGTAAGTCAGCCTGTGCTCAGTTAAGAGCAAAGTGGCTGCACTGTATAAATCTAGATGTCATTCCTATACTGATATAGGTGTCTGGAGCATGGTTTAGGGAAAATGGTATAGTGTAAATATTTCTTCAAATACACAACTCCTAAACTTTAATGTTGGAGTGTCTTGGTGAACGTGAGGACTGAGGGATAATATTCATAAGAGAAAGAAGATTGACTTGATTTTCATGTACTGTCATCTATTTATTTCCTTAACAAAGTTTGTATAGAATAGATCTTCTACAAAATGTATTTGCTTTTAGAATCATAGAATGGTTTGGGCTGGAATGGACATTAAAAATCATCTAGTTCCAACCTCCTACCATGGACAGGGACACTTTGCGCTGGACCAGTTTGCTCAAAGCCCCATCCATCCTGGCCTTGGTCACCTCCAGGAATGGGGCATCTGAGTAACCTGTGCCAGTGCCTCACCACCCTCACAGTAAAAAATTTCTTCCTAATAGCTAATTTAAATCTCCCCTCTTTCAGCTTAACACCATTACCCCTTGTCCTATCACTGCACTCCCTCATAAAGAGCTCATCTCTCCTGTAGGCCCCCTTTAAGTACTGGAAGTTTGCTACAAGGTCTCCCCTCAGCCTTCTCTTCTCCATGCTAAACAAGCCCAACTCTCTCAGCTTGTCCTTGTATGGGAGGGTCTCCAGCCCTCTGACCATCTTTGAGGCCCTCCCCTGGACTTGCTCTGACAGATCCACATCCTTTCTCTGCTGAGAACTCCAGAACTGAACACAGTGCTCCAGGTGAGGGTTCCTGAGAGGGGATGAATCACCTCGCTTGACCTGCTGGCCACACTTCTTTTGATGGATACAGTTGGATTTCTGGGCTGCAGTTGCACATTGCTGGCTCATGTTCAGCTTCTCATTCACCAGCACCCCCAAGTCCCAGGTGCAAGACCTTGCACTTGGCCTTGTTGAACTTTGAGGTTCACACAGGCCCACCTCCCAAGCCTGTGCAGGTCCCTCTGGATGGCATCCCTTCCCTCCAATGTGTTGACTGTGTTGCACAGCTTGGTGTTGGCAGACTTGCTAAGGATGCTCTCAATCTCACTGTCCTTGTCTTCAAAAGATGTTAAACATCACCGGTCCCAATACCAATGCCACTAATTACCTGTGGCGACACCATCTCTTCATGTTCCCCTGCCTCTCCATCCTGAAGAGTCTGTGTCCCTCCATTCCAACACTCCAATCATAGGATACGTCCTACCGTGTTTCCATGAGATGAGATCGTAGCCAATGAGATTATAGCCCTGCAGGCATGTGCACATCTCTAACCCCTGTTGTATATTCCCCATGCTACATGTATTTATTTAAGAGGCATTTAGTTGGGATCTTGATGAAGCTGACTTACTGGCTGGAAATCCTTTATGATGCTCTTCATGTGCTCTCCTGCTGACCTGTGATCCTTCTTCAGGCCCTAGTCATCTGTTTTCTAGCAGTGGCATCAAACTGGTAGGAGTGGGATGGGCTGATGTTCCCCTTCCCTGGCAACTTTAATTTAAAGGGCTCTTCAGTAGCCTATGGCCGAAGATGATCTTCCTCTTCTTCGACAGTTGCACCCCATCAGCCCCTAGTTAGACCAGATTTCTCAAAGGAAGTTCCAAAGTCTAAGTAGCCAAACCCCTGGGCTGCAGTACCAGTCCTGTAACAAATTGTTGATTTGACAGATTTGACTGGCCCTTTCAAACTCCATCCCTTTGACCAGAAGGATTGATGACAAAACTAACTGTGCTCCAGAATCCCTTATTACTGCTCCCTTCTTGACTGTAATCCTTCTTGACACTGCTCAGACTGCTGCTGGTATATCACTGGTTCCCAACATTAAACTATAACGGTGGATAGTAGTCATTGGGCTCTGCAAGGCTTGGTAGCCTCTGGGTAACACCCCTAATACAAGCCCCCAGTAAGCAGCACACCTATCCAGGGAGTGGGATGGGTCCGCAAATGGATGCCTCCATACCTCTCAGAAGAGAGTCTCCTACTACTATCACCTGTCACCTTTTCTTAGTCATGCTGGTTGTTATCCAGGTAGCAAACTGGGCTGCCTGATTCTTCTCCAGCATCTCTCCTGATATAATGAGTGTTTCTTCTTCAGTCTCCAGAGTGATGAAGTGGTTCTGCAAGGGCAACTCCAGCTTCGGGAGGAAGCTCTTTCTCCTGCTGGTCTTCGCCCTTGCAAGCTTCCATTCTTCTGCATTATTGTCCCACTCCCTTCTGTGTGTGTTGGTGGGGAAGCTTTTGGTTGTTTGGCTGTTGGCTGTGGGTCTGATGCAGACTGCGCTCGGGACCAGCTATCTATTCCTGCAATCTGCAACCTCTTCCTTCAGCAGCTCCATCCTCATGGAGGCATCAGACATCACTGTGGTAGATGATTTGAACACTGGAACCCAAGTTGCACCCTTTTCTTTCAAGCAAGTGCTCACCATTCTGCCTTTAGGGTCAGGTAGGATGAGTGCCCTTGACCTGTGCAGATGTTCACAGAAAGGAGCCTGAATACTGGGTTCTGTACCTCAAGATTCCCACACAGCCATTAAAATGCCCCCCTTCGACTAGGGGCCCTTCCCGTGCACCCTTCTGCACAAACTGTTGCTCCACACCCTGGCTGATGGGTCACACTGTTCGCCCACCCTTGTCCCATCATTTCTGATCACTGGTGCTCCCAGGGCTGCCTTCAGTGGGAGTGGGGAGTGGCTGCCCTTACTGCAGTCGGCTGCTCTCACAAGAGCTGGTGCCTCCTGGTGGGTCTGTGCAATCATCTGGATTTTTCCCTGGATCAGGAAAACCCCCTGTCTGCTGCGATCCCCTGCTCCACAGTGGCATATGCCTGCACCACAGCTGATTGTCTCTGCACTTTGTAAACACAGTTAAGGAATTTTCTGAGTCTTGTTTTGCTCCCTTATGCTCATTCACAAAGCTTTAATGAAAAACTTGCTTATCAGTGAGGCTGTACCATTAACCATTCACTATGTTCTTTTAAGTGTGAAGGGAAAGATATGCAACCATGTTGGGCTTTATAGTTAATTATGGGATTTTTCTACAAATAACACTAAATGGTTGCACCTAAAATGAGTTCTAAATTATCGAGTTACACTAATTACATTTTACCTTTCAGTGGTATTGGAACTACAGACCCAGAGCACTAAATTTAGTCCCATAAATTTCCACTTAGAAATTTAAAAGCTTAGTCAATTACTATTTGAACCTCAATATTAGAATCAGTAGTGCGAGGGCAATAGCTGATGCCTGGATCTACACAAAGCGCTAGCAGTCATTCAGGTGATCTGTGGCAGAGGGCAAAATGTTCCATCACATTAGAAAATGTTACATTTGTGAGGGTGACAAAGCTACATATGATTAAATGGAATGAACATTATGTTGATTTCTCCTCCAGGTCTTAGTATTTTCTGCTGGAGAGTATTGTGTCTCAGGTTTTAACAGCATGGAAATAATTTTATGTGCTAAATTGCATTTTAATTTTAATTTGTCAGTCTGAAACCTGGTTAAACTAAGCATATGTGGCTTTTCATGCAGAATTTAGCAATCTCTAAGACTGTACTTTTCAGGATTTTCTTTAATGTTAGAACAGGTGAAGCTAACTGGAAATTCAGAACATCATGTGTCTGCTTTCCTTGTGGATGTTTTGCTTCCGTGAGATAGAACTATAGTCTGGGATTTTTCACCACTTAGGAATAATCCATATGGAGCTCTAATAGCAGCACACATCTTTTGTCAGGAGGTAAAATAGCTACCAATACCTTCTGTAGTCAGAGAGAATCTCCGTGCAACTTAGATACACTATCAATTTTTTACTTTAGCTACCATAGATATTTTTTCATTCTCTGAAATGAAATATTTACATAAGCCTGAACACATTCTGTTTCAGTTCTCCACAAAACCTGTCTGTAATACTAAACTAGTAATTTGAGCACTTGCACATTATAACGTTCCCATCACCAAGGAAAAATTAGGCACAGTAGGTAGATCATAATTAGCATTCATGATATTTAAGAAACAAAAATACAGAATTGTAATAAATACTGAAATGCTTCATCCTTTATTTCTCTGATTCTTGTGGCAGTCTAACTGGGACAGTCATTCCTGTTACTGTCACACCTGCTCTACTAATATGCCAAGCTAGGAAGGTTCCTCCTTGAAGTATAGATCCAACTTGGAGTCATTTCATGCCGTCTTCAGCAAAGATTTTGAAGGCCAAATAGAAGCATTGCTTGTAAAAGTTCAGACTACTTGTAAATGTTTTGGAGAACAGTTAATCTTAAAAAAAAAACCGTTAAAATAACCTAAGATTACAAGTCTGTCTTTGGACCACATACCTCCATTTATTTTCATCTTCTTTAATTCAAATAACTTTAACTGCACTACATAATTCATTAGCCAAGATACTATGAGATTGATCTTTTCTCCTGTTCTTAAAAATACCATTACAGAATGCTAGATTAAATTAAATTCTAATTCTACTTTTGTAAACTTCCCAATAAATCCAAATAACTGCAGTTAAGTCACTTAAGTTGCTCTTTCTTACACTCATATTAATTAGTGCACAATATGGTCAAGTTTATCATTTTTCACAATGAAATGGTGTATCTACAAGCCTACGGTATAAGGTATTTTATTAAAATTTTTTAAATTGTTGTTTAGAACAAAAGATGTCTATGCAGGCTTAGACATCTCAAAACTTAAATACTTCAAGAGGCACTTTGCTGAATTTAAGAAATTCTATTACCCATGTAACAGTGCTGATAGGTGGCTAAATAAAGATTATTTAAAGCAAAAATGATGGCGAACTGCTAAACTCTTAATAGTTACATAGAAACTTGACATTGATTTCTGAAGGCAGAGGATATTTGGAAAAGGCGAAAAGTCTTAAAATGCTTTTTAAGGATCAGAGACAAATTAGTTTGTAGTTTTTAAGGGATGTCTTAGAAATGGTGTCATTGTGAGAAGGGAGTAAGATAGGAGCTAATTTTGTGGTGTTGGCACATGAGGAAGATTTCATAATAATAAAATATACTTGGATAATTTTGAAAAAAATTGAATAATCTTAAATTGGAAAGAGAAGCATAACAGTAAGAACTTGAAACAAAAAGTTTGAATTTCTTGTGAGTCTTGCATCCTCGATTCCTCGCACAATAAAATACAAGTAAGTAACAACAGCTCAATTTCATGCTTTTCAGCAGCTGAGCCTTGCTTGCAAATGAGGAAGCTTGAAGCCCAAATAGTTCCAAAGTTCTCCCACAACAGTGAATGAGCATTTGCTCATGTTTTCTGTTTTGATAACAGCAGACTCAACAACCCATTCAGTGCCTTCTGAAGTGTAAGCGTGTTATTGCTAGAAAATTAATGGTTCTGCAAAGCAGTAACATACATAATATGTGAAACTCATGAAGTTCAACAAGGCCAAGTGCAAGGTCCTGCACCCGGATCGGAGCAATCCCAAGTACAAATACAGGCTAAGCAGAGAAGGGATTGAGAGTAGCCCTGAAGAAAAGGACTTGGGGTTGCTAGTGGTGAGCTGGCAATGTCTGCCTGTAGTCCAGAAAGCTAACTGTATCCTGGGCTGCACCAAAAGAAGCGTGGCCAACATATTGAGGGAGGTGATTCTGCTCCTCTGCTCCACTCTCATGGGACTTCACCTGGAGCAATGTGTCAGTTCTGGAGTCCTCAGCACAGGAAGGACCCAGTCTGTTAGAGGAAGGTCATGATCAGAAGACTGAAGCACCTCCCATATGAGGACAGCCCAAGAGAGTTGGGCTTGTTTAGCCAAGAGAAGGCTGTGGGGAGACCTTCTAGGGGGCTTACAGGGAAGATGGGGAGGGGCTTTTTATCAGGAAGTGTAGTGATAGGGTGAGAGGTAATAGTTTTTAGCTGAAAGAGGGGAGATTTAGATTGTGTATCAGGAAGAATTTTTTTACTGTGAGGGTGGTGAAGCACTGGAGCAGGTTACCCAAAGAAGTTGTGGATGCTGCATCTCTGGAGGTGTCCAAGGCCAGGCTGGGTGAGACTAAGCAAGCCGATCTAATGGAAGGTGTCCCTGGCCATGGCAAGGGTGTTGGGACTAAACGATGTTTAAGGTCCCTTCCAACCCAAACCATTCTATGATTCTGTGATTTTATAATGTATTCCTATGTTTATCCTGATTTATTGCCTTACACTTCAAAGGAATGCAAAATCTGGCATTCTAGTTAAATTCTGTCATAACATGAACCAAAAGAAATTTCATTACAGAGTGTACAATGAAGTAGAATAAAAGCAAGACCAAAGTTATCACGATCTAGTTAGAATCAAAGACATCTTTTCTTCAGGTTAGATAGAGGTCAAATTATGGAGAACAGTGATATAATTGTTGATTCTGGAAGAATTAGGAACAGTATCACGAAAGAAAGGCTATTGGAAATTGCAGCATTTATGATGGGTACTTGGAGAGTAATGGAGCCTGCAGTGGTTTGCATGGCTATAAGCTAGAGCTAAGCCATTATATTCAGAATAGTATGTAACTGTAACCGGCTGATAGCCATAAATTCTAGGATTACCGCACAGGACTTTCAGAGCTGTGTGAATAGGTATGTATTGTTTCATCACGAACAAAACACAACACAAATGCACCAGACAGCATAAAAGAAAACCATAAATTTTATCTTTGTATTTTGTTTGATTAGTGCACAAGAGAGGTTTTATTTCCCATTATTTCCTTTAAATATTCCCTTCCTTTTTCTCCCACAAACACTGAATAGATCTAAATTGGCCATGATTATATGTGAAACCAGGAACTATAAAGGAATACAAATATGACATGTTATGATATGTGGAAGTTTATTGTATTACATCCAAGAGATGTTGATGAAATGTTGCTTATAACAACTTGTTATAAAACTCGTATTAACCTTTTTTCATTTAGTAGTTACTCATCTCTCATGGTTTAGCCCTGGCCCGGCCAATTTCAGTGGCTAAAACCAAGGAAATTGTAGTGACTAGAACCTTGGTGTTGATAAACATGCAGAGAGAATTCTTAGCTGGTTCCAGAAATTCCAAGGGAAACTAGTATCTTTCTAAGTAATTGATCTTTAATAACGTATCTTGAGTAAACAGCCAAGAATTACAAGATAGTATGATATGCACTAATATAATTATATCAGAAAGATACAAAAAACCAAAATTCCTCTTAAGAAAGTTTTTATCGGTAAAATGATAATCTTGAAACATAAGAGATTCTTCTCCCCCATACTTAGCACTGTTAAGATACATCTGGAGTTCTGTGTCTAGGTCTGGACTCCTCACTGCAAGGGATACTTGGACATACCGAAGCCAGTCCAGCAACTGGCCGCAAAAATGATTAAGGGTTTGGAGCACCTTTCGTACGAGGAAAAGCTGAGAGAGCTGGGACTCTTTAGTCCAGAAAAAAGAAGACTCAGGCTTATCCATGTGTACAAATAGCTGATGGCTGGGAGAGGAGGGAAGTAAAGGCAACAGATGGTATTTGCTACTGCTGGTTTTCATACGGGCCCCTAATGGATGTCACACAAAAAAAAATCAAGCACCTTAGTAGCTCTAAACAGCTCCAGTTAAATAATTACAAATAATGTAAAGGTTAACATATCTGATTAGACCAGTAATAAGATAAATTACTGCTATGGTTAGGTTAATGAAAATGAAGAGGCAGAGAAAGAAATTTTACATGGTCTTTTCTACTCTTTAAATAACAGATTAGAGTGGACGTAGTCTTCACTAATTGAATTCTTGTTGGTGTCCATCACCTCTGGTAAGGCATAGGAAGTGGGAAGGAGGAAAGCTAATAAATAGTAATAATATTTTGGAAACCTTCATAACTCACTGCTAGATTATAGTCTCTGTCTGGAAACATAAGGCCAATTTAATGGACGTTGACTGTCATCTATGTCTTACAAGACTTTTGGGGGTTTTGGTTTTTGAGTTTTTTTTAATCAGCCATTTTTACATTAGTACTTCACATGTGAATTACCCACAGATTTTGCATACTTTCTGAATGCATGGTGTAGCTTTTGACCCAGCATCTACAATGATTTAATTGAATCACATTACACAGAATGAGGCTATATTGTCCTACTGCTTGTTACGGGACATTATTTTGCATTCTCAGCAAGGTGTAATATATGAATAGTAACTCACACTATTTTTCAGCGTAAAACAGCTCTCACATTTATGTTTTTCTCTCAAGACTGTAGGTTTGGATAGCAATTCCTGATTTGTGGAACAGGTTTTCAGCTGAAATGTGCTGTCCCATGTGAAGTCTTTTGTATTTCCAGCTATTTGACTACTATAGCTCTTTCAGACCATTAGTCTTTGCTGGCAGAAATGTACTGTTTACATCAGTTTAAAAGTCTAGGATGAAGGATTCCAGCAAGACAGGCTGATTCACATAGTATTGTTTCAACTATAGAAGTTTGCCTACTAAGTGAAGATCTTCCTAAAAGCTATGGTAATCCCTCAGTGCCTTCTGTGAAACATAAAATGTAATGAGACTTTGAAAGTCAACAGAAATACCTGTGCAATGAGCTAATAATCTTTAAGTTTATTAGTTGAGGAGAATTTTGTGTAAGGTTAACTTGGTGATGTACTGATAAATTGAAAGATGATGAGACTGGAATTGTTCTGCAGTCTCTAATAATGTCATGCATAGCAGAATTAAAATTAGGTAAAATAATCTGTAATATGAAATGTAGTGATTGCCATGCCTTTCACTATTTACTTATAACATAGATGGGATTTTTTACCATAGCTCAAAGGAAAAACACTTGAATATGACTTGCTAAAAGCGACCTTTACTTACACATCGTGACTTTTACACGGCAGCATTATGACAGACTGACTCTAGCTTCAGATTCAACCCTGACCTTTGGTTATATTAGAATATTGCTTTCAATAAGCCATAATAATAATACCTCTGTGAATATAAGGAACTGGCAGATCCAAGATGTCAACTGCCAGCTCAATTTTCCTCTCACCTGGGAGTACAGCATGTCACAATGCTTTATTGATCTAAGAGCCATTAGAGTTCAGTGTTATAACTCTTCAGTTTTCCATAAAGTGCAGTACAGTGCACTGTAAAAGAGAAGAAGCATGAACTGGAGTGTGACTCCAGTCAAGACTGGTCAAAGTTTGAAATGACTGTTTCATCAGAAGTATAATTATTTGGAAATTATTTTTCTTCCTGAATTGGAACATGGATCCTAAATCTCTTATGAAATGTATTATAAAAGAGTCTCCCAATAGTACTACTGCATAGTATTTTTGGTATATTCTGGAAGAAAATGTTTTTGAGATTTAACTACTTAGCTTTGATGTTATTCAAACATTTCAAACAATGGCATTGTTGCACCTACTTTAAAATGTTTTGATTTCATGATCGAATGTAATAGTCAATATCATTTTACTGAAAAGAAAATTCTTGAGAACTTTTTTCCTAAATATCAGTGATGTTGGTAGATTTTACTGATACGTTTTGATTTAATAAAATCAGTATCCATGGATAGAAATGGCTTAGTTAGTTGGAAAGTTTTCAATTTGTCGTAAACTAGGGGATAATAATGAATAAAAACACCTCCTTGTCACTTCAGAAGAATGATAGTATTTCTACATAAGAATGTCTTTCAAGTAGTGCAGCAGCTTCATAAGCCTTTGCTTTTCAGATAGGGACTGAAATCAGTAGGATTTTTACTTTATAAAGGAATAAAATCATAATCCTATAGAAATCTGCATTATTAAAATAATAATTCATTTACTTAACAGCTACGTAAAAATTAAAGAGCTTAGTCTCATATTATTATGCTGTTAGTACCAGAATTCTTCTGGATATGGAAGTACGTCTCCTAGCATTCAGGCCGGAGCCAATTTTTAAGCATGTTCCTAAACTTGTTAACTGTTATTGAGCCTTAAAACAACTTGTCGTATGCTTCTGTCTACTGTGGTGCCATGTGGATGATGGGCAAAGCAGCCTATTGTTCCTTTTTATGAAGCTCCGTAACTTTCATAATTTAATGGTTTAATATTTAATATGCAGATTATGCTATGGTGTCTCTATCCAAATTATTTTTTAAGGCATTCGTGTTGACTGAAGATGAAAGTGACTAAGTAAGTAAGTATTCATAACATAGAGATATTTTAAGAAAGTGTTTCTTGGAAGACACATTGTTGAATTCTTTTATTCGTCCAATGACATTTAATTAGTAGTGGAGAAAGGAGAATTTCTACATGGATTAGCAATGTAAAGTTTTGTGGTTTATTATTTCTTTCAAACTAAATAAATATTTCTGACAGGGTAATATTTAGGCAGTTCGGTATCTTTATTTTAAGTGTACATTTTTCCTTCCTTACTTATAGTGGATAGAAACATACTTTACAATCTACCAGAGCTACTTAATAATGGAGATGATAAGCGAAATAAAAAACTTTGATATTTTCTTACAAATTGCAATGTCTTTCCAATTCCCATTGTTAACACCTAATTTTGTGGTTATTATACGTTGTGGACAGTACTTAATCACAGTTTTAAACATCATCTTTAAAATTCACTGGTGGTTATTCCACCATCACAAAGAGCTCTCTAGTCATCTTTCCTTAAGATCAGAGCTGTTTGCAACAGTTACAGGATTTTACTAGTTTGTTGGCAGCAACAAAGTTTTCAAAATGTTTATGTTAAATCAGAGGTGGTTTCTGGAAACAAATGCAATATGTGATGCTTTGAAAGCAATCATCAGTCAGTAAAATGGTTGCAGAAAACGATTCCCCCAACTACTCCGCATTTCATTTTACTGATTGATCTGATAGGCCAGTAAAGCAGAAACAGTTTGTTATTCCAAGTATTCTAAAATTAATCTCACTTAAAGGGAAAAAAAAAGGAAAAAAAAATCAATTGTCATTTTCAGCTTTTTAGAAGTCTCTGCATCTTATTTTACAAAACAAATACTTGTTCCTATTATCATGGAGGAAATAAAAATGCAACTTCAGTCTAGAAATCACTGCGTAGCTTATTGCTGTTTTACGAGCAATTCTTCCCCCTGACTGAGAACACAGTTTAATTGCTCAATAAAATTGTAAGGTTTTAAGAAAAAAAATCTACTATAAAATTAAATGAGATTTAAAATGTATGCTAAACATTATACCAGTGCTGGTGTTTTTGAGAGCTGAAAATTAGAGGGTCAGAGTCATTAAAACTATATTGATGTCAATGAACTTGAGGCAGCATTTTGTTCTAAGTTTACAGCTTACTCAAATTCAGCAAAACACTGAAAAAAAATTTGTGGAACTGATCACAACTGGGGATAAGTCCATCTTCTCAAATGAAAGAAGAGAGATAAATTGCAACATTTCATTGTTCAGGAGGATTTGAGCTCTGTGACATTTTATCTGTGCATTTCATTTACTGGACCATGACAAAGATAGACAAACATAATTCTCTGTGCCTCCTCCACTATTCAAAAATTAATTAGAAAAGACAATAAAGCCTAGGTTTTAAAGGTCCTGAGAAGGGGTGTGGGAGATGCACCACAGGGGAAGAAGTTTTGACAGTAGCATTCTTACAGATTCACAAGATTTACGACTAAAGCCAGTGCCTGACAGTGTGATATGACTGGCACTCCATAAAAACTCCTGTCAGCCACTGCATTCACTTCCATGAGGTGTTTGGTATTTCTGTGCTGGAAGAAATTTTCCAGGTTCTTTAATCTTCAAACTGTAAGCAGAGCATTTTTTCGTACCAGCTTTGGCACCCTATCAAAACAGAGTAGAGTTTCTCCGGGACTGTGCATGAACTGTGGTCAGAAGGATAGGCCTGGGACTGGTGTCTAGCTGGCGTTTTTCCCTTGTTCTGCTTGCACATGAGATGGGTGCTCCTGGTTCAGAGTGGGACCTGGGTGGCAGGTAGCCATTCTCCCATACTGGGTGTGAGGGAGCAGCACACAGCAGGGATGCAGAGAGCAAGCCGCAAGAAACCACTGATGAGACAGTTTGAGGTCTAGCAGAGGCTTAGAGTTCCACTTTAATATAAACCTAGAAAATGTTACACATATTTTCTGTCAGTTTTTTATATCTATTTTATTGTCTGTTAAACCCTTGCATCACTAGAGAGCCTAAAATAACCTTTTTCTAAAGCTGAAACCAAATGGCCTTCATTATAATGAGAATAGCTTACTTAATTTTTTGTTTGGTTTTTTCACCATTAAACTTTGTACCTCGTAGCTTTCCATCCGCTACTTATCTTTGTCTTACAGGTTAGAGAAGAAAGGATTCCATACTAATAAGCTCAAATTGAGTGACATGAAAAACTTATTGGCCCTACCTTCTTCTTCAGCTATGGAGGCAAGACTTCTTCTTGCAGGCCGTGCCTCTGAGTCTCAGGTATTCTTGTTGTCAGAGAAGTGTAAGTCTTCATAGGAATATTCTAGCAGAATTGCTGAATCTCTCACAGTTCTCACAATGTGTTATTAAATTTAGATTCCATTTTGTGGATATTTCATAAATTTGTGAATTTCCTCTGTTATGACTGCTTATATCATAACAACACAACATCTTTTACCACACTGCTAAGCAAAAGCCAGTACAAATTTAGAGTCACTGACCACGTCAGAAAGGATCATCTACCAATAGGGAACACTTCTCTGGACTTTCATTACTCCTTTTGATATCTCTGCTTTTTTGGAGATTAAGTCTATTTTCAGATGCCCTCTGAATATTTTCAGTGATGAAAATATATGTATGAAGCCTGTGGAAAAATGCCTCATGTAAACCATAAAGAAGAGAAAGATCCAACTCAGAAGAGCTCTGGGCAATGATATCTATTGCTGTTTCTCCACAGAGAACCATTAGATACTATTTTATCTATTGCAATCTTGTAAAATGCAGGTAGAGACAAGCTAGCTTTAAGTTCATGCTTGCAGTTCCTCTAACATAGCTTTCATACCTGAGAGAAAATAAATAATATTTATTTTAATTTATACTTTTTAGAAACAATGGCTTTGAAATAATCCATTAACAGAGGAAAATTAATGGCCTACTGTTTCAGTTCTTGAACAGAGAAATCCAGTTGACTTGCATGGGAGTTTTCAGTTTGAAGCTGAAAAATCCTCTTGCGGATTGAACTCGATGCATTTTTTCTTTATAAATATTTCATTTTTGCATACCAAAAAAGTGGTGATATTAATACCTCTAGCACTTTGGAGAAAAAAAATACCATCTTCCTTGCTTTACTCTAGAAAATGGCATCTTTCATGAAAAAAAAAAAAGAAGTCCTAATATCTGGATGCTAAACATTACAAAAATTACATGAAAACTTAAAACATCATAGCCATTTTTACAACTATATTCTTTCAAGTACTTATATCTATTTCATTGTCTGTTAAAACCTTGCATCACCAAAGAACCTAAAAATCACCTTCAGATCTATGCAAGCCAAATATTTTCCCTCTCTGTTTAACAGTCTTTAGTTGAACCAGGGGCTTTTAATAGCTTTTGATAAATGGTTATATAAGAAGACACAGTTTATTACAGCTGCTGAGATTGCAGCCAAATGTTTGATCTCACCTAATTTTCCATGTTATTTTTTACGCATTTTTGTGAGTCAAGTGAGTCAATATTTATCAGTGCAATAACATGTGTGATTATGCTCTATGTATCTCAGTGAGAGATGTATGTCTACCTGCATAGAACTTTTATTAAGAAATACCCTGTGTTTAGAATCATAGAGTATTTTGGGTTGGAAGGACCTTCAAAAGTCATCTAGTCCTACTCCCCCTGCAACAATCAGGGACGTCTTCACCAGGATCAAGTTGCTCAGAGCTTCATCTTGAATATTTCCAGGGATGGGACTTCTACCAATTCTCTGTGCAGCCTGTGTTTCACGACCCTCATTGTAAAAAATTTCTTCCTTGTATTTAGTCTGAATCTACCCTCTTTTAGTTTAAAGCCATTACCCCTTGTCCTGTCGCAACAGGCTCTGCTAAAAAGTCTGTCCCATCTTTCTTGTAAGCCTCCTTTAAGTGCTGGAAGGCCACCATAAGGTCTCCCCAGAGCCTTGTCTTCTTGAGGCTGAACAACCCTAATTCTCTCAGCCTCTCGGAGAGGTGTTTCATCTCTCTGACCATTTTTGTGGCCCTCCTCTGGACCAGCTCCAACAGGTCACCTGCCAAAACCTGCTGGCCATGCTTCTTTTGATGCACCTCAGGATACAGTTGGCCTTCTGGGCTGCAAGCACACATTGTTGGCTTATGTCTAGCTTTTCATTCTCCAGTACCCCCAAATCCTTCTCTGCAGGGCTGCTTTCAATTCACTGATGTTTCTGTTGATTCCTATTACCTCAAGAGCCCCTTTCTCATGTCCATAAGACTTCAAGTGTGCTGCAGTGTAGCCAGCATATCTCAGAGCAACAGGCTGAGGGTCCTTACTAGTACCTCTAACATCAGCATATCATCCCACAGCTTGTCACAGGTGAGCCTGATATTGTCCCCTTCCCCCTTCAAATCTAGCTTAAAGCTCTGTCAATGAGCCCTGCAATCTCCTGAGCAAAGACCCTCTTCCCCCTTTAAGAAAGGTGGGTCCCATTGGACACCAGCAAAGCTGGTGCCATGTAGGCCATCACATTATCAAAGATCACAAAATTGTGGTGGTTACATCAGCCACAGAACCATACATTAATGAACTGGGTGCATTTGTTTCTTTCAGTGTCACTGTCCGCAACTGAAAGAAGAGAGGAAAAAATAACCTATGCTCCAGATTCCCTTACCAACCATCCCAAGGTCCTGAAGACTCTCTTGATCACCCTTGGAGTATGTGTTACAGCTTCATCACCACCCACGTGAAAGAGCAAGGTAATAGTCCAAGGGCAGTACAAGGCTAGGAAGCTTCCTAGTGAAGTCCTTAAACTAGGAGCCAGGGATGCAGCAGCCTTCCCTAAGACGAGTCTCTGTCCAGTGTGTTAGACCCTCTGTTCCCCTCGGAAGAGAGTCACCTACAACTATAACCCTTCTTTCTTTCATCATAGAGGTGTTCATGATACAGGGGATAGGCTTTTCTGACCCTTGCATCACCTCTAGTATAGATCGACCTTCATTCACACTTTCCACTGACTGGCCTTCAATATCCAGAGCCTTATACCTGTTGTACAGAGGCACCTGGGGAGGTGAGGTGGGCAAGGAGGGGGTTTTCCTTCCACCCTGAGCATACACTTGCCTCCGTTCACTCCTCTCCATTGAACTACTGCCTTCAGCCTGGCAGAGGGAGGATACAGGATCCTCTTGATGTTGTTTTTTTTTTTCTGAGAGCTGTTCTTGCTTCTATCTCAGGGAGGGCAGCACATGGCTCTGCCAGTCTATCTCATTCTCAAACTCCCTGATGCTCCTCAACCTTTCTACTTCGCCGGGTAGCTCTGCCACCATGCTGAGCAGATCATCCACCCTGTCACACCTCACACAGCTGTCCTCCCTACAGCCATCTGTTACCAGTGAAGGGCTCTGGCACTCCCTGCAGCCTGAGACCTGGATGGCTGTGGAAGCTCTGTCTGGGTTGCCACATCCATTCTGGCGGGTGCAGAGAGGAAAACTTTCTGCTAGGTGGATATGATAGCTGAACTCCTTCTGAGAGGATGATGACTGCCAACTGAGCTCACCTCTTGAGCTGGTAGAATGACTGTTGTCTTCGTACATGCCCTGCCATGTGAATTGCTGTGCAAATTGTCACACCATGCCCCAGTCACTCTGTAGGTATGGGGTGTCCACAGTTGCTCTGGCAATGCCCAGGCCTCATCAACATCTTCCACAGGAGCTGCTGCTTCCTGGCAGCTCTCTTTGCTGCCCTGGTGTTTCCTTGCCTCAGGAAAAGCCCCTGTGTGCCAAGATGCTCCACTCCCCTATGGAATAGGCCAGTTCCAGAACAACTCTCCTCAGTGACTGACGGGCGACCAATTCTCTGAATTAATACATCATTCAGAATTTCACATATTTTCTAAATAATGTTTGAATAACTCAGTGTTCTACCAAAGAACTCTTTCATCCACTTTTGTATCACTGAGGCTTTTAAAAGTTAGACACACCTGGAAAACTTCACTGCAAGTGGCCGAAGTTATGAGTCATTTAAAGCATTGTGGAAATTAACATCTTCTGATAAAATTACATGGCAAGTAATGTATTCATTCGTTTTGAATGAACATTGTAAAATTCGAAATTAATTAGCACTGATTTTCCCACTGTGTCATTTTCTGAAGCAGCCAGTACTCAGTCTGAAGCACTTTTGTCATTCTTTTTGGTACGTAAAGATGATCTTTGATGTTTTAATTCATTTTAGAGAAAACAACCCACTGCTCTTTGGAACATGTAGGGTTCAGCAGGAGGGAATAAAAGAAACTTTTTCATTTTCCTCTGACAAGACAACTGTGTCAGTGACTGAAACAGGCAAAGTATTGAAGAGGTACCCATCTTCACCCTAGAGCACTGAGAGAGTTCTTGGTTGTTTTGTTTTCTATAATAAGAATGTTTTCAATTATTCCATTGTATTCAAATTGTAAGTGGCTGAGGATGGACTTAGCAAATTATTATACTGCTGGTCTATACTGGAAGCTTTATGAGCTATTCTGTGTCCTCATTTGTTAAAGGAAGATGAAACACCATAAAAATCAAGCTGAAAGGTACAAAAATCATTGCTGTTTTGGTTTTCCTATTTATGAAGCACTGAACTGTGAAGTCTTCTAATGATAGCTTGTATTAATTTTAACAAACTTGAAAATCTTGCTGACTAGTCTAACATTTAGGTGCTTTTTCATTTTGTTTCTCATCAACCTTTAGCTTTCTGCTGGAGGCATCGCATTTATTATGTTAGTGGAAATAGGTAATTACAGACAGTGGTAAGAAGAAACACCACCATTTGTAAAGTTAAGAAGCTTTTATAAGCTTCATCCCACTCAGTTAAATAAAATAATTTAAATTAAAATACATGGATTGTGAATATGCCAGTTTTATTAACACAAAATCCATTTTTGTGCTGCTTGCTAAATAGCTCCAATTCTGTCAGAAAATATTCTGTTTCCTAAAACTAGTATTTTCCGGTTCTTGGTTTCTTCTTACATGTGAACAGTGGAATTTGTCTTCAGAATCTACTTAGGGGATTTGAAAAAAATATAATGCCTCTTCTCACAGATTGGTCTTTAACTAAAGGTTAAACTGTATAGTAGTTGAAACTCTGGTGATCCCAAGTCATCTGTTGGAGGTGATATTTAGCCTTTTGTAAGCAGAGCTTTATTTTGCAAAGACTCAGAGGACACGTTGAAGGGGAGATAGGGTGTAATACCTGATGTGTTGTACTGGAGAGCTGAATCAAAGAATACTGAAAAGGTAATAATAAGTGTTAAGAGAATAGCACAGGACACAACCAGTCTCTCCTCTTAAGTTTAGGAATTAAAAAAAGAAAAACTGATGGTTCATTTGGATCCTTAACCCATAGCTGCATCTACTGACGCTGCTTCAAAATTTGCTTATGTCTAAGCAGAATATAATTTATATATGTCCTGTAAACACTATAGCTCTTAATGCTTTCTTTGGCCTTTGTTCTATATTCCATTATCCTGTGTGAAATTCATTCTGAGAGCAGACACTGGGCACAGGATTACATAAGAGCCAATGAAGTTGTCAATTTAAAACATAAATAGGACATGGACTGTGTGCTGGCCATTTTCCAAGGATGAATTTCACATTTTTCAGCATGAATTTCTAACTCCTCTTCTTCCTTTGTGAGAGGTCTTCTATTTCTGTTAAGGAGTCCTTGAGCTCTTTAGAAATGAATATATATTTTAGTCCTTTGTTAAAAAACGTGACAAGAATACTGACAATGAAGTCATGTCTCTCCTTTTCGTTCTTCTATCTTAGTAAGATTGGTTAGGGATAAAGAAAAAGAAGGAAATACAAATAGACCGGCAATTCACAATATCTATTTGTAAATAATATCCTCAAAATCATGCTCTCTTTTTTTTTCCTGTCCTGTTTCAATATTGGCTTATGCCCTAGGGGGACATTACAAAAAAATGTAAATATGTTATTAGAATTCTTTTCATTTCCATGCTATGCAAAAGAGTAATCAATATTGCAGCAGTGTAGTTTTTTGATCCCTCTGACTTTATTATACATGAGGAATGCATACTGCATCCACAGGTATTTGCTACTAACCTTGTCTTCATGTGATTCTTGATAAGAATAAGGATAATAACCTGTCTTAAATCTGCAGCCATAGATGTATTCTGCAGAAATATTTTTCTAAACATCAAGTTATTGGATTTCCTTCTAAGACTGTTTAGCACTGACCTATCAATATTTGTGTTTTATAATTGGACTAATTTGCTGCTTTTTCAAACCAGTTTAAAGATTTTTATTTTTTTATACAAAAAGTTTGTAGGCAAATATATACACATATAGCAGTTCAATTTTCTCTATACTTCATGAAGGTCACATTTGCAAAGAAGGTATAGACAGTTGAGGGGAAAAAATTCCTACGCATACACAAGCACACATGCTCAATTATGTACTTTATATCTTTATAACATTGTTATGATAGAAACAGAAATCAAATATAATGGGTATAAGGGAATTTTTTAGGCTAAAGGAAAAATACTTTAAATGTTGTCTGTATTTGAAAAGAAGAGGAGAAACAGTAACCAGATGCAGTTTTCCAGGGATATTAAAACAGTCAAGTGTTAGAACTGTGTAAGCAAGTGTGCACTGCAAGATGGCAATGAGGCATATGGCAAAGTCATTGAATATCTTATTGCAGGAGTTGTAAACTGATTTCAGTTTAGGTCAGTCACTGACATTCTGTGGAATTCAAACCATACCTTCAATAATCCTTCTTTTGCAATATTCTGTATTTGTACCAAATGTGGTGGCTTTTTAAAAAAAATGGAAGAACGATTTTGCATTTTTAAAGTACTCTTCAGAGGCAAATATACGTAGAAAATACTTTGTATCAAGAAAAAGAACTGAAAAAGAAGCGTGTGGCTTTCCAGTTTCTTTTTTATGCTACAGCTTCAAAATGTGATTAAGTGCTCGTTACAAATATGCTTCAATAGAAGTGTTCAATTGGCTTTTAACGCTTTAAGTTATAATCAAGTGTGTACCTCACAGTCAGTTAAAACTCATTTTTGTGACTATAAAATGACATTTTTTCCTTCTTCTAGTAAAACATATATACATGCTCTAAAGTGGTCTCTAGGGAGCATACTTGTCATGAGATAATTACTGTCCTGTACTATATGAAACTTCTGGCTCTTCTTCATGCTTTACGTTATCCCAGGAGAATAATCACTGTATTACAATGTCTTTTCTATTGTGATTTAATATCTTCTTATACTGATTGACAAAGCAGTCAAGATGAAATTAATTTATCTTGTACCAGCAGTTTCCCAGCACAGTTTGACGTGAAAGGACATTGGGTAATACTGTTCATAAGTGTGCAACAGTCCTCCTTTCTGACATTAGACTTCAGCTACCTAAATTTAAAAAGCTAAAAAACATGACATCTGGAAAGCTCATTTTTCTCAACATCTTTTTATAATCAGGCTGAAAACCTCACTGGATATTCTCTAGCTGAAGACACACAAAGCATTGCTCCTGATACAATCTTTAGTTCTTAACATACATGGGTGGTAAGTAAATATACAAATGGAGAAGATGCTGACATTCAGCATGTAAGCAATTCACAGTATGGTTCTCATTGGGGTTAGGTCACCACTGCCAGGTGGGGTTGGCTTATACAAAGCTAATCCAGACCCCCCTCAAACACAGGAGCAAGTAAATGAGGAGGAACTGTGCAGGCTGACTTCACTGATCAGTTAAAGAAGTGGGTAATTGCTGAGGAAACCCCTGTGGTTAAGTCTACCTCTTTCCTGGGAGATTCACACAAGTGCTGCTTTCAGGCTTTCCAAAGGATGTGTTGTACAAACTTGTCTACGCAGCTTTTCTGGAGCTGAAATGGTTACTGTTCCTGACCGCATGTCACCCTCACTGAGCTTCGATGTCACATACCAGCATTACAAGGACAGATTTTCACCTTATTGCTCTCCCAGCCTCTCTGATGCCTCGCTGCCATTACAGCCTCTTCTTAGTCAAGGGGCTATTTTGTAAGATTCTCTGACTTACATCAATTAAAAAACCACCTGTTCATGGTACCTTGAAGGGGAGTCAGGTCAGAGGCAACTTGAGGAGCTGAAAAAAAACCATGAAGCCTTTGCAAATACAAGTGCATGTTTTAACTGTCAAAGGAAGAATGACTGCTTCTTAAACATAGGAGTTTGGTTTTGTGAATGCTTTTGTAATCGCATATGCCTTTGAAATATATGCACCTGTTTCACAAAAAAACCACCACCACCAGCACCAAAACCAAAGCAAAACTAAATCCCAAAAAACCCCAACACTTAGTTTTTAGTGCCTATGTAAAGCAGCAAGGAAGCACATGGAAAGAAGGCTGGAAACCATTTAAATGTTTGTATGATTTATTATGAGAGGAAAAGTAAATTTATATGAAAATTTCTGATTTCTTTTTCTTCAGCTGAAAGAGAGAGGAAAAGGACAATATAGTGATGACTTGCGATGCAATTTATGATTTGCCCTTAAGATATTTATGAAACTATTATCTTTATTCCCCTTTTTCTTCTCATATAATTTGATTTGTGGGAAAATTAATAAAAGAAATTACATACACAAAATCATAGCCCATAACTGCTGCATACTTGAATTGATAAATGTGAACCATACTCAGTGTGATATTTAACAGAAATGAAAATATGATGGTACTAAAGTTACCTCTTTTTTTTTCTCTTCATTGGCTCAGCTATTAAATGAAAGGTAATCTGAATATTATGCATCTTGACAATGGACTCTTACATAATGAAGCAGCTTTTAGCATTATTAAAGTTTGAGTTATTCCTGTAACTGCAATTTCTTTCAACACTAAAACAGTGATTGATGTAAATAATATTTGCCTGATAAGGCACAGAAAATACAGTAACAGTAAATTTCTTAAAGCAATTAAGTTGTCTTTTGTTGGCATTGAAATTACAGCCAAAGAACACTTCTTGGGTTAATAAATGTATTTCTTGCATATATAATTGAGATTAAGGTAGAAACTAATCTGAAATTAATCATAATTTATTTTTACACACAGTATGCTTCTCATAGTATGTCTGCTTGCTTAGACAAAACCTCAAGCTCAACCTACGCACCTTGGTGCAGAAGCAGAAACATCACTGGAAAACTCATTGCAGAAAGGAAGCTTTGCAAACTGAAAAGCCAGTCCAGTGCTTCTTTCATAGTGCAGTAGTGTGGTTTCTCTGTTTTCTATGCAGCAAATAAGAATAACATCTTTTCCTACCTTATTGCTATGTTGATCTTCATCGGTTTTAAGATCATAAAGAAGAGTCCCAGATGCTATGGTAACAGTGACTAATGAGCCTGAGAAATCACAAAACCCACTTTTTCTTAGGCTATAAGGAATTGACTGGATGGTCACACTCAAAAGAGTTGTGGTCAACAACTGAATGTCTGAGTGGAGACCAGTGAGGAGTGACATTCCACAGAGGTCAGTATTAGAACCAATGTTGTCTAACATCTTTGTCACAGACAGGGAGAGTGAGATTGAGTGCACCCTTAGCAAGTTTGCAAGTGACACCAAGTGCTGTGGCACAGTCAACACACTGGAGGGAAGGGATGCCATCCAGATGGACCTGCACAGGCTTGAGAGATGGGACTGGTGTGAACCTCGTAAAGTTCAACAAGGCCAAGTGCAACATCCTACACGAGTCAACGCAATCCCAAGCACAAATACAAGCTGGGCAGAGAACGGATTGAGAGTAGCCCTGAAGAAAAGTACTTGGGGTTGCTGGTGGATGAGAATAACACAAGCCAGCAATGTGCACTTAAGCCCGGAAATCCAACTGTATCCTGGGCTGCATCAAAAGAAGTGTGACCAGCACTTTGAGGGAGGTGATTCTTCCCCTCTACTCTGTTCTCATGAGCCCTCGCCTGGTGTTCTGCATTCAATTTTGGAGTTCTCAGCACAGGAAGGATGTGGATCTGTTAGAGCAAGTCCAGGGGAGGGCCTCGAAGATGATCAGAGGGCTGGAGCCCCTCCCATACAAGGACAGGCTGCGAGAGCTGGGCCTGTTTAGCCTGGAGAAGAGAAGACTATGGGGAGACATTATAGCAGCCTTACAGTGCTTAAGGGGGCCTACAGGAGAGATGGGCTCTTTATGATGGAGTACAGTGATAGGATGAGGAATAATGGTTTTAGGTTGAAAGAGGGGAGATTTAGATTAGCTATTAGGAAGAGGGTGGTGAGGCACTGGCATAGGTTACCGAGAGAAGCTGTGGATGCCCCATTCCTGGAGGTGTTCAGGGCCAGGCTGGATGAGGCTTTGAGCAACCTGGTCCAGTGGAAAATTGTCCCTGCCCATGGCAGGGGGTTGGAACTAGATGATGTTTAAGGTCCATTCCAGCCCAAACCATTCTATGATTATTAAAGCAAATAAATTTTGCATTTTATTCAAATCATTATCAAAAGAAAGTAGAAAAGCCTGAAAGAACAATTTTTGCAAAACAAAAAATCATAAATACAGCATGCTGGTAAAACCGTGGAATGGTGACATACAATGAAGACTTTCATAGCTCAACGAAAAGTGGTTTTCAGAATCACCTTAAAACCTAGAATTTGTAGAGAATCCAACCATTGTGGTCTAGAAACTATTTGCTGAACTTTGCAATGCATGTTCAATGGGTGTTACATTTTTTTACAGAAAAAGTGCTTAGAAAAGATTTTCTTCTTAGTTATTTTTGCTACCAATTTTTGTGATCATTAACACCAAATCTTGTGCATAATGTCTGAATACTCAGTATGTGGGGCAAAATATGTAATGAGCATATTTTAGAAATTTATGAAATTATCTAAAAAAGCTTCAGTCTTACTGTCATAATCCAAAGTCTCACTGTTTCTTTATAGGTTATGAAATAGTGCCTTTGGGAAGTTACACTTCTTTTTGATTCCTATTATTGGAGGCTCAGTGAAGCATCATGTGCTGAATACTTCTCTAATGCAAAGTTAAATGTTGCTAGTTTAGAAATGAATCTTGGAATGAAAACTCTATGTGTGAAAGCAAAGCACCTTATTTTCTTTTAAACATTGTAGCTGTTTGAAGCTATTCAGAGGTTATACCATAGGATTGTCACATTTTCTAAGTTTTCTTAGAAAACTTTCTAAAGTATGTTTCTAAGCAAATTATGAGTCAGTTGTGTGCTTATGCATGATGGTTGTTCTAAGTAAATAGTGGCATTCAAGTCCTGCCATGTTTATTTCTGTATCTTCAAATATTCTGGTTTTCACCCCTATGCTGGCTTTTGGCATAAAGAGGAAGAGAACATAAGGGCAGGAAAGGCTTTGCTTCTCTGGGGCTCTAGGTCTCCATAATTTATTCCAAAAAGCTCCACACGAATTTCCCTGGATGAAGTGGTAACAACAGGAGTTTTGCCATTTTTCAGTGGGATCAAAGCTTCACACCAAACCACTGCCTGTAATTCAATTACATGGTGTCAGCAGCAGAAAAAACCCAGCCTTTTCTTCACGAACGACTTGCCTGCATCTTTGCTATCTACTGGTTTGTAAAGTAAGTGAAATATGCACACCTGAGCATCAATCTGTTACTATTGGTAAACTGCCAGCAGCACAGGTTATAGTGTCCCAGGGTTAAAAATTAACACCATCATATGGGAAAGTGGGGTTTCATTTTGGTTTTTTTTTTTAACACTCCTAGCTTCTGCAAGTGTAGCACAGCATAAACTTATGTGTTTGTTCTCTCCTGGATGGCAGGCCTGACCTTCAACGAAATATTTAAGAAATTCTGCAGAGCCTGACATGTTCTACACTGCATGATTCAATGGGAAGGAAGCATACCTCTACAGGAAATCATCAAGAAAGTAAGATAAAGCAGCAGTCTGAAAGGAACAGCAGCAGGACATAGCTCAAAATATTGCCAAAAGAATAAAACTGTTTTCCTAGAGTGCAGCAGTCTCCATTGCAGAGACAATACAATTGCATTGCAACACTTCTAGAAGGTATGTGATTTTCAGTGGGGTGTCAAGGCATTCAGATAAAATGTCACACACAAGAAGTGTTTTTAAAAACTGTCTGGCTGTGTGTATTTTGCTATGAACAACTTAAGCAGTTTAAAGACAAAAAGTTCTGAAGTTTCCTCATCTAAATAAATTTTTTTTTCTCTTTAAAGGAAGAGACAAAGTATTAAAAATATTATGACGCGGTAGCACATTATTGAAAATATTTCTTTTCAGCTTCTTTTTTTTCTTCAGAATGTGTTTTTGAAGGGAGAATTTAAGATCTTACCTATACCGATAGGTAAAAATATTATAAAGAAAGAGACAAGACCAATACTTTTCTGTATTACTTTGTGAGTTATGGTAGCATAGTAAGGCCTCTGATAAGTTTCCTCTGACCTCAAGTTCTGTTTAAGGAAGCATATAAGCAGATAAGAACATATCTCACAGCAAACAACATCTAGTATTTGATTGTTTTCCTTTGTGCTTTTTAATGCTATTATAAAGAATTTGAGACACCTGGCTCCTTCAAACTCTTCTGTTTAACACAGCAGCAGCTTCTTCAAATAAATATTAAAATCTTGAATGAAGGCAGGAGTGACAGAAAAGAGGAGAGTGCAGCCAAGGGAAACAGTATAACCCTCCATACAGCTGGTGACCAGACAGGCTTCCTATGAGCTCTGCACTAGTGTGAGGGCCTCTTCAGGTCCATTTCTCTAGGACAATGGTTGCTGGATAGGATGATTGCACCTATTTAATTAGATGTTTATGCAACAGCGCTATACTAGTTCTCAGGTCTAGTCACAGTATCACAGTATCACAGTATCACAGTATCATAAGGTTGGAAAGGACCTCTGAGATCATCAAGTCCAACCTATATCCCAACACTAACACCAATACTAACACCATCATCTAAACCATGGCACTCAGTGCCTCATCCAGTCTCCCCTTAAACACCTTCAGGGTCGGCGACTCCACCACCTCCCTGGGCAGCACATTCTAATGGACAATCACCCTTTCAGTGAAGAACTTTCTCCTAACATCAAGTCTAAACTTTCCCTGACGAAGCTTGAGTCCACTCACTTGAACGCAAGAGAAGGTGTTTGTTTTCCCTATTGTCATTACCCTATACAGTTCTATGTCAGATTAATCTCTGTTAAACATTCAAAAGCCTTGAGGAAGTGCAGCATTATCTCTTGTATTACTTTTTTTTTGTAAAGCTACACATAGATCTCATATATACATGTATAAACACAAATGTTTATACATACATGTGCATGAACTCACACATAAGTGAACCCAAATTTATAATAGATTTTAAAGGGTAGATAATGCCATTGATATTAAAGAATTCATAAAACCATAAAGCGTCTCATTGAAAAGTAAATTTTGATAATGCGGTCCTATAATGTTGCAGTGTATTTTAAGTACTGTTTGAATGCTCTATGATAATAATACTCAAATACATAACATCAAGTCTTTATGAAGGCAAAGAAATGTCAGAAGAAATACATGATGAGAATAAAAATTAAATAAAACTAGCCTTCTAAGTAAGTAACAGTTAGGCATGACACTGTCAAATGTCAAAACAAATACTATCATGTGCAGTCCCATATGAATTATATTATAGAGTAAATCTGCCATGAACTCTGTACCTTTTCTAAATGTTATATAATCTCTCCCTCAGATTTTTCCCTATTTGTTTGCTCTATTCTAGGTTTTAATATGTAATATGATAAAATAAATGCAAATATCTAAATTTAAATTATTTGCATAGTAGTTGTCGTGTTTAAAAAATACCAACGCCCCCTCCTCCCCCCAAAAAAGCCCTTATTTCCACCTTTTAAAAATCACATGATTTGAATACCTTAGCATCCTCTTATGCCAAAGCACTGTAGCATTAGAAATGTAGCAATAGCAGTTGCATTGGAATGATTGTGCTGATCAGAGCAATAGTCCATCACCACTGCATCCCATCTCTGACGGTGGCCAGTCACAGCTGCATAGGGAAAGCATATTGAAAATAAAGGTAGAGTAGATGCATTATCCTTTATTATTTTCTTTGAGTTTTTTTAAATCACTAATTTATGTTTTATTATATTACTTTTCCCCACATCCTGCATGCTAGCCTTTGAAGTGGTTTTTTTAATTACTGATTTAATTACTTTGTAACCCATTTTGGCTACGCTAAACACCATGGCAAAGTTATGTAATTTTACAATTGTTATTGTTTTCTGCTTGTTTAAATCTTTTGATAATTCAAGTGCATGTCACCTAGTTCAGGTGTTTTGGAAGGGAAAAGTGAGTGGATTTTTTTTCACTTAATTCAGAGCCTTCTTAAGCCTATCACTCTCTATCATGTTCTCTCTATAGCCATCCCTTTTTCAAGCTGGATAATGTATACCTATGTGTAAATTCTTACATAGAAGCCACTCAATAGGTAGCCTCACCACCTTTTTCTCTATCTCCAGTTATTTTCCAAAGTATTTTCTAGTTTGTATTACAGAGTTTATCACTTTTCTTTGCATGTTGTTGCAGAATAATCTAGATTTCTTTAGGAAGCTGAAATTCCACCAGTGATCCTCCTTTCCTCTGGCTCTAAAGCTGATTTAAACGATCACTAATATACTGTACATGTTGGCAAATTCATATTGAAATATTGAGCAAATATCATGTGATCTGTGTGATTTATTACTGTTCAATTTATTTGTCTGTTTTTGAAAATGATTTATTAGCATGCCTAACTGAAATTATTCCTTAGTCTTATCTCCTATAATGAAAGCTGTGGCATCAGCTTTCCTTAGGCTTCTCTGCTATGAACATCAAGGTACTGGGATGCTTATATTTTCTGGGATGGCTTCCTTTTCCCACAGCATCTTTTTTGTACCTACAGTATCCATTGACCCTGAAATCATGGATCTTTGGACAGGATTGTGAGGCCATATGGCTGCTTGCCAGATTCCATGCCTACAATAACTTTGTAAAATTAGCTATAGCTTTGGGGAATTCATGTTCCTCAAATCTTTTCTTTGTCCTGGGTCATTAACAGGACATTACATTATGAAAGGTAATGCTTCTCCTAACTTCCATGTCTTTAATGTATTTTTGCTGTAAGAACCTCCTGTTTCATTTAATTATGATATATTCTGTAAATAACATGGCCCTTTTATCAGAAAGAGGCCGTTTAGACGTGCTTTTGGTGTGATGTTATTTTTATTCTTATTGATTAGTAAAATGTCTTTAGCCATTTTCCATGCTGTATTACCATTTCAACTGCTCTTTTTAATTTCTTTTTTTTACAAGCTTAATATTTTTATATACAACTGCTAATTGAAGGTAAGCCACAGTATTATGAATAGTTAATACCATCTATCTTTTCTTGTATAAAGGTATAGGTCACTGTTACAAAGCTATTATTTAATTGAGGTATTTCAAACCAAATCCTTCCCTGATTCAGAAATAAATCAGTATATTATTTTTTCTCTTTTTGTGAGTTTTGCAGTGAATTGCTTTGAGTGGCAGTCATATATGATATTAAAAAATCTATACTTTGCATTATACACCATCTGACATTTATCCACTGTGGATTATGTTCTCATTTATGGTTTTATTGACCATTCTCAGAACAAGATATCCATTAATCAGTTTAATTGAGCCTTTCTTCTGACCTAAAAATAGATCAATCAAACTTCTGATCTTGTTTACTCATATACAGTGAACTGTATTTATAATGAAATGGATCCCAGAATTACTTTGGGAACATTAATTTCAAAAGGGCTGTGGGAAATCTAGTCCAGAGATAAGGAATGGAAAGAAAGCATTTTTTTAACAGAGAAGGAAGAAAGTTATTCCATAAGCTGAAGGCTGATATTAAGAGATGTATAAAGATCAAAGCAAATTTCTCCAAAGAGCGGATATAGAGATAGCCCACAGAGGAACTCTGGAGTTGTGGAAAAGTGAAATAAAGCTGCCTACTGAGAATAACAGAGAATATTGTAAAACTTAATGATTACTAGGTTGCACAAGATTCAAACAATAACTCTCAAAAGCCCCCCTTTTCTCCCAAAACTGCAAGATAGCAAATTGCATTTATGTGTAGAAAGAAGAGCTAGAAATCGTGATTTAATTTAGACTTTTGTCACTTGGTACAGGTGAATTTTCTAATTTGATGTGACCAGCCTTCCAGATAAATGGAAGAAATAAGTATTTTTGCAAATTACTAAGGTATATTTCTATCATGTTGAGTCTGTGCACTCCCTACACACTAGATTTGTACTTAACTGTAATATTACTTCTCTGAAATGGCAAACACACCCATGGCAATTTGTCATTGTAAATGAAATGCTACATTGAAGTACTAGCTATGAATTGCCTATCCATAATCTGTAAATTACTTTTAAGAATCCATAAAAGAAAACAGACTGTGTCATGTTAAAGGCTTTTGCTATGTCTCAATGAGTGCAGCTCTGCAGAAGTCAGCTGAACTCTACAGTTGCATTCATTCACTCTGGGAAAAACTAATGCCTCAGGTGGAGAAAGGTCTTCTGCATCTAATCCTTGTATCCCAGATATCCAAGAGGGCCCACAATCGTGGAATGAAGGGTTGAAGTCTGGGGAATAACATGGCATAACTGAACAGGGAAGAAAGAAATAAAAATTGTATCACATCATTCTGATTTATTACACAGCATAAATGCTTGTTTTAAATGAAAAAAAAAAAAGACTTTCCTGAGAGAACCATGCATCAGTGGAGTGATTGTTTTGATGGTTTTCTTTCTTGTTGCTTACCTCAGAACACTCTGGATGCTACACTAACAGTAATGCTACTATGCAATGTATGCATACCGCAATTCCATTCATCCAAAGAATACTACCAGGCTGGGGCGACGCAGGGAAGTGGTCTCTTGTAAAGCTGATGTCAGATCTTGCAGGTATATACTAGTCAGCCTTAGTCATTGAGGGCTACTCAAGTGTCTACAGTGAATTATGAAGAATTCACAGGATCGTTGTGAGTGAAAAACCCCAAATTTCGTCTTCAGAAAAGCTGCAATATGTGAAGACCAGTATGGGTGCTTTATGATCCATATCAATGAAAGATTTTGGTGTTGCTGATATTTTTAGTACAGCTGCATAACAAGAAATAGTCAAAAGACTAAAACTGCATGGCTGAGATTCTAATATGCTCATAAAGCACAGTGTTTGGATGCTCAGTGAGCTTTGTAGCCCAAATAACTCTCACTTGTGTCACAACAGAAGCCTTAGGCACTCTTGTCCTATGACAGCATCTTGTTAGCAAGCAGCAGACCCCAGCAGAAACAAAAGCTTAGAGCATCTCTGCCTAACTGCCCATGAACTCCAGTTTCCTTAGAATTCTGCCTAACAAGAGACTTGGTTACTAATTTGATTTGTAGGAGAGCAAAACCCTGGCAAATTGAAAGCCACAAACACTCCCAAATGATTTGCTGCAAAACAGAATAAATGAGTAACTGCTTTAAATGAATCATATTCCCTTAATTTCACATACCAGCAAAAGTAGGATTTTTTTCTAGTTTGTGAGTGAAGCTGCCTTGTTTCAAAATATCTACTATTGGAAGCATTGACAGTAAAAATGGCCTATAGGCAAGACTTGATTACGTCTGTCCGTCCTTGATTCAAAAGTTGCTATTTAAACAGTATTATAGATGTCAGGAGACAACCAAGTCATCATCTCCTTACTCAAATATTGCTTCAGAGTTCACGAGAAAAATGTATTTGGAAAAGAGTAGGAAGATTTTCATGCTTATCATCATTACCACACAATTACAAGGAATGAGAAATATTTCTCACATGCATGCCTCGTAGTCTAGTGAAATAATTGCTCAAACACCTAGGTTCAAGATCAAACAAGCTGGCAAAACTGGAAGTATATTTTGCCATTGTTTTCCCATTAAAAGCTTCACAAGACATTGTTACAAGAGCTAACCTCAGCAGAAGAAACTAAACAGTTGAAAACTGGAACAGTTTGGTCTATTCTAGGTTTTGACACACAGAAGGATTTGATCCTCCAAAATGTCTTGACCTATTTTGCAGGATGAGTGCTAAGGCAATGATTCTCAATAATGCTCAAAACAGCAACATTAGATATAAAAATACAGAAGAAATGAGGACTTCCAACTATAATGCTAGGTAGAATGAATTATTTCTCACAGCACTGCCATGCTGTGCACTTATTTATTCTCCATGCATTCATTCTCCACTATCTTATTGGTTTTTCTCTATGATTTCTGTCACTCTTCCATAAGCAAAATAAAACAGATGTATCATTTTTCACACAGAAATCTCTGCTTGTGGTGTTCAGCATCATTTATTGTTTTATTTCCCTTTCTTTTCAAAAACTTTCTTTATGCTAAAGATAAACTAAAACTTAAGTTGTAGAACCTATTCTTCTCCTGATTTTACAGTTAGCTTATCAATCTTTACTCACCTTAGCAGTGCCATTTATAGTGTAATGCTTAATTTACAATAATAATCCCAATGACTTCACTTGGTTCCTGTTGCGGGACTGAAAGCCAAATACATGTCTTCAATCACATGCCTGATGAACCTATTTGGCATTCAGTCCCACAACAGGAACCAGATGAAATCATTGGGATTATTAATGCAAGTTAAACATATAAGTGTTTTCTGGACTCAATTGTACTTAACTGTTCCACGCAGTCATTAGAAATGACTAAAGTGAATCGTTATTATTATATAATTTCTTACAATCACAGATACAAAACACAAGGTCTCTCCTTGTATGTTGTTTAGGATTGCTTTTTGTTCTAAAATATAAAAGATACAATCTACAGAGTAGGTACAGCCTACAGAGATGCATGCTATGAGTAACACTTAAAAGTACTACTTGCTGATACTTGTGTGAAAATCTTGAGAAACATGGTAACATTCTCTTGTCATAAAGGTTGCTTAATTATTAAAATACTTGTTTATTAGCTAAAAATAAATAGTGGGGTTTTGTGGAAGGAAGTCAACACTGGAGTCCCATCAGAATCTCTGTTTGAGCCCACATTGATTGCTCTATTCTTAAATACCCTGCAAAGTGAGTTGAATAAGTGAGAGTGGCTGGTTTTATGTTAAATCAAAATTATGGGAGCAACTCTGAGTAATTATAAAAGGACAAAAAATGCCCACTGAGTGACTGGGTGATAAAATGGCTGATGAAAATAATAGTATGTAATGTGAAGCAACAGGAGAAAAATATTTGAATTTTATGTATGCGATGATGTGTCCTGAATTGACTATTAGTATTCAGGGATGAGATTATGGGACTGCAGTGGCTAAAACTATCCACATTACAATAAATATTTTCTAAGAAAGCAGCATTTCAATGTACAACAAACAATGACAATAAGAGAAGCAAACATAAAAAAGTCATTCTGCCACTCTCTAAAACTATAGCATCCTCTTCTTTAGAATAGTGTGCACAATGTTCTGTTTTTTCATAGAATGATAGAATCACAGAATCACAGAATGATCTGAGTTGGAAGGGGCCCACAAGGATCACTTAGTCCAACTCCTATCCCTGCATAGGTCAACCCTAAAATTCACACCATTTTAGGGTTTCTTCTCAAAAGGAATAAGAGCAGACCTGTATGGCAAGAATACAACAGGATTTAGGCCTTTACTGGGCATTTGGTCTTGCATGTTTTGGCTGCTTTTGAAGACTAGCAAACCCCTGTCAGCAAGGTAAATGTCTGGAGGAGAGGATGTCCCATTTGGCCCCAATGTCCAGTCTACTTGTTGATCCACGAGGGACAGACAAGCCGCTGTGTAAGACAGAATGCCCCTTTGTGACTGGTTTCAGATAGTCAGCGTGACTGTGTATCCTAGTGCCTGTTTTTGTTTTCTGTCTCAGTATTCCTCCAACTCTTCAAGGTTCATTCAGTTTGTTGGTGATGATTTTCTCATGTCCCTGTGTTAGGCAATCACAAGTTGATGAAGGAAGACACTCCTGATAAATGATGTAGGAATCACACTGCTTAGTCAGTGATACATCTCAGCCTCTCAGCCATCTTTACCCAGTTATGTTTTCTGTGCTTTTAAGTACTGCCCTAGATGACAGTGGAAGTAGTCTGACACTTGCTCATTGGCAGTTAACAACAGACTAAAAAAGCTTGTATAACACTGTTTGTATCTACTTGCAGTAACATTCAGCTTTTTCATGTAAATTAGAACTCTTTTTTTTCCTGTTTCTTCTGAAACTTGTATTCAGAGTTAAGCAGAATAATTTTTCATTCTTCATGTAGATATAATGTAGAGGTTTGGAAAGGTCAAACAGCTTATGGTCTGTACTATTTTTAGAGATTAATTGGCACAAAAAATATAAAGCTTGTACATTCACAACAGGAAAATCCTCAGTCTATGAAGAACCTGAAAATGGGAAGGAGCTAGGAGATGGATGAAGGAGAAATACATTTCCTATCCTCAAGACATTTCTACGTTTCCTAAGCAAGGAAAAGGGATAGAAGGTAGTTATCACAATTTGGAAGCTTTGTGTAATATGGACTACTCGTGCAGTAAAAAGCACGGTGATTATCCCTAGTGTAAGAGCCGGTAATCAGAGGAACTAAATAACTCAGACCTAGCTAGGTATTGCTCATTAACTGACAGCAGAGGATACCTTACTTCCTTCAGCTGTAAAATGCTCTGGTTTAACATATCATGCTTTAGTTTTTACAAATCTGGATTGTGTTAATTTCCTGTGCTGGGCTGAATCTGATGGGAAAACTACATTTTTATTTGGAAGCAAAATTCATTATTTAATCACAAAACGTAGTGTACTCTGTAGATGTGGGAGATGGTCATGGGCATGGACCAACTAATGCCTTTGACTGAGTCCTAGTACCTGTAAAATGGTAGGCATTACTGTACAGCTGAACAGCCACGGGATCAGGAGCAGTGGCATTTTCAGACATTCATAATCCTATTACGCTGGTCATCACAATATAGGAGTAGAGCAGTAAGAGTTAATGGTGTAATCTTTCCTATAGTCTTCTTGATAACCATTATCCACCAGAGGGAGCTGCTCTAGAAATAGTACATCGTTTTTATTGTGAATTTTGTTTTCAAGATGTAACTCTTCCTCACCTTCAGCCTAAAGGAATAGGAATGTTTTAGAAGTATGTGTACTCAAGCAAAAGATCAATCTTAACACATGCAGTATGCCTTTTTATAACCATGTGTCATGCTTTTATCCTTTTTATAAACAACTTTCAATCCTAGGGTTCATGAGAAAAGCTAATGTGCAAGGCTCTGTGCCAGTTTGAGGGCATAGCTATTAAGATATGATATTAATGGAAATGACCTCTGTCAGTAAGATGGACGAAGCTTGCTTCCAAAGCCTATCTGGTCTTTACCAGTTTTATATTTCAGATGCTCCCTTAGGCACATCAATGCACTGGCACATTAAGTTACAGAATAAAAGGAATGTAAATTCCACCACTAAAAGTATCCCTACAAGTAAAGTAAATAAAAAAGTTCAAGTCTGTTCAAAATTTGTTGATCAAATGACTTCTGAATACTAAATATTTCCTTTTCTGAATGCTAGATTGAAAAAAGTAAAAGTGGTTTAGTCTTTCAGTGATAGACTAACGATCTTTTATTTTACTGGTGTGGTATATCTCCTTTGTTTTTCTTTGTTTCACAGTACTCTGAAAGAATCCATTCAGATTATGGATAATTTTTTTTATCATTCGTTATAATTAGAATTCAGTCATAGGAATAATTCTGTCAATCCTGAAAATTAGTTATATGTCATCATACATTAAGGTGTTTGTATCTGCACCAAATTGTTCCCAAATCAACACTTTTAACAGCAAATTACATTGCAATTTAGGTCAAGTCTGCAGTTTTTAAATTCCAGTTATTTATATTGGTTATTCTTTTGATTATTTTTCTAAATATGTGTAAATGAACAGATGATTTTAAGAACTGGTTGCTGGTTTTGCTTGTTTTTCCATTGAGAGCAAATACAATCATGTTTTAGGTATTTTCAGATAAGCTTTTACTTCATGTTGGCAGTGGACTGGATATAGGGCAAATTAGAGAAAATATTCCTATCTACGTAATTTTTAAATTTCCATGTATGTAAAACAAAAGGATAGTAACTGGATGCATTTTACAGTATCTAGTTTATCCGTCTCCCTCACAAAGAAATATAATCACCTATCTCTAGAGCACTCTGAGAAAGGACGAATAATAAAATACTTTGAAAGAAATACCTTAAGAGCCAGGAAACAGAAACTACATTTCTTTGCTGGAACATTAAAGCTGTAATACCTTATTTTCTAAGGTTATATAAAATGATAATATACCCTAAACGTTTAGATGCTTTATTATCTACAGCAAATCAATATTTTTTGCAAGTAGCTGCTCCATCTGATAAATCATTCATCCATATTCTGCTCCAAATTCTGCAGATGTTTTTTTAACAAAGAAGATCTTTTGTATCAAACAGTAGACAGATTAAGTGCAATTTATTGAAATTAAGTTTGAGACAGATTTCTGAGTCGACTTGCCAGTTGCATCTTTTTGAAAAGCTACAGGTAACTGCGGCAAGATGCATTTACGACTTCCAATAAGCTTAAATCTAAATGATCAGCAGCATGCCTGAGGATGTGGTGAAAAACTAGGGCAGATTCAGTGCCTTAGAAGCCAATAAAGGGAAGTTTGCTACAGTCTACAGCTACTGGCAAGGGAGAGCATCCATTGAGCACCTGCTATATTTCAAGCTCCATTGAGCTTCTTCTGGGCAGCTCATCTGATAGCCCTGAAGGAGAGTTTAAATTTGAGCGAAGTCCAAAGAAAAATCAAACAAATGTTTTGTGCCTTGAAGCACTAGACAGAAATTTTATATAGTGCATAAAGTAGTAACTAACGTACATTTGTACATGTTTTACATAATTTTGTACGTTAGTCTTTTGTTTAACTGACAAAGGGAATGCCAGTAAGCCTGGCACTGCAGCTTTTTTTGCAGTTTGGCAGTAGAAAGAGTCGCTTTGGGTACACTGTGATGTGACCTTTCCTGTGAGTACCCTTAGTGGGCACAGTTCCCAAAAGTCCCAGTCAGGGCTGGGAACCAGTCTTAACAGATAAATTTATAATAGGAAATTTGTAATAAGGAAAAGTTATTATTACTTGTACTATTGTTGTAATTTCCACTTTAATTTCTTTTCTGCCTTGACACATTGTGTATGAATTCTCGGTACAGCTTCCACATTGGGAAAAAGTATCAAAGCATGTGCTTTGAAGTTCAAAACTTAGATGACCCATTAGATTCCTCCATCATCATGGCTTTCTTAATTTGGAACTATTTGTCCCAGCTTCACACCAGGTTACCATGAAAGAATTTCATTACTGCCTTAGGCTTCTTTTACCAAGAATTATCCTTTACTTTAATTTCAGCATTATTGGTTCATGACATAGTATTGTTCCAGAGAGAAATGCCATGGTTTAGACACAAACTGTAATAAAAAAAGATGAAATCTTTTTTTGGTTTCATGTTTTTTTCTATATTTAATGCTATAGACAAAACTGCATGAAAAACATTTTTTTTCATTACATCTGATCAAACTGGAAGATCTGCTGAGGCACTTAGTGCAGAAAGATATGTAAGGAAACTTCATTTTTCAATTAATTTTATCTTTCATAGAGACAACTTCTGGTGAAGTGTGGTTAGAGCTGAAGAAAAAAAAAGAATTTTAAAGAACTAAAAATTTATGGAAAACTGCTTCCCAGTTATCGTAGGGGAAGGATTTTAAAGGCCTTCTACAAATCTGGAGTTTCTCTCCAAAGGAGTCTGCTACTTCACATTTTAGAAAACGAAGAAACAACAGGAACATTGGAATATTAAAAGAAGTAAAGTTGTTTTCTTTTCTAAGCACAGAAAAAAAGCTATAGATATTTCATAGAAGCATAAAGGCAAAAAGGAATACTCTGAGACTGAAGCTATTTAGTAAATATATTCCCTAAGGGAAATTACAAAGTGATTAACAACATGAAGTAGACCCAGGGCATATAGCCAGGGATTTATCTCCTCTAGCAAGCAATACTTGAGAAGAGGCTATTGCAATGGTATTATGCAAAGTTTCACTGAATGCAGGTATTATTTGAGCATTCAGCCTGACCTCTATAGTAACCGTTCCTTATCTTTTGATAAGATACCCTTTGCTGAATCCAAAAATATTCCTGGATAAAGCATGTCTCCCAGAATAGAATCAGGTGAGTCCACCCATCCTGTTAGAAAGATATTGCAATAGTTAATCCCACTCATTTGCAAAATGGCATGCTTTTTTCTCATATGAGTTTGTGTGGGTTTAGGCTTTCAGTGCCTGTTTCTTAATCTTGTCTTTTCTGATCTTCCTGCATAATATTTTCTCATTGGGAAGGTACTTGGTCACTACTGGAAATACCTCTACTGGTGTTGGTGGCAGAGTTAAAAAAAGAAGGTTGGAAAGTCTCTCACCTTACTCTAACGTTGGAAGGTCTCTAACCTTAAGGAGTTTACTTTGAAATGTCCAACAGAAGATGCATCTAATTACCAGCAGCACATTTGACCTCATAATGTTTAAATCTTCTAACTTTCTGGAAGCCTATTCTACCATGCATTTTCCACAATGCCTCTAACTTCCTTTATCAGATTTCTATACCCCCTAAGATTTAAGCTTATATTGATTTATTTTCTATTTCCTTCTTGCTGTTTTGGTGGAGTTTTTTGGTTAATTTTGCTTTTTACTGTTAAATATTGCCCTCACATTGCCTTGAACCAGGATCCTGTTTTCAATGTACTTCTCATTTTGATAATGGAATCGTTACAGCATGATTCTTGCTCTCCAGCAACCATCTTATTTTTTAAAGAATTTTCAATTTTTTTTTTGACATCTTTCTTTTTAAACTTGTTTCCTAACCTCTTTTGCTTATGATGGCCTTCATTTTCAGGAAGTTCACTCCTCTGGAAATTTATGTACTAACACAATTCTTAGTCCCTGGGACTATGTTCTTTTTCTTTATGGAGAAATTTGTGGGCAGCTGCATCATTGCTGTTGGTCTGTAGGTTCTTAAACAATGTCCAGTTCTGTTATTGATTAGCCTTTATTCAACATAATGACATCCAAATTAAATTAGAATTTCAATTAAAAGCATTGTCTTTTCAGCCTGGAATTTATTGTCTTCAGTTAGCATTGCTATTATTCTATTGTTTGGTATCCTGTATGCTTTAGAATCTATATTTTCTTTATATACATTACAAAAGTGCTTTAGAATTACTTTGTCCTGGTAATATTTTTTTTAAGAATTACCATGGTTTCCTAAATATGGGGGGTTTTATTAGTTATTACAGTGTGTCTAGCACTGACACATTCCATCTTCTTGCATCTTGTTTTGTTTGGCTTGGTTTTCTATCTTCTTGGTAAACCGCTTATTGGCAATTTTTTAACATTGCAATAATTTGACTTGTTCTGCCAGGTTTTAGGCAACTCCTTTGCTCTTCTCATGAGTCATAACAATTCTTTTCCTTAGCAAAACAACTGGCACTGGTTATATAAGCAGTTTCATATTTCTTGTCAGTTCAGCTGAACTTGTTTGCAATATGCTGAGTAGGAGTTAGCGTGACAGTTGTCATCTCAGCACCCTTTTCTGCCTGTTGTTAATGCAACAACCTCCTTGATGTCCAGCTAGTCACTGAGATCATTAGCTCGTTATCATCATCAGTGGAGATGCAGCCTGTTCTCATTGTTTAGCCTCCTCCTTATGGAGATGTTGTATGCTATTTTGCAAAAATAAATATTGCACTTTGCACTAGCTATACAAATTCTAGTATGTCTGCAACACTCACAATAACAAATTGTGCTGCAAGAATAGCTCTAGAACTTTGTTAATAACCTGAAATCTTCTGCTACTGAAGCAGGTCTTTGATGGCAAAGTATGTCATTAGAGGCAGCATGTAATTTTATAATTCCATGCAATTTACAGTTGCTTTTTTACTTTTGCTCCAAGCAATTGGCACAATATATTGTACTTAGTCCTGGGAGCTTTCACCCTCATCTCAGCTGTAGTAATGCTTCCAGCTCTTTTCTCCAGTCTCTGAATTATTGTGTAAGTAGATACATCTCCTAACTGAAGAGCTTACAAATTAGGAAGGTATATTTTAGTTCAAACAGTACTTCTCAGGATTGATTCTTACTTCAGAGCTTACTTAACCTTTAACACTAACACAAATGGAAATTCACTACTAACTCACAACATATATTTCAATAGCTAGTTTTCCCTCATGTTTAAATAAATGGTTTAAATGACGGCAGGTGGATTGAGTATGATAGGCCAACAGCTATGTATGAAAATGTACTGTTAGCATTCTATACCCACCTCTGAATACGAAGTACCCCTTCCAAAATGAGTACAGGATGTGCGTGCCAGTTGCACATACAACATAAAATGTGATAGTTCCCCTAATTGCTAATGTACTGAATAACTCTCATACATTCAAATGAACACTTAACACATTTTTGTAGCTCATTTACCTTTTTAAGTACTTTTTAAAGGGCACAGCCCTGAAAATTATATCTCCAGAAATTTGCAGAAGTGACATTCTGTTACTGCTCTTAAATGAGGAAGAAATTTCATTCCTAGTGTGTTAGCTAAAGACAGTGTGGAACCTGGGCTACTGCTGCTGAATTTCTTTACATCAACCAGACAAAACTCAGACAATGTTCAAGGAATCTTCTCCAGTTGTAACTAGGAACTGAAACCAGGACTCCTCATCTCAAAGAGTGCTTTTTTTTCTTGCTTTAAGACAAGAAACAACCCACTGTAATTAGATACTAGCAAGTTCTGATAACGTGATTTTTAGAAGATTGCGAAGTGAAGGTTCACAAACCGGTAAATTTGTAAGGCTACAAGCAATGACAAGAAGTCCCCTCTCTCAAAGATATAGCTCTTAATTGCTTTAGGAGACGGTCATCCTCTGCTTGCATTGAATGGGCTGGACTGTCTGTGACGCACAAGCAAAGCAGTAAATTGATAGACTTTTTCTTTTGATTATCCCCAGTGAGACATAGAAGAGATATATTAGAAAACACCGATTACCTCTCCTTTTAAAAATAACCTAGCATGGCAGGGCATGGGGAGCAGCATCGAGCTTCACTCACTTCTGTTTTGTTGCTTTTATTTGAAACAAAAGAGCAGTACACAGCTAGTACAAAATATCCTACAATCACTCTTATTTTTCATAATTATTTTTTACTCCTATTACTTTAATGTAAAACTGAGTATTAACTGAGTATTTATAGTGCTTAAAAATTAGTAACTGTAAAGAGCAGAACAGCTTCAGTTTTGGAAATGAGATTAAGGCCTCACTAAAACCTGATGTATATTGTGATTTGTATTTTAAAATATGCTTGTGAATAGGGAAGAATTGTCTCCACTTTATGAAGCTAATTTTGGAATGATACTTCAGCAAAGGAGTTATTGCACTTCATCTCAGTTAAGATGCTTTATATTGAATGATACTTTCATTGGCATATAAAAATACTTATCTAAAATCAAAGATGCTGACTGACCCCAGGACATTTAATTATAGTTTGAAATCTTTGTGAAATACCTTGTTTGTTTGATTACCTTTCTGAATTGGGAATTTCCTCCTTGTTGTGGTATACCTATGAAATAATCTACATCCAGCAGTAATGAAACTTAATGACTGGCACTCTACCTAAACAACAAGCTATTTCAGTTAATGAAATAGACTTCTCGAAACACTTCTTGAATCACAGCTAGGTCTAAGAAACCACTGTTATGTAGGGTATGCTGGAAGAAAGCATTCCTCTGGGAAGCTGGATGCTTTCACACTTACCTTACTTTTCTGACTCTCTCTCAGCAACGTGTAATGCTCATGCTTTTGGCTCCACCATGGAGCTACCAATTGTAACTGCAACTGCACTGTTAACACTCATCATACGACTTGAATCTTAAACTTAAAATGTTTTTATATTACTATATTTAGCCCACCTATTTGTAGTATAACTTCAGCCACGAGACATTTTAAAAGCACGTGATGTGTTATTGAGAAATAGATAGGAATAACAGAAAGAATGCTAAGCTATCAAAAGTAATGTTAAAGCATTTTTCAAACTTTACTTAGAAATATAAATATGATAAAAAACACTTTTAAAATCTCAGTGAAGAAGCTGTTTTGGTACATCCCTATTCATCAAACAACTGTTTAACTTCCTGAAGTTGTTTAACTTCATCGTCATTTTCCCATGTTTATGAACTTTCAGTAGTTATAAAAAAGTGCTTTCACACTGAACCATCTCGGCACATATCTCAAAACTGGAGAACTTCGGTGCTTCGGTGAAGCTTTTCAATGCTGTTTCCACCTTGAGAACTGTTTTTTACCATTTATTTTAGGTTTCATACTGTGCCATTTCCATGTTAGCCTTGGCTTTTAAATTCTATTGCTGTCTTCCTTCCTTACATGTTCCTAAGAAAAGAAATATATAAAAACATAAGCTCAATATAGTCTAAAATATAACAAATGATCACACATGCTGACATGTCACATAATACTCATCTCTGTCACATAAGGACGTACCACAGTTCACATTGTTAGATTCACAGTGGTTTAGACAAAGGTAGTTGAGATGGCATTTAATAGTTTTAGGACATGCTTTCTACGTATTGGGAAGAATCATCAGTCCCTCTATGTGATAACTATTGCTATGTGCAGACTAATCAAGGAGGATGACTAACCAAGCCTGTCCAAGGTCACCATATTTTGAAGAAGATTTTTCTGATCCAAAATGTTGGCAAATTATGAGTGACTTCATAAAATTTCATTTTTCCAAATTTTAAACATTTTGTGTCTATGCCACATTAATAAAATAAATGTGTGCGAAGTCCAATTCTGCCTCACTTCAGGCACCCTCTTCATAAAGAAGGCTCTCTGATGCATAATTTTCTGAAAATTACTGGCATGTAAAATGTCACTGAACTTCTGAGGAGGTTTGGCCGTGAAAAATGCCTGGCACTGCAGCCACTAAAACCCCAGCATTTGAAACCTTGTTAAGCTAGGAACTTTCTGGAGTAGATTCGCAGCAAAAGTAGAATTTTCCGATGTTTGTATTTATCATGACTATACTGAGGAATATTTTTCAACTTATTATCAATGTTCTTATATAGTCACACTGATCAAAACTACTCAGGCATGTTAGTAATATTGGAAATTATCTTCTGGGGCTACAAATAAGCAGTCAAACAAAAAAAGCTTAAGATCTATTTTGTCTTCCATTTTTAGACCTTTGCTCTGAGTCAGCTGAAGAAGATAAAGTAGACTTGTGTGACTCAGTACATAGTGGGTGACCCAATACACAGAACCAACTTTATTACTTCCCTTTAAAAGGCACTCTGACCCAATTTCTTCTTGGTTTCAGTAAGGTTTCATTTGGGCAGAAGTAATATTTTTTTGTCTATACTGTGTCTACTTCATCTTCTATTCTTTAGCAGCTGACTTGTTAAAGAGACTATGCCAAAAGCAGTTTGAATTGTAAGCATTTTTTCAAAAGGATCCAGTTTTGAGATACTAATTCTCGAAAAAATGAGACAATTGGAAAACAAGGTAAGACTGGCCCTTTAGAAGGAGGGGAATACACAATTTAGAGAGTGTTAGACTTCATAATATTCATTAAAAAAGGAGGGAGGAGCAGTATTAGTCAAATGGTTTAAACAAATTAGTTGAGCCCCTCAGGCTGGAACCGACTCTTGAATCTACCAAGCGAGGTCTCTGCTACTGCACATAGCCACAATCATAAATTTGTGAGATCCTTATAAAACAAATTAAGTTGCTTTCGCCTAATACTTGATGAAATTTTAGTCTACTAGCTGTAATTCCATTCCAGATTTTCACTATTTTTTTTCTTGACATTTTGTATATTATCTTGTCCAAAACTATACTAAACTCAGTTTCACCTTTATTATTCTAGCTATCAAGGTCATTTAGCTCTTCTTTATTGTTGATGACTCTCAAAATGTCATTAGCATATACCTACTTTTGTGCCAAAATCACTAACATAATATTCAATAGCATTTTTCCTGAAGGCTGATGCTTGACCAACCTCTACAAAAGCTGAATTTTACACAGTGAATATAGATTTACTTAAAAGAATGTATATCTAAATTATAATCTGAAATAGTGCATACCCCCTAAAGACATAAGTGTATTTCTCAGTCAACTTGATTGAGTGCAGTCAGAAGTTCAAGAACAGAGCTGAAGGAAAAACAAAATACCAAATAATTCATGCCAATAATGAAAAGTGCTTCTAAATACAGGTCTTTATACAGATGTCATCCTTTTCTTTCATAATAACATTTAATATGGCATATTGGTTAACTTTTTTTCTCTGTACAGAACCTCAAGAGGCCAGAGGAAATTTTTCAGACTGAAATTTGAATTAGCTTGTGCTAGGAACAATATTTGGACTGACATAAGACTGACCAAAGACTGACATTGTGCTGCATTATTAATCTCCAAAATTAGGTAAGCTTGGCTGAGATCCTGTCCATTATAGGTGCAGTCTTTCTGAAAATTAGGTAGTATAGATATGCCTCTGTAATTATACTTGTGCAATTATATTTACTAAACCTACCATGAAAAACACTCATAGCAGGGAAAGCATGTTTTCTGCACGCTGTCTGTAAGCATCTCCTCCAAAACATGCTCCTCTACAATGATTTTAGGATACTTTCCAAGAAGATGTTCAAATAGGCATGCTTAAGCAGTTTTTAAGGGCAGATGCATAAACATGATCAAAAAGTGTATATTAAAAGCTGTTGGAATGCCAGCTAAGCAAGGGCTGTTGCAAAATACAGAAGAATCTGTGTTGGATGGAGTGTTGGTTACAAAACAGATTTGTGCTCATAGTGAAGAAAGGTCCTTAGCTGCAGTGATCTAAGTCAGAAATTACACGATAATGGATATAAGCAGGGGGTTGACTCATGCACAATGGCAGTTCCATCTTCACTCAAAAGCAGAAATGCTAAGAAAAAGCAGTGCTCAGAAAACTCTTTACACACTGTGGGGATTTCCACCTCCCCCTTTTTTCATCAATAAAATGCATGCCTCTTCACAAGATATAAGAGTATGGGTCATTGTTATTCATGGCACCTGTCAGGCTTTTTAAGTCCACTGAAAAACATGAAGAGTGAATGACAGATGGGGACCGCTGTCTCGGGAAGGAAATTCTCTGCTAGCAGAATGCCATAATATGAGACCCGAAAGAAAGAAGAGATGACAATATAAGTTGTTCTTACAGATAAAAGTAATCTGAAAAGAGGAATTGTGAAGTAGCTTGATGTCAGAATATTTTAGCTCCTCTGTATAACAATTAGGCAGATAGCATCTTAATTCATGCCCTTAGAAGACAAATGGTCTTGAAAAGCTATAAATTATGCTGAATACCACTAAAGCCAACCGGATGCTCTCTTGGCTTCCCAAAGACTGGAAAGGAAACTCAGGTATGACAGCTTGAGAACATAAGCACTAAGATTTTATAAGAAACTTCAAAATCCCTACCTATTGCTGAGGTGTTCAAACAAAAGTGACTCTTTAGCTTGAGAAGTACTTTATATGTTTTCACATGCCTATTATATACAGTACGTGACTCAGGGACCTGTTCAGGGTAATTAGCTGTAATATTGTGCATCCACATTCATGACGTGCCAATAGCCTCAATCCAAAGTCATCTAAGACACAGGAAGGACATGAGTGAAAAATACTGCTTAAATAAATAGGGGGGAATGTACATAAGTGGGTAGGGGAGGAGGTTGATAGCTTTTATGATGGACAAAAGGAAAAAGAGAAGAAGAAAATTAATTTTGGGCTGAACAATACAGTTCATACATTGAAAACTTTCTTTGAATTTTGTTTCAAAAGATCTTAAGGTTTTTGCTATGTCAAATTTTAGAAGTTTATTTCTGCTTTTTTAATTAATAATTTTGGGTTTTTTTTAGTTTTAACCAATCCTTTGCTTCCCCATAATACAAATTCTGATTTATTTTCCTCATTGAGTAGAAACTATAGTTACAGCAGAACATTTTTTCTTACTTCTTTTTCTCTAACATATATAAAATTGCAGATGCATGTATCTGAAAAAGGGTCTAGAGAATTTGGAATTTACTGCTTGGCAGACTTCATTAATCACTTCATAAAGAGCTCTTAACATTAGCTATTCTTGGATTTATCATTAACTTCTGTAAGCAAAGTTTTTGGAAAATCCATTTGGCCATTCTTAGCTATTTTTCATCCTTGAGTATGGAGTAATCCTTTTGCTCTCATACTAAGTGACTAGAATTATCTCTCCAAGGTGTGGAATACCTTCTGTATCCTAGTTATAAAAAAAATGTGTCCTCTAAATAATCATAGGCAGTGAGGAATCTAATCTACATTTGCTAAGATTAGGCATTACCATGGAACAAAGTTTCTGTTTCAGAATGTTAAGTTTTTTAAAAAATAAGTTTGTCAAGCCACATGACCCAATACTCTTTTATTGCCTGTAGCCTGATTTGTTGCTCATTTACTCCATAATGCTCCAGCTACGATGAAACTGTTGTTCTCACTTCAGGGAAAAACTTCAAGCCAGGTAGACATGTTCAAGAGCTCTAACTCTGATGTGAAAGCACAGTACGGAATTCTCATTGATTCACATCACAGCAGCAGAGGATGTTATTGGTTCTCGTCACATACGTTTCGGTATTGTTTAAGGACTATCAGCTCTTAAGTTATTGCAGCTCCAGCATCTGATGCTGCTTCTGACTATTTGGAGTGAAAATAAGATTCAGAAACATACAGTAAGCTGGTTATTTCAATTTTAGAAATTGTCAGGACTCACGAATATTCATAAAAGGGATAAGAATGTGCTCATGGAGATGTCCACACATTTGTCAAAATTGTTTCTGATCTCATTTTCTTGATAGTTATTATCTTGTCTTTTATTCATGGTATGAGGAGAACTCCCCCATCCCATCCCCCCCCAAAAAATTTGAACCCCTTCAGCTTCTTTACATTCAGGGCCACTTAAATGTAACTTTTTTTTTTTACATCTGATAGCCATTAATACTTAATTTTATCACATTTGTGCTATTATGAAACTCATTGAAATTAAAGGTTTTAGTTCAAAATTTTCAATAAGCTTTTGATGAAACTCTTCAGTTAGTTTTATCTTTGTTTCCATCAAAATATTCCATAATGTCTGTATTTCTTACGTGTGATCCTTTGATGTATTCTGAGTCCTACTAATGTTGAATATTCCATGAGCCTGCATGGTCTGAGACTGAAAAGGCAACTTGTGCAATGTTCAAGAAGACCTTCCAGTTCTCATGACGGCTATTTTGAAATACGGTTAACAACTAATGGAAAATACTAAATATCTGGTGAGTAAGACTGTAGATCAATCTGACAGTAACTATTGGTTATAAAGATACTAGCAAGCATTTTTCTGAGTGGCATTGTAGTCCTCTACGTTTTACCTTTTTGTTGGCTTATCTCTGGTCATCAACATTTGCATGTAAAATGTCAAATATGTTATTCATTAAAAATGGAGAAAACTCTACTACTACCTCTTACAAAAATACTTTCTAATATCAAGTATTTACATTGAGCCTTGTTTCTTTTAGCATTTGTTTTCTTACTTGAATATGGTGGAATCAATATTGCAAATCACATTCATGCACCTTATTAGAAATCACTGGATTTGGTGATTAGAATTTTAAATAAAATTACATTTTCTCCTTAATGACGGAACAATATTTAGTCCTTAGAATGCAGGTTATGTAACTGCTGGGTTGCACCCAGATTATAAACCCATCTTCTTGCCCTCTATGCCATCTATGATGCCTTTCTACAGTACACGATGGAATTTAGTGCAGTAATGTAGCATAAATGTGCTGCTTCTTACTGGCTTCATGTTTTTATATACATTTATACTAGAAATTTTCACTGATGGAACTGGAGCTGTCAGCATTATGATCTTCATTTAAATTCTGACAGTTTCCTCATCTTCAAAGTTGAAGAAAGCATTTATATAACATTTGTTGTCCTATGTATACTTCACAGAAATTAATAGTCAGCTGTTGGTGAGTTAGGAAAATACTATGTTATCAGCATTGAACTGTTAGTAGCAAACCAACATTTTAGTTTGCTCACTTTTCAAGCTGATATCTTGATCTCTGACATAATGGGGAAAGAAAAAGGTGCAGGCCATTACAGGGTTTGAGCTGACACAAGGTCTCTGCAAGCTACTAAATGACTTTCTTCAGACCTCAAGGATGTGTAACATATCCTAGGGAATGGCAGGAAGGCATGGCAAGGATTTGGGGCATGTGGTGTTCAGCTGACTGGGAGTGCATAGAGGATGACAATGACAGAACTTGGTGCCATCTCATCCATTCATCCTTTTATATGGTTAACTAAAAAAAATGATTCACAGTGCTGGCCCTGGGCTTAGTCTTGGAAAGAACTGTTTCGAGCAGCCCAAAACAAATCTGGAGGTAAATGAGCAACTAAGCAATGTGGGGTTCCCTCTAGACCATCTCCTCTCCTAGTCATCCCTATAGATATCTCCAAAGTTTGTTGGCCTCTAGTGAGAAATCAGAGCTGAAGGTGACATCTGCTACCTTTTGATACATTCTGCAAATGTTTTAAAATTTGGTGAGACAAGACATTCAATCTTGCTAAGGAAGCTTTGCAGAATGTACTGCTTATTTCCAGTAATACAATGTTATTTTAGATTCAACCTGGATCAGGTACTGTGATGAGAGAGTGAAGGCCCTATGTATTATCAGACAAAAGAAACTCTTGGATGTGAAAAGAGTGATGTTGATGTTAGGCCTTATGACATACTTGGAAAATGTATAGCAAGCTTTCTGAAATGGGCAAGAGAGACCTAAAAGGAGGGCTGATTTTCAAAAAAGCTGAATGCTTTTCCTAGCTAACACAGAGCTGAGTTTGTTCTATTCTTGTAAAGCTAACATATTGCTTCTGTTTGTTGAAAATGATGATCTAAAAGAAGATAACTTTTTTTTCATCCAGCTTCCTGCAATTGCGATGTTCCTGCACCATATTTAGGTCCAAATTACTGTGGAGTTTTGTGAAAGGAAGACTGAGCAACTATTTTTCCTGACATCAGTGATTTATGATTACTGAGCTACTTAGAAATATTTGACATTGTACTGATTTTCCCTCTCAAAATAAAGTTTTCTGATTACCCTTACACTTCAGTGATTTCTTTTGTGCAGTAGTGAATCTGCAGCTTGTGAGGTAACTGGGAAAAAGTCTGATCCATCAGCATTTTTGTTTGCTTTCTTGAGTTTGTAGTGGCACAGCAACAACAAAGAAACAATCATCCATCATCCAGATAGTCCAACAGAATAAAGACTTGAAAGTGAAAATAATTCATGATGTTAGCATTACACATTTAAGTTCTATGTGACTTTTACTGGAACAATAGGGTGTTTTTTTTAATTTAAATCAAACTTTATAATTCTGGAATAGAAATGATATTATTTTCTAATTGTCAAAGATTTTTGGGGGGACTTCCCCAACAATATTTTCATATAATTTAGATATTTTCATTGCTATTAAACTATTTATTGAAGGTAATGGACCTTTAATTGTATAATGAATGGAAAACCTCCACTGGCTAGAAGGAAGAGGTCTTCAGATTTATAGCTACTTCAATTGTAATAAATGTTTATAGTATACTTCTCAAATAAATTTTCTAACTCCTTGCAATGTTCCAAACCTAAAAACTTAAAAAAATACAAGTCAGGATCAAAAAATCTTGATAAAAGGAACTTCTCTTGAGTTTCTCTCTTGGGACAGAGTTTCCCTATTTTCTGTATGAGTTAGGAGAGCTCCTGCCTTTCACTTTCAGCTGAAATTCTCAGTTAACTTCGACAATATAAATCTGATTCTAAGAAAACCCAACAAATGAGATTTACAAAAAATGTTTCCACAGTTAGCAGCAGTACAAATATGAGATGATGACTTTGAAACTTGATGACAAAACTGGAGACAAAGCAGGCCAAAATGACTTAGAAACAGAAGGTCAGTAAAAAACTGTTACATGTATTATGTATTATTCTTTATAACGAGCAGTTTTTGAGGTGAGTATGTTGAAACTTTTCTCTGCAGAATACATTGAAAATACATGTTCTCTGTGGGAGCTTGGAGGAGTTTGGATTTTGAACTTTTGTAAAAGAGGACTTTCGTATCACATTGAATTTCTGTTTCTCTTTCTAATATGCTACGAGCGCCATACCCTTCTCTTGAGGTTTTGGTCGAGCTTAAGTGATGCAGAGAAATGGTGTGAGGTGCTGTGAGGGACCCTTGCAGCTCTGAGAATGAAAACAAGCTATGATAAAAGCCTGCCCATCCCCTAAATACTGGAATCATCAATTGTTTTCAACTCCTTCTCAGATCTGGGTTACACTAGTAGAAGACGAGATCGCTTTGCCTCTCTTCCTCTCTTTGAGAGCAGTTTGCAATGCTACGTGTTGTCTGTAGCTAAGCAGATTGAAACAAAACATGGCAATATACCTGGTCCTTTTACATCCTGAGCTACCTGGAGGTAAATACTGTAATCAAAGTAAATTCCCATTCCATTACCTTTATTCACTCTTTTATGTGGCAATATTACAGATGGTTAATCATCATTTTACTAGATTCATTCTCTGTTTAGAGCACATCAACCTCTACTGTTTGTAACAGTGAACATGAAGGTGGATACTTCATCTTTCATGTGAGTGCAGTCTGGCTCCTGCACTGAATGGTGGCTTTCCTGCATGAAGAGTATTGATTAGCCACAGGCTGGAGTCTCTTTTGCGTAATTCTATACGTAAAGCTGTGATCTCAAAAATTCCTCACAGGCTGTCCGAGTTCAGCTTCCAGTTTTGAAATGCATGGCTGAACAGCTTCTTGTAGTCATCTCACTGGGTAGCTCTCATCCCTGCTAGAGTGTCTTACACTCTGATTTTCTGTCCCAGGTCATCTCAGAAGGCTTGGTGAAACTTTTAGCTTAGGTGAGAAAATGAAAATATGCCCCAAATACAAATAAATTGCAGTGCCAAGGTGTGCAGAGTTTTAGAGTGCACCTCTTTCATTCTTTTTCATATATAGCTTGAGATTTCAAACTGCAAATACTTGAAGGTTTGAATGTATTTCCACTGAAGAAGCTATATATTCTGCAGCTCCACTGCAAGTTCTTCTAGGGCAAGCATACGTTATTGGCACATGCCTTGATGTGTGTCTGCAGCTTTTAACTCACAAAACAGTGACACTTTATTTTTCTCTTTATCCTTCCTTTAAACGAGCTTAGCATCTTAAAAAATCAGCAATTCATATTAGGGCCAGGTGGCTTATGATTATGTGAAAATATTATTTGCTGAAAAATTTGCTTTTATTCTTTACAAAGCAGACCTGAATTTGCCAGTTGTGGACTATGACCCGTAGAACAAAATCGTCCTCAGGATTCAGGAAATTAAATTGAATTTCATCTCCTGAGAGTGAATGTCTGCATTCTCTTTGACCTCTGGAGTGGGACTTAACTGGCATGCTGTGGAATTCCAGTTTGCAACATCTCCTAAATATTTCCAGCCAGTAGTCCTACTTTTTCTATACCATTATTATATGATCTCATAGCAATCATCTCTATACTTAGGATAGTTCTATTAAGCTTCTTGCACTGAGTGGAAGAATATCAGGGCTGAATCCCTTCAGACAAAAAGGCAACTGAATCAAAATCTTCTACATGCTGGGTAAGTCTCCTAACCCTGGATGATGAGCTAAAAAATTAAGTGGAATTTCTTACTAGAAGATCAATGCCCCTTGCTTTTGTGAATATTTCTAATCTTTTGATGGATTCAGCTCTTGAATACAAACCCAGATTTCTTTACATTCGGTTGAACTGAATACTTTCTTGGTTAGCTGCAACAAGCAAAAATTGTTAATTGCTTGCACAGCCGCCTTTGGTGATCTTCCATGACATCCTCACAGCCTGGTAAGGGTGAAAAGAAAAGATTGAATTAAATCCTTTGTTACTAAGACAATAAAGCAAAGGCTTGCATGACACTCTTCTAAGTAAGATTAGTTCATGTAGATCTTGCTGCTATGAGGGTGAGTGCAAAATTGTTTGGAAACTAGAGAGAGTAATGTATCAATGGCTCACTCTCAGGTGTGGGAGGATTCTTTTTGCAAAGCTCTGCAAGGATCTGTCCTGCATCTGAATGTGCTGAAGTTCTTGCTAACAGTCTATATTACAGAATAGAAATTGTTGATTAAATTGTTATATGACAGTGGTTGATAGGCTTAAATTCAAAGTGAATTTGACAAACTGGATGAATACTCTGAAAAAAAAAAAAGATTATATTCAATAGAGACAGTGAAAAAGGGAGAAGTATTCAGCAACAAGACATAGAAATAGGAACAGTTAATTAGATGGTAGTTAATTAGAGGGAAACGAAACCAACCAGATCTTAAATTGTATCACAAAATGATTATAAGTTAAAAGTCTACTTCTGTTTCAAACAAAGCTTGCATTTGACATGGACACATGGAAAAAAAGAGCATACACTGTGACACATGCAGAATTATCCTTCTTTTTTATAAACGCTTACAAGGTCCCAAGTAGCATATTATGACCACCTTTGGACATTGCATTTTGAGAAAGGTACAAATCAGTTGAAGAAAGTCCTGATAAAAGCAGCAAATTACATCAGCTGTTGCAATGTCCTGGAGTGCCTGTGGAACTGTGGAAGTGGGTTTTATCAATGTAAAGACTGAGGGGCTAATGTAATACTGGGAAATCATGGCAAGGAAGATTCAAATTAAACAGTAAGGAAAAGTTTGTAACTGCAAGTCAGAACAGATTGCCTGAGGAGGCTGTAGTGGTGCTATTGCTGGAGGACTTCAGAACGCGTTAGACAAACACTTGTCAAGAATGACATAGATGTGGCTGATTGTGCCTTGGGACAGAGCCATGGAGGAACTGACCTCACAAGGTCCCCTTCCAGTCCTACTTTTATGTGAAGAGCATTATGCTGTTTCCTCCCACCTCACTTTCAGAGTTCTTCTGTTCCTCCCACAAGCTCTCCTTTATCTGCAGCTACTCTCCTAAAAATAAACTTTAACTGTCTTTTTTACTATTTTATGCATGTATAGGAAATACTTTCTGCACAAGACAGTTCCGTGGATGGACAGGATCCCCTATGAAAAAGGGCAGGAGTATTTCTTACCATTTGTAGATAGGCACTTTTTTTTTTATAGAAAAAGGATTCTCACTACAGGATTTATACCTAGATATTCAGAAATATTTTGACCACCAAGAGAAATATGAACTGTAATTGAAGTGACAGCTTTTTTTATGCAGGGAAAAAAAAAGCAAGTTAGAGACACCTTTGGTTTTCAGTATTCACTCTAGACACATTGAAGTTACAAATCTGGTACATCTTTTCCCACTCTTTGATATGTCAAAGCTGAAAGGGCTATCTCCTAGTAAGCTTAACCTTAGTGTTCTCCTGTTCTGCGAGAGGAGTTAGTTTGAGAAGAAAGGGCAATTTCACTAGGTAGTCAAAACGGGCAGCTGAACTCAGACCAGAAGCCCAAACTGGTCTGATGCAACAAACAGGGTAGAGTCGATAACCGGGGCCACATTGCTTTGATCACCTCCTTCCCTCGGCGCTGCTCCCGAAGCAGAGGTGACCCCAGCCCCCGTGGCGCGGGGCAGGCGGGGGCTGCAAGGGCTGGCGGTGGGAGGGCTGGGGAAGGGCGGCGCTGAGAGGGGAGCCCGGGGAGCCGCCGGCAGGTGAGCAGCCGGCCGGGCCCTCGGACAGGGAGCCGCCCGCGGGCTCTCGGCGCAGTTACCCCTGCGTTGAACGTAGCGTGGTGGAGGATGGACCGGAACGGGAATTGCAAGCCCCGTCCCCGGTGCGCGGCAGCGGCGTCGCCGCCCTGCTCTGTTCGCCGGTCCCCGTATCGGGGCCACCTCCGCTCGCCCGCCGGCGCGGAGAGGTGCGGAGCGGAGCCGGCGGATGGCACGCGCTGCACGGCCGGGATGAGAGGGCGCGGCGGATCGGGCCCGGCGCTGCCCGGTGCCCGTGGGGGCGCTCCCTCCTTGCCCGCCTCCCGGGCGCGGAGGGGCGCGCTGTGCCCCCCGCTGCGCTCCTTTTTTTCTTCTTTTTTTTTTTTTTCCCCCAATTTGAACTCTTGCTTCGCAAATTGCGCGTGATGAGCTCATGATGCCGCGCCCCCCTGCCCCGGGCCCGGGCAGGCGGCGGGACGCGAGGTGGGCGGGTGCGGCGAGCCACTGGGACTCGGCTCCGCGATAGCACTGCCCCGCAGGCAGGAGCAGGGGGCTGCGTCCTGGACCCGCTGGGGGGTGGGGTGGGGGCGTGTTACCTTTTCTTTCCATCTATTTTTGGGGTTTCTTTGCTCCCCCTCCCGCTGCGCGCCGGGCTGTTCGCCGCTCCGTGCGCAGGTGGATGCCTGAGCTCTGCCGGGAGCGGCCCCGCCGCCGCGCAGCGCCGCGCCGGGGCGGGGGGAGCGGCTGCCAGCACCGGCCTCTCCGCCGCGGGGGGCGGCTCCGCCCGGGTGCGGGGCGGGCGGCCGTGAGGCGGGAGGGAGAAGTTTCTCCGCGGCCCCTCCGAGGGGCAGCGGTGAGGGAAGGAGCTGGCCCCGCGCTGCTGGAGGAGCTGCTGCTGCTAGCGCTGTCACCGGAGCAGCCCGGCTTTGGCCATGAAGAGGAAACAGAAGAGGTTTCTGCAAATGACGCTGCTTTTCACCGCGGCTCTGATTTTCCTGCCCGACATCGGCCTTTGGTCTCTCTACAAGGAGAAGCACCTGGTGAAGCCCGCCGAGCCCGCCGAGCCGCAGGTAGGTGCGGAGGCGGCCGGGAGCGCTGCCCCTGTGCCGCCGCCTCTCGGGGCGCGGCCCGGGCGCCTCCTGCTGTGGGGCTGAGATGGGTCCGGGCGGAGAGCGGCACGGCAGGGGCCGGTCCGGGCTCCGCGCCGGAGAGAGAGAAAGTTGTGGGCGAGCGCATGAACCTGCCGGTCGGGGACCCCCGAGAAGGGCGAGGGTGAACAGTCGCAGGAGCTGTTTGTGAAATTAGGAGGACGTGGGGTCTTGCACGCCTCGTTGGTCTCAGATTTTCATTACGAGAAGTGGAGTTTTTACCGTAACTTTTGTCTGCCTCTCAGTAACACTTCTTGAACTGATGTGTGGCTTTATGTCCGCTGAAATTACTCGGTGTCCATCTAGGTAACTCACCGCCCGGATTTTTTGTTTTCCCTTCCTTTCTGTTGCAAACTTGAATAACAGTCTTTTCCTCTCCTGAACGTTGCTGATGTGAGTTGATACAGCTACGCTGTGGGTAGCTGCTTCTCAGGCTGATGTCACAACGAACTTTTAAGTGTTTCCAGTTTACAGTCTCCTCAGTCACTGTTATTAATAACAGCAGATGTCATAAGCTGGTTTTTTGGTTAAGTTATTCTTCAAGTCGCTGGGTTTATGTATGGGTCGTAAATCACGGTATGACCTGCATTAGTGAAGTTCAGGTTTTGGGAGTTGTTGTAATGCAGTGCTTTGAAACCCTGCCTCCAGTTTACCAAGGCTTGTGTTTGTCCTGTTCAACAGTGCTATGCTCCTACACTGTGTCAGTGAAATTTAAATATAACATAAATATTTCATAGATCATTAGTAAGAAATTACGGGATTGTTTGATCTTTTAGCTTGTTTAGCAGTTGCATAGCCTTCATATTAGAGTGTATTAGACAGCATCATGTATCATTTTAGTGTATTAGTACTCCTAATTTCAAGGTTCGTCACCCATGTATATAATGCACTTTCCACATACTAAATGTGTTTAAGTCCGTGCCTTCAATTGAACAATAACATATTTGATTCTTTGTTAGTATAGCTATCCATTACAGAAGTTATTCCTCTGAAGTATTGTAACTTTGGTTAGTGAAATATGCTGAATGGGAAGTACTTTATTACTACAGGAGTTTAGGTATAGTTTCTTAATTTGAAGCTTACTTTATCCTTCCATGGGTTTTAAAATGCTATGCTGGATTTTCTTTGGAAGTAATTTCTGCTGAAAGAAAATTAGACATGATCATAAGTGTCTGTCAGTTTACAAGGTGTATACTGTAGTCTTTGCAGTTTCTAATTTCCTTTGTGGTTTAGGAAAGCTAAGGTATTCAATGCAAATAATGATTTCTGTGTTTGTTGCATGGCTTTTTACAAGACAAATGCATAAGGTGAAATTTCTAATGTTCAAGACTGCACTCTTAAGTAGAGCATAACTGGATAGCACTTGAAGGGAAATAACTTTTTTTTTAAAAAAGTTCTGGATAAAATTGTGGAAGAAAATTGTGGGAGAGAGCAGCTGAGCATACATGGAGGACTACTAAGACATGCTAATGAGACTCCAGGAAATTTTAAATACTGAGTTTTCTGAAAGAGGCTTTTAACCAGCTTCCTTCTCTTTCTCTTCTCCCCACCTGAATGCTAATTGAACAGTAATGGGACTGTTTAATGGGAAAACAATAAAAAAGAGCAATGAAACTTTGAACCTTACAGCTGACTCTAATATAATTCCACTATCATAGTCAGAATTGAAGTCATGTTGGCAATGTCATTGCCCTGTGAGGATTGCAGGTTGAAGCAGAGGTAAGTAATGCAATTATGATACTTGTGTCTTTGTGTTTTGGGTATAATATGCATAAGCATACAAGGAACAATGGTTGAAATACAAGTTCTGAGTTCAACTCTTAAATATTAAGGAAAATATAAGAAGATGGTCAGTGTAGTTCTTTGAGACTACACAAAAAATGAGATTGTACTAGAAAAGACTACATTAGAAGTAGCGGAGTAGTATAGTAGAAATACAACTTTTTTTTCCCTATGAAGTTGTTAGGAGATGCAAGAATTTCAACGCGGTGCACAGTCGTTCTTTGCCCTTGAGGTATTCAGTTACTCAGTACTTGAAGCAACTTAACTAAGTTTAAAGGTCAGTCCTACTGAAAATGCAGCAATATTCTGCATGTATTCTAAAGTTGTATAAGTTTACATAGCTATATATCTAGAGTCAGCACCTGAGACACAACAGCCAGATTGTTATGGCATATTGTGACCATTATGACCATGGAAGAGGGGCAGAGCTGTCTGTAACTTCAGGCTGAATTGGTTTTACCAGTTGTGTGTCTGCTGGTATTCTGATGCTGGCAGTGATGTTGATAAACATGGCATCTTGTTTTAATAACATTTAAATTGATCTTATTGATAATCAGATGTTTTTGAGAAGGTGGCATGGTGAAATTCAGATTTTCTGACTAGTTCAAAACTAAACTTTTCAATTCACTGTTCAAGCAGATGTCCCCAAACTTGCCTGTGAATGAGGGTTCTGTCAGCTACTCCTACCACAGAAGCTGTTTGCTGTAGCACCAGAGGGAAGGAGGGATAGCAGGCTAATGGAGGAGGCATTGATATCCTGACAGCAGGAGGCAGAGAAGCTGTTCAAAAATGGTCCACAATGCAAAAATAGTCTATTTCTATCAATGGTAGAACAGTGTCTTTGGGGACTGTGTATTTCCCAGTGCCTAGAAGAGGGCACTTGTGCTCTTAAGTGCTCTCTGGAAATGCTCATGTGAGAAAATAAGTTGTCTTTTTTGTTCTTTAATATAGAGCTGCAATAAGTTACGTAAGATTTTTTGTTATTATTCTGTGAATTATTTCTGAGCAGAGAAGCTCTTCTTCAGGAAAGGTTAAAAGATGAGAAAATGGTATTGATGACCGTGATTTAAGACACCATTAATGATTTTGATCACTGTACATGAATTTTATAAGCATCGTTAACCTCAAAGTGTTTCATAAACTTACTTTTTTTTAACCTATAATATTTTCCTAAGTTTTTCACTTGTGAACTTCGAAGACTTTGTCTTTATATTTTGGTAATTGGTTAAATTGGTTATTGGTAATTGGTTATTGGTAATTGGTTATTTTTGGTTTATCACAACTAGAACTTCAAGGGTAAAGGTACAGTTATTGAAGTTCTGAGTTACGTGGAGTAACAAGCTCTCTGTAAAATACAGTTTGACAATAAAACAGCACACGTGAGGGGGAAAAAAGAATCAGTTTCTGGTGTAATTATTTTAAGCCAGTCTTCCATGCTGTGCTATGGGGATAACAGAAATTGAATAAGAGACTTTTGAAAAAAGTCTCATAAATTCCTTAACACATTATGGTGTCCTTGAGTTTTGATTACATTTTTTTATCGTTAGTTTAATTTAGTATTTTTTTTTTGTCACAGAAAATGTTATGTATGTGATACAAGTATCCTATCTTGATCTTTTCTTTCGGCAAAATCCCAGGGCCAGGGTATTTGAATACTAAGTTATGCTGATAAAACTTTTAAGTTCAGTTTTGTTTTCTATGGAGGAAAAGCAACAATGCACTACAGTCAGTAGGATGTGATGCTAGTCCAAACCTGGTTATCTGATGGTATTTAAAGTTAGTGCTACTTTATTTGACTACAGTAAGGCTGTATCCTTGTCTGTTAATATGCTTTCAGCATATTAAATGTAACTTTGTGTTAAAGAAACAAATTTCCTACAGCAGCTTTCCAGTGTCCTTAATATAGGTGTTTAGTGAAAAGTGTTGTGAGAGGTGCCATTGTGGTTGGCTGAAAGGAGGGCAGTCTAGTGAAGTAACCCCTAATGCATTTCAGATTCATTTGGTACTTTTTTCATTCAGTTGCCATCTCCTTGCTTCTTGGTGTCAAATCCCCTCACTTAAAATTGGATTGAACAGCAGCATCTCTTAGTCACTGGTGCTCTGTAGTACTTATTCATAGGTGTATTACTGAAATTCTTTATGACGTGTAAAGTAAGGAAAGAAGGTAGATTTCTGGCTTCATTTCGCTTGTGCTTTGGCGCAGTGGGGTATGTTACTTTAATGCCCTGATTTAGGAACTTCTGCGGCACGAGCTTTCGATGGTGTTGGCTCTTTTATTTTGGTGCATATGCGGTACCCAGAACAGACCAAAATACAGCCATGCTGTCAGGGAAAGCGTGGAATGGAGTCACATTCTCTTTCCCTTGTGTGAATTCTGTTTCTGTCTGGGTAGCCTCATGATTAGGTCTTTTTCCTGGGGTATGTGAGGTATACATTTAAATGAACTCCTCAGGATAAGGACAACTTGGTTCATACAAATTCTGGGTGTGTATTGTAGTTGGCAAACAGGCACAAAATCCACCTTTCAAGCCTAGTAGTTGTGAAAATACTAACTTTGGCTCCTGAATCCAGGAAGTGGTGTCAGCCTGAAAACTGTCTTGCAAACACTCGTTAGTTTTGGAAGTTCGTGAAAGAGCTGAAAATTTGAATTTCCCCTTAAAGTGCAATGTTTCCTACTGTTTCCTACACACAGGTTCTGATAGTCATAATTGTTCCTGGACAGTTGATGCTGTTTACTCACTATTGATGCCAGTTAAGTACAAAGTTTGGGTTGGCGAATTCTGTTTCTGAAGCTGCATAAAAGCTTGCATCTTGGAAGTGAGACTTGTCTTTATTCCACTTATCTGTATTTCTCCTGGTTTTCCAGTTGCTATTAACAGCTACAAAAAACTTGTGCTAAGTATGCTTTGGTTAGGACACAAATAGACACATATTTCCCCTGATTACACTGTCAGGACAGTCAGTTACTTATGTGTTTAATTCCACTGTCTCAGTTACTTACCTTTGCTTTCAATACAAACCTGTGAGGTAAGAGTTTTGTCTCTCTTTGACAGAGCAGTAAATAAAGTATAGAGTGGCAAGTAGGCCCAAGTCTACAAATGCAGCTACTTGACTATGGCTGATGTTAATTTGTACAGTTTTGTGAGAGTGCATGGCAAACCATAAAGAAACCCCTAATAAAATGAAGCTTCACTTTCTGTGCTTTTTTTTGGTTGCTGTGCGTGTGCTGTTCTAAGTAAGTTCTTGTTTCTCTCTTCAGAGAAACAGCTGGGACTGGGTGTGTTCAATTCTCTTTTATTCTGCAGCTCTGTTCATTGCTGCAGTGGTAAGTCATCTCCAAGCCCTCTATACGTGGCATGGTAAAACAGAGAGTGGTCACTTAAAATGCAGTGAATTTGCTATCTGCATTTGCCATTTAGGTATTTAACAGTCATGCAGTTAACACTTCTGTAATTCACTTCCTTATCGGAATTGTTCATGTATAATTTTATTCCCCTGTGTATACTGAAACCTACTGAGGAAAATATAGTTTGAGGCCTAAAACCTCTGTTACTTTTAAGGTACAATATTATTTTTGGCAATTAACAGTATGTTTCTGTTGTATTCAGTATGCCAGAGGGAGCCCTCCTGTGGTTAACTTAATGCCTATCAGTTTTCAGGAATGTTACTAAACAGAATATATCTTATGGGATAAAATGGAGTATTTTCTACATTTAGTTTTCTTTCCATTTAAGTCAGAGTTTGTAATGCATTTCAGCTATTATTATTGTGTGTAGTTACCTTTTTTTTTAAGCGCTGTCATTTCAGATTTATCGAAATCTAACACAAGGGCAAGAAACCTCTGTGCATGTCAATGTTAGGACTTGCAGAAAGAGCAGTGTGATGAGGGGGACTCTGTAGCCTTATAGAAGGAGTGGGATGCAGGATTGCTCACTGAGTGAGGAGAATTCCAGGCTGTATTTTGACGTCTCATTGGGACTTGATGCTCACTTCTTTCTTAAAATTCCTCTTCTCCCTGTGCAGGGTCTGGAAAATCACAGTGGTACTATAGGTGCATCCCAGTTGGGAGCCAGACTGTATGACTACACTGTGCTACTGCATGTGCCATTTGGTGGGGATGCAACCATGTGTGTAGGCAGATAACTGTTCACATACAGAACAAAGAACAATTCAGCTTTTCTTTTCTTTTTTCTTTTTTGAATACTTAGACAGGTAATGTATGGTCTTTGTCTAGCAATATGCTGGTACGCACTTTTATAGCAATTGACTTCAGCAAAACTGAGTGTATGCTAACTATTTTGATGGATCAGGGCTAGGAGCAAACATGTTAGGTTACTTTAAATAAGGCTGAAAAAAAATTAAATCAGAGCTTGACAAGTTAAATACAGTGCACCTCAGGAATCCCAGACTAAAAATCCTACTTATATTTAAGTATTCCTCAATGTCAAGAGACCAAATTATGCTGACTGAAAGAAATAGCAGTCCCAGTTTTTTAATGTTTCTTTAAAATGTGAAAAGGCTTTATTAGGAGATGCCAACCTGCTGTACCAGCTCATTTCTGAGAATTCCAGTGTAAACTGGTTTTTAAGGTCAAGCTCCATTGTGATTCATTGGTTTCAAACTGGTTTTGACAATTGTCACGTTTGGAGGAGTTTGACTGAGTGAAACTGGGCTTGGCTGGGTAATCTTTCTCGAAACATGTCATTGATAGAGAAGTCCTTTCCCTCTTTTTGATGAAACAATGCTATAGGAGAGACCTGCTTGAGGAGGTTTGCTTAAGAGGTGAAGGAGAGAAAGAAAATCTATTGCAGGGATTGAACAGAACTTCATGCTTCTCTTTCAAATTCTTCACCTTCATTTCCATGATTTCCACACATCTTTTTTCATAGAGAAGATGACGTGACTCCAAGTCTATGCAAATACCTGGTGATTCAAGTCAGTTATTTAATCACCAAACTAATAGCAATATATTCAGAGAGTTGTAGGAATACAAAAAATGAGGTGTATGTGCAGCTAATGTAAGAAATAGGCTAAAATATCCCACTGTTTTCTGGGTGTTTCTACAAGATTCAAGGCTTCATGAGAACAATGTTATCTTACGCTACGCTTTTAAGATCTCTTGGTCGGTCCTACTGAAGGAATTTCCTATCCCCTCTTTTTCCTGGCCAGATCCTGTTTATTGAAGGCCTCTGCCCTCACTTTTGGAAGCAATCACTAGCTGAAACGTGAAGCTTTTTCCTAGCCCCATTTGGATTTAACAGATAACTACAGCATCCCTTTCCCCTGTCACCTCCAAATGTTGGTTACTATCCAGTGGCTGAATTTTTCAACCACATTTCTGGTGACAGGACATAAGAGCATTTGACAGATGCTTCCCTAGATCATCTGAAACCACCTCCACAACAGTTTAAGCCTATCTGCCAGACTTTTCCCTGAAGTAGCTGAAAAATATTTGCATGTCTTCTTCAGAGCCACATGAGAGTAAGCCCTGTGAGAATTGCAGCGAGGAGTTTGGGGCTAAGTAACATCTGGCACTGCTGTCAATGTGCAGTGCTCTGAAATTTCTGTCACATTTGTGCCAGCTAAGAGTTAACCATACCCAGTGCAATTTCCTACGCTTTTCAGTTGCTTTTTTTAATACTAAATTTACAGTGCAAATTGAACATAGTAGACTAGAAAAATCTGTCCTGTAAAGCTTAAATGTTTCATCGATCAGTGATAAACTATTGATTCTCTGCTTAAGATGCAGTGGTGATTTAACAGTTTACTTCTGTGCTGTACAGCAGTTTATGACAGGATGTGATACTACTAAGAGATTTAGCTAGGCAGAGTAATTATCTGAACTAGAATTTGGTTAGGACACCAGTGTTAATACAGGGTGCTTTAGAAATTGGATTGCTCACTGAAGTGTGTAAGTGCAGATTTATCAGAGTAACTTAAGGTGCTCATTTGCTTAAAGCAGCATAATTTTTCATAGTTGTACTTAAAATAGAATAACAGATGAGTTTGTTTAGAAATTCTAGTCTGTTTACTTATTGTTGCTCTCTGAAAATAGTTTTCTATAAATTAAGTAGCAGGAGAATGCAAACAAATTTTTAGGACAAGCTTTGCATTACATAAAGATTATCTGTAACAGACGGTTTGTCTTTCTGTTTTGTCGTGCACTCCCTGGGCAAAAGGTTATGCTTGTAATGTAACATTTGGGTAATGTTGCTGAAGCTTTATGTGCTGTATGTCAAACAAGTGCACATATGCTTGGAGGGCTTGAGATATTTCCACCTAAGACAGTTAGCTCCAACAGACATTGGCAAGAGAAATCTCTTTTCTGCACAGATTAACTGTACCCTTGGCAAAATTTTGCCTGTCCCTGGCAAAGCCTCCACAAATGCAGCAATAGTTAGCCAGAGCTAGATAACTTCAGAAGAGCCTGTAAATTGTACCAAATCTTGTGCTGAAGCAGTATCCTTCAGTAGTTTACCAGCTCTGAATCATTTGTTTTATGCAGAATGTAATACATGGTTTAATGTAAAGTTCACGTATGTAATTATTTTTTTTATATGAGAGACAAAATACCTGCTGTGGTCTTTTAATGGAGAAGGCCCTATTATTTTCAACATAGCAGCACACCTCTGTCTGTTGCTTCTTTCTCTCCTTTTTTTGTTTGCTTTTTCGGGGGAAAAACACATTTTGGTTTCTTCAATGTTTTTGAGACCTCGTTTGATTGTTGGGTAAATTATTATATAGCATTGCTTGAATGCTGGAAATTTTTTAGATTGCTTTTTCCACAGAGTGGTAGTTTCACATTAGCATGAGGAGTGCATGAAAAAGACACATTAATGCCATCTTACAAGAAATGTATTGCTATTTTTAAGGCTCTGAAAAATGACTACTTTTTAAGTTGCATTTGATATAGATACAGAATGAATGACGGGCTTGAATGGTTGTTGTTTTCCAGGAATGCTCAACATAAACTAAAGCGACAGTCAAATTGCTGATCAAATTTCGCAAATATAAACCAGTGTAAAAATGTAAATCCAGAACTTTTATGACATTCAGTAACGAATCCTTAGCTAAAGTTACAAAACTATTAGCGACGCAGCATACATGGACACGAAAAGGACTTGTAGTGCCTGTGAAAGTCATCAGAAAACTCAAAAATTATATGCAAAAGCCCCACAGCAAAATATTCCTGTAGTATATTTAATCTGTGTTTCATATCAGATTAAATATTTTTCAGCGTAAGGGCATCCTTGATGTAATTTCCAGTGATAGTGAAGTAAAAGGAATTTCTCCAAGTATATGGAGATCTGAATATGATGGTCACATATTATTTTGATCTTTACTGCTTCTTGGTCTACATAGTGGTCTGGGAGAAGATTGGTTTTATCTCTCCATTTTGCCTGAGTAATCCATTTAGGACATACAGCGCAATGAAAGCATAACCAGAACATACATATTAGCCTATACTTTGACATGAAAGTGAAATTGTGTTCACCTCCATCAACTGCCTGGAATGTTACCGGATTTTAAAAACAAAATTGAAAGCTGGCATCTTGAGCTTGGCAAACAAACATGCTATGTGTGTAGGAAGGGCTGCAGAAGAGAGTAGGGAACTTCTGTAGCTCCTTCAAGGAAAGCAGCAAAGCTGCAGAAGAGGTGGGAAACAAGTCTAACTGGAAACACCTTATGTGATCTTTCTCCCTCTTCCCTCCATGTTCCCTTCTCGCTTGGAAGGTATCCCTACTCATTGCAGGGGTTTGGAACTGAATGATCTTTAAGGTCCCTTCCAACCATTCTATGATTCCATAATTCTAAGAGCAGTAAAGAAGCTGAGATATTGTTCAAGTCATCAACACACACAGTGCACAGATAAACTCCTTGACAAAGATTTGTTACTAACATGAGACTTTTAAAACGGAGATGGTATCTCAGCGAATTACTACTCAGAAATTCCAAGTGTTGTGGTTCATGTGCTAACCCCACACAGAGCAGTAGTGCAGTCACTGTTAAAGACAGTAAAAACACAGATAAAGGTGTTTTCATTGAAACAGGTTCAACATGAATAAGTGACAAGAAATTTTTCTTCAGATGCTGAAGATATGCAACAAATCTCTCCTTCAGAAGCTATGAAAAAAATTGGTGTTTTATATTGGGAGAAGAGAACTGGAGGTGGCATCATGCTAAGCAGCAGCCTACTTCTGTGTCTAGAATGAATGTACATGGCAAGCAAACACAGGGCATCAAGCCCAGGACACACATATTTACTGTCCATGCACATTGTAACCCCTTTAGACAAGAGGTCTTGGTAAAACTTACTTTTTCTTGTGTTATAGTCACATTTATTCTGTGATTTAGGAGATTAAAATCTCACTAAATATTTGCTTATGGGCAGGAGAAGGTGAGAAGACCATCTTTGCTCCTTGAGTGAGCTGTAACATGACCTAACAATCTTACAGTGAATAGAACCATTTTGTGAAAGCCACCATGCAAATAAGTGGGAAAGTGTATGTTTATGAGTATAAATTCAGTACGCTTTACAGAGTCTTTGACGTTTCCTATTTTTTTTTTAACAAATGTGGATTCCTGGTTTGGTTTTGTCTCCCCTCCCTCTTTATGCACAGACTGTATGTGGGCAGGCTTTATGTTTGTTTTTTGAACAGTGATAACTTTAGATGATCTACTGAACCTTTTTTCCTGTTTGCTTCTAAGTCTTGAAATATGTAGGCAATAAAGATGTTGGCTCATTTTGTTTGTGCCCTTATTTCTTTACAATCTTTCCCATTAGCCGTTTCCACTCTTTGGGCATTGGACTCTCATATAGATTTCTTTAGGAGACCATACACAAGTTTGTTAGAAAAATACTTGCCCAAGGCTGCCGTCTTTACAATTTACTTGGCTAGCTTGCTTCTCTCCTGACATATGTGATCTAAAAATAATAAAATGACTGACCTTCTCTTCCACTTAGTAACCTTCTTCATATTGCAGATTGACCTCCAATTTATTGATCCGGTTGTTAGAGAGACCAGCTAGTCTCTTTTAATTATAATGGGGAATTAGAAGCTGCCAGAATGTTAGGATGGAAGTGACAGGAAGGAAACATGAAAGAAAGGAAGATGTACAGCTAGGAGAAAAATAAGAAAAATATATCCCGTCATTGTATTTCTTGGACGTGTAAGACAAGTTGACTATCATGTTTCCTATGCCTTTTCTTTCATGTTGCTCTAATCTGAATCTCTGGCATATATTGTTATATTATTTTTCTTTTTAATGCATACTAACTGCAACCTTGCTTCTCTAGTCTAATTTATTATAGCATATTAGTAAAGCTGCTTTGAAATACCCTGGATTAATGATGCATTTAAACTGTTTTAAACTGACCCTAGGCTAGGTCAATTATTAAAGTAGTGCCAGTGAGGAATATTTTATTTTGATTGCAGTAAGCTCTTAGTTTTACGTTAACTATGTTGTACTAACATGACCTGTGGGCTTTTAATGTTGTAGTGAATTGAAGTTCTGTGAGTAAAGCATGCTTCATATTTTAATGTAGTGAACAGAGGCTCCTTCTTGATAGACTCTATAAGCTTGTTTTCTTCTGTTGTACACATGGTCACCTTTGTGTACTAGTTCTCTGAAAAAGCAGGCTTGCCTTTGTGATATAAAGTGGAAACTTGATGATGTGTGGGTACTGTTTATGGTATGTTAGGTGTCTGCACTCACCCCTTCTCTGTCCCCGCAACTTAATATCCATGCTACTACACGCGTACTCAGGCAGAACAGTCTCTTTCTTTGCAACCTGGATGTTGAAAGGACTGAGTAGCTTGGGATATTTTGACGTGGGAACTGTTAACTTGGAGATGTTCTTTGAGCTCCTACTGAAAACCAAGGGGAGATTCTTAGTAGGGCTGCCTACTATGCTCCCTGATACTTCATGGTGTTTTTGCTGTCAGTAGTCAGACAGGCTTCATGGAGGATGTCCCAGGAGCAGCAGTGCAGGTGGAGACAAGGGCCTTAGAGGGCCTCAGTTCCCTCATGACACTGTGAGCATGGGCAGGTAGTCTGTTAAGTACATCAGGTTGAAAATTATAAGGAGGAAGTCTGTTTGATGCCCAGCTTCGGAACATGAGTGGGAAATTGCTGTTACTTTTGGTGCAGGGTAGTAGAAGTCTGTAATAGAGATTAATTCCCCAAATTTTAATTGTGAAAGCAGCGCATTTTATTTTTTATTGTAGAATTCACATTCTTAGTTATTGTGCAGGCAACTTTATATTTCTTTTCCCTTTTTGATGTGGGAAGTGTTAATTGCTGTGTTCCGCTTTAGAATTGAGCTGGAGTGAGGATTTATTGCATATTTTTCAAAACGCAGGGATGTGTTCACATGCTAGGTATGTCTGTATGTTTTAATTTAGTCTGCTTTTCTGTGAAAAGCTGTACTGTAGTTTCTCCATCAGATCCTAACATTATGGGCAGCTTATGCTGCAAATCTAAATAAAAAAACCCAAATCAGCTCAATAATAAAATCCAGTAATGCGGTAAAATTGGCATTGCCCACCCATCAAAGACATTGCACTTCACGGATTTGGTAGTGCTTAGGAAGCCTGAATAACTCATTAAGTTTCATCAGTAACTTTAGGCTGTGGTTTTAGTTTTTGGTTAAATTGGTCTTCCAGAAGAGGAGCTAAAACTGAGTCCTGTCATGGCCTGTTAAGTGCACCTACACAGAGCTTGTAGAAACTTGCTAAAAATAAAGAGAAAGTGCACTTCCTCAGAACAATTTTTTCAACTATTTTAAAGGACTATTAAACTAAGAGGAATAAAAACAGCATTTAAAATTTAGACTCCTACTTTGTGTAGAACAGTGATTTACCAATGACTGAGATGCTCAGGGTCAACAGAGATCTTGAACATGAAGCCACTTAAGAGGAGAAACAAAATGTAAAACCAGATCAGAAAGATTCATTCTAATTGCTTCAGAAGAATCGTGGGAAGGAAAAGAAAAGAAGTTTTATGTTTTGGCGTCGTTATTAGTTTGAGGTGCTTCCAAGGTGCTTGAAAACTAAGGTGATCCATGTCTAAGAAATAGGGGCATAAACGAATGATCTAAGGGATCAATAGACAGTGGTCAGAAGATTCATTATAATGGACGGAGTCTATATAATGGAAAAGAGGGAAAATAAGAAAATGGAAATTTGGGGTAAATAAAGGCAGAATTTTACTGCTATAGCTAAAGATCTCTCCACATAAATTTCTTTCTTTGTCTAGCCTTCTGAAGTAAAATGTGGATAAATATAAAGTAAAGTATATGGGGAAGTAAATAATCCTGGTTTTACATATACAGCAATAACATTTGACATAGTAATTGCTATTCAGCCAGAAGCTCTTGATTCTTATATTAGTTTTATGAAAATGTTAGCTTTCATTTCGAAGGGATAACATTGTTATGACTACTGTGTAAATTAATTGTGTACTGGAATATTGTGTACAATTCTTGTGCAATGGAAGTCATCACAGATTGGGTGGAAAAGATCCCTATCAAGGGTGACTGAATTAATTAAAGGCTTCATTTTTGAGTGATGAATGAGAGGACTGAGAATCCAATAGAGGTATCTGAGGAGAGAATAACGTGGAAAAGATATGCAGGGATCACTTTATTCACTGTCTCTTTCAATAGAAATAATAGCATCAAATAAAATACTGTAACGGGTTCAAAACAAATGACAGGTGCAGGCCTTTGTACAATAGGTTATTAAGCTGTGGAGCTTTCTGTGGATATTAAAAGCTTATATGGCTTCAAGAAACTATTGAATACATTCATGGGAGAAAAATCCATTAGGGCTAAAGACAGCACCTCTGGCTTGCGAAGTCCTTGAACTACCAGTTTCTGAAGGCTGGAGGGATATGTAGGGAAGTAAAATTGTTTGTTTGCCATTTATATCTTTCTTTAGGATTTGCTGTTGATCACTGTCAGAAACAGATAGTTGGCTAGATGGACCTTTTTATAAGACTGTAGTAAGTCATTCTTAAACTAATAATTTGTAAATTACTGTCATCAATAGTAGCTGCTGATAGAAAATCAAGTTATGGAAAAGGAGAAGATTTTGATTGAGTTACTTGATGCTGGAGAATGTTCCAGTAAGCTGGAAGGAATAAATGCCAGACAGGTTTAATGTTGCAGCTCTCCAATTAATTTGAGGCGTGGCACATGGAGATAACACACACCTGTAACAATATGCATTTTTCTATTATAAGCATGTCTTGGTGCATGAGTTAATATTTGAGGGACACTAAAGATGATTTAAAGAATCTAAACTTCAGTTAATATTTATAAGAGTGCTGTTCCCTATCATCTCCATCCTCTGTTATGTGCAAGCAATGGGATTCCAGAGACTTCTATGTACTTTGCTTTTAATTTTTATGCAAAACGTTATCAATTTCTCTTTTTTCAACAGTGTACATTTTTCCTCCTCAGGATAAAACAGGGATGTGTTGATTATGACACAATGTCATAAGGAACGTCTTAATTCTGAGATGGTGGTATTGTGTCAGTGTATTTGGAACAGCTTGGGGTGTGTGTGTGCATTTCATTTCATTTGTTTTTTAATACTGGAATGAAGTATTTGCCTACATTGATAAATTGCATATAAAGAGGAGATTATGGCCTTAAAATATTTAAATTACTCTGTGGAATATCTGCAGATGTACACATTCATTCCCCTGTAACTTGAACTTTTGAGTATATATAGATACGAATGAGATGTTCTACTATTTCCAAATGGTTCCCTTTTGCCTGGTATTGGTCTTCGTTTGATGTCATGTCTGTGTTTTGGATTCCAGTATGAATAGAATCTACCACAGGAATTGTGTATCTTAACCATCTAGGAATAAAGAAAATGTCTTGCCTCATCCCCCCCCCTTCAGTAGAGGTTAATTACAGGAAAACTTATTCATTGAGATTCTACAGGCTAGGATTCTATAGAGTGTGCTGGTCACAGATTTGCCAGGTACTTACCAGAACACCACTTAAGAGTTTGCTGACAGTAAATGGTGAAGATAAAAGCTCATCTCTCTTTTTCCTTTTTTTTTTTTTGAGTAAATAGCATAATGTTAAGTTGCTAATGCAAAGGAGTACGGGTAAGATGGAAACGGTATTTTTTAAGAACTCTCTTGGAATTTATTTTTAGAATCATAGAATGGGTTGGGCTGAAGGGGACCTTAAAGGTTATCTAGTCCAACTTCCCTGCCACGGTTTCTTAAGGACAACTAAAACCATCAGTGTATTATCAACATTCTTATCATATTAAATCTAAAAAAAACCAGCATCTGCCTGTGAAGAAAATTAACTGTGTCCTCGATGAGCATACACATTACCTGGCGACAACTAAAACAATGTTATCAATATTATTCTCATACTAAATCCAAAATACAGCAGCTATTAGGGAGAAAATTTACTCTATCCCAGCTGAAACCAGAACACACTTCTTTGTTAGAACCTGCTTCTGCTCTGCATTTTGCATATAACATAGAAATTTGTTTTATTTCTCTGTTTCTTAAATGCACGCCTGCTATGTAGTCCTACCTTTTTATATACAAGTTGCGGTGTGATACTGTCAACTATACTGTTGACCAGGAGTCAGGGCTTGCGTTTTAGAATTATACAAGTTCCTGCAGAGTATTTCATAGCAAAATGACAGGACTTTAAAAAATTAGACTTCATTGCCATCTTCCTCATTATAGGAGTAAAGCTCCCATTGCCTTCAGTGGGAACTGAGTTTTGTAATCAGTGCTGTCAGTCACCATCTGGACTGACTTTCTCTTTCATATCTGAATCTTACCATAGAGTCCTTCCTTTCTGGGATGCCATCTGTCAGGCAGTTTCTTTTGACTTGTTTCCAGCAACAACCTTTGTATCTTCTTTCATGTCCTCTTTTGTGCTCCAAGCAACCTCTCAAATCTTCATTCTCCCTGCTGTTTTCAAAATACGTTTTGAACACTGGTGTACACTATGAAGTGCCCTAGCAATAATAGCTATTACCAAACCCTAGGCAACATGACAGTCATCTGAGGAAAATCTGTCAGGAGGGCAAGGCTTGGAAGGCGTTGACCCCAAACGATTTTCTCATCCCTACAAGTGATATTTCAAAGAAGCAGCTGAGGGAGAGGTTTGAACCACTGATTACTTTGAGTCTTTGCTGTGGGTAAAAGAAATCAGTTAGTATGGCAGTTAACCTAATAATATCTTACAAAAGTATTAGCTCTTATAAACTTAAAAATAAGATCAAGCAACATTAGTCTAACAGTGTAGCTATTTTTGAAAGGCGTTTAGTCAGTAAAGCCATATTTATGAAGACTTAAAAGCCTGTAGTTTTGACCTAATATGTGATAACAGTCCTACATACAGGGTTTTCACCCTGACATAATTAATCCTCAATGTTAAGATTTTATTTGGCACTTTATAAGGAAATAGAATGAAAAGTGTGAACCCCAAACCTCCCAGTTTGAAAGAGAAAACAAAACATAGGAATATATCAGAAATAATAAGTACATAACTTTGTAAAAATACCATTTTTGAAAGTAAATCCAAGATAAGCTTAAAAAGGGATGCATCTTAATGAAAAAATCAGTAATTAACATATGATATAATTAATGAGTTTTAAATGGAATTTAGACATCATATTCACTGTAACTTGTGCATGGAGGGTTTTTTAAATTTATCTGGACAGCAGCCTTTCTTAGAAATGGTTTCAGGAACCTAATTTTTCCAAACAAAATTTGAGTGGGCTCTGGCTGGTTTACGAATTTGATTTGAACCTTAAACAAGGATGATTTAGAGTTTCAAGGAGATAGGAAAAGTAGTAATTTTTATAGCAGTACATTTTTTTTAGTGTATATATTAAAAAAGTCTCATATTGTGACTAAATAGCCTACAGGTGGGAAGAAACCAATTACTGTGTTCATGTTGTACTCATTCTCAAAGGAAAATATTATCTAGTATGAGAAGCCCTGCTTATTTCAAAGGTTTGAGAATGTGGCAACGGACAATTGTGTAACAGAAGATTGAAACAGAGGTTTTACCAGATCAAGACTTGCCAACACCTTACCAAGTTATATTTGCTCATGGTTCTTTTCCATAAAAATTAATAGTAGAAAACTGTTGGAAAAGTATAAACTACATTGCAGAATGATTAAAGACTGACATGCAATATCTGTAGGTACTTCCATTGGTTTAAATGTATTGAAATAACAATAACCAATATTTTTCCTGAAAAGTTAAGTTGGCATAAGACATGTTAATTTTTCCAAATATCAAATCTATTTCTTGTGGGGAAAGTGGTGTGAGCGGTCATCCCTAGGTGACTAAGGCTCTACTCATGAGTCTTCAGTCCCTCCATTTGTGGTGTCTAGCTTGTCACTTCATCTTTCTGGGATTAGCGTTCCTTATTTTTAAGATGTGGCTAGGAATACTACCTCTGGAAAGCAGTTTTCAATTGCAGATGAAGAGTGTGACACAAAAGAACCAGCTCACTAATAATTATTGTGTGACTCATGTAACTGCTCAACTTCACTGTATAATCATTTCTTGAAGGCTCTTTGGCCTCTGGGTAGATGCTGCAGAGAGCTGGCTACTTACATTTTTTTTTCCCCTCGTCGGATAAAAGATAGTTGTGATTATCTTAAACCTCCAGCTGTGTGGTGTGATTCTTGTACTGTTCTCCTTGAGAGGAAAATGAAGAAATTTTTCTGACAGAAAAGTTAGAGAGGTTTTTCACCCAGGTTAGTGACACACTTAAGTATTTTTCTGTTTTAGATAAAAACTTAAGGTTTCCCAGGCAATTGATCTGAACTAGTTCTATTATGGAAAAACTGTTCATTTCCCTTTTCCTTCTAAACAGCCAAACAAATATGAAAAAAAATCATTTGAATTTTGCCACCAAATTTACTTGTGGTTTCTTTCTGTGGAACAGAATAATAGTGGGAGCAAGGATGAGAAATCTGGTTATCATCTTTTAGCAGCTCTGATAGTTTACCATGCTCATTTTTCAAGGCAAAGTCCTTATTTACCTTTCCTCTCTGTCTTGTGTTTTTTCTGATTCAGTTCAAATGCTCTTAGCTGAAAAGAGGGGAAAAAACTCAAGTCTGAGGCACAACCATTGTCCTGTTGTCACTTAATTACCTCCCTCTCCCAGTCAAATTCCATAGGTTGGTACCAGGCCTCACTCTAGTGACCAGTAAGCCTGTGATGTCGTAATATATCTAGAAAGATCACATATGATTAGGTTTTCTTTACAACAGTGAATTGTATAAAGTTAAAATTGTGCTTGAAACCGTGATAGAGCAATGTATAGGAATTTTTCATATGCACCAGGAAAATTTGTTGTGATGACAGACTTTGTTGGATGTCTCTGTCTTCAGTGATTTCTTCAAGTGTATTTTGTCAGTATGGGAGCTTTGGCTTGATTTATTCAAGGGCACAATTCAGTCATTTTATCACTTTTTTTAGACCAGGCCCTGAGCTTGTTATAACCTGTGAATTGCTCTTGTTCCTGCAAAAGTGGCTATTTTCGAACACCTTCTAGGGTATGGTAATCAATTACACACGCAGTCATCAGGGAACTGTAAAAAGACAAGGCATTTAATAATGGAGGATCATATCTAGAGGAAAAGGATATGGCAATTAGGAAAGATGCTCTAGTGGACCCCTTAATGCCTCTTTTTCTCACTTAGGTAAGTATCTGATCTCTGGTTGAGATCCTTCAGATAGCTCAGCAACATGCCTGTGTATTAAAATGCCTCTGAGTAGTGGTTTCCCAAGGAAAATTCCCTACTTCTTATGAAGAGTCACCTTAAAAATCTGGGCATTATTAGGAAATAGGTAAAAATTCCTCTTCCTTAATTTTATTATGTATTGTTTTTTAAAAATATAGAGAGGTTAGATTTTGTTTGTAATATTTGCCCTTTTCACTTTATTTACAATGAATATCACAGTATCTTTACAAAATATAAATTTCTGTGTTGGATAATTCATTTTTTGTATCAGTTTCATTAGGCCTTCTCCAGCCCTGGCTGGTAGGAGGATGCATAGAGGATTCCACCCCCTCCACTTCCCCCACCCCACCCCACCGCCCCAGTTCTTGTGATGGATGATCATGGAATAACATGCCCAAAGGGAAAATTTCTTCCTGATCCTTGTCAGTTAGTAGCTGGCTTATGTTCTGTAGTCTGAAGACTTATATCCCATATACTTTACAGCTAAGTTTATACAGTGCTTCATTTTAGCTGACTTCAAATTTTGTTCATTACTAACTCCCAGCTTGGGAATATTACCGTTCCTTATTGTTCTGTGCTTTGGCAAAATCAGTCAAGAGACCGTCATTCTAATAGAAAGGCATGACCGATTGCTTTAAAAATAAATGATACTTGCACTGACACAAGAGAGAAAAAAGGTTCATTAAAACTCATGTTGGAGAACCCTCATCACTCTCTTTCCATTGCATTTGACATTGCCTGAGAGACTGTTATATATTATGTTTATTTTTAGGGACTATTGTTCTCTTTAAACTTGCTCTGCAACTTAAGGAGAGCACTAATGCTTTCAAACAGAACTTAATTTTACAAAAGCAAGACATTGCATCTTTCTGTTATCATTAGTGGCTGTTTCATGAAAAATCTCTTTAAAAATAAGTTTGACTTTGACAGGGATTATAAAAAGAATAAGGAGAATCACAGGCTGCTTTAGGGCATGTAGTTTGAAAACCTGTGCACTTTTTATTAAGAATGCAATGGTATTTATAAGTGAGACCTTCAGCACCTCATTTAATAACGTCTTTTGAAGTACTTAAAAAGCAAACTAGTCTCATTCAGTTTACTTTTTTCCCCAAGACTCACCTGCTCCACTCAATGTCTTGCTCGTATACAGAGCTCATACAAAACTATTGTTTTATAATCTCATGATCATAAAGGCAAAATATCCTTTCAAAACTGTCTATGGTAAATGAAGTCGAGTATGTTTCAAATCCTTTTTTTAATGAATGAAATATGAACCAATAAGAAAATGACAAATTTTATTTTTCACATAGGCCAAAACTAAAATACTAGTTTCAATTAGAAAGTATTTGTATACACAGGAGAGGTATGTTTAACAACACAAATTGTAACACAAATGTCCTGTGTTTTGCTACTTGATAAGCAGATTCAGGGAAAGCCACACATTTTTGTTTGTTTGCATTGTTTTCTTTTTCCTCCTCTATGTTTTCATTACTAGTTTCTTTGCAGGAACCTTTTAGGTACCTTGTGGTTTATCTTGTACAGTTAACATTAAATGGACTGCAGAATTGTGGTTTCCAGGGGCTATGACTTCCAACCATCTTTAAAAATGTCCGATTTCAGCCCTCAAGACTGACTTTTAGTCAGATGACTTGGATTACTTCATCTTATTTACTTGTAAAATGTGCCATGCATCTACTCTTTCCTGTTAATACCAGAACATCATGACTTGCTTTCACCTGAACTGAATGTTTGTAGGGATAGAGAGATTCCTGACTAAATAAAAATTCAGAAAGTGAAGCTGTTATTATATATTCTGCAATTGCTGAAACAGCTAACACATAACAGCTGCCAGATTACCTGTAATCAGCATCCACACAATAGAAGGTACTCTGCATACTGATGAAGTTGTGATTAACAGCTATTAACAACATGGAATTTGTCAATGAAAAAGTAGAGATGATTCAGTGCAATATTTGGAAAGAATTCTTGTCTATGAAGCTTCCTGACTTTAGACATAGTAATTTTAGATTGTTGTCAGAAATTTGTTAACGGTTTAAAAACGTGCCTTGAAAAAATATCTTCATAACTTCTAAAAAAAGGAAATGTGTTGAAAAAGGATGCTTTAAAAAAGTAGAGAGTCTGTCCTCTTCTCCACCCCCCCCTCCGCCAATGTATTAAACCATCAATTTCTTTTTAGGCATGTCAAGTCTCTAATTTCCTTGGAATTGTCTGTCTAATTATTTTTCTCTTTATGTCTTTCCTTATTTTATTCTGCATCCAAGCTCTATAAAACTTGCTGTACTTAGCTGTGATAAAAGATACATTAATTAATGTAATGCCACCCTTGTTAATCCTCCTGGAATAATATCAACAACTCATGAGCTTCCCTGTAGAAGGGTTACTGGAAGCAGTGTGTGATTTTGCTTATGTGTTTTGTTTTTTTTTTTTTATGGAACCAAAATAAAATAAGTAGGTACACTGAATAGAATCGTCCAAATATTTCTGTAGTTGAATTTCCAGTCTAGGACTCATCTTGGGATTTCATGGTACAAAAGTCAGCTTAGAAACCCGTTCATGGGTTTTAACCAGCTTGGATCACTGGGGTAGAATCTTGACTCTTGATAAAGTCATAAAAATCCATCTTTAGTTTTTGTGAGTTTGTGCTTTGACTTGATCTGCTTTAGGCTAGGTCTGAAAAGAGGCCCGGATGTTAGAAATGCTGAGCTTTTCAACACTTAGGACAACAGCAGAATGATCCAGAACTCAGGTGTCTCAATCTTATGCTTACTTACAACTGACTTAAACTTAAGGACAGAGTAAATGGGCCTGCATGGAAGCAGCTGAAAAAAACCCCTGCTGTTCAAAATGTGATTCCTTCACTCTATCCTTAAGAAGCCAAGCTGAGGGGAGATGTAGACAGCTTTCATTGACAGTGATACTGAAGCCATATTTTAATGTCCTTTCTGTAAAGGAGGTGTAGTGGTGTTGGTTTTTTTTCCCCCCCTCAGCATTTTTCTCTCAGACTTTTAACACAGTGATGAGCACGTGTAGATCCAGGTTCGGTTCCCTTCTTTGCCTGGAGAGAGCTGAGAGTCATTTTTCATCTCTCTGGAGAAACGAGCTACCAATTTTCAGGCGATCTTAAAACAAGAATGCTCTTCTTGCTCCCTGTGGAAGCTACACCTGAAGAGACTTCAACACTTGTTGGTTACCGTCTAGGGAAATGGTGTTATTTTGGTGTCTGTCTCAAGTGGCATAGCTTTAGGATAAGCTCAGTATCTACAGCGCCTAACTGGGTGAAGAAATGGAGATAATGGGGCAACTTCCATGCTGTACTTGGCGTAAGAGTTTTGGTGCAACTGGGTTAGCTGCTGAGTAGCAGAGAGCTAGGTGGATTTCTGAACTAAGGAAGCCTGCAGCTGAAGTCAGCCTTTTGAGCTTGAGTTCTGGAAATACAGCATCAAATCTCTCACCTTAATTTGGCAACGAAAAATTAGCTTCTTTACGGGGTTTTGTGAAAGAGTAGGTATCAGCAAAGCATATCTTGAAACACTCTCACTGTTCCACTGAGACATCTCATTGTGTCAGAGATCCTGGTTCCTTCTCTTCCTGCAGTGTATTTTGTCAGACTTTTTTAGACTAATCCATTATCAAAATGAGCTTGTCAAATCTCCTCATCGTGTTTTAGAAAAGGAATAAATTAGGTAATTATTCCGTTATTTGAAGATTAGTCAGTCTCTCTGATAGTTCAGTATTTTCTCCCAACAGAGTAGTATCATTAGCCAAATTTAGGGTCTTTTTAATCTCTTAATTCTCAGTAGTGCTAACAGAAGCGCACAGCTGTAACTAAGAAAAACAACTTAACCCAAAATACTTAAAACCGAAAGTCTTATGCAGACAACTCTAATGACAATGTTTTTTTAATCATTAAAAAGTATCTAAATTTTAAACAGTTGTGGGGTTTTTGGTTGATTTACAAATGCGGCAATTGAGATAGAAAATTTGCAATGCTGTGCATTTTTTTTCTAGTGACATGACAACTGGCAGAACTTGTGCTGCTCTGATAAGACGTATTGGGAATAATTAACTTGGGGGTTTGAGCTTTTTTAGTATATACATCTGTCACTAATGTTGAAGCTTGGAAACTGGAATAATGTGCTTTATTAGGTTAGAAATAGCTGAAAATGTTTACAAGGGACTGAGTTCTCGTGTCAAGTTATTAGACAAATCTGTATTGATATAGAGCTTCTATTTGTTTTTTTTTTAATAGACAGACATTTTAAAGTCGCAAAGAAAAAGTATTCCCTTAAGTCAATAGGCAGTAGGGTGTAAAAGGAAGGCAAGTTGAACTATTTGTATGTCCAGAGTTGTTCTATGAAAATGAAAGCTGGTTTTAGGACTGGACGAATTCTTCAAACCTCATAGGTCTGTATTTTATATGTGTAAAACCTCTTAAAAAGGGAAAGAGCATGATGGTGTATGGCACTTAAGAATATCCAGTGCTGTAATTCTATGTTCAATGCTACCAGGAAATAACACCGTTTCTGCAAGATGTGATATTGTATGAACTATGCAGAATTTTCTGCCTCTTGTTTGTGTTGCTTTGCTTCCCTTGGAGCTGATGCAAGGTCCTGTCACTGGACCTTGATGACCTTGAAAGCCTAGATAACTTGAATCCTACGGAGATTGTCATGAAGTTATGCAGGGAGAAAATTAGAAGGGCACTGATGGAGCTGCTCCTTGAATACAGTGTTCAGTTTTGGGCCCCTCCTGCTAGCTAAAGGGAATCAAAGCAATACAAGACTTGTGGTAGGGAGGAAAGTGCTAAATAACAGCCTGAAATTTCAGTTGCAGTTTTGCAGAGTGAAGAATCATGAGTGAAGTATCAAGAATCATCAGTAACTAGAACAACACTGGTCTTGGACATTTCCAGCTGTGGTGGGGGAAAAAATGAATAATTTTATCATCTTCTTCTTAGTAGATCCACCATGATTCTTGTTTTATTAGGTTTTTTTCTTAAAGGGAGGAAGAATGGCAATAATGCTGAATGCTGTCTTGACAAGAGGACAGAACGATACAGCCAAGTCTGCGTGGTCAAGCAGTTAGTTTTTGCAGAATGAAAAAGACAGTTCAAGGGAGTAATAAGTTTCCAGAATGAATTATGAGAGGGCAGTGAAGGCAATGAGCTTCAGTAGATCAAAAAAGTTCTATGGAGAATATAGCAAACTTGAAGGTAAAACTGGGAGATTTAGAGATATGTCCCCACCAAATTAGAGATTCTTAGAAGTGAATTTTATCAAATGGCAATGCCAAAAGTCTGTTAAAAAAAACACGTTAAAAAAATAGATGTTCAAAAAATGTGTTATGGAAGGAAACTTTCAGCAGACTATGCAGGTACCACCATGTCAGTGTTTTCTGACTGCTTCCACAGAAGTCCCTAGCTGGCAAAATGTTTTCTTTGAAGTAGACATACTTACATGAAGAATCATGGCTGTGGACTGCAATACTGTGTGCTCTTGGCAGAATTCTCCTGAGTGGTATCCCATTCTATTTTAGTATGCGTGGTATTGCAAATATGTGAATACTCAAGACTTCCTGTTGGCCTGGTCACCTGTCAGGATGTTATTCCTGTGATTTAACAGTCAACCAAGTTCAGTACAGTTCTCCCTCACTTGCTTTTGCCTAATCCCTAAAACATACTGGATCTCCAGTTCTTTTTATGCATAGGATTGGTCTTGGAGAAGGACTTTTCCTCTGAGAATAGATATAAAAATTTACAATGGCTTCCTGCAAACAATAGAGAAATGAGAGAGGGGATGAAGTCTTGAATTAATCGCAAATAGACAGAACTATTTGAATTTACAATTAAAATTTTGAGAAGAAGACAATTGAAAAATCTATGGGGGTGTTTACAAATTCACAATGGAGACTCAAAAACCTGACCCAAATATAGTCACACACCTTGAAGTCTATGTCTAAAATATTTTAAAGGCTTCTGCTGGTTCTGTTGCCTTTCAAAGGAGATTTGATTGATAATGGCTTTTTTTTTGTTAAGACAAAAAAGCCAAAACTTTAAATTTGTAAATTATTAATTTGCGATGTGCAGTATCATTCAAGAGGCTTGGTTCTGAAACATAAGATTTCTGAAACACAAGAAGCTAAGAAGCCTGGAAGCACAATATCTCAGGGGAAAAAAAACTGAATCAAAATTTCCCATCAAAATTCTGTGTTTCATGTTTAATTTTAGATGAAGAAAAGTGTGAGCGAGGCTTTTTGGTGTGAATGGTGACCACCTGCAGAGTTGTAAAGCTCTTTACTATAGCTAAGGCTACCTACTTTCCACAGAGGCAAATTAATCTCTGGGAAGTGCCCTGTGCTTCAGTTGCTTTGCTTAAATCGTTAACCCACAATGTGAACATTTTCAAGAATGGAATATTACCATTTGTATCTTCTACATAACTCCTTTGGTAGTACTTGAAGAAACAACCTTAGGGTCATAATTTCTACAAATTTACATGCTGAAATGCAATAACGTTTCAGACCTAGCATGGAAAGCTAATGTCTTATCAAGGCTACTATTTAAGTGTACTATTTTCTGCTTAGCATCAGAATAACATGCAATAAAGCAGTGCTGTTTTTTGTAAAATAATGTAAAACAATGAGATATGAAATTCATCCAGCAAATGGACGTATGCGTATTGCAGACAACGTGATTGATTTTGGTGTTTTTTAGTGCTTCCAAGATCTGTTTTCAAGGTGATTTTACATTATTGAAAGTTCTCAGCCTATTTTTCAAGGACTAAGAGACTCAGTAGTCTTGTGCTGTGGGGTTTTTTGAGATTATTTTCTTCTTGTTTCATTTTTTTTAATCTGCATTTTAAACATAAGGGATCAATTTTCCTTGTGTTTGGGTTTTGTTTTAGTTTGGTTTTTAAACCATGTGTTGTCACCTGTGTGCTTTTGAAGTAGGAATAAAATGCTATCAGAACAGAACAGCAGTGTTCCACATCTGCTTTGCACCTGGTTCAGCATCTTAACACATGCTACACATCCTGCTGTTTTTCTTCATTCTTGGCCAGAATTTTTCTTTTTCATGGAAAATAAACAAACAAAAAATATTTTAAGTTGCTTTGTTGCTGTAGGGAATTGCTAGATAAATTTTACTTGTTTATAGCTATAGTGTCAGACCTTTTTAAGAGAGGCCTCTTTCCATTTGCTTACAGAAAACTTCATATACTTTAGAAATAAATAAAACTCAATCTGATATAAGCATGGTTTCTCATGTTCATTTTTGTAATGAAATAAAAGTGATGTGTAAGTAAACATAATCTTAACTAATGCTCCATCTGTATACATTGATCTGAGATATGGACAGATTGTCTGATTGCCATGTGTGTGAACAAACCCAGTGCTAGTAAAGGTAAATGTTTCTTTCACAGAGATCACAACTAATGTGCCAATTGAAAACCCAGCAATTTTGTCAAATCTGAAGAATTTGATAAATTCAGATGTTACTATCTGAACCCATGCTATTTCGGTTCAGATTGCAGTAGTGTTGCTTTTAATTTTTGAACCTTCTTCTAAAGATATTATGGGAGCATTGTAATAATGCCTTTTTCTTGCAGCATCTGACTATCTAGTTTTACGAATCCTGCAATGTTACTCACAGTGTTAGCTTTTGGAAGACAGCAGCTGGTATTTTCTTCCCTCCTACAGGCTGTAACAGTCTCTTGCCAGATTTGGGGTATTGAGCCTCTTGCTTTCAGACAGATTTGGATACTTCATACTCTGGTGTCTGTCACCTTTTTGTGGTGGTAATCCATCTACACCCATCTGTGCAGAAGTGAGAGAGTATACAGGTATTGAAGTGGAAAGGAAACAAAATAGCAAGTTGGATTAAGTGGAACACAGAAATCAATGTGAAATGAAAAAAACCCACCTGATGAAGAAACCTCTCTGGTGGAGAAGACCAGGTGGGAAATGAAGTTGTTGAAAGAGCACAGAAGGGGAGAGAAGATAACTGCTTAAGAACAGACATGATTTTTCAGTCTACCTTTGGGAGAATTTTGTCCCTACCGTGTTGGTAGTTTGCCCCTCCAACAAAAGTGGGGGAGGAGAAGCCATTGTTGTGTCTGCAGCCAGAAATACACCTTGGTGTGTTGTTGTGTGTATGGGGTTTTTTATTGTTGTCTTTTCCTTTTTTCCCTTTAAAAATATAACCCTATAGACCTCCTTCTCATAGAGCTGGATCAAACTATAATAATCCATTTCTGCTTTGGAGGGCAGCTTCTGAGCCAAATGGAAGCTCATCACTTGTAGACGTATTAAAGAAAATTCACCAATTTCAGACAACTGAAGTGAATTCACCCTGTTGCCATTGCTAGACTATAAATAGTTTGATAGGATACAGAAAGGATACAGAAACTTCATTATTTTAGTTTTTTGTATCATCATGCATTTTCCTGAGGAAAATCTGAGACCTACGTGGACTTTTTTTTTTAATGTATTTTCTTGTATAATTGTGCATTTCCAAAGAAGCTTATTATCCTAGATTCTCGTGTAACAAAATAAGTCTATATTTGTTGAGCTGGATATGATATTAAATTAAAAACCACACACATTAGTGTCACTTATTTTATAACTTCATGTTTGTGTTTGAACATAAAGTCAGAATTTATATAAACAGAATTAGTAACTAAAGTTTTGCTTATCCTTAGTCATCCTCTCTACTTTTTTTTTGGTGTTTAGTTTTTTCTTCCTGTTCTAATTTTATAATGGACTTGGCACTTTTAAAGAAAGGTACATTATTTAGCACGTGAGATTCAAATACTTTTTGTGTCTGTTTGAATAAAATTCCTTTAACCTCTGTTTTTATATTATTAGTGTTGTTATTTCTGTGTCCTTTATCTTGGCAACTCTAGGTTAATTAAGATTAAAACAAAAGGATTTTGTCTTTGAGATCTTCTGTTGATTTAAAACATTAAATTATTTCTGAGAGTGTTTCAGTGTATTCCATGTGCGTGTCTCATGGATTATGTAATTATAGTAATATTTTAAAGATACAAATAATTTTTTTTATGCAATGGCATGCTGCAGTGGGAGGAAGAGCAGTCAGCACGAAGGCTGCTTGTCTGCTACTCCTTTTACTTTGCTCTCAGAAATATAAGCATCAATCCCTATTTAAAATGGGAATTTGCTGTCTGTGTGCAAACGCTGAACCTTATGCATCGATTTCCTTGTAATCAATTTAAAGCACTTCTTATGCTGAATCTGAGACTTGTATGAAAGATTGGTCAAAATGGATTATAAAGACCTGTAACTTTTGCTGAAAGTCAGAGAACATACTATTTTTTTTTTACGTTTCCTCAGAGTTTAAAATAATAATAAAATACCAATTAAAAGGTTGGTCTCCCCTCTCTTCATTCTAGCACAAATTTCTGAACTCAAGGTCTGTTTGCTTAGCTTGGCTCTCTGGTCATTAAAGCTCCATGAAACATGAAAAGCAATTGGGAAATGTCTCAGTAGGGCAATTAAAAATTAACCTAGGCCAACTACACTTTGTTTATTCTATGTTGTAGATTTTGAAGGTTTTAGCAATTATGAGATTGCAGACTCATTGCATTTATAGGTCTGAGTTAATATATACTTTACAAAATAATGAGTTAAAATAGTATTGATATATAACGATTAACTGATTAAGATCAATTTATGATTTATAAAAAACTTTCCTTGCTTTAGTGTGTTGAATGTTTGATTTTTTTTTTATTTTTTCCCCCCTTGCCCATGCTTTAGTATGTTCTGCTGGATGCATATGTACTGGGAGAGCAGAAGAAAAGGCCTCTAGAAAAAATCTAGATGAATTTAAAATTTTCACTGATGTTCTGCTGAGTTTGTGAGAAAGGAAATTAATTTCATATATGGATCCCTGCACCTTTTCAACAATCCCTTCTACTCTTTTTGTATCTATTCCTGTTCTAACAAAATGACTCACCAGCATTGAATCCTAGATTTAATAGTCTGGGCTTCTAGTATTTAGATGGGAATGAATTAATTTAGTTGATGTCTACCAAGTCTTGTACTCAAAGTGAAATAATTCAAGGTATGACATAGTTAATGTTAACGTAATTTTTGGTTTAGTGTAGGAGTGAAAACAGTGATGTTTACGAGCAGTGGGAGAGGAGGGGTTGTGTGCAGGACAGAGCTGTCACGAAGGTAGCCGTGCCGGTGATGCCTGGCTGCAGCCCTGTGCTGGGAACACAGCACATGCCAGGAGAAATTGACCTCTGGCAGGTTCAAGTTCTCCTTTTCAATAACAGAAACCGAATCAACTAGAGCACAGTTTTGTCAGTCTACACCAAAGAGTTTGATAGCACCATGATGCTAATTTTCAAGATGTGGGAAAGAAGGAGGGATGGTATATCATTTGGATAATTTTCTGTACTGTTTTGGAGAGAGTCTAAACTGATCCTGTAGTTTTAGGCTGTACTGAAGACAGAAAGTGTGTTTTGTGAGGAGAAAGTTAGCTGTTGGAAACATGGCTTTGGTGAGAAAGTGCTGACTGAATAACTTGAGCTGGTCAACGGCCATTCCTTTGGGGACACACAGAGGAAGTGCAGGTCTTGGCCCCTCCTCTTACACCACACTGGCTGATGGAAGTGTCGTAGAAGGGAGATGTTAAGGGATATTAAACCGCAGTGCCACCAGCCATGGAAAACTGGTAGAAAGCAGGATCTGTGCCTGATGCTATCCATGAAGCTGTTTGCACTATGTCTGATGAAGTGCCAGACAAGGCATACATCTGAAGTTACACACATACAGACCAACCAAGGTCATTTAAATCAGGTATGAAGTATCAAAACCAACTTGAAAAACCAGCAAGTTGTGGATTGCCTTTCTGTTGGCATGTGATGACTCATAAAGCCCATTGCAAATGAAACAGTCTTCTAAAATGCAGGAGATTGAGTTAGTCCGTAAGCGCACTTCTGTTGGAAGGCACTAATTATTTGTACAGAAGTATTTCATTAAATTAACAGTGTATTGAGTGGGTTAAATTTGCAGTGGTCCTTGACACTTCTAACAGGTTTTTACTAATTTTAAGCCTGACAGCAGTGAATGCATTTTGCATAGCTATTGACATGCTGTCGCTGCATGTTACTTTTTTAAGCAGAACCTTTTTCCTTGAAATTACTCAATGTTGTGGACTAAGTCTTTAACTCTGCTCTATTGCTTGGAATTATCCTGGCACTACAAGGTAATTTTTAAATTGACTTAACTGTACCCTTGGGATTTTCTTTGCTGTGACTCTACATCACTGTTTAAGAGCTCATCACTGGTGTGGCCCTCACCTGCTGGTGAGTGGTAATTTTGTCACTGACAATAGAAAAAACGTGTTAATTTGAAGATGCAAATGCAGTTAGGGTAGAATAATGAGTCAGTTCCTGGATTGTGTAGATAGTAACAGCACCATTGACTTCAACGGACTTATGCTATTATACATCAAATCAGAATTTGACTCAAAGTGTGACTAATGAACTCATTTAACTCCTGTGACTCAGAAATATTACTTTTTTTCTTATTGTAGCGTAAAGGGTGAAGTGTGTTTAAACAGATTTAATTAACCTGTCTAAATTTGATCATCTGACTAATAGATGTTCCTGTTCATTTAGGGCTGAGGCAGAATCATTGTATTTTCTAATGAAGAACTAAACTTAGCTTGTGTGCCTGTTTGAAATTTGTAGTGGTTGGAGTAGAGATTTTTAAGGAAACACTTAATAGAAAGGAACTTGGCCAGGAAGAAAACATAAGCATTGCTGGTCACTACTCCAAGATAACAATAAATAGATTAAAAACTGTGCTTTTCTTTCATATATTTTGCAGTGGTCCTGTGTGAGGGTTTGCACACCTGGTATTTTATTTCTTTCAAATTTACTTCTCATTCAGTTTCCTTCTTTCTCCTGATTCTCCCTGTGAGAGCTGAAACTGTGGGACGTCTGAGTATAAGATTATTTCTTTCAAGAGAGCTCTGATTCATCCTACCTCCAGCTTAAATAAAACATTTACAGTATAATTGTGATTTTTTTATTTATTTTTTCTTTTTTGTTTACTTTCCCTGTTCTCTCCAGTCTCCTGTGCTTGACAGCTCAGGGCCTCCTCTTCTCATGTTTGGAGCTTCTGTGGCATTTCTCTGAATCGTGGGGAAATTCTTTCTTAATTTCCTCCCATTGGGCAACTTTGTTTTCCCTTTGACTCAATCTGAAATACTACTGTCTCTCACTTCCTCCTGCTGCTTTCAAACCCAATATCTCCTTCTCTCTGAGCTAAAGTGACATTGCAGATGCTGTTTCTGTCTCCTTCCTGATTGTTCTTGGAACATTTCTTTGCTTCTGGTTCTGTACGCTCTCACCTTGTTACAGATACTTTTCTTTCCATCCTCGTCTTTCTGGGATGCTCTGAAGCTACTGGGAGGGGTATTTAGGGCAGCACAAAGTGAGCACATGAGTAAATGTTGATGATGCTGTTCCCTTATAAACTGACTGTGACCATCCTCATCAGAAAAATATGCTGTCTCTGGCCAATGCTGTTGTGTTTTTTTGCGCTTGCCTTTTTGTTGCGTAAACCTGATCTTAATTTCTGCTTCTTAGTACCACTTTCAATCTGGATCCTTGTTTGCCATGCAACAGTGGGATGACTTTTACTGGAATTTGCTGCGTTGAGGACTTTGTAGAGAATGGGTTTTTTTTTGTTTTTTTTTTTTCAGTTTTCTAGTAACTCTCAAAATGTAGCTACACCTTGACTTATACAGCAGCACGGTGATGTTCTTTTACTGCCTCTCTAATGACTGTGGCATTCTGTCTGCATTCTTGGATAAAACACTGTCTCTAGTCCGTCCTTTATTTTTCCCTAGCACATATGCTTTGTAATTCTGGCCAGTAATTGAAGAGAGCATGTCAGTGCACAATTTCAGGTAGGCGAAAATGCAAACTATTGCACACTGCAATTAATGTAACTGAGTTCAAGTATCTTTTTATATATATTTATATATATCAGCTAAGGCATTAGAGATCACTGGGATGAGAGTATATAGAAAACTGATTTATCAAGCCAGTTCTAAATTTTGAAACTAAGCTTTACTAAGCTAGGCACTCACGAAACTCATACCTCCTGCTTATAGTTTTTTGTACATCATTAATCTTTTTTACTGTCTATTCAAAGCAGTTAGAGTCCTTCAAACTTACATTCTGCATGAGTATACAATATTGGAGATGCCAAATGCTGGTAAGACAAAGATCATTAGCATGAGCCAAGACAGCTCGATGTTTTTCCACCTTCCCATTCTACTTTTCAGCTTTTCACAATAGGTCTGGAGGTATTTTTCTTTTGTCACTGTGAGTCATAACCAGGTGCTTATCAGAGGAAAGTGCTGGGAGGAGTTTAATGGCAGGAATTCAGATACAGTTGATCTTAAGCTCCTTGTGACCTGACCCTACCCCTGGCAGCATGGGTAGAAAGGACTCCCCTTTCCTTCAGTGTCAGGTGAGTTCTGTAAGAACTCTGCTGTTTTAGTGATAGATTGTAAGAATCAATGCACGCATAAAAACACAGAGAGATGCTCTCTATATGTTGGGAACTGCAAATCTCAACTTAGACAGCGCTCATCCAAGACCAGCAGACAAAGGCTGTACAGTTCGAGCAGATCAGTCACAGTCTCTGTGATAATGGCCCTCAACTCTGGAAAACTAAATTTTTAGAAATTTTCAGACTTGTGAGTTTTAGCAACGTACGTAATAAAAAATGTTGAACTATTGGTACATCGCTACTGTCAGAAGAATTTTGTTTTGAGGTTAAAGATGAAAAAGCAAAAGAACACATGCTGTGACTTATTTTAGTTACTGTAACTTGTAGGTTCTAATTTCAAGCCAGTGGAGCTGGAACTGTTCACTTGTTCAACTGAACAAGTGAAACACTTTTGGTAGTAATTCTGAATGTGATGAGTACTTTAGAAGAAAAAAAGTATGTTGGCATTTTAGCATCAAATTCAAATACTTTGGTGATGTTTCTTAACATACATATACACATGTATATATGTGTGTGGAAGATACATATTGCTCTCTTTCTGTCATTAAATTCGGTTGCATCAATCTAACTCCAGTATTTCACCCAAATAACATGTTTTTTCAAACCTAAAATTGTCTGATTAGATCTGTAAATAATATATGCAAGTATATGCAGAAATAGATGTTTACAAGTAAAGATGGAAAGCTGTGTTACAGATTCTTACTAGAACACTGAAGTTACCATACACAGCATTTTACATATGCCCTTGAGAAGTGAAGCTATCAAAGATTTAAAAAATTTGAGGAGGGGAAGAAAAATGGAATGGTAGCAGCTTGCCAGCAATACTTAACAAAGTGCTTAAAAACTTCTTTACAAATCTTAGACTGCGGGGAAAAAAGGATACGTTTTTGCATTCAAAATAGAAATAACGCAAAAAAAAAAGAGTTTAGAGCATCAGCTAATGAAACATGGTATCTGGCATCATTTTGTTTGGTGAACTAAAATACTTGGGCTTAATTCAAAATAACTGTTAAGAAAAGAATATTTTACATTTTTCACTTCCTACTTCCTACTACATTAACTTGAAATTTTTCCCAAGGGGGGAAAAAGATCAGTTACTTGGAAGGCATTTTGAAAATTCCCAATGAGATGAAATTATTGTACTTTTTAATGTAAATATTATCCATCTCTGTTTTGTTGTAAAGGGCTGTGAAGCTATTATACGATATGCAGCCATTTACAACTTGCTTGAATAATATCAAAATGGTATTAAGAGATCCGGTATAGAACTTCTGTATAGAACTCATCGTTAGTATATTTAATTATACTGTGAACTTTGTAGCTGGCCTCAGAGGTGTTGTGGAGATTTATCTGATTCCTACAAATGTTGTTCTAATTTTCCTTTTTCCCTTTAGTTGTGCAACATAAGCTCCATAGCACCTGTGCATTGTAATCACAACTGTTTGCAAAATTGATAATGTGGAAGCACATCTGAAAATTACACACACAAATTATCTGCTCATGATACTGATAAGCCACTAGAGCTGTATCGTACTAATAATTTCATTGCAAAGTTGGGATGGTTCATCATTATAAAGAACTGAGTTTTCTTGAGGTAAGAGGCTAGGAGTTGAAATGAAATCATCTTATATGAAAATATATGAGGTGTTTTATCTAGGGCTTAAGAATTTCTTCTCTAAAAAGGAAATCATCACCTGGAACTGACAGCTGAATAAAAACACCTGATCATTAGATAATTGCAGTCTACTAATGTGATTCAGCACAAAAAAGGAGATGTGTGACTGTAATTTTATGAGGAAGGAGAAAGGGAAGTGCTAGTGCAGCCGTACAAGTCACTGGCAGTACTGTGCCCTGGTTCTCTTCATCCTGAGTGACGAATGTAAACAAATGCGCAGAGAGAACTCTTGGGCAACCAGAGGAGGGGAGGTCGAGAATGTAGGAGGAGATTAAAAGGTTCTGTTGTGTTTTGCCACTCAGGAAAAAAAAAATAAATAAACCCAACTTCAAATATCTAGCATAACTGCAGAAAAGAACCAGAACAAAAAATACAAAATGGTCAGGAGGTCCTTAAATGTATAAATAATGGAAAAATAGTCTGTCAGAACAGTAATAAAGGGGTAAAGAAGACTAAGTTTGACCAGTTTATGAAGCAGATTAAATAGTTTTGAGGTAGTAGGCAGCTGAAGTCAGTCTCGGGGGTTCCCATGGTATTTCTACCCTACCAAATACTAGATTGTTTTGAAGGTGCACTTAAAATATACTCCAAGATGCCACAGAAATGCTCAGGACCTAAACTGTTTAATATCATAGATTTTAGTTGGCAACTTAATTTAAAATGTTGTGTTTTAAAAAGGCTTTCTAAATCAGAATTTTGCCACTTTTTACTGTAATACACTGGGTGCTTTAATGCCACAGTTTGTGCAAGTTCAGGGTGTCAGCCCCTCATGCAGTTGCACTTTCTTTCATTTCTGATTTTATTTGATTTAATTATGTTAGGTTTCTTTGCAACTGGCAAGTTACTCTGTGTGATAATACAAATCCCTTATGCATAGGGGCTTGCAGACTTTACATAAATATTCAGAAGTGGAATCTTAATAAGCAGATTTACTATGCACACCAGGAACAATAATTTACAACCTAATACCAACCAACTGTGTTTCAGGACACAATTAGTGAATTAGATGTCAGCACTTACATATATCCGTGATGGTTATATACTTTTTTAGAAGGCTTCTAAGTTCCTACATGCCATTTAGGCACGTAATTATTGTAGGAAATCTGCCTCATGATTTTAAAATCTATTCAGTATCATTAAAAAAAGTCAGAAAAGAGGAGGGCAGCTTTCTAGTAGTATACATCACAGAAATGAATTAAGAAACAGGCAGTCTAAGTTGTTTTTGTAATAAAATATTCAACTTGGGATCTGTGTGTATTTTCTGAAGCTGACAGAAATACTTCATTAAAATATTTCCGTCTGTATTATACAATAGGATACTTAGTGCAAGTTTCAGGTCTCTCATACTGTGCTAGAAAACCTCTGAAGCAGGATGTAAAGGGAAACAGATTACAGCTGCTGTGGGACAGCTTTGGCAGCAGCTGCAGAAATGTGTTTCAGGTGTGGGCATTGCCCCACAGGTGAGGCTCGGCCTCCTGAGGAGCCCTAAGTAACTGCCATGTTACTTCTTGCAATAGCAGCAGGCACTGCTTTACGTATGGTATTTCAATAGGGATTGTCTTTCCTCTTACAACTGAATTAGAGGCTTACTTGATCCTAAATGTATGTATACATATGTGCTGTAATGGTGGAAGTGTTTTGTACCCAGTAAGAAAAAAATGTTGTTTCTAATAACCTTAAAGCTCAGTGAGCCTCATGTAAGCAGGTATTATGCAATGCCAGTCCTGGATTTGTATTAGTCTCGTTATCATCTAATTATGGAGACTTGCTGTGCAAACAGTGTCATGATACCAGGTGCTGTGTTGCTGTTGTATAGCCTAAGAGTAGGGGGAACACTGAAGACCTTGAAAGACTGGACACAGTGTGCAAGCAGAGACCTTACAGCCACCGTGCCCCACTGGTGGGTAATGAAGAAGGCAGTCTGGACATCTGGGAGAAGACATAGTTTGTTTTTAAAAAAATTAGCCAAGCAACAGGATGAGGCACCTGCTGTGTCCTGGAAAAGAAACACCCAGCAAACACCTTGCAGCAGGTGATACAGGCCAAGGGGTGGCAGTTGTCTGCAAAATCGAATGTCTGGCAAAAGGACAAGATCCCAAATGTGGGAGAGGGCAGATCCCCCTTTTGATTCTGGCTCCCCTCCTGGGTGAGCTCTCTTGAGTGTGTTCGCTTTGCCCTTGAGGGCTGAGACCATCAAAGTTGAGGTGACCATCAGCTCAATGGAATTGGAAGATGTAAACAACAAAAATAACCCATTTTTTTTTATTTGGTGTTAAAATGAATGTGTAATTTTATATCTCATCATTGATAGTGTCACGTTTACATAATCTATCTGTCTTTTGCACCTTACTGACAGAATATCCTCAGCTCCTCTTTTGTGAGTTGTGGTTGGCAGATTTTTGTTTACATCAAGCCCCGGATTGTAGAGTAGCAGATTTTTGGAGGCATAGCTGTGTCTATTAGAGCAAGGTACACTGTAGTAGGCTGTAGTAAGTATACTGTGAGAAATGTGTAACTAAGGAATAGCATATACAAAATGCAATATACAAGTGAGCCACAGGGATTGACTTTTAAATTCTGCAAAGTGCTATGTTCTGGTCTAACTAGTAATTGCGTGGTAGAGTCTTTTACCTGTAGGGTATGAAGTTGAGTTACGTACTGGTCATTGCTTGCTGGCTACTAACTGCAAGAGATACCAGATTCAATGCAGTTTCTGACTGGCAAAACCTTGTTTGTGTAGAGGGAATTCCAATCCCAGATGTAGAGATGCTCAAAATGACTTTTTTTTTTTAAAACTCCAGTTTGTTCTATCTTCAGTCATTTCCCCATCCTGGATTATAGATGAGAGGGAAGTGTATTTTTCAGCATGACTGAGAACCAGTTTATATTACTTTAGGGAGTCTGACTAATAATTTGCAAGTGAGAAGCTGTGATCTGTAAGGTTCAGGAAAAGACAGTACTTCACTGAATATAGAAGACTGATTATGTCTTTTGTTTTTGTGGGGGACAGAACTTGTCATTGGAACACTACCGACACCATCGATCTGAATAACCCGTGGATTTAAAAATATTCTGTCATAGCCTATGGTTGCATAGTTGTTCAGTTCCTTTCTCTAGAGTGAAATAATCTGATGTAGTATTGAAACTGCCACCAAGAATTGCTAATGTGTAATTTATCCTTGCAATTAAAAAGCATTTTTAACCAAGTGTCACAACACAGTGACAAGTAAATTAGGCTGTGATTTACGTTACAGTGCCTTGCAACTTGATTTAGTGTCACTCTGGAGGAACTGACAAACAGCCTCAGTGGAGTAAGACAGTGCTTTCAGTAAAGAATGAATTCATTTCCCATGTGTTAGCAAGGATTGAAAGATAGTTGCTGCCTGGTACTGAAACAATGATTCATATTTTTTGTTTGTTTTCTAAAATGTTAAGCAATACAATAGCAAAACTTTCTAGACAGAAAGAACACTCGGGTCAGACACAGTGATTGATAACCCAGTGTTTTTATGTAATAAAACTTAGTTTAATACCTTAAAGCTTTTTTTTTCTTGTTGTAGTAAGAAAGGACAAGGAATCTGGTTATTTTATATTTTCCTTAGTCGATGTCTAGAACTGGGAGCTTTGGAATGTCAGAATATGAAAACTGTGAAGAAGTCACCTTAAATGCTGCTAAATGAAACTCACTGAAGGTAAGTTAGGTAAAACAGTATTACCATCGGATTTAGAAAAATACACTTAACTATTATCAGTAATATAAAGTATTCACTATATTAGTGTTTCAGGATACCATACACTGTTAGTTTTGGATGCTTCCATTTCTTCATGATTTATCTTCTTTCTAATGAGTAAAATAACATTATAAAAAAAATAAGGGTGAAACTATAATGCTGGAGAGATTATTGTTGAGGGGGGAAAAAGGAAAAAATTGTTATACAGTGAGCTAAATGAGTCATTCATTCTCCTCATTAGCTATAGTTAGATGTTTCTAGGGAAACTATACCAGTGGTGATGAGCGAGATTTACCAGTTTGTTCCAGATGTACTTGTGTGGCTTCAGTAACTGGAAGTAGCTGAATGAACTTCTTGGTGCCCGGGCAGTATGAGAAGGGTTCTTTTGGCTAGTGGAATGACTTGGTTAGTTATAGTCAGTAGAGGTGGTTAAGCAAAGACCATTCCTGCAGCGGGAATGAGCTTCCATTCATTCCTGTGAGATATTCATAACATTCAATCCTTTAATCTGTGGGTTACACAGTTCTTCTCTCCCCCTCCGTCTCTCTCTCTCTCTCCCCCCCTCCGTCTCTCTCTCTCTCTCTCCCCCTCCGTCTCTCTCTCTCTCTCTCCCCCTCCGTCTCTCTCTCTCTCTCTCCCCCTCCGTCTCTCTCTCCCCCTCCGTCTCTCTCTCTCTCTCTCCCCCTCCGTCTCTCTCTCTCTCCCCCTCCGTCTCTCTCTCTCTCTCTCTCCCCCCTCCGTCTCTCTCTCTCTCTCTCTCCCCCTCCGTCTCTCTCTCTCTCTCTCCCCCCTCCGTCTCTCTCTCTCTCTCTCCCCCTCCGTCTCTCTCTCTCTCTCTCCCCCTCCGTCTCTCTCTCTCTCTCTCCCCCTCCGTCTCTCTCTCTCTCTCCCCCTCCGTCTCTCTCTCTCTCCCCCCCTCCGTCTCTCTCTCTCTCTCCCCCCCTCCGTCTCTCTCTCTCTCTCCCCCCCCTCCGTCTCTCTCTCTCTCCCCCTCCGTCTCTCTCTCTCTCTCTCCCCCTCTCCGTCTCTCTCTCTCTCTCTCCCCCCCCCTCCGTCTCTCTCTCTCTCTCTCTCCCCCCCTCCGTCTCTCTCTCTCTCTCCCCCCCCTCCGTCTCTCTCTCTCTCTCCCCGCCTCCGTCTCTCTCTCTCTCCCTCCCCCTCTCCGTCTCTCTCTCCCTCCCCCTCTCCGTCTCTCTCTCCCTCCCCCTCTCCGTCTCTCTCTCCCTCCCCCCCTCCGTCTCTCTCTCCCTCCCCCCCTCCGTCTCTCTCTCCCTCCCCCCCTCCGTCTCTCTCCCTCCCCCCCTCCGTCTCTCTCCCTCCCCCCCTCCGTCTCTCTCCCTCCCCCCCTCCGTCTCTCTCCCTCCCCCCCCTCCGTGTCTCTCTCCCTCCCCCCCCTCCGTGTCTCTCTCCCTCCCCCCCTCCGTGTCTCTCTCCCTCCCCCCCTCCGTGTCTCTCTCCCCTCCCCCCCTCCGTCTCTCTCTCCCCCTCCCCCTCCGTCTCTCTCTCCCCCTCCCCCTCCGTCTCTCTCTCTCCCTCCCCCTCCGTCTCTCTCTCTCCCTCCCCTCCGTCTCTCTCTCTCCCCCTCCGTCTCTCTCCCCCTCCGTCTCTCTCTCTCTCTCCCCCTCCGTCTCTCTCTCTCCCTCCCCCTCCGTCTCTCTCTCCCTCCCCCTCCGTCTCTCTCTCCCTCCCTCCCCCTCCGTCTCTCTCCCTCCCTCCCCCTCCGTCTCTCTCTCCCTCCCTCCCCCTCCGTCTCTCTCTCCCTCCCTCCCCCTCCGTCTCTCTCTCCCTCCCTCCCCCTCCGTCTCTCTCTCCCTCCCTCCCCCTCCGTCTCTCTCTCCCTCCCTCCCCCTCCGTCTCTCTCTCCCTCCCTCCCCCTCCGTCTCTCTCTCCCTCCCTCCCCCTCCGTCTCTCTCTCCCTCCCTCCCCCTCCGTCTCTCTCTCTCTCTCTCCCTCCCCCTCCGTCTCTCTCTCTCTCTCTCCCTCCCCCTCCGTCTCTCTCTCTCTCTCTCCCTCCCCCTCCGTCTCTCTCTCCCTCCCCCTCCGTCTCTCTCTCTCTCCCTCCCCCTCCGTCTCTCTCTCTCTCCCTCCCCCTCCGTCTCTCTCTCTCTCTCTCTCTCTCTCTCCCCCTCCGTCTCTCTCTCTCTCTCTCTCTCTCTCCCCCCCTCCGTCTCTCTCTCTCTCTCTCTCTCTCTCTCCCCCCTCCGTCTCTCTCTCTCTCTCTCTCTCTCTCTCCCCCCCCTCCGTCTCTCTCTCTTTTTTTCTGTTTTTGTTTTTATGGGGGCAAAGTCAATTGTAGATTAATTCTCTGCTTTTTATGGACATGTTCATTGGTCAGATAGTTGCTAGATATGCAGGGTCTTCAGAAAAGCATTTGTGCTTTCAGTAGTTCACTAGCAGTGCACTTCTTAATTGCTCTTTAGTTGCCTGTACGTAAAGGACAAAGCAAGAAGGAAAAATACCATAAAAAGTTAGAGTTCATCCGTGACTGTTTCGTTAAAACACAAGCTTTCACAGTCTTTACAATCAACATAACATTTTGTTTTACTAGTATTTTTGGTTGGAAATGCAGAAGAAAAATATATTATGATTTAACTGGGTCTTCTTTATCTTGCACTGCAAGAAAATTATCATTTGGAAAGAGTTGATATTGTAGAATTGTGGGTGTATGTAGGTAGCATGTGGGGGCCTTGAACTGGGTTTAGCAGTAGTTGTTTATAGAAGGCGGTATGTGTTGATGTAGAAAATAATAGCATTATTATGATTACAGGTACCATCTTACCTAAGAACTAATTATGGCCATGGCATATTTTAATGATTTGCTAGATAACAGAAAAATTAGAGAGCTTATGAAACGTATATAGTGTCAGTGAACTGGCAATGCACTTTCTTGTGTAACCAGAAAGTTGCATAACAAAGCTTGGAAAGGTGTGTCCTGATTGGCACTTCTGGAGGAGGTACTGAGAAGCCTTTGAGTAGCAGCTCTTTGAAGATGTGATAAAATGAGAC